>JARQOD010000004.1:217637597-217737497 GCA_033576555.1 Oophaga sylvatica
TGAGCTCTGTGATATGCACGGATCAGTCTCCTAGCATGGATGTCCGAAGCAAACACCCAAGAATTGTCCTCCTGACCAAACCTCTCCACTTAACCAAATACTGGAGTTTCGTCTAGAAAAACGAGAATCCAATATTTTCTCAACCAAAATACTCCAGATTGCCCTCAACCAAAACGGACCAGGAGGCGCAGCCATAGGAACCACTGGCTCGACAAACCTCTTCAATAAGGACTTGTGGAACACGTTATGGATCTTAAATGTCCCTGGAAGAAGTAAACAAAAGGGAAAACAGTTTAAGAATCTCCATGATCTTATAAGGTCCAATGAACCTAGGCTTAAACTTAGGAGATCAACTCTCATAGGGATATTTCTTGAGGACAACCAGACCAAGTCCCCCAATTCAAACCGAGGACCATCAGTCCCTTGCCGTTGGCAAACCGCTGGGCCCTCTCCTGATAGAGGACAACCTCTCCACTACCTGGTCCCAAATCTGCTGCATACGCCCACAACAGAGTCAACACCCGACAGACAGAAGCCTCCGTCTGTCCCGAAGAAAATCGAGGGTGAAACCCAAAATTGCAGAAAAATGGAGACATCAACGTGGCAGAGCTAGCCCTATTATTAAGAGCAAACTCAGCCAAAGGCAAAAAAGAGACCCAGTCATCTTGATCAGCAGACACAAAGCATCTCAGATAAGTCTCCAATGTCTGGTTTGTTCTCTCAGTTTGTCCATTGGTCTGAGGATGAAAAGCAGAGGAGAAAGACAATTGAACATCAAGTTTAGAACAAAAAGTCCTCCAAAATCTGGAAACAAACTGGACTCCTCTGTCAGACACAATGTTCTCAGGAATGCCGTGTAACGAACCACGTGCTGAAGGAACAAAGGCACCATTCGGAGGAGGAAGGCAACTTAGGTAATGGCACAAGATGTATCATTTTGGAAAACCTATCACAAATCACCCAGAAACGGTCAATCTCTGAGAAACAGGGAGTCGGAAATGAAATCCATAGAGATATGGGTCCATGGTCTCCTGGGCACAGGCAATGGCATCAACAAACCACTAGAGCGAGAGCAAGGCTTGGAGCGAGAGCAAGTCCCGCAGGACTGCACAAATTCCCTGACGTCACGAGACAAAGTAGGCCACCAAAAGGACCGACTAACCAAGTCTCTGGTACCAAAAATTCCGGGATGACCGGCCAACACGAACAATGAATCTCAGACATCACACTCTTTTTCCACCGGTCTGGACAAACAATTTCCCAATAGGGCAGCGCTCGGGTTATCCTCCTGACACCCTTCCAGAGCCAGTCTTAAATTGCGAGATGGCGGAAAAAACTACACCCTCTTTCAAAATACCAGCAGATCAGATAACTCAGGAGAGTCCTCAAGGAAACTCCTCGAGAGGGCATCCGCCTTAACATTCTTAGTGCCAGGAAGAAAGGAAACCACAAAATTAAAACGTGTGAAAAACAAGGCCCACCTGGCCTGTCTAGGATTAAGTCGCTTGGCTGATTCCAGATAAACCAGATTCTTATGGTCCGTGAGACCACCACCTGATGTTTGGCTCCCTCCAGCCAATGTCTCCACTCTTCAAAAGCCCACTTCATGGCCAATAACTCCCGATTACCCACGTCATAATTACGTTCAGTTGGAGAAAATTTTCGAGAGAAAAAGGCACAAGGGTTACTTTTAGAGGTCTCTGGATCTCTTTGGGACAAAACGGCACCTGCCCCAATTTCAGAGGCATCAACCTCCACCTGAAATGGCAGAGAAACATCAGGCTGCCGTAGAACAGGAGCAGAAGTGAATCTCTGCTTAAGTTCCTGAAATGCAGAGACTGCCTCAGGAGGCCAATTCACCACATCAGAACCCTTTTTGGTCAAATCAGTCAATGGTTTAACAATAACAGAGAAATTACCAATAAATTTACGATAAAAATTGGCAAAACCCAAGAATCTCTGAAGAGCCTTTAATGAAGTAGGTTGGACCCAATCACAGATGGCCTGAACCTTGACCGGGTCCATTTCAATAACAGATGGAGACAAAATGAATCCCAGAAATGAGATCCTCTGTACGCCAAAAAGACACTTTGATCCCTTCACATACAGAGCATTCTCTCTCAAAATCTGGAACACAGTCCGAACATGTATCACCCTGAGAGTCCCAGTCATTGGAAAAAAATCAAGATATCATCCAAATAAACAATCAGAAATTTATCCACAAAATCCCTGAAAATGTCATTCATGAAGGACTGGATGACGGAAGGAGCATTAGTGAGCCCAAAGGGCATCACTAGGTACTCAAAATGCCTCTCTGGGGTATTAAATGCCGTCTTCCATTCATCCCCGTGCTTAATGCGAATAAGGTTATAACGCCACCCTGAGGTCAAGCTTGGTAAACCAAGTAGCACTTTTCACCCTGGAAAACAGGTCAAAATCAAGGGTAACGGATATTGATATTTCACAGTGATATTGTTCAAGAGACGATAATCAATACACGGCCTTAATGAACCATCCTTTTTGGCCACAAAGAAAAAACCGGCACCCAAGGGTGAAGAGGATGGTCTGATATGACCCTTCTCCAATGACTCCTTGATATAAGACCGCATAGCGTCATGCTCAGTACAGACAAGTTAAAAAGGCGACCTTTAGGGAATTTACTACCAGGCACTAATTCAATAGCGCAGTCATAGCTCCTATGGGGGGCAAGGATGCAGATTTACTTTCGCTAAACACATCAGAAAAATCAGTCAAAAAGTCAGGAATATCCTGAGCCTGGGGAGAGGCAGAAAAAACAGGAGTGTTGGCATTAACACATTGGCAGCCCCAACTGGTTACAGACACAGATTTCCAATCCAAAACAGGATTATAGACTGTAACCAAGGGAAACCTAGTACAATAATGTCATGCAGATTATACAGCACCAAAAATTTGCAACTCTCCTGATGATCAGGTTCAACCCTCATTATCACCTGAGTAGAGAACTGGGGTTTATTCTCAGCCAAAGGGGTAGAATCAATCCCCAGTAGGGGAATAGACTTCCGTAGGGTATCAAGGGAAACCCACAACGTTTAGCAAAATCAAAATCCATCAGGTTAATAGCTGCTCCCGAATCAACAAAAGCCTGAGCAGAAAGTGTGGACAGGGAGCAAATCAGGGTAACAGTCAACAGAAATTTAGTCTGAACACTACCCAAGACAACTGAGCGTGCAAAACGTCTTCCCCGCTTAGGGCAGACTGAAATAGCATGAGAGGCATCACCACAGTAGAAACATAACCCATTGCATTTTCGAAACTCATGACGCTGGCCCCAGAAGCCACTCTATCACACTGCATGGGTTCAGGAGCTGGTTCACAAGGCAACACTATTCCACGCATACCTCTACGCTCACGCAAACGTCTGTCAATTTGAATCGCTAATGACATAGAATCATTGAGACCAGAGGGAGCAGGGAAACCCACCATAACATCTTTTACAGTCTCTGACAGACCCTTCCGAAAAAGGGCTGCCAAAGCATCATCATTCCATTTGGTCAGGACTGCCCACTTTCGGAATTTCTGACAGTATAACTCAGCGTCCCAAGCCCCTGATTTAATGCCAACAAGGTTTTTTCAGCTTGATCAGTGACATTAGGTTCATCGTACAATAACCCCAGCGCCAGAAAAAATGCATCAACATTACTCAAAACAGGGTCCCCAGGTGTCAGGGAAAAAGCCCAATCCTGAGGATCGCCGCGCAGGAGAGAGATGACAATTTGAACCTGCTGTGCTGCGTTCCCTGAGGACTTAGGTTTTAAGGCAAAATACAACTTACAGTTATTTTTGAAATTCAGAAATTTAGCTCGATCCCCTAAAAACAAATCTGGCATGGGGATCCTAGGTTCCACAACCGGCAACCCTGCAAGATAGGTAGCAATACTCCGAACTTCAGTGGCAAGCTGATCCACACGGCCAGACAACTGTGCAAATTCCATTGAGAGAAAAAAAAATCCTCAGCACCCAGAGAAAAAGAGGGAAAAAAATGCAACAAACAGAAAAAAAAAAAAAATCTCTGACAACTTTTTTTTTTCGCACTTTTTTCCCTTCTGTGAGTACCATATAATTTTCAGTTTGGCCGGTGATACTGTTATGATTTGGTAGCTGAGGAGAGCAGGCAAAAACGGCAATACACCAGAGAGGTTGGAATCTACTGGATTGCAGTACCCTGACTGACCACCACAACTAAAGGCAGCTGTGGAGCGTACCTACGTTGGTCCTAGACGCCTCGTCACAGCCTGAGAGGTTAACTACACCTAAAGATAGAAAGAGGAAAGCTATCTGCCCCGGAGCAGATCCCCAAAGAACATAGGAAGCCCCCAAACATGTAATGGCGGTTAGACAAGAGGAAATACAGACACAGACAGAAAATAGTATGAGCAAACGTTGGGGCCCAATCTTCCTAGAAAGAAAAGGATAGGAATGACACTTACTGCAATCCAAAAAACCCTAAAAAAATACCAACTCTACTAATTGCAAAAACACCTGAGATCACACGACCTCTACCACCTAAATTAGTTCTCTGGTGTAACAAAACTAAGCCGCAGCCACTGAAAAAACTGGAAAAGGCAAATGAACAAATAACAGTGGCTCAGATAAACTGAGAGGAGCACAAGCCCCCGGAGGGGACCTGGCTGACCTCCACAGAAGTCCAGGAAAAAATGCAAAAAGCAAGCACAAAAATAAAAGCAGAAAATATCTTATCTGTTAGCAGAAGATGCAGGCAAGACTCAGCAAGCTTCCAAGTGAACCAGGAACCAAAGTTGAGACAAGAACAATTGATCACCGGCAACCCTGATGGGAGGGAACCTCCCTTATATAAGACCAGTCTGTAACTCCTGATTGCCAATCTTTACAATCTTCATTGAATGGTTCAGTACTGTTTGTAACCACCAGAGGGAGCTTCTGCTCAGAATTCATTTCTAACACATTCACAACACATTTCTGTTATATTTCATATATATTATCAAATATTACATTTGTATTGTATTATATATCAAAATTCACATTTTATTACTTTGTATAAGGATTTAATTCATGCACATTTATTGTAACATTATATAGACACCAAATATAGCTCATTGATCAATTGTTAATGGGGATGGCGATATGTGTATATATATATCAGCATAATCAGGCCCACCTTAGAGGCGTTTATAGAAGTACCGATATTTTGTGAGGAAGTTATTTTTGTAGGGATCTAGTGCGCATGACCGGAACGGGCCATGTCTGGGCTTTCCCGAGGTGTTCAAAGGGAGGACACGTGGCTTCGGTTGCTTAGCAGCACCAGGCTGCGTTCTTCTTGGAGCACCGAAGGAAATCCCCTGGTTATAAGGTGGACCTGATTCCGCGCATGCGCCGCCTCATGATCCGACCTGGAGGAGGGGTAATGACGTAGATGCAGGAGAGGGAATGACCTGAGAATTGCAGGTCACGATTAGCATTGACGCTTCATTTTGACCCGTCACATAAAGTATTAAGTGATTTTACTGGGTACTGGTCCCTATATATAGGCTTACCAGAGCTAACTTAGGCCACCCTCCTGACGAAGAAGCGGTGAAACGTGCGTTGAGGCGGCAGGCCTGGGGGGACTCTTTCATTTGCAGTTATTTAGATGTAAGTACGGACATTAATGTGAATTGTTACTTCATTTTGCAATGCACCTTAGCACTTTGGGTGACACAGTAAGATGACTAGTATGCGATAGTGTGAATTTCTCTTGGAGACATGTGAATTCCTCTCTTTGTAGGGGACATTTATTAGTGAGACTATCACACCTTAATCATAGCGGTTACTTAGGTGTTGCTTTGTTTACACACATATTATGTTGCATTGATTCATTATGTAACACAATTGTCCCCCTCTATAATTCTGCCTGCTTAGTGAGTTGCTCTGTCAAATGTTTATATTTTAAATTTTTGTTATAATAAACTTGTTGATTTTATTTAAAATACTCTTTGACCTGTGGTACTTTAATTAGTATAAGGGTGTGGTATGAAATGTTGATTTGAGTTTTGAATTAATAATTACACCATTATTTATGGAATTGTGGTATTTATAATTTCATCTTTGTCTTGCTTAACTGGGGCCTTGCAGGCCTGCTAGGTTAATTGTTTTCTATTTTCTGCGCGATTACTTTAGTTAGAATTCTGAAACTCTAGGTATTCCTCAGTTATATAGTTGTTAGTTATTTCTAGTTGTTCATATATTTTTATGTTGCAGGCATTTCAGTATAACAACTCTTTTTTGGGAATACCCCATATTCACATACCTGGGGCCTTTTAGGCCTGTACTAGGTTTACATGTGCGTATCTGTACTACTTGTGGACAAAATGTCTGCAAGGAACATTCTTCCGAACAGAAAACATGTGAAAATTGTTGGGGTCATCAGTAAAATTGAAAAGGAAAGATTGAACAAAAAAGAAATTCCTGCACCATGTTTACTACAACTGTTATATAAAAAACGTTTAGACAAAAAAGTCGTTATTATAAAGAATTATATAGCATGCATATATTGGGCTTTCTAGGCCCGTGTACTTACTTTTTTGTTGTTTTTGCACATAATTATAATGTAGCAGGAATGTATCCTTACTTTGAAATTTTTAAATAAACTTTGAAAAGTATTTTTATTTGAGTTATTCCATGGTTTTGCACACAGGCCTAAAAGGCCCCAGGTATGTGAAAGTGTAGATTTCTATGGTTATGCGTTCTAGGGTTAACTGTTCACAATAACAGTAATTTTGACCATCGGTGCCCAAACTTTTGCATGCCACTGTACATAATCATATATGACAGTTTAACAGCAACAATGTGAACCCAAAAAGGTCTGACTATGGTCAGGATTAGACATAAATATTTAGAAATTTGAATTTGGCAGCTTTGACTAAGTTTCCCAAAAATTCAATTTGCAACAAACTAATTCACTGATCATTGATCACTAACCCTCTAATTGCAAGGAAAGATTTGTAACATTCTTACATCTCCAAGTACTGTATTGAGTCTATTTCAAGCTACGTAACTCAAACACAGCCTTAGTAATGTCAAAATTATGTCAACATACATGGATTCACTAAATGGTTGGTAATCGGTGGTAATCAACATCCTGTGAAATAACACACAGACTTTTAATTCTTTTTAGAATAAAAAAAATACAAAAATTATCTATTCTAGTCTTTTGTGATCAGCAGAAAATTGAATTTAATAGCAAACAATGGCAATAGTTATCCCCTCCCCAGAGGAATTAGCTGATACTAATGTAAATGAAATTATATTGAACCAGAAATACTTAAAGAAGTCATGCCTTCTTCATTTCTTGAAGATGCATCTGGCAATGTTGAACAGGCTCCACCTGTCTCCTAATCTGCCTGATATTTGTTTCATAGTGAGTACAAGGAGAATAAGTAATGAAGAAATACTCCCAGAGACTCTTATGTTTCCTGTCCTGAGCGGGGCCTAATTATGTGCAGGATTCTATCAGGGAAATTAACCTGTGCAAAAAAAAAGATATCATCATTTATACAAAAATTAAGAATTTAGTTATAGAAAATAACACAAATTTTTGTTTGCTAAATTAGAATTTCCTCTTTGTGCCCTGTGCTTCACAGGGGTTCAATCCTGCATAGGGGCCCAATCCTGCGGAATGTCCTACCGGGGGACATCAGCCCAGTAGATGCTCACCAACATTCTTATTCAAACACGGTGTATATTATTGCAACATGCCCAGTTGTGTGCATCGCCAATTTGACAAATACTTATTTCCACAAATGGTTAATCTGGTTAATCCAGCATTTATATATTTCAAAAGTACTGCCAATCCAATAAGCTAGTATACATCCCTTTGCGAATAAAATCAACTATAGGGCAAGTGGACATTTAGATGCAGAAGGACGAGTAGAATGTCCACACAAGTAGCACTTAGTACTGACTCATTACTAACCATATACTAACTGGCCATTGAACACAGACCACCTATTTAGTAACTGCACCAAGATTCCGTAACATTCATTTTTCAATGCGTCTTTTGTTAAACTTATTTACCTCAATTAGGGCATCACCAGCAAGTCGGTCAGTGGAGTAAATACTGTTTCTCCAGCTTGATACTCATGGCTATTGCCATTCCATAAATTATTCTATGCAGCGTGTATTGACAGCATTCAATGAGTCCAGCAAAGTTATGGCAATCGATCCACCTCTCAAACAACGATTATCACCCACATGGAGCAACATCTGATTCCTGATGTCACATCAACACATTTTGTCTAACTTCAGACTTTCTCAAGGTGCATGGATGGGGGCGTGGCTGGCTGCTGGATGAGGTAGACGTCCGGCAAGAGGCTCCTGCAGAGTTCTGCAAAAGCTACTGATAAAAAGCGACTTAAAAGGACTATTCCTATATAAGAGGAGATTGATTAGGTCCCTAAACATCCTGGGATCAAGAAGAACTGAAAAAGAACCATTTCTCCCGGTATTTATATCATTTTACTTACCGCCATTATCTCCTGCGGTCGGAGCGGGCCTGGAATCCTCTTCTTCTAGTCGGGCCTGTGGAGCGGCGTTCGTGGATCTGGTGAGCTGCGCTGAGGCCTCCGGGTATCCAGGGACTCTCCGTGTTCAAAGCGGTATCCTCAGATCCAGGATTAAGAAAAAGAACCAGAGTTAAAGATTATTTTCCCCGGCGGTATTGTAAGCCGCGGGACCTTTGTCTGACAGACAAAATGGCGGCAGTTTCCACTCGCTGAGGTAAAAAGTTGTGTCGGAGCATTAGACGTCAACCGTGCCTTCGGCTACAGGAGAGTCGAAGGTGAGACTCAGCTTCCCCGGCGGTATAACAGGACAGTATCACTTGGTCCCGCTGATGTGAAGAGTCGTGCTGAGTCTCGGGGGTTCCCGGGACTCTTTGAGATCGCAACTTAGGCTGCGTTCTTGCGGGGGTCGCACCTTCGGTTGCGTTCTTGCAGGGGTCACACCTTCGGCTGCGTTCTTGCAGGGGTCGCACCTTCGGTTACGTTCTTGAAGAGGTGCTGAGGTGCTGCAAGCCGTGGAGACCTCGTTGTTGGTATCAGCAGAGTTTCACTAAGGTGATAATTTTAGCTCTGGGTCTGGCGGCACTAAAAGCTGTGGAACTCTCCTTGTTTGAAGCTGCAGCATTGCTTTGGTAGTGATTTTTGCTGTGACAACTTGGATTCACAAAGCTATATTCTGATTAAAGCAATATCCTTAACTCTTATAAAAGCCAGGATTTTAATAGCGACTGAAGACACATAAGAAAGGTACTGTTACAAATGGCAAGGATATACTAATAGTTTCTCTAAGACTGGTTATAAAGCCCTAATTTGAGATCTTAAAGGGGATATTCATACTATAGAATCATAGAATCATAGAATGGTAGAGTTGGAAGGGACCTCCTGGGCCATCTGGTCCAACCCCCTGCTCAAAGCAGGATTCTCTAAATCATCCCAGACAGATGTCTGTCCAGCCTCTGTTTGAAGACTTCCATTGAAGGAGAACTCACCACCTCTCGTGGCAGCCTGTTCCACTCCTTGATCACCCTAACTGTCAAAAAGTTTTTTCTAATATCTAATCTGTGTCTCCTCCCATTCAGTTTCATCCCATTGCTTCTAGTCTTTCCTTGTGCAAATGAGAATAAAGATGATCCTTCTACAATGTGACAGCCCTTGAGATATTTGTAGACAGCTATTAAGTCTCCTCTCAGTCTTCTTTTTTGCAAGCTAAACATTCCCAAATCCTGCAACCGTTCCTCATAGGACATGGTTTGCAGACCGGTCACCATTCTGCTGGCTCTCCTTTGAACTTGCTCCAGTTTGTTGATGTCTTTTTTAAAATGTGGTGCCCAAAACTGGACACAGTATTCCAGATGAGGTCTGACCAAAGAGGAGTAGAGGGCAATAATGACCTCACGTGATCTAGACTGTATGCTTCTGTTGATACATCCTAGAATTATATTTGCCTTTTTTGCTGCTGCATCACACTGTTGACTCATGTTCAGTCTGTGATCAATTAGTATACCCAAGTCTTTTTCACATGTGCTGTTACTTAGCCCTATTCCTCCCATTTTGTATATGCTTTTTTCATTTTTATTGCCCAGATGTAGTACTTTGCATTTTTCCCTGTTAAAAACCATTCTGTTTGTTGCTGCCCACTGCTCCAGTTTATTTATATCTTTTTGAATCCTCTCTCTCTCTTCTCTAGTATTAGCTATACTCATTCCCCGAGTATAACAGCAATAAGACTTCACTAACGGAAGAGATTAAGTTCTTATATTCGGGGACTATAACGTTACGCCTTAATCTTTAATGTGAACTGAAGATTATTGGCAACATAACATACATATAAAGATCTAAGATTATTTAGTTCTGGGATATATACTTTAGCATCATTCTGTCTACATCCAACTACGGGAGGGATATCTCCAAAGAAGTATAGAAAGATTTACCTTCAAGCTTTGGAAAATTACTTGACTCACTAAAACCATTCAGCGAGCTCTACCAAGGTTTAAACTCTATTTTTAAATATATCAGAAGAAGGTAAAAAATAGAAAGCAAGAAAGGAAAATTAAAGAAGAAGAAAAAAAAAAAAAAAGAAAGACGAAGTGAAGGGGAGAGGAAAAGAAGAAAGGAAAAGGAGAACAAGAATAGAAAAGGAGACATCAACTGTTATTACAATTGCATAATTGTTTTATCACTAATACACATACCTACGACCTTAGGTTTTATCATATTGAATATTTCTACTTACTTTGTTAATAAGGTACTCTGACTGAAAGCTAGTTGATCAATAATTTGATTCCCTTTTCTCCTAATATTCAGGGCTATATTGTTGATCCTATTTAGTTAACCCCTTCACCCCCAAGGGTGGTTTGCACGTTAATGACCGGGCCAATTTTTACAATTCTGACCACTGTCTCTTTATGAGGTTATAACTCTGGAACGCTTCAACAGATCTTCGCGATTCTGAGATTGTTTTCTCGTGACATATTGTACTTCATGTTAGTGGTAAAATTTCCTCGATATACCTTGTGTTTATTTTTGAAAAAAACGCAAATATGGCGAAAATTTGAAAATTTTGCAATTTTCAAACTTAGAATTTTTTTTCCCTTAAAACAGAGAAATATGTCACACAAAATAGTTAAGAAATAACATTTCCACATGTCTACTTTACATCAGCACAATTTTGGAACCAAAATTTTTCTTTGTTAGGAAATTATAAGGGTTAAAAGTTGACCAGCGATTTCTAATTTTTACAACAAAATTTACAAAGCCATTTTTTTAGGGACCACCTCACATTTGAAGTCACTTTGACGGGTCTATATAGCAGAAAATACCCAAAAGTGACACCATTCTAAAAACTGCACCCCTCAAGCTACTCAAAACTACATTCAAGAAGTTTAATAACCCTTCAGGTGCTTGACAGGAGCTGAAGCAACGTGGATGGAAAAAAATTAATATTTAACTTTTTAGCCACAAAAATGATCTTTTACAAACTTTTTTTTAATTTCACAAGGGTAAAAGGAGAAAATGGGCAGATAAAGTTGTTGTGCATTTCTCCTGAGTACGCCAATGCCCCATATGTGGGGGAAAACCACTGTTTGGGCACACGGCAGAGCTCGTAAGGGAAGGAGCGCCGTTTGACTTTTTCAAACTAAAATTGGCTGGAGTTGAGATTGGACGCCATGTCGTGTTTGGAGAGCCCATGATACGCCTAAACAGTGGAAACCCCCACAAGTGACACCATTTTGGAAACTAGACCCCCTAAGGAACTTATCTAGATCTGTTGTGAGCACTTTGAACCCCAAAGTGTTTCACAAAAGTTTATAATGCCTGGGTGTGAAAAAAAAAAAAAACAATTTTCCACAAAAATTATTTTTTAGTCCCAAATTTTTGATTTTTCCCAAGGAAATTGGACCGCAAAACTTGTTGTCCAATTTGTCCTGAGTACGCTGATACCCCATATGTGGGGGAGGGGGGAAACTGTTTGGGCGCACGGCAAGGCTTGGAAAGGAAGCAGTAACGTTTTGGAATGCAAACATTGATGGGGGTCATGTTCCGTTTGTAGTGCCCCAGATGAGCCTAAACAGTGGAAACCCCCCACAAGTGACCCCATTTTGGAAGCTAGACCCCCTAAGGAACTTATCTAGATCTTTGGTGAGCACTTTGAACCCCCAAGTGCTTCACACAAGTTTATAATGCCCGGGCATGAAAATAAAAAATCCTATTTTTTTCCCACAAAAATTATCTCTTAGTCACTAATTTTTTATTTTCCCATAGGTAACAGGAGAAATTGGACCACAAAATTTGTTGTCCAATTTGTCCTGAGTACGCTGATACCCATATGTGAGGGGAACCACTGTTTGGGCGCATGGCAGAGCTCGGAATGGAAGGAGCACCATTTGACTTTTTCCAACCAAAATTGGCTGGAATTGAGATTGGACGCTATGTTGCATTTGGAGAGCCCCTGATATGCCTAAACAGTGGAAACCCCCCACAAGTGACCCCATTTGGGAAACTAGACCCCCTAAGGAACTTATCTAGATCTTTGGTGAGCAATTTGAACCCCCAAGTGCTTCACACAAGTTTATAACGTAGAGCCGTAAAATTAAAAAATCATATTTTTTCCACAAAATTGATCTTTTCACCCCAATTTTTATTTTCCCAATTGTAACAAGACTCCAAAAGTTATTGTGCAATTTGTCCTGAGTGCGCTGATACCCCATATGTGGGAGTAAACCACTGTTTGGCATGGCAGAGTTTGGAAGGGAAGGAGCGCCGTTTGACTTTTTCAATGCAGAATTGGCTGGATGCCATGTCGTGTTTGGAGAGCTCCTGATCTGCCTAAACAGTGGAAACCCCCCACAAATGACACCATTTTGGAAACTAGACCTGTCAAGGAACTTATCTAGATGTGTGGTGAGCACTTTGAACCCCAAAGTGCTTCACAGAAGTTTATAACGTACAGCCGTAAAATAAAAAATCTCTTTTTTTTTTTTACAAAAATGATTTTTTCGCCCCCAATATTTTATTTTCACAAGGGTAACAGAGAAATTGGACCCCAAAAGTTGTTGTCCAATTTGTCCTGAGTATGCTGATACCCAATATGTGGGAGTAAACTACTGTATGGGCGCACGTCGGGGCTCGGAAGGGAAGTTGTAACGTTTTGGATTGCAGACTTTGATGGAATGGTCTGGGGGAGTCATGTCGCATTTGGAGAGCCCCTGATGCGCCTAAACAGTGGAAACCGCCCACAAGTGACCCCATTTTGGAAAATAGACCCCACAAGGAACTTATCTAGATGTGTGGTGAGCACTTTGAACCCCAAAGTGCTTCACAGAAGTTTATAACGTACAGCCGTAAAAACAAAAAAATCATTTTTTTTTTTACAAAAATGATTTTTTCGCCCCCAATATTTTATTTTCACAAGGGTAACAGGAGAAATTGGACCCCAAAATTTGTTGTCCAATTTGTCCTGAGTACGCTGATACCCAATATGTGGGAGAAAACGACTGTATGGGTGCACGTCTGGGCTCGGAAGGGAAGTAGTGATGTTTTGGATTGCAGACTTTGATGGAATGGTCTGGGGGCATCATGTCGCATTTGGAGAGCCCCTGATGCGCCTAAACAGTGGAAACCCCCCACAAGTGACCCCATTTTGGAAAATAGACCCCACAAGGAACTTATCTAGAAGTGTGGTGAGCGCCATGAAGCCCCAAGTACTTCACAGAAGTTTTATAACATACAGTCGTAAAAACAAAAAAAATCATTTTTTTTTTACAAAAATGATTTTGTCGCCCCCAGTTTTTTATTTTCCAAGGGTAACAGGAGAAATAGGCCAAATTGCACAATAACTCTTGTGGTCCAGAGTACGCTGATACCCCATATGCGGGGGTAAACTACTGTTTGGGCGCATGGCAGAGCTCAGAAGTGAAGGAGCACCATTTGACTTTTTCAACGCAGAATTGGCTGGAATTGAGATCAGACGCCATGTCACATTTGGAGAGCCCCTGATGTGCCTAAACAGCAGAAACCCCCCAATTCTAACTCCAACCCTAACCCCAACACACCCCTAACCCTAGTCCCAACCCTAACCACAACCTAACCCTAACACACCCCTAACCGTAATCCCAACCCTAATCCTAACTTTAGCGCCAACCCTAACCCTAACGGAAAAATGGAAATAAATACATTTTTTTAATTTTATTATTTTTCCCTAACTAAGGGGGTGATAAAGGGGGGTTTGATTTACTATTTATAGCGGGTTTTTATGATTGGCAGCTGTCACGCTAAAAGACGCTTTTTATTGCAAAAAATGTTTTTTGCATCACCACATTTTGAGAGCTATAATTTTTGCATATTTTGGCCCACAGAGTCATGTGAGGTCTTATTTTTTGCGGTACGAGTTGACGTTTTTATTGGTACCATTTTTGAGCACGTGACATTTTTTGATCGCTTTTTATTTCGATTTTTGGGAGGTTAGAATGAACAAAAATCAGCAATTCATGAATTTCTTTTGGGGGAGGCGTTTATACCGTTCCGCGTGTGGTAAAATTGATAAAGAAGTTTTATTCTTCGGGTCAGTACGATTACAGTGATACCTCATTTATATCATTTTTTCATGTTTTGGCGCTTTTATAGAATAAAAGCAATTTTAATATAAAAAATTATTATTTTTGCATCGCTTTATTCTGCGAGCTATAACTTTTTTATTTTTTCACTGATGATGCTGTATGATGGCTCGTTTTTTTGCGGGACAAGATGACATTTTCAGCGGTACCATGTTTATTTATATCGGTCTTTTTGATCGCGTGTTATTCCACTTTTTGTTCGGCGGTATGATGATAAAGCATTGATTTTTTGCTTCGTTTTTTTTTTTTTAAGGGGTTCACTAAAGGGGTTAACTAGTGGGACAGTTTTATAGGAGGGGTCATTACGGACGCGGCGATACTAAATATGTGTACTTTTATTGTTTTTTTTTTATTTACAGGAAAAAATGAATTTATTGGGGAATATTTTTTTTTTTTTTTTATGATTTTTTTTACCACTTTTTATTTTTTTTTACTTTTTTACTTTGTCCCAGGGTGGGACATCACAGTATTTTAGCAGATCGCTGGTGTGACAGTGTGCACAGCACACTGTCACACCAGCGATCGCTCTGGCATCGCTGCAGGCTTCCCAGCGCCTGCTTTCAGCAGGCACTGAGGAAGCCGCCTCCCTACAGGACCCCGGCGCCATCTTGGATCCGGGGACCTGGAGGGAGGACGGACCCTCGGAACAGCGCGACACATCACGCTGCTCTGAGGGTCTCAGGGGAGCGCGCAGGGAGCCCCCTGCCTGCGCGATCCTCCCCTGTGCCCCGGGTACAGCGCGATCATGTTTGATCGCGGTGTGCCAGGGGTTAATGTGCCAGGAGCGGTCCGTGACCGCTCCTGACACAGTCACGGGTGTCAGCTGTGATAATCAGCTGACACCCGGCGGCGATCAGCTGCGCTCCCCTCGGGAGCGCAGCTGATCGCCCATGACATACTATTCCGTCCATGGGAATTAGTTCCAGGGTCACATGGACGGAATAGTACGTCTGATGGAATAAAGGGGTTACTAACGATTGGTGTGGTATATTTGTCTCTCTGAGGTGGGATTTACAATCTAGACAAAATGAGTAATAAAAACAACAAACCCAAAACCCAGAGAGATAAATCTACTTCAAGATCAGTAAAGAACATTGACATAACAGATCTAGACACGGCTATCTGTATTAGTCCACCAATATCTCCTCAGATCGGAATTAGGGGTGACCCAACAACTCTTATGATCCAAGAACTTGATAACATTATTGAGGGTCATTCACAAATGGATACTCACCCCGATCAAAAGAAAAGTAAAAAAACAAAAAGGTCAAATGCTCCTCTTTCAGAATCTGATGAGGAGCTTTTCGAGTCTACTCCTATACAAAGCCCTAAAAAAAATAGGCCAAGACTCGAAAAAGACTCTCAAGATATTAACCCTGAACCTGGTAATAGTCTGGACGATATCCAGGCTACAGATAAAGGGGTATCTGAACAGTACATAAAAGATTTAATTCTGGCTTTAAATCAAAGCTTTCAACACAGCCTAGATAAACAGACAAACCTCCTACAAACAAACATAGACCAAGTAAAAACAAGAATTGACAAAAATGATAAGCAGATAGAGAAACTGGAAAAACAATCAGTCTCCATACAAAAGCAACAAAATGACACCCAGAAAGAGATCCAATTTCTCCGGGTAAAACTGGCAGATTTAGAGGATCGTAATAGACGCAACAACATCAAACTAAGAGGAGTGTCAGAAAAGATAAATCAAAATGGTCTACAAAAATATTTCAAAGAAATTCTTCAGAAAATATTCCCTAAACTCACAGAAATTGAGCTTTTAGTAGACAGAATACATAGATTACCCAGACCTAGATTTATCTCGTCTGAAATACCTAGAGACATAATCTTGCGATTTCATTTCTATTCAACAAAAGAGAAACTTTTGGATTACATGAAAGTTAAAAAATATCTTCCTCAGCCCTATGATCATATCAAGATCTTTGCAGATCTTTCAAAAGATACTATTCAAATAAGAAAGAGTTTTAAGGAAGTGACTACTAAATTAAGAGAAAAGGGTTTGGTTTATAGGTGGGGATTCCCAACCAAATTATTGGTCAACTACAAAGGGAAAATAACGCAAATCTTATCTCCCCAGGATGGTATTTCATTCATATCTTCTATTGAAAAAGAAAAGAAGGCTCAAGGTTGAAAAATGATCCTTATTGTTTTAACAGGCAGGACTTTGCGGAAGTTTCTACTAAACACGAACTTTCCCACTTAGAGAGATTATCAAACATTTTTGTGTTATCTTTCAATTTGTTTATTATTACAGTTTGACTGTTATTTGCTAGTTATTAAAACTGTTATATTATGGTTAAAATTCTATCTTTAAATGTAAGAGGCCTAAATAGTCCAATCAAGAGGTATCACACTTGGAGGGATATAAAAAAAAAGTAAGGCAGACATCATATGCCTTCAGGAAGTAAAGTTAGCCAGGGATGAACATCCCAGGATTGAAAATAAGAATTTCCCCTCAATATATAAATCTTTAAATGAAAGAAAGAAGTCGGGGGTAATTACTCTAATTAAAAACTCAATATCATTTGAACTGATTAAAGAATACAAGGATACTGAGGGAAGATATTTGATCCTGGTTTGTCAATTGGAAAACAAAGTTACAACAATTGTCAACATATATGCTCCAAACCAGGCTCAGATGCGCTTCTTTGACACTTTGGATAAAAAAATACAAGAGGTCAGGCGGGGAACGGTCATCTTGGTGGGAGATTTTAACATAGTCCCCAACGGAAGATTGGACTCTACTTCTTCCACCAGATCTTCATTTCCTGAGCTTGACAATTGGCTTAATGCCACGATATTAGACATTTTTAGATGTTTAAATACATCATCAAGGGAATATACCTCTTATTCAGATGCACACAAAACGTTTTCAAGAATAGATCTGTTTTTAACAGATTCCTTGTCGATCTCAAAATTTAAAAAGATAGATATTCTTCCCAGGTCTTTCTCTGATCACTCGCCAATAGTAGCTGAAATTTGTTTAGGACAAGACAGATCTAATTTTATATGGAGATGTAATTCCTCACTGTTATTTAACTCAAATTCAAAAAAAGAAATAGAGGAAACTATTACAAATTATTTCAGAGAGAATGACATAGATAATATCTGTCCATTTTCTCTATGGAACGCCCATAAAGCTGTTATTCGAGGTAAAATGATTCATATTTCTCACATTAATAAAAAACGAGAGAAGGATATTATTTACAAGTTACAAACAGAACTCAAAAACAAAGAGGAAGAACTCTTGAAACCACTATCATGTTCCTCAACTATTCATGCGGAAATTCTTAGACTTAGAAGTGACTTGAAAGCAGCTTTGTTTACTGAATATGATAAATACGTAAAATCTATGAGATCAAATTACTATTCATCGTATAATAAGCCCACTAGACTCATGGCGCAAAAATTCAGGGCGCTAAGAATTAGAAGTAAAATTAAAAAAATAAAATATGGAGATAAGTTGCTAGAACACCCTAAAGACATAGTAAAAGCATTTGCCGATTATTATAACTCCCTTTATAATTTGAAGCTGGACCATAATATTAACCAACCAAATCATCAAAATATTAATGATTTCCTATCTCGCCTAAAGTTACCTCAAATTACTAGTCTGCAATTGGCTTCTGTGGATTCTCCATTTATATAAAAGAGGTTTTGGAGGTTATAGGCTCGCTAAAAGTTAAAAAATCCCCAGGCCCAGATGGCTATTCTAATGAATACTACCAAACTTTTGAAGGATTATTAGCTCCCTATTTGACTAGGGTCTTTAACAAAGCCTCTACAGTAGGTTTTTTTCCTCCAGAAATGCTGAAAGCAATAATTACTTTAATCCCAAAGCCTAAAGGGGACTTAGAAAAGGTAAACAATTATAGACCCATTTCCTTAATAAATTCTGATATTAAAATTTATTCCAAAATTCTGGCAAATAGGCTAAAAAAAATCTTAACGGACATCATCCATAGAGACCAATTAGGATTTATAGAAGGTAGACAGACCAGTGATGGTACCAGAAGAATACTAAATTTAATTAATTACATAAAACAAAAAAGGATTCCATCATTATTACTGGCCCTAGACGCTGAAAAAGCATTTGACAGAGTGAACTGGAATTTTATGATCGCTACTTTACACAAATTTGGATTCAATGACAACATAGTCAAAAAAATAATGGCACTTTATAAGCAACCTTCTGCAAATATCTTTGCTAATAACCATTTGTCTCCCCAAATACAAATTACGAATGGAACCAGACAGGGTTGTCCCCTTTCCCCCCTGTTATTTGCCCTGATTATGGAACCTCTGGCTGAGGATATAAGATCTAATCAAGATATAAAAGGCCTACAAATGGGGAAGAATCTATACAAAATAGAACTCTTTGCAGACGACATAATTTTAAGTATTACAGACCCACTAAACTCAATTAAGAAAATGCTTTCAGTATTCCATAATTTCTCTATGGTCTCCTTCTACAAAATAAACGAGTCTAAATCCAAAATTTTGGAATTTTTTCTTAATGAACCGGTTATTTCTAGAATTAAATTGATGGCAGATTTTGAGTGGGAAAAGGAGTATATCTCATACTTAGGAGTCTCTATAGCAAGAACATTCTGCAAAACAGTAGAATTTAACATGATAAATATCACCAAAATCACACAAAATGACTTAAATGGTCATGCCAAACATGAGATTTCATGGATTGGGAGAATGGTTCTCTTTAAACTCTTTACTTTTCCAAAAATTCTATATGTCTTTAGGGCTCTCCCCTAAATATTCCTCTGAAATATATTAAAAAGCTGCAATCACATGTAAACAATTTTATTTGGAACAAAAAAAGAGCTAGAATAGCGTTTAACACTTTAAGTAGAAGTAAACTCAATGGAGGTCTAGCTCTTCCAAACTTGTTAAACTACTATATGCTAACTTGATTAAGCAATCTCTCTATTGGATTTCTGCAAATAACTCTCCTATATGGTTAGAAATAGAAAAATTTCACAATAAAAATACTTCGCTATTGAAAATAATATTGGATTCCCTAACATCATCAAATCAACAATATCATCTCTCACCTACTCTATCGGCAATGGCAACGGCATGGATGCAACTAGCCAAACCACAAGTTCAAAGAAACAAATCCTCCAGATTTACGCAAATAAAAAATATTTTGTTGAAATTCTTTGGACTAGTGATAGACAAGGAGATTCCACAATTGTGGAAAAATTCCAATATTAAAAAAGTAAGTGATTTATTTGATGGGAAACAATTTGTTAGTAATGAGATTTTAATTACCCAGCATAATTTCTCATTAGAAGATATCCATCTAGTATCTGTCTTGAGAAAATATATATCGAAATTTATTAGGAAAAAGTCATATATTACAGAAATTACCAGTCAACTGGTATGTAATCCAAACAACAAAATTTTTTGGAAATCAAAAAGTATCTATGAGTCATTAAATTTAATTCAAAATTCTGATAAAACTCTATTTATGCTTAATTGGGAGAAAGACCTGAAAATGAATATAACTCAGGAACAATGGGAACAGGCCTTTAAGCAAGCATACTCGTCAAATATTTGTGCATCTTTACACAAATCTTTTTTCAAGATAACTTCCAGATGGTATTTTACCCCATTAAAGTTAGCAAGAATGTTCCCTGGAAGATCTCCTGATTGCTGGAGAAATTGCGGGCAATCGGGGATCTGCTTCATCTTTTTTGGGACTGCCCAAAAATAAGACCATTATGGAATGAAATGTCTAAGATAATTAATGATATTACTAAACAAAAAATTACCATAACTCCACAGATGGCTCTGCTCTCTTTAGAATTGGAAGAAATAAATACCATACATATCCCTGTAATCATTCATCTTTTCCTAGTTACCAAAAATGCAATTGCAACGTTTTGGAATGAGGAAACAATTCCTAAAACAAGTCAAATTTTGGAAAAAATGTCTTTACACAACCTATATGAAAAGAGTCATGCCACAGTCAACAATTATATGTCTAAATATTTAAAAAGATGGAAATCTTGGTTGAAATATGCCTCTTAAATATTTACCTCTTTACCTCTTAACTGCTCACCCATAAGGTGAAATCTAATGGTTAGTTTTGGTTATAATCATAAACCATGGTTTACTATATTATAATATCTACTGTTATGTTCTAAACTAAACCAAACTATAATATTTAAACAATGCTGTATTACTTTACTGTTATGTTTGTAATTCAAAACGTTTTTAAAATGTTAATAAAATGTGTTTGAAAAGGTGCATGGATGACTGTCATTGATTTTGACTTACATGCCATCAATTTAAATGGATAACCACAGTAAAACGACCAGTATGGCACTCAATATTAAAAGCAAAAATTCAAATATTGAAGAACACACAAAGAAGTTTTAGTTATTATTATTAAGTCCATGTGTGTGAGTACAGGAGGTATTGCAGTAAGTGTATATATCTACATTGCTTTCTTTTGAAGGAGGCTTTTATCTCTGTTCCCATCTCTATGATTTTCATACAACTGATAAATAGACATAAACCAAAATCCAAATAATTATTTATCATGATGATGAATAAAATGTGAAGCCAAGGGCTTATTGTGATCACCTTTTCTGATGTCTTTCATATGTTCAGATATCCTCTCCTACAATGAACGCTTCATTTTTCCTACTTACATCTTATTGCATGGACATGCAACAAGATATACAACCATATATGATTTACAGTTGAAGAATGATTTAAGATGAAAGTTTATTTTACTGAGAGAATCAGAAAACGTGTTTCATCTCAAAACAAAATCACAATAGAAACAATTTCTAGTTCTATGTATGCAGAGGCTTGCTGGCAAATTTTGGCCTGGGGACAAGCATAAAGTAGTGGCTCATGACTAGTGGCCTATACTTATTGGTAGGAATCACTCCATTCTTAAACTGTAATTTTTATTGAAAAATGTGTTTAGTACGTAATTAACAAACAATAAACTTACGAAACATTCTTATATAAATGACATGGCAGATTCTCACACCATAATAATAGTAAAAGACATTCAACTGTATACTGATAGCTCCATCCAATTCGCGCTTTTTTTTTAAAAGAATATAAACATACAATTAATTCAGTTATGTGTAGCCCTTCCATTGCCATTATCCAACATATTCAATAGGAGCAGTGAGGAAGATCCAATAATACCGTGAGTGGAAATTTGCCACCATATCATCCGGGTAAACAGAGACGGACTAGCTAAAGACAAAGGACAAAGACACACAAGGGGACTGGTGTGAGTGTTCTGAACAAATCAATTATTATATTGGGCCCAAAAGAAGTCCCACAGAGCCAATATAGTTTCAAAGAGCTATATTTGTGGCATTCAATGAAGCTGTCATATATTCCATTCTATGGATATCTGAGATTCTTTGAAGTAAATCCTGATAGGAGGCAGGGGCACTATGCTTCCAATAGAGAGCTACAAGACATCTAACCACGGTTAATAAGTGTAAGAGAAGCTTAGCTGAATTCCTATCCATCCCCTTAGCGGTAACATTTCAGATATACAGTACAGACCAAAAGTTTGGACACACCTTCTCATTCAAAGATTCTTCTGTATTTTCATGACTATGAAAATTGGAGAATCACACTGAAGGCATCAAAACTATGAATTAACACATGTGGAATTATCCATTACACTTTACAAAAAAGTGTGAAACAACTGAAAATATGTCTTATATTCTAGGTTCTTCAAAGTAGCCACCTTTTGCTTTGATTACTGCTTTGCACGCAGAAAAGGTGAACTGATGGACTCTACATGCCTGGTTCCCACCGTGAAGCATGGAGGAGGTGGTGTGGGGGTGCTTTGCTGGTGACACTGTTGGGGATTATTCAAAATTGAAGCGGTGAGCGGTCCAGCTCACCCCAAACCATCTTGATTGGGTTCAGGTCTGGTGACTGTGGAGGCCAGGTCATCTGGCATAGCACCCCATCACTCTCTTTCTTGGTCAGATAGCCCTTACATAGCCTGGAGGTGTGTTTGGGGTCATTGTCCTGTTGAAAAATAAATGATGGTCCAACTAAACGCAAACCGGATGGAATAGCATGCTGCTACAAGATGATGTGGTAGCCATGCTGGCTCAGTATGCCTTCAATTTTGAATAAATCCCCAACAGTGTCACCAGCAAAGCACCCCCACACCATCACACCACTTCCTCCATGCTTCACGGTGGGAACCAGGCATGTAGAGTCCATTCGTTCACCCTTTCTTCGTGCAAAGCAGTAATCAAAGCAAAAGGTGGCTACTTTGAAGAACCTAGAATATAAGACATATTTTCAGTTGTTTCACACTTTTTTGTAAAGTGTAATGTATAATTCCACATGTGTTAATTCATAGTTTTGATGCCTTCAGTGTGATTCTACAATTTTCACAGTCATGAAAATACAGAAAAATCGCTGAATGAGAAGGTGTGTCCAAACTTTTGGTCTGTACTGTATATTGACGGGCCTAACTGTATGTCAGTGTATAATACCTTTTGAATTAAGTTTTTAACCGAATCCCAAAACCCCATCAGACCAGAGCAGGTCCAAAAGATATGCGACAGAGTTCCCCGAGAGGCTCAACATCGCCAACAAATATCTGAGAGCACTAGATTAAGTTTATAAAGTAAATCTGGTGTGTGATACCAAAACATTAATATCTTGTATTGGTTCTCTTTGTAGAGAGTGCACATTGAGGTTTTTTCCGCCTTGTTCCATATTGTCTGCCAGATCTGAGGAGACAACTCCGTCCTCAGAAAAGACTCCCACCTGGCTATATATGAATGTTTTGGAGAATTCCCTCCCATTGGAGCATTTATCATCCTATAAATGTCTGTTATCAAACACTTAGTGGAAGCCCCTCTATTGTAAAGTTTTTCAAACTCCATTGGCTGTGAAACCCCTGTAGGTCGAAACAGTGAGGAAACTAGGTGTTTCATTTTTAGGCATTGATAAAATTAGAAATAGGGATTTAGCTTTAACATAATCAAATGTATGAAATTCCATAGTCATCCCATCAACCAAATCAGCAAATCTTAACAGACCAGCAGAGATCCATGGATGGGCCATAGAAGATTCTAGACCATTTGGAATTAGAGGTTGATAGGTGAATGAAACCACTGGTGAATTTGGAGAGGTCACGCCAAATCTAGTCATACATGCCAGCCAGGTGTCTCTAGTAAACTAATTAGGTCCCAGTAGTGGGATTGGTATCTTAACTGTGCGACCGGACCACAGCAAATAATTTGGGTGAATAGGGGCTAGCCAAAGCTTTTCAATCTCAGTCTATGTATTATATGTCCAAAGAGACCAAGATGGGATCCTTCTCAAATGGGTAACCCAGTAATATTTAATAATACCTGCAACAGACAGCCCCCTTTGAGTTTTATGAGTAGTTAGAATTCCATTAGCAACTCTATGGCGTTTAATATTCCATATGAATCTCATTATTGCCACTTTAATCGACTTAAGTTCTCTCAAGGGAACCTTTACAGGTAGCGTTTTGAAACAGTATATCAATCTCGGTAATAGGGACATCTTCACTGCCGCCACTCGCCCCAAAAAAGAGAGAGAGTGGGAGATCCATTTAGCTAATCTGGATTTCACATCCCTTAGTAGTAAATGGAAGTTACCAGACTATAAAGTGTTGTATGAAGAGGTTAAATTAACCCCCAAATGCTTAACTGAGTTACATTTCCAATGAAATTTATTGTTTATTTTAAGATACTCCAACCTCTTGGGAGGGAGGATATTGAACAATAGGGCTTTCATTTTTGAGGCATTAGTCTTATACCCTGATAAGTTTCCAAATTCCCTCTGATTTTTTTAAGATTGGTTAGCGAAATAATGTAGATTAGTGACGTGAGGGTTAGCAGAAAGTCCTCTGCAAATAAAGACATTTTAAAGCTAAGTGCACACGTTGTGTTTTTTAAGCGTTTTTGCTGCGTTTTTACGCAGCGTAAACGCTTGTAAAAAACACTAACAAAATGCATCCCATGCAATCCTGTGGGACTACGAAATTGCTGTGCACATGCTGCCTTTTTGGAAGTGCATTAGAGCAGCAGGGTGATTTGCTGCTGAAGGAGAAAAAAAAAAAAATCTCTTTAAATCTTCTGCTTCAGCGAGTGTGAGCGAGCTGAGTGTGACCGTGCGCAAGTGTGAACGGTGGTAAGGGTGACTTGAGATTCAGTGACTTTGGATTCAGGGAGTTTCCAAGGGAGGATTTACTGAATTGCTGTTACCGTATATTTTATTAATACTTTTTATTTATTTTTACTTATCTTTGCTGTCTGGTGAAATCCCCATTAGATATGTGCTCCACTATTGCCAATGCCATCCAGTGTACATCTTGCCACATGTATGCAGTCCTTGAACAGCCGGTCGAGGGTGCATACTGCTGCGTGAGATGTGAGCACGTTGCATTTGGAAACCCAAATCTTGGATCTAAATGTGCAGCTGGCAACACTGAGATCCATAGACAATATGGAAAGGAGTCTTCTGCTCACTGAGCAGAGCTCAATGGGATAGATGAGGGGGGGATGCTAGGTGGAGCTGCAGGACACTAGAAGTAGGAAGCTGGGTGACAGTTAGAAAGCGGGGTAGAGGGAAGAGCGCCAGGGAGGCTAGTCCTGATCTGGCACACCCCAATAAGTTTGCAAAGTTGGCAGATGAGGGGGTTGTCAGTACAGGGGTAACACTGCTGCAGCCAGGCATGTCCTCTGAAAGCCGGGGGAGTGTCTGCTCCAGTAAGGAGGGAATTAGGAGAGCAGGGCAGGCCAGACAAAGGGGCTGGTAGTGGGGGACTCAATTATTAGGGGAACAGATAGGGCAATCTGTCACAAAGACAGGGATCGTCGAACAGTGTGCTGCCTACCTGGTGCTCGAGTCCGACACATCGCTGATCGGGTTGACAGATTACTGGGAGGGGCTGGTGAGGACCCAGCGGTCATGGTGCACATTGGCACAAATGACAAAGTTAGAGGTAGGTGGAAGGTCCTTAAAGATGATTTCAGGGAATTAGGCTGCAAGCTTAAAGCAAGGACCTCCAACGTGGTATTTTCTGAAATACTGCCAGTACCACGTGCCACACCAGAGAGGCAACGGGAGATTAGGGAGGTTAATAAGTGGCTCAAGAATTGGTGTAGGAAGGAGGGGTTTGGGTTCCTGGAGAACTGGGCCGACTTCTCAGTTGGCTACAGGCTCTATGCTAGGGATGACCTGCACCTCAATGGGGAGGGTGCAGCTGTTCTGGGGGAGAAAATGGCTAGAAGGTTGGAGGAGTCTTTAAACTAGGGACTGGGGGGGAGGGTATTCATTTTATAGGAGGGGAAGGCAGTGCAGATAGAGACCTGGGCACAAATAATGAAATTGGGGGTGGGGGTGGCATGGGGGGTGGGGTTAGAACAGTTAATAATTTAAGAAAGAATAGAGTAGAGATACATAAAGTGCATGTATACTAATGCTAGAAGCCTCACCAACAAAATGGCGGAATTAGAATTAATTTTGTTGGAACATAATTATGACATGGTGGGGATATCTGAGACTTGGCTGGATGAGAGCCACGACTGGGCGGTTAATTTACAGGGCTATAGTCTGTTTAGAAATGACCGTAAAAATAAGCGAGGTGGGGGTGTGTGTTTATATGTAAAATCATCCTTAAAACCCATCCTGCGTGATATCTGTGAATCTAATGAAGATGTAGAGTCTCTGTGGGTGGAGATTAGGGGAGGGGGGAAAAATAATAAATTACTGATAGAGGTTTGTTATAAGTCTCCTGAAATAATGGAAGCAACAGAGAATATCCTCGTAAAGCAAATAGATGAAGCAGCAACTCAAGGAGAAGTCATTATTATGGGGGATTTCAACTACCCTGAAATACATTGGGGAACAGAAACCTGCAGTTCCAGCAAAGGTAATAAGTTTTTGGCAACTATGAGAGACAATTACCTTTCACAACTAGTTCAGGACCCAACAAGAGGGGGGCACTGCTAGACCTAATATTATCCAACAGACCAGACCGCATATCAAATATAAGGGTTGGGGGTCACTTGGGTAATAGTGATCACAAAATAATAAGCTTTCATGTATCCTTTAATAAGATGTGTAGTTGAGGGGTTACAAGGACACTAAACTTCAGGAAGGCAAATTTCCAACGGATGAGAGATGATCTTGGTGCAATAAACTGGGACGATATCCTGAGACATAAAAATACACAAAGAAAATGGGAGACGTTTATTAGTATCCTGAATAGGACCTGTGCACAGTATATACCCTATGGGAATAAACATGCTAGAATTAGGAGGAAACCACTATGGCTAAATAGAGCTGTAAGGGGCGCAATAAGGGACAAAAGAAAGCGTTTAGGGAATTAAAGCAAGTAGGTAGTGAAGAGGCATTAAATAAATACAGAAGACTGAATAAATTCTGTAAAAAGCAATCAAGACAGCAAAGATTGAGGCAGAGAGACTCATTGCCAGAGAAAGTAAAAATAATCCCAAAATATTCTTTAACTACATAAATAGCAAGAAACTAAAAAATGATAGTGTTGGTCCCCTTAAAAATAGTCTGGGTGAAATGGTGGATGAGGATGAGGAAAAAGCCAATATGCTAAATGACTTTTTTTCAACTGTATTTACACAAGAAAATCCCATGACAGATAACATGATCAGAGATAAAAAAAATTTCTCCATTAAATGTCACCTGCTTAACCCAGCAGGAAGTACGGCGGCGTCTAAAAATCACTAAAGTTGACAAATCCCGGGCCCGGATGGGATGCACCCCCGAGTACTGCAGGAATTAAGTACAGTTATAGATAGACCATTATTTTTAATCTTTAAAGATTCCATAATAACTGGGTTTGTACCACAGGACTGGCGTATAGCAAATGTGGTGCCAATATTCAAAAAGGGGGCAAAAACTGAACCTGGAAATTATAGGCCAGTGAGCTTAACATCTACTATGGGTAAAATCCTGGAGGGTTTTTTAAGGATACTATATTGGAGTATCTGAAGCTGAATAACCTCATGACACAGTATCAGCATGGGTTTACGAGGGACCGTTCTTGTCAGACTAATCTGATAAGCTTTTATGAAGGGGTAAGTTCAGGACTGGACCAAGGGAATGCAGTGGACGTGGTGTTCATGGACTTCTCAAAAGCTTTTGATACAGTGCCACACAAAAGGTTGATACATAAAATGAGAACAATGGGGATAGGGGAAAATATGTGTAAGTGGGTTAAGAACTGGCTCATGGATAGAAAACAAAGGGTGGTTATTAATGGAGCACACTCGGACTGGGTCACGGTTAGCAGTGGGGTACCACAGGGGTCAGTATTGGGGCAGCTTCTCTTTAACATATTTATTAATGACCTTGTAGGGGGCATACAGAGTAGTATTTCAATATTTGCAGATGACACTAAACTCTGCAGGGTAATAAATACAGAGGAGGATAATTTTATATTACAGGAGGATTTATGTAAACTAGAAGCTTGGGCTGATAAATGGCAAATGAGCTTTAATGGGGATAAATGTAAGGTCATGGACTTGGGTAGAACAAATACGATGTATAATTATGTGCTTAATTGTAAAACACTGGGCAAAACTGTCACTGAAAAAGACTTGGGTGTATGGGTGGACGACAAACTCACATTTAGTGGCCAATGTCAGGCAGCTGCTGCCAAGGCAAATAAAATAATGGGATGCATTAGACGAGGCATAGATGCTCATGAGGAGAACATAATTTTACCTCTATACAAGTCACTGGTGCGACCTCACTTAGAGTACTGTGTGCAGTTCTGGTCTCCGGTGTATAAGAAAGACATAGCTGAACTGGAGCGGGTGCAGAGAAGAGCGACCAAGGTTATTAGAGAACTGGGGGGTCTGCAATACCAAGACAGGTTATTACACTTGGGGTTATTTAGTTTGGAAAAACAAAGGCTTAGGGTGATCTTATTACAATGTATAAATATATGAGGGGACAGTACAAAGACCTTTCTAATGATCTTTTTACTCTTAGACCTGTGACGGGGACAAGGGGGCATCCTCTACGTCTGGAGGAAAGAAGGTTTAGCCATAATCACAGACGCAGATTCTTTACTGTAAGAGCAGTGAGACTATGGAACTCTCTGCCGTCTAATGTTGTAATGAGTGATTCCTTACTAAAATTTAAGAAGGGACTGGATGCCTTTCTTGAAAAGTATAATATTACAGGCTATATTCACTAGTTTCCTAGATACAGCGTTGATCCAGGGAGCTAGTCTGATTGCCGTATGTGGAGTCGGGAAGGAATTTTTTTCCCCAATGTGAAGCTTACTGTTTGCCACTTGGGTTTTTTTTGCCTTCCTCTGGATCAACATGTTAGGGCAGGTTAGGATAGGATATGGGTTGAACTAGATGGACTTAAAGTCTTCCTTCAACCTTAATAACTATGTTACTATGTTGCTATTTTTCCAGAGTGTAATTCCATCGCGTTAAAATAAGAGGCATGTTCATTATTTTAGCGTAATCACGGCAATTACGCTGACATAGGATTGCATTGAAATGCTCACTTTACGCATGTGGCTATGTCCACCATGCGTCAAGTGAGCGCTTCATGTGCGGTTGGTACTCAGGGTCTGGAGGAGAGGAGACTCTCCTCCAGGCCCTGGGTACCATATTCCTGTAAAAAATAGAATTAAAATAAAAAATAGGGATATACTTACCCTCTGTCGGCCCCCGGAGTTCTCCCGCTCCTCAGCGGCACTGCCGGCAAGTTCCATTCCCAGGCGTGCTTAGCGAGAATGACCTTTGTGATGTCACGGTCGCAAAGGTCATTCTCACTAAGCACGCCTGGGAACGGAACTTGCCAGCAGGACCGGGAGCGCCGCTGAGGAGATCGGGGGCCGCCAGGAGGTGAGTATATCGATATTTATTATTTTTTTATTATTTTTAACATTCATCTATAGTAAAAGGTGGTCACACTTGTCAAGCACTATGCGTGACAAGTGTGACCAACCTGTCAATCACTTTTCCAAGCGATGCTTCAAATCGCTAGGAAAAGTGATAGCATTCTGCAAGCTAAAAACGCTTGCAAAACGCTTGTCCTTTGCGGGAAAACGCATGTGAATTACGCATGCGTTATACCCACGGCAGGGAGTTGCGCAAATGCTCCGCACAATTATGGAGCATTTCTGCAATGTGTGCACATAGCTTAAAGCTTTTCCCTTTGATATCCACTCTTTAAATATTAGGATTCTGATGTATTTTAGCCGTCAGAGTCACTTTACACATGCCAAATATTAAGGGGGACAGCAGGCAGCCTAGCCTTGTTCCATTCATTCCTATTCAATATCCGGAAACTAGAGGAAATATGGTATGGAAATTTAATAGAGGCCGAAGGAGCTCTATAGACAGCTCTCATAGCTGTAATAAAGGGACCTGAAATTCCAAAAGCCCTGGGCGTCTCAAACATAAAAGACCATTTAAGGCGGTCAAAGGCCTTTTTTGCATCTAAACTTAACAGGGGAACTTGCTTATTTTTTCTATTAACCCCTTTACCCCCAAGGGTGGTTTGCATGCTAATGACCGGGCCAATTTTTACAATTCAGACCACTGTCCCTTTATGACGTAATAACTCTGGAGCGCTTCAATGGATCCTGGTGATTCTGACATTGTTTTCTCAAGACATATTGTACTTCATGATAGTGGTAAAATTTCTTTGATATGACTTGTGTTTATTTGTGAAAAAAATGGAAATTGGGTGAAAATTTTGAAAATTTTGCAGTTTTCCAACCTTGAATTTTCATGCCCTTAAATCACACAGATATGTCACACAAAATTCTTAATAAGTAACATTTCCCACACGTTTACTTTACATCAGCACAATTTTGGAACCTAAATTTTTTTGTTATTAAGTTAAAAGGGTTAAAAGTTGACCGGCGATTTCTCATTTTTACACCATGTTTTTTAGGGACCACATCACATTTGAAGTCACTTTGAGGGTCTATATGATACAAAATACCCAAAAGTGACACCATTCAAAAAACTGCACCCCTAAAGGTGCTCAAAACCACATTCAAGAAGTTTATTAACCCTTCAGGTGCGTCACAGGAATTTTTGGAATGTTTTAAAAAATGAACATTTAACTTTTTTTCTCAAAAAAATTACTTCAGGTCCAATTTTTTTTATTTTCCCAAGGGTAACAGGAGAAATTGGACCCCAAAAGTTATTGTGCAATTTGTCCTGAGTAGGTTGATACCCCATATGTTGGGGGAACCACTGTTTCAGCGCATGGCAGAGCACGGAAGGGAAGAAGCGACGTTTGACTTTTTCAACACAAAATTGGCTGTAATTGAGATCGGACGCCATGTCGCATTTGGAGAGCCCCTGATGTGCCTAAACAGTGGAAACCCCCACAAGTGACCCCATTCTGGAAACTAGACCCCCCAAGGGACTTATCTAGATGTGTGGTGAGAACTTTGAAACCCAAAGGCCTTCTCAGAAGTTTATAACGTACAGACGTAAAATTAAAAAATCATATTTTTTCCACATAAATGATCTTTTCACCCCCAATTTTTATTTTTCCAAGGGTAACAGGACCCCAAAAGTTATTGTGAAGTTTGTCCTGAGTATGCTGATACCCCATATAAGGGGGTATAGCACTGTTTGGGTGCATGGCAGAGCTCGGAAAGGAAGGAGTGCCGTTTGACTTTTTCAAGGAAGAATTGGCTGGACGCCATATCGCGTTTGGAGAGCCCATGATGTGCCTAAACAGTGGAAACCCCACAAATGACACCATTTTGGAAATTAGACCACTCAAGGAACTTATCTAGATGTGTGGTGAGCACTTTGAACCCCCAAGAGCTTCACAGAAGTTTATAACTTAGAGCCATAAAATTAAAAACTCATATTTTTTCCACAAAAATGATCTTTTCACCCCCAATTTTTATTTTCCCAAGGGTAACAAGACTCCAAAAGATATTGTGCAATTTGTCCTCAGTATGCTGATACCACATATGTTGGGGGTAAACCAGTGTTTGGGCGCATGGCAGACCATGGAAGAGAAGGAGCGCCGTTTGACTTTTTCAACACAAAACTGGCTGGAATTGAGATCGGACTCATGTCGCGTTTGGAGAGCCCCTGATGTGCTTGAACAGGGGAAACCCACCACAAGTGACCCCATTTTGGAAACTAGACCCCTCAAGGAACTTTTCTAAATGTTGGTGAGAACTTTGAACCCCCAGGTGTTTCACTGAAGTTTATAATGCCCGAGCGTGAAAATAAAAAAAATCATATTTTTTCCACAAGCATGATGTTTAAGTCCCAATTTTTTATTTTCCCAAGGGTAACAGGAGAAATTGGACCCCAAACATTGTTGTCCAATTTGTCCTGAGTACGCTGAAACCCCATATGTGGGAGAAAACTACTGTATGGGCACATGTCGGGGCTTGGAAGCGATGTAGTGACGTTTTGGAATGCAGACTTTGATGGAATGGTCTGTGGGCGTCATGTCGAGTTTGGAGAGCCCCTGATGTGCCTAAACAGTGGAAACCCCCCCACAAGTGACCCCATTTTGGAAACTAGAACCCCCAAGGAACTTATCTAGATGTGTGGTGAGCATGTTGAAACCCCAAGTGCTTCACAGAAGTTTATAACGCCCGGGTGTGAAAAAAAAAAAAAAAATCAAATTTTTTCCACAAACATGATCTTTTTAGACCCCAATATTTTATTTTTCCAAGGGTAACAGGAGAAATTGGACCCCAAAAGTTGTTGTCCAATGTGTCCTGAATACGCTGACATCCTATATGTGGGAGAAAACTACTGTATGGTCACACGCAGGGGCTCAGAAGTGACGTTTTGGAATGCAGACTTTGATGGAATGGTCTGCGGGAGTCATGTCACATTTGGAGAGCCCCTGATGTGCCTAAACAGTGGAAACCCCCACAAATAACCCCATTTTGGAAACTAGACTCCCGAAGGAACTTATCTAGATGTATGGGTAGAACTTTGTACCCCCAAGTGGTTCACAGAAGTTTATAACGTAGAGACATAAAAATAAAAAATCATATTTTTTTCCACAAAAATGATATTTTCGCCCCCAATTTTTTATTTTCCCAAGCGTAACAGAAGAAATTGGACCCCAAGAGTTATTGTGCAATTTGTCCTGAGTACGCTGATACCCCATATGTGGGGGTAAACCACTGTTTGGGCGCATGGCAGAGCTCGGAAAAGAAGGAGCACCGTTTGACATTTTCAACACAGAATTGGCTGGAATTGAGATCAGACACCATGTCACGTTTGGAGAGCCCCTGATGTGCCTAAACAGTGGAAAGCCTCCAATTCTAACTCCAAACCTAACCCCAACATATCCCTAACCCTAATCCCAACCCTAACTCTAATCCTAACTTTAGCCCCAACCCTAAACCTAGCTTTAGCCCAAACCCTAACCCTAACTTTAGCCCCAACCCTAACCCTAGCCCCAACCCTAACCCTAACTTTAGCCTAACTTTAGCCCCAACCTTAACCCTAACCCTAATGGGAAAATGGAAATAAATACATTTTTTATTTTATTATTTTTCCCTAACTAAGGGGTTGATAAAGGGGGTTGAATTTACTATTTGTAGCGGTTTTTTTTGTTTGACAGCTGTAACACACTAAAATACGCTTTTTATTGCAAAAAATAGTTTTTGCATCACCACATTTTAAGAGCTATAAGTTTTCCATATTTTGGCCACAGAGTCATGTGAGGTCTTATTTTTTGCGGAACGAGTTGACGTTTTTATTGGTATTATTTTTGGGCACATGACATTTTTGATCGCCTTTTTATTACGATTTTTGGAAGGCAGAATGAACAAAAACCAGCAATTCATGAATTTCTTTTGGGGGGGCGTTTATACTGTTCTGCGTATGGTAAAATTGATAAAGCAGTTTTATTCTTCGGGTTAGTACGATTACAGCGATACCTCATTTATATTTTTTTTATGTTTTGGCGCTTTTATACAAAAAAAAACAATTTTATATAAAAAATAATTATTTTTGCATCGCTTTATTCTGCAAGCTATAACTTTTTTATTTTTTCGCTGATGACACTGTATCGCGGCTCGTTTCTTGCGGGACAAGATGAAGTTTTCAGTGGTGCCATGTTTATTTATACCCGTCTTTTTGATCGCATGTTATTCCACTTTTTGTTCGGCGGTATGATGATGAAGCATTGTTTTTTGTGTTTTTTTAAGGAGTTCACTAAAGGAGTTAACTAGTGGAACAGTTTTATAGGGCGGGTCATTATGGACGCAGCGATAGTAAATATGTGTACTTTTATTGTTTTTTTTATTTACATAATGTGGTTTTTGGGGAAATATATATATTTTTTATTTATTTAGGGAATTTTTAAAATATTTTTACACAATATAATTTTTTTTTTACATTTTTACATTGTCCCAGGGTGGGACATTACTATATAATGTCAGATCGCTGATCTGACACTCTGCAGAGCACTGTGTCAGATCAGCGATCTGACAGGCAGTGCAGGAGGCTTGCTGGTGCCTGCTGTCAGCAGGCACTGACAAGCCACCTCCCTACAAGACCCGAAAGGACCCCGTGGCCATCTTGGATCTGGACACCTGCAGGGAGGAAGCCCTCGGAACAACGCGATCACATCGCGTTGTTCTGAGGGTCTCAGGGAAGCATGCAGAGAGCCCCCTACCTGCCCGATGCTTCCCTATGCCACCGGAACGCTGTGATCATGTTTGATCGCAGTGTGTCCCTGGGGTTAAAGTGCCAGGAGCGGTCTGCGACCCCTCCCGGCACTTAGTGCTGGGTGTCAGCTGTGAGAATCAGCTGACCCGCGCTATTACGCGCTCCCCGAGCGCGGCTGATCATATATGACGTACTATTACGTCCATGAGAATTAAGTCCCATGGCACATTGACTGAATAGTACATCAGATGGCAGAGAGGGGTTAACTATATAAATTAAGTCTACCACCTTCCTGGTATTGTCCCCACCTTCACGAAACATGATAAAACAGACCTGGTCTTTATTTATTAGCTGCGGAGCCAAAGACTGAACCTATTGGCCAGGAGGCGAGTAAATATCTTCAGGTCTTCGTTGAGGAGGGCAATCGGCTTGTAGATAGAACAATCCAAAGGATCTGTACCTGGCTTATGGATTAAAATCAAATAAGAATGGGACCTAGTGTCCAGTATAGGAGAGCCATTTAAAAAGGAGTTAAAGAGCTTGGTCATATGCGAAGATAGCTCTCTGTCAAAAGTTTTATAATATACAGGGTGGGCAATTTATATGGATACACCTAAATAAAATGGGAATGGTTGGTGATATCAACTTCCTGTTTGTGGCACATTAGTATATGGAGGGGGAAAACTTTTCAAAATGGGTGGTGACCATGGCTGCCATTTTGAAGTCAGCCATGTTGGATCCAACTTTATTTTTTGCAATAGGAAGAGGTTCATGTGACACATCAAACTTATTGAGAATTTCACAAGAAAAACAGTGGTGTGCTTGGTTTTAATGCAACTTTATTCTTTCATGAGTTATTTACAAGTTTCTCTTTGTTTACAGCCATTGACATGTCGCAGAGGTTAACACGTGAGGAGTGGATAGAAATTGTGTTGATGTCTGGTGAACGCAGTACCTGGGTTATTGCAGCAGACACCCTACGAGACCACCCATCTCCCATGCTACAGTTAGCAAACTGCTTGCCAAATTAAGTGAAACAGGTTCAGTGTTGGATTTGCCAAAATGTGGATGCGAGAAAACTGTCACTAATGAAGAAACATCAGTGGCTGTCCTAGCTTCATTCGGCAAGAGCCCACAGCGTAGCACTCACCGCATGTCACTGGAGAGTGGCATCAGTCGAACATCCCTTCGACGGATATTAGCTACTTACAAATGGCACCCTTACAAAATCCAGCTGCTGCACATCTCAACGAGGATGACCCAGATCGGTGCGCTGAATTTGCAGAATGGGCAAAACAAAAATTGGAACAGGACCCTCAGTTTACACAAAACATTATGTTCAGTGAAGAGGCAAACTTTTTGTGAATGGTGAAGTTAACAAACAAAACCACCGCTATTAGTCTGACGCTAACCCACAATGGATAGATCCCTCCAAGACTGTTGGAACACAAAAATTGATGGTATGGTGTGGTATATGGGGTACAAAGATAGTGGGGCCATTCTTCATCAATGGAAACCTCAATGCCACTGGATATCTGAAATTGCTACATGATGATGTGTTGCCCTCTTTATGCACTGAAGATGGCACGTTCCCTGAGTTTTTCCAGCAAGATGGTGCACCACCACATTATGGGTGTCAGGTCCGAGCATTTCTACATGAATAGTTTCTTGGAAAGTGGATTGGTTATCGTGGGCCATTTGAATGGCCACCAAGGTCTGAAACAATGGATACTGGAAGCCTGTGCTAGCATTTCTTCTGCGGTGTTGCTATCAGTGTGTCAAGAGTGTGAGAAGAGGGTTGCATTGACAATGTAACACAATGGGCAGCACTTTGAACACATTTTATAAGTGGTCATAAACTGGTAAATAACTCATGAAAGAATAAATTTATGTTAAAACCAAGCACACCATTGTTTTTTCTTGTGAAATTCTCAATAAGTTTGATATGTCACATGACCCTCCTCCCATTGGAAAAAATAAAGTTGGATCCAAAATGGCCAACTTCAAAATGGCCGCCATGGTCACCACCCATCTTGAAAAGTTTTCACCCCTCCCATATGCTAATGTGCTACAAACAGGAAGTTGATAACACCAGCCATTCCCATTTTATTTAGGTGTATCCATATAAATGGCCCATCCTGTAGATATGTCAGACCATCAGGTCCGGAGACTTACCAAAAAGGAGGTTTTTCAAAATGTAAGCTACCTCCTAATCAGTGATCATTTTATTAAGAGAGCTCAGAGATTCTGGGGGGGAGTACTGGTAACTCAAGTCCAGAAAAGTATTTATTAAATATTGACAATATTTGTGACTCATTTGACAGCAACGAATCTTGACGATTATATAGTTTCTTATAGAATTTGAGAAATACATTTGAGATCACTGAAGGGCTAAATTCAAGTGTACCCTCTTCATCCCTAAGAGCCTGGGGGACAGAGGTGACAGATCTATTTTTAAGTTGGCAAGCAACTATCAAATGGGCTTTATAGCCTTTTTCGTAATATTTTTTCTTAGTGTATAAAAGCATATTTCGACTTTGCGCATGGACAGATCTTTTAACTTGTCTCTGGTTGCAATAACCCTCCTCAAAATGTTCACAGGCGGTGAAGAGGCCAATTTGGCACCCAGTGCTTTAAGATGATTAGTAAGTTTAGATTATAAGAAATTAGCGTTTCTCTTTAACCTAGATCCCTCTGCTGTACAGCACCCTCTCATCACCGCCTTGTAAGCTTCCCACAAAACAGCTGGCGAAGAAAAAGAGTCAGTGTTGAGCTGGAAGAATTCTTCAAGATGATCAAGCATAATTGTAGGGTTTTTAACCCCTTCATGACCCAGCCTGTTTTGACCTTAAAGACCTTGCCATTTTCTGCAATTCTGACCAGTGTCCCTTTATGAGGTAATAACTCAGGAACGCTTCAACGAATCCTAGCGATTCTGAGAGGCTGGGATCACACATTCGAGGAAATCGTCGGACGCTGGCATGTGAAATCCCAGCTCGATTTCCTCGCATGTGTGATCCCGGCCATTTGTTTTTTCATGACATATTGGGCTTCATGCTAGTGGTAAATTTAGGTCAATATTTTTTGCGTTTATTTGTGAAAAAAATGGAAATTTGGCAAAAATTTTGAAAATTTTGCAATTTTCAAATTTTTAATTTTTATTATGTTAAACCAGAGAGTTATGTGACACAAAGTAGTTAATAAATAACATTTCCCACATGTCTACTTTACATCAGCACAATTTTGGAAACAATTTTTTTTTTGTTAGGAAGTTATAACGGTTAAAAGTTGACCAGCGATTTCTCATTTTTACAACAAAATTTACAAAACCATTTTTTTTAAAGTTGCTTTGAGGGCTCTATATGGCAGAAAATACCCAAAAGTGACACCATTCTAAAAACTGAACCCCTCAAACTACTCAAAACTACATTCAAGAAGATTATTAACCCTTCAGGTGCTTCACAGGAACTAAAGCAACCTGGAAGGAAAAAATGGACATTTTAATTTTTCCAACAAAAATTTTCTTTTAGCATCAATTTTTTCATTTTTACATGGGCAACAGGATAAAATGGATCCTAAAATTAGTTGGGTAATTTCTCCTGAGTACATGGATACCTCATGTGTGGTCATAAACCACTGTTTGGGCGCACGGCAGGGCTTTTCCTCAAAATGATTTTTTAGCCCGCTATTTTTTATTTTCACAAGGGTAACAGGAGAAGTTGGACCACAAAAGTTGTTGTGCAATTTGTCCTGAGTACGCCCATACCCTATATGTGGGGGGAACCACTGTTTTGGCGCATGGGAGAGCTTAGAAAGGAAGGAGTGCCATTTTGAAATGCAGACTTGATGGAATGTTTGTTATGTTTAGGTAGCTGAGGAGAAATAGCGAAAACGGTAATACACCAGAGAGGCTGGAACCTATTGGATTGCAGTAACCTGAACTAACCACACAACTAGAGGTAGCCGTGGAGCGTTCCTACGTTGATCCTAGACGCCTCGTCACAGCCTGAGAGATAACTACACCTAAAGGCAGAAAGATGAAAGCTAACTGCCCCGGAGCAGATCCCCAAAGAAAATATGAAGCCCCCAAACATGTAATGGCGGTTAGACAAGAAGAAAGCACGGACACAGACAGAAAATAGAATGAGCAAACGCTGGGGCCCAATCTGTCTAGACAGAAAAATACAGGAAAGAACTCTGACTGCAATCCAAAAAAACCCTAAAAAATACCAAGACTTCTGATTGCAAAAAACCTGAGATCACACGATCTCAACCACCTAAATCAGATCTCTGGTGTAACAAAACCAAGCCGCAGCCACTGAAAAAAAACAGGAAAAAGCAAATGAACAAAAAAAACAGTGGCTACAGATAAACTGAGAGGAGCACAGGCCCCAGGAGGGACCCGGCTGAACTCCAAAAGTGCAGAAAACTATGCAAAAAGCAAGCACAAAAAGAAAAGCAAAAATATCTTATTTGAAAGCAGCAGACGCAGGCAAGACTCCAGCAAACTTCCAAATGAACCAGGAACCACAATTAAGACAAGAACAATTGATCACCGGCAACCATCATGGGAGGGAACCTCCCTTATATCAGTCCAGTCAGTGATCCCAGATTGCCATTCCTCGCTAGAAGGTTCAGTACTGTCTGTAACCACCAGAGAGAGCCTCTGCTCAGAAACCATCTCTAGCACATATTCACAACAATGTTCTGCTGGCGTCATGTTGCGTTTGCAGAGCCCCTGATGTGCCTAAACAGTAGAAACCCCCCACAGATGACCCCATTTTGGAAATTAGACCCCCAAAGGAGCTTATCTAGATGTGTAGTGAGCACTTTGAACCCCCAAGATGCTTCACAGAAGTTTATAAACGCAGAGCAGTGAAAATAAAAAAATCTTTTTTTCCTCAAAAATTATTTTTTTGCCTGCTATATTTTATTTTTCCCAAGGGTAACAGGATAAATTGAACCCCAAAAGTTGTTTTCCAGTTTGTCCTGAGCACACTGGTACCCCATATGTGGGGGGAAACCACTGCTTGGGCACACGGCAGTGCTCAGAAGGGAAGGAGCGCCATTTGACTTTTTGAATGGAAAATTAGCTCCAATCGTTAGCGGACACCATGTTGTGTTTGGAGAGCCCCTGTGTGCCTAAACTTTGGAGCTCCCCACACAAATGACATTTTGGAAACTAGACCCCCGAAGGAACTTATCTAGATGAATAGTGAGCACTTTGAACCCCCAGTTACTTCACAGAAGCTGTGAAAATAAAAAAAATCATTTTTTTTCCTCAAAAAATGATTTTTTAGCCCCCTATTTTTTATTTTCACAATGGTTACAGGAGAAATTGGACCCCAAAAGTTGTTGTACAGTTTGTCCTGAGTACGCTGGTACCCCATATGAGGGGGAGAACCACTGTTCGGGCACACGTCGGGGCTTGGAGGGGAAGTAGTGACATTTTGAAATGCTGACTTTGATGGAATGGTCTGCGGACATCATGTTACGTTTGCAGAGCCCCTGATGTGCCTAAACAGTAGAAACCCCCCACAAGTGACCCCATTTTGGAAACTAGACCCCCCAAGGAACTTATCTAGATGTGTGGTGAGCACCTTGAACCCCCACGTGCTTCACAGAAGTTTATAACGCAGAGCCGTGAAAATAAAAAGATCATTTTTTTTCTCAAAAATGATATTTTAGCACGTAACAGGAGAAATTTGACCCCAAAAGTTGTTGTACAGTTTGTCCTGAGTACGCTGGTACCCCATATGTGGGGGGGAACCACTGTTCGGGCACACGTCGGGGCTCGGAAGGGAAGTAGTGATGTTTTGAAATGCCGACTTTGATGGAATGATCTGCGGGCGTCATGTTATGTTTGCAGAGCCCCTGATGTGCCTAAACAGTAGAAACTTACCACAAGTGACCCCATTTTGGAAACTAGACCACCCAAGGAACTTATCTAGATGTGTTGTGAGCACTTTGAACCCCCAAGGACTTCACAGAAGTTTATAATACCTGGGCATGAAAATAAAAAAATCATATTTTTACCACAAACATGATCTTTAGTCCCCAATTTTTTTATTTTCCCAAGGGTAACAGGAGAAATTGGACCCCAAAAGTTGGTGTACAATTTGTCCTGAGTACGCTGATATCCCATATGTTGGAGAAAACTACTGTATGGGCAAACGTCGGGGTTCAGAAGGGAAGTAGTAACGTTTTGAAATGCCGACTTGATGGAAAGGTCTGTGGGCGTCATGTTACGTTTGCAGAGCCCCTGATGTGCCTAAACTGTGGAACCCCACCAAGTGACCCCATTTTGGAAACTAGACCACCCAGGGAACTTATCTAGATGTGTAGTGAGCACTTTGAACCCCGAAGTGCTTCACAGAAGTTTATAACCCAGAGCCATGAAAATAAAAAATCATTTTTTTTCCTCAAAAAATGATTTTTTAGCCCGCAATTTTTTATTTTCACAAGGGTAACAGGAGAAATTGGACCCTGAAAGTTGTCCTGTTTGTCCTGAGGACGCTGGTACCCCATATGTGGGGGGGAACCACTGTTTGGGCACACATCGGGGCTTGTAAGTGAAGTAATGACGTTTTGAAATGCAGACTTTGATGGAATGGTCTGCCGCGTCATGTTACGTTTGCAGAGCCCATGATGTGCCTAAACAGTAGAAACCCCCCACAAGGGACCCCATTTTGAAAACTAGATCCCCCAAGGAACTTATCTAGATGTGTGGTGAGCACTTTGAATCTCCAAGTTCTTCACAGAAGTTTATAACGCAGAGCCGTGAAAAAAAAAATTTTTTTTCCACAAAAATAATTTTTTTACTCCCCAATTTTTTTATTTTCCCAAGGGTAAAAGGAGAAATTAGACCCCCAAAATTGTTGTGCAATTTGTCCTGAGTACGCTGATACCCCATATTGGGGGTAAACCACTGTTTGGGCGCACGTCGGGGCTCGGAATGGAGGGAGCACTGTTTGACTTTTTTGAACGCAAAATTGACTGGAATAAATGGTGGCGCCATGTCGCGTTTGGAGACCCCTGATGTGCCTAAATAGTGGAAACCCCTCAATTCTAGCTACAACCCTAATGGCAACAAACCCCTAACCAGTACCCTAACCCCAACACAACCCTAACCCTAATCCCAACCATAACCCTAACCCCAATACACCCTAACCCTAATCACAACCCTAACTATAACCCTAACCACAAGCCTAACCCTAATCCCAACCCTAATTCCAACCGTAACCCTAATTTCAACCGTGACCCTAATCCCAACCATAACCCTCATCCTAGTTCCAATCCTAACCCTAGTTCTAACCCTAACCCTAAAGCTAAGCCTAATGGAAAAATAAAAAATATTTTCTTTATTTTATTACTTGTCCCTACCTATGAGGGTGATAAAGGGGGGGTTTATTTACTTTTTTTTATTCTGATCACTGTGAGAGTTTATCACAGTGATCAAAATAAATGAATGGAATCTGCGGGCCGGTGGGCGCACTGCGCATTCGCCCGCCCCTTTCCAAGATGGCGGCACCCATGAAATATCCCGGAGGCACTCTGGGATGGCCAGAGGGACATCGCAGGTCCCGGGAGAGGTGACGGGGGGATCGGAAGGCGGGGGGGAGCAGTGGGGATAGTGACGGCGGCGCCTACGTAGGCGTCATGGGTCGGGATGCACAGGTTTTCATGACGCCAACGTAGGCATCATGGGTCGGGAAGGGGTTAAGTAGGAATACATTCAACCTCCAATGACAAGCCCGTGACTTGAGGTATTTTGAGTTTAGGTCCAGTGAAATCAGAGCATGGTCTGACCATGAGAGTTAGAATATTTGCAAGAAATAAATCTATTCTAGTATGTTTACGGTAAGGGAAGAGTATCCTTGGAATGACCTATTCTCCACACATCAAAAAGAGAATTAAACCTAATTAATTTTCTACACTCAGCTGACATTCTTTTTAACCTATTGCTGGTCCCTCCCACGGACTGTTTATCAAATGTTTCCGAAAAATGAACATTGAAGTCCTCTCCCACCAACAAGGCTGCTGGAGGTAGTTACTGCAGGAGAGAGAATACTTTATGTATAAAATGTAGCTGACCTGTATTTGGCGCTTAAACGTTACATAAGTTAATAGGCTTGCCCCCAAGTAGACCCTTCAATATAATAAATCTACCTCCAGGATCTGTATGAGAGTTAATCTCCTGAATTGGACAGTTTAAAGAAAACAAAATATTAACCCCACTTCTATTTTTATTATCACAGTACGCAGAGTACGTAACTGGGAAATGATTAGCAGCAAGTTGGAAGGATCCCGTTTTATCAAAATGGGTCTCCTGCAGGAAGGCCACATCTGCCTTTTAAGTTCTCAGTTCCCTCAAGACTAGTCTTCATTTTTTAGGGGAGTTCAAGCCGCTTAAAGGATAACACAACCCATTGAATACATAAATCTCATGCTTATCACGATTCTTACATACATACAAAGAGAATAAATTGAATATAATTAACAATATTCACAGGTTATAGCCTGTAAGGAGGAAGTTCTGTGGCACTGTGTGAGTCCACTTAGCAATATAGGAAAAATGTAGGGACTAAGAGACTCTCAACCCCAAGGGGGAGAGCGTTTCTTAAATATCACCCCCAAAAACAAGGTTTAAGGGAGGGGCCCAGTAACTACAAGCCTCAAGTAGGATATTTAACCACGTAGCTATCCTAGCATCCCACCAAACATTTATTACCAACAAGAATAATAACGGCTTTTTAGAAAAAGTATGCTAATGAAAAATTGCACGCAATTATTTTAGCACCGGCCAGTACTAATTAAACATTCCTCCATGCAGTGAAACCCTGCCCCGCCCGCAATCCAGTCAAGTTTTAGGATATTTTCCATGGTCAGGAAACCATCCGGACTAGCTGCGGATTGAACGCTGTGTCCTACTTCAGCGTTTAATCCACAGCGTACAGATGTTCCTGCATAGTGGAGGGGATTTTATGAAATCCCATCTCCAATATGCCTCCGATTACGCGGGTGACACACCCACGAAACCGGACATGCGGTGCGTCTTTTCAGATTGCAGCATGTCTATTTACCTTACCTCGCCGCAAGGTAAATAGCACAGTCCTATGTAGCGGTGCTGCGATTCAATGAACACATCCGGAATCACTGCACGTTCAGAAGGGGGCGGGGCTTTGGGCTGAGCTGTAAGGTTTTTAGTCTCTTTTGGACATGTTTCTTGAAACTCAGTTTTTTCCGTCCGCTATTTTGCTTTCTGTCCTGCTGCAGCTATCTTGCCCCCAGAAAATATGGAGTTTCCAGCTTTCATGTTCCCGCCCTGATTCTCTCCCTCTTGCCTCTTAAGCAGCCTCAGCTGAGCAATCAGTGCTTCAGAATCAAGTCTGCAGTCAGCCTGTGACCTGGCTCCTGGAAATCTTGGACTTGGTACTCCAGCCATTTCCTACTGAGGAACTTTTGAACACTTGTGGACTCTGGAAACCTGCTGTTTGATAGATCCACAGTTGCAAGGGAATTACGGTAACAGAGAAGAGATCCTGAAGCTGTTGTGGAAAGTTATTGCTGAGCTTAAAGTTACTTTGCTGTGTCTCCTGCCTCTGTACCTGCAAACTGTGTGACCCCTTTTGCCTACTTGTATGAAGTAATACAAGTCCTTCCATATCAAACCTGTGTCTCATGTGTTTTCCTCGCACCCAAGCACAAGGCGCTATATGAACTGTACACCATACATCACAGGAGCGGGGTTTCCACTCCGTCCAAAGCGCATTGGTTCCGGAACATGGAACCATACCCTTAGACTTTCTTTCTTTTGAGGCAACTGGTCAACCAGACACTCTTTTCTCCCTTGGACAACTCTATCCGTCCTTCCCAACCCGGGTCCAAACCGGGAGAGTGCATCTCACGGCTATACAGGATCTCAATCCTGGATTTTAGGTAGAGGCAAGTTCAGTTTCTTACAGAAAGAAGGGAGATGCTGCAGACAGCGTAAAGTCACCATCATCCCATCCCTTTGTGCTGTCAGAGCGAAATGGAAACCCCATCTGTAGAGAATCTTCTGGTCTTGCATAGACTTTAGTAGAGGTCTAAGATGGCTTCCCTTCTGAAGTGTTATCTGAGAAAGGTCTGGAAAGAGCTGTATCTTGTTCCCCAGATAAGTCAAGGACTTCAGAGATCAGGCTCTCATCATTATTTTCTCCTTAGTTTCAAAGTCATGCAAGCAACAAATTATGCCCCAAGGGTGGGGGCAGTTCCTTTTGGTTTTAGAGCCTAATGGGCCCTTTCAAGCTTAATAGGTGAAGCAGGGGGGTCCCTAAAATAGAGTTAAATATCCTTTGTAGCAAGATTTTAAAATCCTCCTGGTTATCAGCTTTCGGCACCCCTTGCACCCTTATATTGCACCTCTCGCACCCTCTGGCTCGGTGCAGTCCAGCTCAGGCTCTGAATGAAATTCCTTTACATGGAACAACATCAAGGAAAATGATTAACTCCAATAATTCTTGGTAGTCCTCGCGGGGTTGGTACTAAAGCAGTTGCATCTCCCCAAAAGCTATGATTTCAGCTGCAATGTGGGAAACTGCTAGTAACATGATCTGGTCTGTTAGTGCTGACTGAAAGGTAGTCAAGTTAATGATATGCCAGTGGTTCTTGAAGCTAAAGATACAGGAAAGATGTATATCTTTGTACCGTGTTAGCTGCAGATCCTTTTTTTCAGGACCTTTCGAAGGACCAAGGCAATGAAAAACCACTGCTTACATCAATATTTCTAGAACATGATGACGGCATGCAAATCACATCATGTCCTTGGCAAGCTTATACTCTAGAAGTTTGCAGGCGCTGTTCCTGTAACGCATGTTGACAGATGTGGTATCAAAACACATGCACTTCATATTGTCAGTAACATTCCAGGTCAGTGCTACAGCATAAACAGCATTAGCACAAGCTTCACCTGTTCCTTTTGGCAAGCTTTGAAACTCCAAGCTACTGAACAATGCCACCTCCTAAGACCAGAATGGGAAGACGGTATACAGTTTTCCTGCCATTGATGTCTTCTAAGAGCTTTCCATACTAGTGAATTGTTAACGGTACCATTGGCTGACACTCCTGTTTCAGATTTAGTGTCATTGTCTGACAGCATTTTAAGACTGATTGGCTGAGCAAGCTGGAGAAGGAGGATGTTATTAAGGTCAGGCTATATTCATTAAAATTTGCGCCGTCCTGCAGCAACCAGATCTTTTAGACGAGGTGCAAATGGTAGGTAGGGACCCCTAAATTTGTGTGTATCTGTCTGAATTATTTTCTGCATTTTTAGTTTACATACAGAAACAGAATCAAGGGGTGCCTACTGAAGAAAACACACTTTCGAAAATAATTACCACCCTAATGTACACGTTTTTTGGAAATGATTGAGGAAGTAAAGGAGGCTGGGAATTTAGGAGGCAGCGATCATGCTATGCTCAAATTTTGGATTACAAGAGGAGGAAGACCAGCGAGGACTCAGACTTTAAGGTTGGACTTCAGAAAGGCAGATTTTAATGGACTCAGTAACAGGATAGTAAAGGTCCAATGGCTGGATGTAGATCATCCAACTGTAATCAGGTTGCGGAATGCAGTGACCGGCAGGAGGCAGAGCAAGGGTTAACATAACAATTTAATAGAACAAGTAATTCACTCTTTGCAGGGAGGTAAATGGTTAAAGATGAAATAATAGGAGTAACAAATGCGAAACAATAGTAGACCAATAAAAGAACTTATCGTGTCCTGTGTGGTCCTCTGCAGCAGATGGTCCTGCAGGAGTTGTAGAACCGCCCAAGTCCAGGGGAAACGTTCTCAGATGGGGTCCTTTAAATGTTGGTCCATCTCCGGTACCTTCCACTGAGCCCCTAGTCCAAAAAGAAGTGCGACCGAAGCAAACAAGGCCGCAGCACTCCTAGAGTCACAGGGAAATTGTCCCACTACAAACAGTGGTGACCAAATAATGCGGCCTGTCGCGGCGCCGGCACTAGTGGGACGGAGTGCGCTGCACACCTCGCTGTGCGCTGCTTCTGGTTGGCGCCAAACTGCCTGCTGCTGCACGCGCTTTTGTTAAATATTAATTATTGGTTAAGGATTTATTCTTTATACACTCAATTCTGTACCAAGCACATTAACGTTCGCTGACATTACAGATGCTATTTCTGTATGGTAAAGTGGCATCTTCATATACAGAGACCACGTGATCTAAGGGACGTATATATAATGGTTACATGAAGGGAGGGGGGCTCTCTTGCTCGCTCACTCACTCCACAGACACATGGGACAAGGACTATGATGAATGAATAGCTGCAACCACGTGTTGTTTCTCTGAGACACTGCTGACAAGGCCAGAATGTCATTTTGCCATTCAGGACACCAAGGAAAGAAGTGTATAAGCTTTGCTATGGACAAATGGACAATCTCTACGTAACTATTTCACTCATTTTATGTTTCCTGTAATGATGTTTTTTTGGTAAACAGTCCAATAAACCACTATATTTTTTTTTTTATAAGAAACGTGACGTTTTCTTTAAAGTATCGCATCTGGTAACAAGTCCTTGAAAAATATACAAAATTAAGCATTTTTAACATTTTGGAGAGCCAGCCAGTCACACTTGATTTTTAGAGTGTGAATTTTTGATAACTTGCAAGGGGAGGAGGAATAGAAGAAAAATTACGTCAGATGTGCAAGTCGTCAAAGAAATCACACTACGATATTTCAGGATCAGAAAAGAACCTATGAATGAGGACTAAGAGTTGAATACAGGAATCAGACGTGCTGATGACAAGAGCGTTGTCCAAGAAAGGAGCTACAAGCTGAGATATTTCAAGGTAAGAAAAATGGATGTCATTACTTCTTTTTCTAAGCAAAGTAAACTGAAATTTATGTCTGTAGATCAGTCTAATTTAGAAGTTTTATGGCTCAGCTTATATGCAGAATGTGAAATGGAAAATCTAAAGCTAGAATCTAAGCTGGTGTCCTTTAATAGAGAAAGAGAGAAATTAAAAAATATTTTACAGTTGATTGAGGTATTAAAGAAATCTAAAAATGACTGTGTAGAAATAGTGTCAGATCATACCAGTGATGTTCCCGAAATTGCCAGTAATGAGGTAACTGAGCAAGATGTGGGACATGTGTCTGTAATGGCTACTCAAGGTGACCTTGTCTCTGATGACGTAAAAAAAGATGGTGGAAATGTGGGAGGAGACTTCAAAACTGATGTAGGAGGGAACATGGGAGGAGACTTCAGAACTGATGCAGATGACGTACGAGGGACGGATGTTCAATGGCCACCAAAAATAGAAGACAATTCACAGGCCCAACTCCAAATTAAAGTTAGGAAAAAATTTGTTAAAATTATGCAAAATCATTCCTGCATATGATAACAAAATCCATGTATGCAGAAATTCTGAAATCTTCGAAAGCTTTATTGACAAGCTTGATTTAAGTAATGACGAGAAAAATCAATTATTTAAATTGTGGCTTCCTGCAACCTTTTCCAGACGCCTGACATTAAAGTTGAGTTTTGATAATGAATTACATGGAGATCTAGATGATAAAGACAGACTGAAAATTCTGATTTTCTGTGCCTTAAATGAAAATTGTCCAGATATTGAGATTCTTCAAAAATTAAGGATTGGTCGGAAAGAATGTACTTTTACATTCATGTCCATATTTGAAAGGTTGTACAAAACTCTAATTACCAATGTCAAAACACAATCAATGATAAAGTATTATGTGGACAAATTTGGATTCCTAAATTCTGTATCTCGTGTTATTGCGTCACAAAAAGATACTTTATTTGAATGTGCGCAATCCCTTGATTTTGCTAGAAAACATGAGAATCGTGAATGGAAAATAAATCAAACAGACAGAGTAAGATCTTTTCAAAAGCCAGTGTCAAAATCTCCTAAACTGAGTCATCCCCGGAATCAAATCTATGACATGGAGGAAATTACATATTTGTTATAAGCCCTATAAAAAAATCCAAGAGTCCGCTTTGCAGAAAGAGTTAATAATTCAAAGTTCAGACCGCTCTGTAAAAGACAAATGGCGGAAATGAAAGACAGGAACAGATGTATTCTTCAAAAGACATAGTTGAGTCTTCAGTTTACAGCTCATTATCGGAGCTGCTCAAACAATCATTAAAAAAAGGAATCATAAAAAGAGCTTTTCAGGACATCTTTGACAAAGAAATAAGATTTGGTTTAGGAATTGACTGAAAATGAAATTATATGTTGTGTAAAATGAAATACATATATTATTCAGTTATTTGTAATTATTTTATAATATAATTCTGTAGTTCACAGCTTTTGTAGATATATATATATTGTACATATATATATATATATTCATATAGTATACAGTATATAGTATACTTGTATAAATAGAAATTGTATAACTGTATATCTATATCTATAGTGATATAATTAAAATAAACTACAGAAAATATTTAGAATTACATTAAAGCCAATACATATATGTATAAGACATTGCAATTGTTTTGTTTTTGTATATGATATTAACTTTATCTCTTATTGTTCCTTAGAATTTTCACTTCAAAGTAGGATTTAATCGGGAAAAACTCTCTTACATGGATTTATTCCTTTATTTACACAGGAATTTGTAATAACTGCATGTTTTTATATATTTAACACTTAAAAGGAAATAATATGTAACTAACTGAATCTAAATTTAGTTTTTGTGTGTTGCTAACATTTTGAAGTTATTTATTTGCATGGCAATATGTTCTTACTGCATGACAGTCAAGTATGTGACATTTAAACTGTTCTAATAATAAGGCTACCATATACCCCTATTTCAGTGGTTGCAACTTAAAGCTCTTGTAGCCTCTGTGAGCTCGGCCTTTGCAAGTCAAAGAATTTTTTTTTTAGGCCTCTTAAGTTACAGGGTTCAATTTCAGTTGCAAACCTTGCACCAAGTATATACAGCTCATAACTAATTTTTTTATGAGTCCTTCCATCTATAAATGGTTCACAAAGTATGTTATGTGTATTTGGGGAATATTCAAAGAAATATTAAAATATTAAATGTAGTAGTTTACAATGCGCATTGATAATTAGGATACAATTATTTGGGTTAAAAAAATATATGTATTCCAACTTTTTGTATGAGGAATCTGTGGTGTAAACTTATATGTTCACAGTCTGAGTGACAGATGACAGATGCGTGTATGAGCAGCTGCTAAGAGTGAATATAAGCTAAGTGTATGTGTGACGTATGAAAGGAGAGGTTTCACAATTCATGGTATGCGAGAAAAACAACAACTTGTTTTTAAGAGAAATAATACAAATCAGTTCAATTATTAGAATATTAAGATACATAATGAATATTATCTACTCAACATATATTCCTTTAGTAATTATTATTTTTTTTGTTAATAGTAGATAAGTATAATCACACATCAAAATGGTTTATCAAGAAAATTTACATTTAGATTATTTTTTTTCCTTTTTCCCAAAAGATAATTTTATGATATTCAATGTTATTTTTATTTTTAATGGTTACATAGATGGTACACATCTAAAGACAAATATATGGCATAAAGCTAAAACAGAAGTTACATAAATAATTTATAAAACAATTATTTTTTTTTTTCATTTTGGTTTTGATAAATCAATTATTTCACAGAATAATATTTTTTTTTGGTATTAAGGGGGAAATGTGTTTTTGATTTTGAATACATCATCACATTTCATCAATACCTCTTCTTCACACATTTTAAAGACTACAATGGTATAACTACTATAGATAATAACATTAAGTATTATAAAGAGTCATTTCTTTACACTAAGAAGGGGATTACATGCAAAGTTGCAAAATATGAACATTTTGGTAACACAAGGTTATGACAAATATGAAATCATCCAGATAATGGAAATATTAAGGGTATATGTGTTACTGAGAACATAACTACTCAGCATTTGTCATAAACATATAAAGGCCTTATTTTTATTTTTATTCTTATTTTCATTTTTATTCTTATTTTTGTTTTTATTCTTATTTTTCATTTTTTAATGTTTATTCTTCCTTTATCTCTATTTTTGATTCTTAATTTTTATTTTTTATCTCAATCAAGAAAGAAACATCAATATTTAATAAAGTAATGTCTAGTATGAGAATATTACTTCATTAAATATAGTAAAGATATCGGTTCATTAGAAGAAAATGTTCTAATTCTGAGTAAATACAATAATTCTTTCATTCATTCAGTCATTCATATTCACATTTTGGTTAATGGCTATATATTCTTACCTATTATTGGTCTAATAAATATATTCCATTAATAAAGTTTTAGTAATAAAGATGGAAACACTTGTTACATGAAAAACACACTGACATCTATGGGTTGAAAAGGTATTTACACCAATGACATAAAAATGTTCTGTCTCATGAAGAATATGGTTAATAATGCATTATCATTTATGATTGTTTTATTACACAAACATGAATTCCATATTACTATTCTGATAATAATTCTATGGATATTACTGATTGCTATGGTACGCTGTGATATTATAGGTTAGGAAAATTACCAGATTTGGTATAGAATAGGGAATGAAGACTTCAAGCAAGATATTGGAATTACGTTAATAAAGACTTTTCATATTTCTAAATTCAAGTAAATTTAAAAAGTTGCAAGAAGAAAAAGCCGAAGTTCCAGAAGGTAAAAAGGCTATATGATGTCTGAGTAATAATAGACTGTGTCAATTACAATTCATTTCATCACTGACAACAACTGCAGTATTCACCACTGACAACAACTGCAGTATTCACCACTGACAGACACAATGGCAGAGGACGATGATCCTATGATGCTGATATGAACTGTGTTATCACGCTTTTATCACGTTCCAGTGGTTTCCTGTCACCTATGAAGCTTCAATGAAAGCTAGTGAACAATAAGGTAATTGTCAGGAAGCTACAACCCTGACATGAGTCCTGTGCATTAGGACTAAGGACTGGTTATGGTGCTATCTTTAGCAAGGAAGAGTCATTTTAACCCTTGCTTTGCTGACCAAAGATGTCACACCTGTTCCAAGACCAGTGCGGATGGCATGGAGGATTCCAGAAATATCCAAGGCGAGCCAATGTAAGTCCAGGTCTTTTAAGGTGACACTGCTCAGATATTAAAGCTTCATTTCATCAATGGACTTTGTTTTCTTATCAACATTTGAATTTATGGACTTTGATGGACACATGACACACGGTCTCCACAATATCTACATGTTATTTCAAAGGAATTATCATATAAAGACTGTGTTTTAAAAGAATCAAGAACAAGACGTCAAGATGAAGACCAGATGACATCAGATGATGATGATTGGACCCGAGACGCTTCAATTTAGGTTTAGGAAAGTATAAGACATATATTTTATATGAATATTGATCACGGCTTACCATAACATGAATTCACATCATTATGTTATTGAGTGCATATAACAATAATCTGATTTATTATTATTATTATTGAAATTAAATTATTTTGCCAAAGAAGAAGAAAAGAAGAAAGAAGATCTGATTATCCTAAAGATGAACTTCTCTACTTTGAGGGTTCCAATTAATGTCTGTCACCCTCAAAAGGGGGAATTGTTAAATATTAATTATTGGTTAAGGATTTATTCTTTATACACTCAATTCTGTACCAAGCACATTAACGTTCGCTGACATTACAGATGCTATTTCTGTATGGTAAAGTGGCATCTCCATATACAGAGACCACGTGATCTAAGGGACGTATATATAATGGTTACATGAAGGGAGGGGGGCTCTCTTGCTCGCTCACTCACTCCACAGACACATGGGACAAGGACTATGATGAATGAATAGCTGCAACCACGTGTTGTTTCTCTGAGACACTGCTGACAAGGCCAGAATGTCATTTTGCCATTCAGGACACCAAGGAAAGAAGTGTATAAGCTTTGCTATGGACAATCTCTACGTAACTATTTCACTCATTTTATGTTTCCTGTAATGATGTTTTTTTGGTAAACAGTCCAATAAACCACTACATTTTTTTTTATAAGAAACGTGACGTTTTCTTTAAAGTATCGCATCTGGTAACAAGTCCTTGAAAAATATACAAAATTAAGCATTTTTAACAGCTTTCAGCTTTATCTCGCCTCTCCTCCCCGGGTCATGAGGTTGGTCCAGGTCCTCATTTCTTCCCCCAGGCAACAGGGAGGCAGCCTCAACAGTTCTGGACCTGGCTTGGTACAGGTACCCGCAGCTTGGTGCTCTTCCTTACACTCCCCTCTCCTTTAGCTCACCATTCCACGGGCGAGAGTTCTTGCAGTAGACGTTGACACTCCTCCATCTCTTAAATGATTTGCTGCCAAATAAACTAGTCTTGAACATAAGGATTGGGGGGTATTCCAGCTGTTGTTCTTTCAGTGCGGCGTAAGTCAGGTTGGGTGGTCGAGTCAGGTTGGGCAATTGTGGACAGGAACGTGTCCGGGTTCAATGGAGCAGCCATCTCGGGAGTTTCAGTTTCCCACACTTCCCCCTGGGCAGTTGGAAGCGGGCTGTCTGGATCAGAGGGTGAGGCAGGTTCTTCTTCATCACAATCGAAGGTCACTGGAGTGGACACTTTGGGAACACTTGGCGCTCTTCCTTCTTTCTTTGGATCTCGTGACAGGCAAGGACGTAGCATGCTTTGGAGGACTACTCGGGTAGGGGCCCCTTCTTCCCCCTCAGGCTGAACTTCATAGATGGGACCATTAGCCCCAATTCGACATTTCACCCCATATGGAGTTTGTTCCCATCGATGCTCCAACTTGCCTCGAGGGCACTTGTCTCAGACAAATACTCGGTCTCCAACCTTGAGAGCTGTCCCTCGTAGGGGCGTCATCTCATGGTGCTCAAGTTCCTGAAACTTGGTCTGTACCAGTTGGTGTAAGGTCTGCAGGCGATGGCGATGTTCATGGACCCAGGTGGACACCTCCGTTAATGGGTAGTCCTCTTCTGGGTTCAACTCCAGCTCGGTAATCTCTCGTCCTTTTCGACCAAACAGCAGGGTGTATGACATGTATCCGGTTGTACTGTGCACTCGGTTGTTATACACCCAGACCAGCTCAGCTACATACTCGGGCCAATGGACTTTTCTGTCTTCCTCCAAGGTTCTCAACATCTGAATCAGCGTCCGGTTGAAACTTACGCAGGCTCCATTTTCCAGCGTGTGATAAGGTGTCGTCCTGGACTTCTCAATTCGATACAGTCGGTGGAGCTCCTCCATCACTCCACCTTGAAAGCAAGCACCTTGGTCAGAATGGATTCTTTTTGGGCATCCATACACCCAGATGAAATCTTGACAGATGGCCTGCACAGCTGACTCAGTCGTCTGATCCCGAGTTGGAGTCACTACAGCAAACTTAGTGAAATGATCGGTCATAACGAGACAATGTTCACATCCGAGATGAGAGGGACCTATGGTCAAGTAATCGATCATTAGCAGTTCCAGGAGAGCGGAGGTTATGATGGTCTGCGTAGGGGCTCTCTGCTCGGGAGGTTTAGCCAATTCACAGTTTCGGCATCGTTGACAGGCCTCTTCCACTGCAGTCTTCCATTGGGGATGATAGACCAGCTTCTGCAGCCACTGGAATGTCTTCTCCGGACCAAAGTGAGCTCCTCTTACATGAGCTTCCATGGCCACCTCGCTGATCACCTTTTCGGGGAGTACCACTTGCTAAGTGACTCCCAATTCCCGCACCATCTGCACCTTTAAATACAGCAAACCTTTCCCATTGTCAAAGCAACTGCAGCATTCCTGGGGGCAAGGTGTCTCGCTCCTTCTGGCTGGGGAGTTGTTTCAGGGCCACCCATTGTCTCAGCTGGGTGCGTTCTCTGTCTTCCTGCTGAAGCCGCACCTAGTTATCTCGAGGTCGACCCAACAGGTGTTTTCCCGACGCCTGTTCAACATGTTCCCACATCGTCGCCAACGTCCTGGCGAGGTTTTGAAACCCAGTGATCTCTTCCTGTGGGAATCTCGTGAGTTATGGCTGTGGTGCACCCAAAATCATCGTCATGGCAGGCAAAGACATCCCTGTAACGTCCCAGCATAGCTTCTACCTGTTTGCACCTGTTGAGATGAGAGTTGTCATGATTTCCACTCTATTTCTGTCTTTTGTTACTGTAAGGTTCTGTGTATCTGTTTCTGAAACTCAGTTTGTTCGTCGGCCATTTTGCTTTCTGTTTTGCTGCAGCTATCTTGCCCTCAGTTAAAATGGAGTTTTCCAGCTTGCATGTTCCCGCCCTGATTCTCTCCGTTTGCTTCTTAAACAGCCACACCTGAGCAAATCAGTGCTTCAGAATCTAGCCTGCAGTGAACCTGTGTTCTGACTCCTGAAGCCTTGACCTTGTACTCCAGCCATTTCTACTGAGAAAACTCTGAAGCACTTGTGGACTCTGAACTCTGCTCTTGAAAGCCTCACGTTTGCATAGGACTTGCGGTAACATAGAAGAAGATCTGAATCTGTTGTGGAGAGTTATTGATGAACTTAGATTACTCTGGCCTGCTGTGTCTCCTGCTTCTGTGTTTGCAACCTGTGTGTTTATTTTTTGCCAATTTGTATGAAGCAATACAAGACTTTCTTTATCAACCTGTGTCTCAAGTATTTCATCGCACCCAAGCACAAGACGCTATATGAACTGTACCACATACATTACAAGATTCTGAAGCCAAACGTTAGTGTCTGCTGGGTCTGGAAAGGCTTGTCTGCTGTACTGTGGATATCGGATGTCCGGTTGTACTTTCTGTGATGACAGTGGTTGTGACTTCTCACAACCATTCCAGGTGAGCAATTCCCTTAAGTTTTTTTTTCTGCAGTGTTATCACAGGTAAACACTATTGTTTTTTTTTTTTTTTTTTTCTTCTCTTCTCTTTTTGTCTGCTGAAACTCTGGATATCAGATGTCTGGTTGAAAGCTTTCTGTGATGATAGTGGTTGTGACTTCTCACAACCATTCCAGGTGAGCAGTTCCCTTAAAGTTTTTTCTTTCTTTAGTGTTGCCACAGGTGAACACTATTGTTTTTTTTTTCTCCTCTTCTTCCAGTATCCTGTCTTAAAAGATCTGGAAAATGGAGGCCCGCATAAAGGAACTTTGTGGAGTGACTGATAATATCCTTGCAGATTTGCAGAATATAAAGACCCTTTTACAAATCTTCAGGACCTAAATAATCACAATTTGCAAGTGGTTGGACAACTACTCAGGATTTGCGAGCCAGGATTGAGGTTCTGGAGGGGCGAGTCCAGGCTCCTGCCGTGGCCCCGAGTTCTGGGATTCCCAAGTTGCCCCCTTTTCGTTTTGGTGGTGGGAACGTGAAAAATTCAGGGGATTTGTTAATCAATGTAATCTTTTTTTTTCTGCACATGCTTCACAATTTTCCTACTGAACGATCTAAGGTGCTTACTATAATTATGTTGCTTACCAACAAGGCTTTGATATGGGCAAACCCTCTGATTGAGACTGAGGATGATTGTTTGAATCACCTTGATGATTTTATTTCAGCCATGGGGCGGTGTTTGATACCCCAATCGAGGTGAAACAGCTGAAGCCCATATTAGCTTTGCGCCACGGTAAGCACTCGGTAGCGAATATGCCTTGGTTTCAGGAAATAGGCCCTTGATTCACCTGGACAATTCCGCCAAAAAATCTATTTTTCGAAAGGGGTTATCCCCACTGATTAAGGATGAACTTGCTCGTGCCGACCCTCCCACGCGTTAGGTGACTTTATTAACTACTGCATCCGTATTGATACTCGTTTAACTGAACGCAGGCAAGAGAGATGGTTCGAAAGCAATCGTACTAATCTTTTCCTACTTCCTCTCCAGCTAAGGAACCTCTGAATAGGATTACACGGGAACCTGAACTGAACCCATGCAGGTAGACTCTTTACTACGACGGTTAGTGTCACCAAGGAACATCGTTTTAAGGAGAATCTAGTTTTTATTGTGGTAAGTCAGGGCACTTTATTATTAACTGTCCCAGCCGTTCTCGCAAGACTACTGCAGCACTCATTCATTGTGAATGTTGCAGAGGGGATCTGTCAGGTCCGAGCCTCAGCTCCAGAGAGAGCTGCAGCAACGATCTTGATTTCTCGACTTAAACTCCGTTACCTCTGAGGACGTTGACTGTGTAAATGCTGCCATCTTTCAAGTTTCCTCAGCGGTGTCCCAGCTGAGTTGTAAGAAAAACAATTCTCACTGTTTTCTTTCCATCAAACTCTGGTTGACTCAGCCTGGGTGTCTAGCTCTGCTATGATCGACTCAGGTGCAAGTGGAAATTTTATGGATGTCTCCTTTGCGCTAAAACAGGAATACGTTCAGTGAAGAAGGCTGCTCCAGTACAGATGGAAACTGTGGATGGCTCCCTGCTGACCTCTGGACCAGTGGATCAGGAAACAGAGCCTTTAAAGTTCTTATGGGTAAAGATCATCAAGAGAAACTGTCCTTTATGCTTATCTCTTCTCCTCACTTTCCCATTATTCTAGGCTACCATGGCTGCAGGCTCAGAATCCTACCATTAACTGGGAGACTAAGGAATTACACTTTCCAGAGAAACAGATGAGTCAAAAAAATTTCAGCTTGCTCGTTCCTAAAGGAACCATGTCAGTCCCTGAACTACCAGCTGTATACCAGGACTATGTGGATTTATGTGACAAGAAGAACGCTGACCAGCTTCCTCCTCACCGTCCATATGATTGTCCAATTGAATTATTGCCTGGAGCAGAGATACCTTTTGGTAAGATCTACCCCCTGGCGGGGCCCGAGTTGAAGGCTTTAAAAGAGTACATAGACGAAAATTAGCCAAGGGCTTCATACGCCCCTCTTCATCTCCTGCAGGGCACCCATATTCTTTGTAAAGAAGAAAGATGGATCCCTGAGACCATGCGTAGACTATAGGGAACTCAATAAGGTTACTATTAGAAACCGTTATCCATTGCCTTTAATCCCTGATTATTGGAGAGAGTGCGACATGCCAAAATTTTTTCTAAACTAGATCTTCGTGGGGCCTATAACTTAGTCCGTATTAGACCTGGGGATGAATGGAAGCTGCATTCAGGTCACGCTATGGACACTTTGAATATCTGGTTATGCCTTTTGGTTCGAGTACCGCCCCAGCCACTTTCCACACTTGTGAATGACATCTTCATGGGATCTCCAGATACATTGTGGTAATTTATTTGGATGATATTTTAATTTTTTCTAACTCCACAGAGGAACATCATGGACATTGAGAATGGTCTTGGAAGTCTAAGACAAAATCATCTTTACATCAGCTTGAAAAGTGTGAATTCCATAAGACCGAAATTCAATTTCTGGGTATGTACTGTCTACACAAGGAATTAGTATGGATGGAAGTAAAACCCAAGCCATCAATGATTGGCCAAGTCCTAAAATGTGAAGGAGGTACAGCGCTTCATCGGGTTTGCAAACTTCTATAGACGTTTCATTAGAAATTTCTTGAGGTAGTGTCACCTATCACCCAACTTACCCGGAAAGAGTCTAAGTTCTCCTGGACTTCCCAAGCCCAGAAGCATTTTCCCGTCTAAAAATAAATTTACCACTGCACCTATCCTAGTACATCCCAACCCGAGCTTGCCTTCATAATAGAGGTGGATGCTTCAGACTGTGCCGTGGGAGCTATACTCTCTCAGAGAACAGGTGAGAAGAATGTCTTGCATCCCTGTGCCTTCTTTTCCCAGCAGTTGTCTTCGGCTGAGAAGAACTACGATGTGGGCAATAGAGAGTTGTTGGCCATTATTGCCGCCTTCAAAGAATGGAGACACCTTCTTCAAGGAGCTGCACAGCAAATAGTCGTTCTGACAGACCATCGTAATCTTGAGTTTTATCAGTCGGCTAAGTGCCTGACTCCTCGCCAGGCTCGCTGGAATCTTTTCTAAACCAATTAATTTTTATTATTTCTTATAGACCAGGATCGCGCAATGGAAAGGCTGATGCACTCTCTAGGATTTACTCAGCAGAGACACGTCCAATTACTCCTCCTAAGACATTCTTCCTGACTCTAGATTCCTAGGAGTGATTCATCATCAAGACCTAATTAAAGACATCAAGGAAGCATACCATGCGGATTCTTTTTTGGCTCAACCCCCAAGGGACGTAAGTCTTGTCTTTAAGAATGGTGTGTGATTCTGGACAACGTCTTATATACCTGAAACAGTCAGATTGAGAGTATTGCAACTCATTCACGATTCCAAAATAGCCGGGCATAGAGGAATTCTAAAGACACAGAATTTCTTTCTCGTTTCTTTTGGTGGCCCACTTGTAGGAAGGATGTTTGGACTATGTCACTTCGTGTGAGGTTTGTGCAAGATGCAAAACACCTCGCTCTTCACCAACTGGTCTGTTACAGCCTCTTCCCACCCCGTCCCGCCCGTGGGGATCCATTTCTATGGACTTCATTGTGGAATTACCAACCTCTCAAGGGAAGAACACTATTCTAGTGGTGGTTGACCGTTTAACAAAGGCAGCTCATTTTATCCCTTGTGTCGGCTTACCCACTGCAAAACAGACATCAGATTTGATGATTAAAGATGTGTTTCGTTTACATGGAGTACCGGATGAGGTTATTTCGGATCGAGGGGTGCAATTCACTTCTAGGTTTTGGCAAAATTTCTGTGCAGCATTGGACATTAAAGTAAACCTTTCTTCTGCTTTTCATCCCCAGACTAATGGACAAACCGAACGAACCAATCAAACCTTGGAGCAGTATCTCCGCTGCTTTATCTGCCACCTACAGGATGATTGGGTGGATCTTCTTCCATTGGCTGAGTTCTCTTACAACAACTCTCAGAGTGCCTCCACTAAACAGTCTCCTTTTTACTCTAATTTAGGTTATCATCCTAACATTCTACCACGATTTCCCATAGAGACGCCTTTGCCAGCAGTGGCTGAAAGAGTCACGACTTTACAGAAGAATATGGATCTTCTAAAGGAGAATCTGGAATCGGCTCAGGAAAGGTACAAGAAGGCAGCAGATAAATTTCGTAAACCTGCACCAGCTTTTAAGGTAGGAGACCTGGTCTGGCTGTCAACCAGAAATCTTAAGTTAAGGATTCCATCGTCTAAGTTGGGACATAAGTACATTGGACCCTATAAAATCAGTAAGATTATAAGTGCCGTTGCTTGTCGTCTTCAATTGCCCAGAACTATGAGAATCCACCCTGTCTTTCATGTATCCCTACTAAAGGCTGCAACACCCAATACGTTTCCTGGACGTTCTTCTCCTTGCCCTGACCCAGTGCTAGTCGATGGTCAGGAAGAATTTGTGGTGGAAAGGATTTTAGATTCCAGGTTGTATAGAAATCAGTTACAATATCTGATTAAATGGCAGGGCTACCCAGTGGAGGACAACTCATGGGAGCCAGTCAATAACGTTAATGCTCCTCGCTTGCTCCGTCAGTTTCATCAGAGGTACCCACACAAGCCTGGTCTGAGGTCATCCGGAGGTTGCCCCTAAGGGGGGAGTAATGTAAGGTTCTGTGTATCTGTTTCTGAAACTCAGTTTGTTCGTCGGCCATTTTGCTTTCTGTTTTGCTGCAGCTATCTTGCCCTCAGTTAAAATGGAGTTTTCCAGCTTGCATGTTCCCGCCCTGATTCTCTCCGTTTGCTTCTTAAACAGCCACACCTGAGCAATCAGTGCTTCAGAATCTAGCCTGCAGTGAACCTGTGTTCTGACTCCTGAAGCCTTGGACCTTGTACTCCAGCCATTTCTACTGAGAAACTCTGAAGCACTTGTGGACTCTGAACTCTGCTCTTGAAAGCCTCACGTTTGCATGGACTTGCGGTAACATAGAAGAAGATCTGAATCTGTTGTGGAGAGTTATTGATGAACTTAGATTACTCTGGCCTGCTGTGTCTCCTGCTTCTGTGTTTGCAACCTGTGTGTTTATTTTTGCCAATTTGTATGAAGCAATACAAGACTTTCTTTATCAACCTGTGTCTCAAGTATTTTCATCGCACCCAAGCACAAGACGCTATATGAACTGTACCACATACATTACAGTTACTTTGTTTCGGGGCTGTCAGTCTATGCGGGGTCTGTGCTGCAATCACCTGTGTTCATTCTCCCCCCAGTGTCAATCGTACACTTGCTGTTGCCTGTGGAACATTGATCCCTCTGCGCTCTGTGCCTTACCCTGCGTAACTTGATTCTCTTACCGGACTCTGACCCCTTTGTCTCTCTGGCTTTCCTTACCTTGGCTTGTGTATCGGACTTCGTCTCTGACTTTCCTTTGTTGTACTGCGCCATTTCCTGGAATTGACCTCAGATTGTTTGACCTCCCTTATTTACAGTAAGTAGTATACATATTTACTACCGTGACTCGGTCACAAGAGTTCTGTCAGTTCAGCCCGCATCTGTTTCAGGATCCGGCGCCCTCTCATTGTGCTGGACGAAGGCTCTGAGGACATGGTGATGGCTACAATCCCAGGATCTCCTTGTTTCACTGCTAACTGAATGACCTCTGATTGCATCAGTTCTTCCGGCATACCCAGCACCTACGCCACTTCAATCCTCGGCGAGAGCATGAGATCATTCTCCCCTAGGTTAATACACCGCACCACCATGTTACTGTCACATATGGTGGCTAATGTCCAAGCAAAGAGGATTCCTGAAGGCAGTTGATCTATTGGGGGTGGCTCTATCTGGAACTCTACCCCTTCGAGGGGTGTACAGGCTTGCACGGGCAGCGTGAGCACAGTCTGGCCAGGCGGTACAACGAGTTTGGCAGCGGCCGGAATGATCACCTTCCCCAGAACTTTTCCTTCTCTCGACTTTTCTTGAACCTGGGCTACACGTATCAGGTGTTGGAACACCTTCCTTTGAGGGATGCGAGGGCTTCATCGGTTGAGAAAAGCATCTGGTGGCTCACTGACCAGGATGGTCCCGAGTTCCTTCAGCACATTCATCCCTAACATCACTGTGTGGCCATTGCCAGGGTCTCCTGCGATCAACGCTACTCCTTTTCGGCCCACATCTTTGCCGCACACGGTAATTTGCATCCAGACCACCCCTGCGACCGGGATATGTAACTGGTTGGCCGCTGTCAACTTGATCACTTGGCCCCATTCAGGCCTCATCGCCCCAGAAAAATGGTGTCTGAAATAAGTTTCTGACATAGTGGTCACTTGAGAACCGGTATCAACTACACTGTGTTCCAAATTATTATGCAAAAATTGTTTAGGAGTGATAAGGTAAGAATTTTTTTGTTTGTCAGTTAAACTCATTGATGGTGATGTGTGTCAGGGCTCTTTATATCACTATAAGCAATTGCAGACACCTGTGCTAATTAGTTTGGCAGGTGTGTCCAATGAAAGGCAAGACTACTTAAGAAGGCTGTCCCACATTATTAAGCAGCCTACATTTTCTGCCAAAATGGGAAAGAAAAAGGATGTGTCGGCTGCTGAGAAGCAACAAATTGTGGAGTGTTTAGGTCAAGGCATGACTTCAATCAACATTGCCAAGACACTTCATCGTGATCATCGAACAATCAAGAAGTATGTAGCTGATTCACAGTACACACGTGTGCGTGCTGATAAGGGAAAATTGAGGACTCTTTCCTACAGGCAATTACGTCAGGTTAAAAGAGCAGCGGCAAAAAAGCCTTGTCATAGCAGCAGACAAGTTTTTGAAGCTGCTGGTGCCTCCAACGTCCCCCAAACAACAAGATGCAGGGTCCTTCAGAGGTTTGCAGCTGTGCGTAAGCCATCCTGTCGACCTCCTCTATCCACTGCACACAAGCAGAAATGGCTCCAGTGGGCCAAACAATACATGACGACTGACTTCAAAACTGTTTTGTTCACCGATGAGTGCCGTGCAACGCTCGATGGTCCAGATGGATGGAGTGGAGGATGGCAGGTTGATGGACACCCCATGCAAACACGGCTTCTGCGTCAACAAGGAGGAGGTGGAGTAATGTTTTGGGCTGAAATCATGGGAGAGAGATTGTCGGCCCCTTTAGGATCCCTGAAGGGGTAAAGATGAACTCCATAGTTTATGTTGAGTTTCTCAAACAGCACTTCCTGCCATGGTTCAAGAAGAAGAACCGTGCATTCCGCAGCAAGATCATTTTCATGCATGATAATGCACCGTCTCATGCTGCACATAACACATCTGCATCTCTGGCTGCTATGGGCATAAAAGGGGACAAACTTATGGTGTGGCCCCCATGCTCCCCTGACCTCAACCCCATTTAGAACCTCTGGAGCATCATCAAAAGGAGTGTCTATGATGGCGGGAGACAGATCACACCTAAGCAACAGCTCTGGGAGGGTATTCTGTCCTCATGCAAAACAATTGAAGCAGAAACCATCCAAAACCTGACAAATTCAATGGACGAGAGAGTTCAGAAGCTCCTTTCGAACAAGGGGTCCTATGTGCAAATGTAACATCACCTAGAATAAAGTTTTGAGTTGAAAACTGTTTGATTTCAGTTTGTAATAACCTGCTAATGCTTATACTTTCAAAAATGACCATTTTTTTGTTCTTTATTAAAATGAAAAGGTTGAAAACTCTGCTGTGCATAATAATTTGGAACATGCATTTTGAGTGCAGTTTGAGTGTTTTATTTTTTAAAAAATATACTTTTATCATAGGCAGTTTGTACAAAAACCTTTCAATTGTACTCTAATAGTTATTTGACTGGAAAATTACAATGACTGCAATTCATATCGGTAATTTGGGAAAATCTGAGAAAATATTATTTGCATAATAATTTGGAACACAGTGTAAACAACGGACAGCCCGGCCATCCATTATAGCCCATACGAGGGGGCACAGAGAATCTAAACTTGCAGGACTTCCTTCTCTCCTTCTTGGCAGCTCAGGCTCTGGGCGGCGTACCCCCAGAGCCCACTAGTTTAACGTCCGATGGGTCAGTGGCCTACCTCGTCTTGCACGTCCTCAGGCATAATGTCCTGTGTCTCGGCATGTAAAACAAATCAGAGGTCTCTCTACTCGGGATTGCCCCCTTTCCGGACAGGTCTCTGGGTTAGTTCTGCCTCTGGAAGAGTTCGGCATCTCCAAGGGTTTTTTACTCAAGCCGGCCCATTCTTCCCCCATATCCTGAATTTCTTTCAGGATTTCTCCAACCCAGCTTGGTTCAGCTGCGGGCAGAATGGATACCTTCCCGCTCCAGACCTTCTGCAATCCCCTGCTCTTGCTCGCGCGCATGCGCTTCCGCCCCAACTTCTAAAAAAGACATAGGCGGATTAACTCGCAAGTGCTCCCGCAGGGCCTGTTTAAGCAGTGCATCCCTAAGACCTGCCACTAGTTGGTCTCTCAAAATTACATTAGGGGGCCCCACACCCACATTTTCCCACTTAGCGATCGCAGCCTGGATCTTTCGCAGTGCGTTCATATATTGGGTCACAGTCTCCCCCTCCCTTTGGACGTGGCTAAACAAGCGCATCCGCAATTCACCGATATCTGTGGGGTCTCGCACGGCAGGGCTCGGAATGGAAGGAGCTTCATTTGTCTTTTTGAATGTAAAATTTCCTGCAATCATTAAGGATGTCATGTCCCATTTGGAGAGCCCCTAATGTGCCTAAACAGTGGAAACCCCCGACAAATGACCTCATTTTGGAAACTAGACCTCTGAAGGAATGTGTTTAGATTTGTGGTTAGCACCTTGAACCATCAGGTGCTTCACAGAAGTTTATAACGTTGAGCCATGAAAATAATAAAATCACATTTTCCCCACAAAAATGTTATTTTAGCCCAAATTTTGCATTTTCATAAGGGTAACAGGAGAAATTGCACCATGCAATTTGTAGTGCAAGTTCTCCTGAGTACTCCGATACCTCATATGTGGGGGAATACTGATTTTGATGCACAGTGCAAAGCTCGGAAGGGAAGAGGCACCATATTGGAGTTCAGATTTTGCAGGAATGGTTTGAAGGTGCCATGTGACATTGGCAGAGCCCCGAGGTGCCAGAACAACAGAAACTCCCTATATGTGAACTCATTTTACAAACTACACTCCCAAAGATTTATCTAGGGGTGCAGTGATCACATTGACACCACATGTGCCTTACAGAATTTAATACCATTGAAGGGTGAAGAAAGAATAAATTACATTTTTACCACTAAAATGTTGTTTTAGCCCCAAGTTTTTAATTTTTCTAAGGGCTAATAGGATTTTTGTTTTTACAACAGAGGTCCATTTTTTCCTGAGTGCGCCAATACCCTACATGTAATTGGGAAATATTTTTCAGCCACAGTGCAAAGCTCAGAAGTGTTGTGAACGCTCTGGATCTGACTTCGGAGTTTGGGCTCCCTCTGGTGGCTGCTGATAGTAATGAAGCTGCTTTGGCTAACACAAGTCCATCAGCTGGGGGCAATGAATGGCAATCAGGTAGCACTGACTGCGGAGATATAAATGAGTAACCTTCCCATGATCCTCGCCAGTTATTTGTTGTTTTTCCTGGTTCCCCGGCTGGGGCCTGCACTGGTCTCTGTTTCTCATTTACCACTGTTTTTGTTCAGTTCCTGTTTTTTCAGTATCTGCTGGTTGGCTACCAGCTCACACCAGAGTTCTGATCTAGCGGGGGAGAGATCGTGTGGTCTCAGTATTTTTTGGAAATCAGAAGTGTTGGAATTTTTCTTAGGGTTTTGCCGGATTGCAGACAGTATTCTTTCCTGTCCTACTCTATCAAGACAGTTTTGGGCCCCAGTGTTTGCTTGTTCTATTTTCTGACTGTGTTCGTATTTCATCTTGTCTCACCGCCAATATATGTGTGGGGGCTACCTATTCCTTTGGGGCGCTACTCTGGGGCAGTTAGCTTCCCCTTTCTCTCTTTAGGCTTAGTTAACTCTCCGGCTGTGTCGAGGCGTCTAGGTCATCGTAGGTACGTCCCACGGCTACTTCTAGTTGTGCAGTCAGTTTAGGGGTCTGCAACCCGCTAGTTACCAACCTCTCTGGGTGTCTGGTTGCTTTGGCTATTTTTGCTACTGTCCTCAGCTATCAAATCATAACACAGAAGGTAAGGAGTGCCAGATTTTATTGTTATGGTTTGCAGGTGCAATGACCCACTGGGAGAGCCCATGAGGTGCCAGAACAGCAGAACCTCCATAAGTGACCCCATTTTACAAACTGCACCTTTCAATGAATTCATCTAGGGGTGTAGTGCTCATATTGACACCACAGGTGTGTCACAGAATTTTATACCATCGGGCAGTGAAGATAAAATAACCTCATTTTTACCACACAAATAATTGTTTTAGCCTCAGATTTTACATTTTCACACAAGAAGTGGGTCAAAATGACTCCAAAATTTGTCCCACAATTTCTACTGAACGTGGCTATACACCATATGTGGTTGTAGAGTACTGCTTAGCCACACGGAGAGACTCAAGAGGAACGGAGTGCTATTTGCCTACTGGAGCACAGATGTTCCTAGAACAGTTTGAAGACTCCATATACAGAGCCCCTAATTGCCAGAAGAGCAGAATCTCCCCTCAACTGACCCCATTTTGGAAATTATACCCATTGGGGAATTTATTTACAGGTGTAGTGAGGATTTTGACTCCCTGGGTATTTTACAGAAACAAGCAGCAATAAATGTTGCCAAGTGAAAATTTCAAACTGTCATTGCAGTGACCAGTATGCTGTAGTGACCAGTGTGTTGCAGTCACCAGTATGTTATGCCCAGCCCATGGTTCTGGAGGCATGCACCGGTAAGTTATGCGGGCTGTCATAGCTTCAGAAATGCCAAGCGTGGACGGTATATGTGGTTTACGTACCCTGTGGGGCTCAAAAGCGAGGGGACATTTAAGTGTGGGAGTGCAGAATTTGCTGAATTTCTTTTGGAGGGTTATGGAGCCATTTAGCTTTTCCAGAACCTTTGTACTACCGGTATCGTGGAAGCCCCCTATATTTCCGTTAACAGATGACAGACCTGAGTGAGGGCTTACTTTTTTTGTGGTTTGAGTTGAAGTTTTTATTGGAAACATTTTACATAACGTTTGGGATCACATTTTTCCGGCTCTCTATGCTGACAACTTACTTTGGGGTTTGCATCTAATTCTCGAACATGATTCAGAGGAAACCCCCGAGGGATCCATTCACTATAATGAGGCAGCAGAGTTACTCTGGACTCCGTCTGGCCTCTGTTCAGAGATGTCTTTCTTTTCAGAAGTGCACAAAACGTGGCACATTTATGCAATCCTAAAAAGATAGACACCACCGGATCACAGGTCAGACAGCGTCCACAGTGCCTCCTTCTGCCTCATTATAGGGAATCTTCTGCCAGAGGTTCTGTCTGAATCACGTATTTCAGAGATTTACATAGAAACCCTGGTGCATGGAGCTGTGTGGTGGCTTATTTTTGGTGGACAAGATGATGTTTTCAGCAGTACCATGTTTATTTATATCTGTCTTTTTTCCCCATTTCATTCCTCTTTTTGTTTGGTGGTATGATGATAAAGCATTGTTTTTTGCCTTGTTTTTTATTTATTTTTTTATGGTGTTCACTAAAGGGGTTAACTCATGGGACAGTTTTATAGGCATCATGAAATCTGAAGACTACCAAATGATTTTATGTCACATTGCAGTGCCCAGTGTCAACCTGAGTTTGTGTCCTATGTCATGGATCTTACAGCATGACAATGACCCCAAACATACTTCAAGTAGCACCCAGAAATGGATGGAAAGAAAGTGCTGGAGAGTTCTGAAGTGACCAGCAATAAGTCCAGATCTAAATCCCATTGATCACCTTTGGAGAGATCTTAAAATTGCTGTTGGGTGAATGCACCCTTCAAATATGAGAGACTTGGAGCAGTTTGCCAAAAAAGAGTGGTCCAGATTCAAGTTGAGAGATATAAGAAGCTTGTTTATGGTTTTCGGAAGCGATTGATTGCAGTTATTTATTCCAAAGAGTGTGCACCCAAATATTAAGTTGAGGGTGTCAACATTTTTGGGGTTAATTAAGTCAAATTTACCTTTTTTTTCTTTGTTTTTATTTGTGGAGTTCCAAAAAAACACAAAGGCAATAAACATGTGTATAACAAAACATGTGTAATTGGAATAATTTTCTAAGAGCAATACTTAATTTTCTGAGACAATTTTAAGGGTGCCAACAATTTCGGCCATGACTGTATGACAGTGTGTCTACGGTATAAATTCTGATGTCTGTATTACTGCATACCATTCACCAGTAATGTTTTCTTCTGTATACTATCCGTGGTACAGATATGCAAAGTAATATGCACTGGACTGATCAAGCCTGCACCTGGCATAGGACATACATATTATATACTGTATGTACAGAGTCATTTATATATAACATGTGATGTCCAGTAACCAAGCTCAGGGTTGACCACTACAGTGTAGGATTATGCATTGTGCATGTGGTCACTCTGAGCTATGGGCTGATTTATTGCAGCAGACTGGACTTTCGTGCAGATCTGGTGACTCTGGAGCCGATGACTCCCAATGACAGTGATCAGAGTGAGAACTCACGCCACTGCAATAAATATCTGTGATCCTCTGTAGAGCGGCTAGCTGCTGATACAATACAGGGTCTGTCCTGCCCTCATGTTCCTCTCCAGCAAGAAGAAGCAACCAGGCACGCTCCCTTCATCTCAGCAGATGGCCCCACACAGAGTGTAGTGAGGGCGTGCTGTGTAATGAGATAGACAAGTGAAAAGACACACACAGTTAATGCCTAACAAGGTGGCTGCAAGCGAACACCGCCATCTGCTGGTCAAAGATTAAAAAGTGAAAGCAGAAAGAATTCTGTTAGTAGGAACTCAAGAGTGAAATGCATGTTCACTCAGGGAAAGATTGGAGGAGACACCAGGTCGGGTGATAGCTGTGGTGCAGTTAGTAATTATAAAAGGCCCAGGAGGGCAGTGAAGGGGAAGAGTTGGAAGCTAAATCTGTAGCAGGACAGACATGAGATACAGTGAACTGGCTTATATTGGTCACTAAGAGAGACCAGATCCAAGTAAAGGAACTGAGAGAGTCCAGATCAGGGTAAAGGAGTCAAAAGACCAGATCAGGGTAAAGGAGTCGAGAGACCAGATCTGAGTAAAGGAGCCGAGACAGACTAGAGCTGGGACAGCTGAGTTGAGTGAGCGGGACCAGGGCAGAGAAAAAGATGACTATGCCGCATTGGAGGGACATTGATGTTAGCCATCGCTTCCAGACGTCACTGACAATAACAGTTATTTAATGGTAATAATAGAACGATAGAATGTAAATAACATTGTGTCAATACCCTGTTCATCTGAATGACTGCATTATTCTTGTAACCTAACTTGTTTCATTATCACCGTTTGCTTCATCCCCTGATATTGTGCCGACTATGTTAATCTAATAAATAGTTGTTAGTTTAAGTACCACTGTCTCCTCATTGTCTGTGGTTTTGCATCCACGTACTTGTTAATATCTGCGTCACTGTGATGTGTCCTGTTGTGAATGGGTTTGAGATGAGTTCTGAGCAGAGGCTCCCTCTGGTGGTTACAAGCGGTACTAGTGAGGATTGTGAGGACTGGGAATCAGGTGTTACTGATTGGTCTTATATAAGGGAGTCATTTTCCCATCAGGGTTGCCGGTGATCAATTGTTCTGGTCTGAATCCTTCTTTCCAGTTTCCCTTGTAGCCTGCTGTGTCGTGTCTGCATCTCCTGCTATCAGATAAGACAATTTCTTATTTTTTGTTTTTGCTATATTTTTGCATTTTGTCCTGCACTTCTGTGGGGGCCTTCAGGGTCCCCTCCGGGGGCTTTTGCCCTCTCAGTTTAGTCCAGCCACTGTGTTTTGTACTTTTGCTTTTTCCAGTTTTTTTTCAGTGGCTGCTGTTTTGTTTTTGTTACACCAGAGAACTAATTTAGGTGGTTGAGGTCGTGTGATCTCAGGTGATTTTGAAATTAGTAGAGTTGGTGTTTTTTCAGGGTTTTCTGAGATTGCAGTAAGTACCCTTCCTATCCTTTTCTATTTAGATAGTTTGGGCCCAGCGTTTGCTCATACTATTTTCTTTCTGTGTCAGTATTTCCTCTTGTCTAACCGCCATTACATGTTTGGGGGCTTTCTATTATCTTTGGGGTTCTGCTCCGGGGCAGATAGCTTTCCTATTTCTATCTTTAGGTGTAGTTAGTTTCTCAGGCTGTGACGAGGCGTCTAGGACCAACGTAGGAACGCTCCACGGCTGCCTCTAGTTGCGGTGGTTAGTCAGGGTACTGCAATCTCATAGATTCCAACTGCTCTGGTGTATTTCCTTTTTTACCTGCACTCCTCAGCTACCGTAACATAACAGTATCACCGGCCATAAAAATTGTATGGTACTCACAGAAGGGAAAAAATATTTTGAAGGAAGAAAAGTTGTCAGAGATATTTTTCTGTTTGTTGCATTTTTTTTTTTTTTTTTTCCCTCTGTATCTCTGGGTGCTGGGGAGGATCTTTTCTCCCAATGGAGTTTGCACAGTTGTCTGGCCATGTGGATCAGCTTGCCACTGAGGTTCAGAGTATTGCTGCATATCTTGCTAGGTTGCCTGTTGTGGAACCTAGGATCCCCATGCCAGATTTGTTTTTAGGGGATCGAGCTAAGTTTCAGAATTTCAAAAATAATTGTAAATTGTTTCTTGCCTTAAAATCTAAGTCCTCAGGAAACACGGCGCAGCAGGTTCAAATTATCATCTCTCTCCTGCGCGGCGATCCTCAGGATTGGGCTTTTTCCCTGATACCTGGGGATCCTGTTTTGAGTGATGTTGATGCATTTTTTCAGGCTTTGGGGTTATTGTACGATGAGCCTAATGTCACTGATCAAGCTGAAAAAGCCTTGTTGGCATTAAATCAGGGGCTTGATGACGCTGAGTTATACTGTCAGAGATTCCGTAGGTGGGCAGTCCTGACCAAGTGGAATGACGACGCTTTGGCGGCCCTTTTCCGGAAGGGTCTGTCGGATAATGTAAAGGATGTTATGGTGGGATTCCCTGTCCCCTCTGGTCTCAATGATTCTATGTCATTAGCAATTCAAATTGACAGACGTTTGCGTGAGCGGAGAAGTATGCGTGGAGTGGTGTTGCCTTGTGAGCCAGCTGCTGAGCCCATGCAGTGTGATGGAGTGGTGTCTGGGGCACAGCGTCATGAGTTTCGAAAGCGCAATGGGTTATGTTTCTACTGTGGTGATGCCTCTCATGCTATTTCAGTCTGCCCTAAGCGGGGAAGACATTTTGCACGCTCAGTTGTCTTGGGTAGTGTTCAGACTAAGTTTTTATTAACTGTCACTCTGATATGCTCTCTGTCCTCATTTTCTGCTCAGGCTTTCGTTGATTCTGGAGCAGCTATTAACCTGATGGATTATGATTTTGCTAAACGTTGTGGGTTTCCCTTGATACCCCTACAGAAGTCTATTCCTTTACTGGGGATCGATTCTACCCCTTTGGCTGAGAATAAACCCCAGTTTTCTACTCAGGTGATAATGAGGGTTGAACCTGATCACCAGGAGTGTTGCAAATTTTTGGTTCTATATAATCTGCATGACATTATAGTGCTGGGTTTCCCTTGGTTACAGTCTCATAATCCTGTTTTGGATTGGAAATCTGTGTCTGTAACCAGTTGGGGCTGCCAATGTGTTAATACCAACACTCCTGTTTTTTCTGCCTCCCCCCAGGCTGAGGATGTTCCTGACTTTTTGTTTGATTTTTCTGATGTGTTTAGCGAAAGTAAATCTGCATCCTTACCTCCCCATAGGAGCTATGACTGCGCTATTGAATTAGTGCCAGGTAGTAAATTCCCTAAAGGTCGCCTTTTTAACTTGTCTGTACCTGAACATGGCGCTATGCGGTCTTATATCAAGGAATCATTGGAGAAGGGTCATATCAGACCATCCTCTTCACCCTTAGGTGCCGGTTTTTTCTTTGTGGCCAAAAAAGATGGTTCATTAAGGCCGTGTATTGATTATCGTCTCTTGAACAATATTACTGTGAAATATCAATACCCGTTACCCTTGATTTCTGACCTGTTTTCCAGGGTGAAAAACGCTACTTGGTTTACCAAGCTTGACCTCAGGGGGGCGTATAACCTTATTCGCATTAAGCACGGGGATGAATGGAAGACGGCATTTAACACCCCTGAAGGGCATTTTGAGTACCTTGTGATGCCCTTTGGGCTCACTAATGCTCCTTCCGTCTTCCAGTCCTTCATGAATGACATTTTCAGGGATTTTGTGGACAAGTTTCTGATTGTTTATTTGGATGATATCTTGATTTTTTCTAATGACTGGGACTCTCATGTGAAACATGTTCGAACTGCATTCCAGATTTTGAGAGAGAATGCTCTGTATGTGAAGGGATCAAAGTGTCTTTTTGGCGTACAGAAGATCTCATTTCTGGGATTCATTTTGTCCCCATCTGTTATTGAAATGGACCCGGTCAAGGTTCAGGCCATCTGTGATTGGGTCCAACCTACTTCATTAAAGGCTCTTCAGAGATTTTTGGGTTTTGCCAATTTTTATCGTAAATTTATTGGTAATTTCTCGGTTATTGTTAAACCATTAACTGATTTGACCAGAAAGGGTTCTGATGTGGTGAATTGGCCTCCTGAGGCAGTCTCTGCGTTTCAGGAACTTAAGCAGAGATTCACTTCTGCTCCTGTTCTACGGCAGCCTGATGTTTCTCTGCCATTTCAGGTGGAGGTTGATGCCTCTGAAATTGGGGCAGGTGCCGTTTTGTCCCAAAAAGATCCAGAGACCTCTAAAAGTAACCCTTGTGCCTTTTTCTCTCGAAAATTTTCTCCTACTGAACGTAATTATGACGTGGGTAATCGGGAGTTATTGGCCATGAAGTGGGCTTTTGAAGAGTGGAGACATTGGCTGGAGGGAGCCAAACATCAGGTGGTGGTCCTTACGGACCATAAGAATCTGGTCTATCTGGAATCTGCCAAGCGACTCAATCCTAGACAGGCCAGGTGGGCCTTGTTTTTCACACGTTTTAATTTTGTGGTTTCCTTTCTTCCTGGCACTAAGAATGTTAAGGCGGATGCCCTCTCGAGGAGTTTCCTTGCGGACTCTCCTGAGCTATCTGATCCCTCTGTTATTTTGAAGGAGGGTGTAGTTCTTTCCGCCATCTCGCCCAATTTGAGACTTGCTCTGGAGGGGTGTCAGGAGGACAGGCCCGAGCGCTGCCCTGTTGGAAAATTGTTTGTCCCGGACCAATGGAAAAAGAGTGTGATGTCTGAGATTCATTGTTCCGCATTGGCTGGGCATCCCGGAATTTTTGGTACCAGAGACTTGGTTAGTCGGTCCTTTTGGTGGCCTACCTTGTCTCGCGATGTCAGGGAATTTGTGCAGTCCTGCGGGACTTGCTCTCGCTCCAAGCCTTGCTCTCGCTCTAGTGGTTTGTTGATGCCATTGCCTGTGCCCAAGAGACCATGGACCCATATCTCTATGGATTTCATTTCCGATCTTCCTGTTTCTCAGAGAATGACCACCATCTGGGTAATTTGTGATAGGTTTTCCAAAATGATACATCTTGTGCCATTACCTAAGTTGCCTTCCTCCTCTGAATTGGTGCCGTTGTTCCTTCAGCACGTGGTTCGTTTACACGGCATTCCTGAGAACATTGTGTCTGACAGAGGAGTCCAGTTTGTTTCCAGATTTTGGAGGACTTTTTGTTCTAAACTGGGTGTTCAATTGTCTTTCTCCTCGGCATTTCATCCTCAGACCAATGGTCAAACTGAGAGAACAAACCAGACATTGGAGACTTATCTAAGATGCTTTGTGTCTGCTGATCAGGATGACTGGGTCTCTTTTTTGCCTTTGGCTGAGTTTGCTCTTAATAATAGGGCTAGCTCTGCCACTTTGATGTCTCCGTTTTTCTGTAATTCTGGGTTTCACCCTCGATTTTCTTCAGGACAGACGGAGGCTTCTGTCTGTCCAGGTGTTGACTCTGTTGTTGAGCGTATGCAGCAGATTTGGGACCAGGTAGTGGAGAGGTTGTCCCTCTCTCAGGAGAAGGCCCAGCGGTTTGCTAACCGGCATAGGACTGATGGTCCTCGGTTTAAAGTGGGGGACTTGGTCTGGTTGTCCTCAAAGAATATTCCTATGAGAGTAGCATCTCCTAAATTTAAGCCTAGGTTCATTGGACCTTATAAGATCATGGAGATTATTAATCCTGTTTCTTTTCGTTTGCTTCTTCCAGGGACATTTAAGATCCATAACGTGTTCCACAAGTCCTTGTTGAAGAGGTTTGTTGAGCCAGTGGTTCCTGCTGCTGTGCCTCCTGACCCTGTTTTGGTTGAGGGCAATCTGGAGTATGTGGTTGAGAAAATATTGGATTCTCGTTTTTCTAGACGAAGACTCCAGTATTTGGTTAAATGGAGAGGTTATGGTCAGGAAGACAATTCTTGGGTGTTTGCTTCGGACATCCATGCTAGGAGACTTATCCGTGCGTATCATAGAACTCATCCTGACCGACCTGGTTGCTCAAATGAGGGTTCGGTGACCCCTCCTCAAGGGGGGGGTACTGTTGTGAATGGGTTTGAGATGAGTTCTGAGCAGAGGCTCCCTCTGGTGGTTACAAGCGGTACTAGTGAGGATTGTGAGGACTGGGAATCAGGTGTTACTGATTGGTCTTATATAAGGGAGTCATTTTCCCATCAGGGTTGCCGGTGATCAATTGTTCTGGTCTGAATCCTTCTTTCCAGTTTCCCTTGTAGCCTGCTGTGTCGTGTCTGCATCTCCTGCTATCAGATAAGACAATTTCTTATTTTTTGTTTTTGCTATATTTTTGCATTTTGTCCTGCACTTCTGTGGGGGCCTTCAGGGTCCCCTCCGGGGGCTTTTGCCCTCTCAGTTTAGTCCAGCCACTGTGTTTTGTACTTTTGCTTTTTCCAGTTTTTTTTCAGTGGCTGCTGTTTTGTTTTTGTTACACCAGAGAACTAATTTAGGTGGTTGAGGTCGTGTGATCTCAGGTGATTTTGAAATTAGTAGAGTTGGTGTTTTTTCAGGGTTTTCTGAGATTGCAGTAAGTACCCTTCCTATCCTTTTCTATTTAGATAGTTTGGGCCCCAGCGTTTGCTCATACTATTTTCTTTCTGTGTCAGTATTTCCTCTTGTCTAACCGCCATTACATGTTTGGGGGCTTTCTATTATCTTTGGGGTTCTGCTCCGGGGCAGATAGCTTTCCTATTTCTATCTTTAGGTGTAGTTAGTTTCTCAGGCTGTGACGAGGCGTCTAGGACCAACGTAGGAACGCTCCACGGCTGCCTCTAGTTGCGGTGGTTAGTCAGGGTACTGCAATCTCATAGATTCCAACTGCTCTGGTGTATTTCCTTTTTTACCTGCACTCCTCAGCTACCGTAACATAACAGTGTCCAGCCTGTACAAATACAACAGCATTTGCCCCTCTGCCACCCCCACACGGCTAAGCCCACCCTTGTATGCATTCCAAGTGGAAAATTGATCAATCTTGTGGAATTTTTGGAATTTGTTTTTAAGAACTCACTTCTAACAAAATTAGGGATCCTTTTTGTAACCATTGTTGAGCTATGTCCAACAATGGCCTTAATTTCATCACATAAAATCAAATATGTCCAATATTTGGAGAGTATTTGCCTTAAAAATTCCAATAACTACCATAGCAAGTGATAAACGTTTATCACTAATGCTGTTTATTCTAAGAGCAATTTCGATAGAGTCTCCCTCTCCCAACTAACAGCTCTCTTAAAATCTCACCTGATCGTTCCTTGGCCATAACCTTTCTGTCTGAAGTGGTCAGACAACTGTTCACAACTCATTATAGAAAGAGATATCATCAGAACAGTTGTAATATATAATCTCAAGAACTGTCCAATAGGAATTCCCCACATAAAAGCACAAGGACGATGAGTTTATGCCAAAAGCAAAGAGTGTCTCGCAGTAGTTTTTTTTAAAGTTTTCACATTTCTTGACAATATTTTGGTCCAGAAAGATAATATGGTCATAACTAAACATATAAGTAAAACAAATCTTTAACCCCTTACCGAAATTGGGCGTACATTTACGCCGATGTTGTGAGCCCACATCTTTGCCAGGACATGTCAGCTGTTTTGAGTGGTTACCCCCACATAATACCATTTTTTGTTCCTATACGTAATGGGTCTGCAAATTCTTTTAACTGTATCACCAACCTCCAAGTGGCCGTCATATACCGACCTCCAGGCCCGACCAGTGCCTTCATCGACCAATTCACTACCTATCTTCTTCACTTTCTCTCCACTGACATCCCCACCATCATGGGTGACTTCAACATCCCCACTGATACGATTCAGTCAGCAGCCTCCAAACTCCTGTCCCTTACTTCATCCTTTGGACTTACTCAGTGGTCCTCCTCAGCCACCTACACGGATGGTCATACATTAGACCTGGTCTTCACCCGCCTCTGCTCTCTATCTAACTTCACCACCTCCCCTCTCCCTCTATCCGACCACCATCTACTCACTTTCTCATCCCTGTCCTCCTCTCCTGTCACCCATGTCCAGCAACACGTGCACCCCTGCAGACACCTTGCACACCTAGACATCCACACACTCTCTGACTCTATTCTTTCACTGGCATCAATATCCTCACTCCACGATACAGACAGTGCCACTGCTTTCTACAATGCCACTATCACATCGGCTATTGACACGTCGCCTCTCGTTCATGGCAGAGTGCGACGTACCAACAGACAACCCTGGCAAGTGTCCAGGATTACAGAGCGGCATTGGAAAAAAACAAATTCGCAAGACGACTTCACTGCATTCAAACAAGCAACACTCTCTTTCAAATTTGCCCTCACCTCTGCTAAACAGGCCTACTTCACAACCCTCGTATCTTCCCTATCCTACAACCCCAAACAGTTATTCAAAACTTTTAACTCCCTCCTCCGTCCACCACTGCCCCCTCCTACTTCCCTCATCTCTGCTGAGGACTTTGCCACACACTTCAAAAATAAGATCGACCAAACAAGGCAAGTCTTCATTGTTCAACCACCACAACCCCTTTGTATACCAGACCAATGCCCTAACCCCATAACCTCCCTCTCCAACATAACCGAAGGGAAGCTTAATTGTCTCCTCTCCAAATCGCACCTCACAACCTGTGCACTTGACTCCATCCCAACCCACCTCCTCCCCAACCTCACCACCACTATTATCCCATCACTAACCCACCTCTTCAACCTATCACTAACTTCCGGTACCTTCCCTTCTGCTTTCAAGCATGCCACAATCACGTCTATCCTTAAAAAGCCAACCCTCGACCCAACCGCTATGTCCAGCTATCGCCCAATATCGCTGCTCTCATTCGCTTCCAAACTCCTGGAGCTGCATGTCCACACTGAGCTTTCCTACCACCTCTCTTCTAACTTACTCTTTGACACTCTACAATCTGGTTTTCGCCCCCATCACTCCACTGAGACAGCCCTGACCAAAATTAGTAATGACCTACTTACAGCCAAAGCGAACGGACAATACTCTATACTCCTGCTTCTTGACCTGTCCTCTGCTTTTGCCACAGTTGACCACTGCCTTCTACTACAGATTCTTTCCTCCTTTGGCGTCAAGGACCTCGCCCTATCCTGGATCTCCTCATACCTTTCCAACCGCACATTCAGCGTCTCCCACTCCCACACTACTTCCTCGTCCCACCCTCTCTCTCTGTTGGAGTCCCCCAAGGCTCTGTTCTAGGACCCCTACTCTTCTCAATCTATACACTTGGCCTGGGGCAACTCATAAAGTACCACGGATTCCAGTACCACCTTTACGCTGATGACACTCAGATCTACCTCTCTGGCCCAGACATCACCTCTCTGCTGTCCAGAATCCCGGAGTGTCTATCAGCCATATCCTCCTTCTTCTCCTCCCGCTTCCTCAAACTCAATGTGGACAAATCTGAACTCATAATCTTTCCCCCATCCCACAGATCTTCCTTACCTGACCTGTTATGAATGTTTTAGAAATGAATTCTGAGCAGAAGCTCCCTCTGGTGGTTGCAAACAGTACTGAACCATTCAGTGAGGATTGGCAATCGGGAATTACAGACTGGCTGGATATAAGGGAGGTTTCCCCCCATCATGGTTGCCGGTGATCAATTGTTCTTGTCTCAACTTTGTTTCCTGGTTCACTTGGAAGCTTGCTGAGTCTTGCCTCTTCTCCTGCTCTCAGATAAGATATTTTCTGTTTTTTGTTTTTGTGCTTGCCATTTGCATTTTTCTCTGCATTTCTGTGAGGTTGGCCAGGTTCCCCTCCCGGGGGCTTGGGCTCCTCTCGGTTCCTCTGGAGCCACTATTGTTTGTTCATTTGCCTTTTCCATTTTTTTCTGTGGCTGCGGCTTAGTTTTGTTGCACCAGAGGGCTGGTTTGGGTGGTGGAGGTCGTGTGGTCTCAGGTGTTTTTGCAATTAGTGGCGTTGGCTTTTTTTTAGGGTTTTTTGGAATTGCAGTGGGTGTCCTTCCTGTCCTTTTCTGTCTGGGCAGGTTGGGCCCCGGCGTTTGCTCATTGTTTTCTGTCTGTGTCTGTAATTCCTCTTGTCTGGCCGCCGTTGCATGTTTGGGGGCTTCCTATGTTCTTTGGGGATCTGCTCCGGGGCAGATAGCTTTCCTCTTTCTATCTTTAGGTGTAGTTAGCCTCTCAGGCTGTGACGAGGCGTCTAGGACCAACGTAGGAACGCTCCACGGCTGCCTTTAGTTGTGGTGGTTAGTCAGGGTACTGCAATCCAGTAGATTCCAACCTCTCTGGTGTATTGCCGTTTTTGCCTGCTCTCCGCAGCTACCAAAACATAACAGTATCACCGGCCCAAACTGAAAATTAAATGGTACTCACAGAAGGGAAAAATAGTGTGGAAAAAAAAAGTTGTCAGAGTTGTCAGAGATTTTTTTTTTTCTGCATTTTTTTTCCCTCTTTTTCTCTGGGTGCTGAGGAGGATTTTTATTTTTTTTTCTCTTAATGGAGTTTGCACAGTTGTCTGGCCGTGTGGATCAGCTTGCCACTGAAGTTCGGAGTATTGCTACCTATCTTGCAGGGTTGCCGGTTGTGGAACCTAGGATCCCCATGCCAGATTTGTTTTGGGGGGATTGAGCTAAATTTCTGAATTTCAAAAATAACTGTAAGTTGTTTTTTGCCTTAAAACCTAAGTCCTCAGGGAACGCAGCACAGCAGGTTCAAATTGTCATCTCTCTCCTGCACGGCGATCCTCAGGATTGGGCTTTTTCCCTGACACCTGGGGACCCTGTTTTGAGTAATGTTGATGCATTTTTTCTGGCTCTGGGGTTATTGTACGATGAACCTAATGTCACTGATCAAACTGAAAAAACCTTGTTGGCATTAAATCAGGGGCTTGAGGACGCTGAGTTGTACTGTCAGAAATTCCGAAAGTGGGCAGTTCTGACCAAATGGAATGATGATGCTTTGGCAGCCCTTTTTCGGAAGGGTCTGTCAGAGAATGTAAAAGATGTTATGGTGGGTTTCCCTGCTCCCTCTGGTCTCAATGATTCTATGTCATTGGCGATCCAAATTGACAGACGTTTGCGTGAGCGTAGAGGTATGTGTGGAATAGTGTTGCCTTGTGAACCAGCTTCTGAGCCCATGCAGTGTGATGGAGTGGCTTCTGGGGCACAGCGTCATGAGTTTCGAAAATGCAATGGGTTATGTTTCTACTGTGGTGATGCCTCTCATGCTATTTCAGTCTGCCCTAAGCGGGGAAGACGTTTTGCATGCTCAGTTGTCTTGGGTAGTGTCCAGACTAAATTTCTGTTGAATGTTACCCTGATTTGCTCCCTGTCCACATTTTCTGCTCAGGCTTTTGTTGATTCGGGAGCAGCTATTAACCTGATGGATTTTGATTTTGCTAAACGTTGTGGGTTTCCCTTGATACCCTATGGAAGTCTATTCCCCTACTGGGGATTGATTCTACCCCTTTGGCTGAGAATAAACCCCAGTTCTCTACTCAGGTGATAATGAGGCTTGAACCTGATCATCAGGAGAGTTGCAAATTTTTGGTGCTGTATAATCTGCATGACATTATTGTACTAGGTTTCCCTTGGTTGCAGTCTCATAATCCTGTTTTGGATTGGAAATCTGTGTCTGTAACCAGTTGGGGCTGCCAATGTGTTAATGCCAACACTCCCGTTTTTTCTGCCTCTCCCCAGGCTCAAGATGTGCCTGACTTTTTGACTGATTTTTCTGATGTGTTTAGAGAAAGTAAATCTGCATCCTTGCCCCCCTATAGGAGCTATGACTGCGCTATTGAATTAGTGCCTGGTAGTAAATTCCCTAAAGGTCGCCTTTTTAACTTGTCTGTACCTGAACATGACGCTATGCGGTCTTATATCAAGGAGTCATTGGAGAAGGGTCATATCAGACCATCCTCTTCCCCTTGGGTGCTGGTTTTTTCTTTGTGGCCAAAAAGGATGGTTCATTAAGGCAGTGTATTGATTATCGTCTCTTGAACAATATCACTGTGAAATATCAATATCCGTTACCCTTGATTTCTGTTTTCCAGGGTGAAAAGTGCTACTTGGTTTACCAAGCTTGACCTCAGGGGGGCGTATAACCTTATTCGCATTAAGCACGGGGATGAATGGAAGATGGCGTTTAATACCCCAGAGGGGCATTTTGAGTACCTAGTGATGCCCTTTGGGCTCACTAATGCTCCTTCCGTCTTCCAGTCCTTCAAGAATGACATTTTCAGGGATTTTGTGGATAAATTTCTGATTGTTTATTTGGATGATATCTTGATTTTTTCCAATGACTGGGACTCTCATGTGAAACATGTTCGACTGTGTTCAGATTTTGAGAGAGAATGCTCTGTATGTGAAGGGATCAAAGTGTCTTTTTGGTGTACAGAGGATCTCATTTCTGGGATTCATTTTGTCTCCATCTGTTATTGAAATGGACCCGGTCAAGGTTCAGGCCATCTGTGATTTTGTCCAACCTACTTCATTAAAGGCTCTTCAGAGATTCTTGGGTTTTGCCAATTTTTATCGTAAATTTATTGGTAATTTCTCTGTTATTGTTAAACCATTGACTGATTTGACCAAAAAGTGTTCTGATGTGGTGAATTGGCCTCTTGAGGCAGTCTCTGCGTTTCAGAAACTTAAACAGAGATTCACTTCTGCTCCTGTTCTACGGCAGCCTGATGTTTCTCTGCCATTTCAGGTGGAGGTTGATGCCTCTGAAATTGGGGCAGGTGCGTTTTGTCCCAAAGAGATCCTGAGACCTCTAAAAGTAACCCTTGTGCTTTTTTCTCTCGAAAATTTTCTCCAACTGAACGTAATTATGACGTGGGTAATCGGGAGTAATTGGCCATGAAGTGGGCTTTTGAAGAGTGGAGACATTGGCTGGAGGGAGCCAAACATCAGGTGGTGGTCCTCACGGACCATAAGAATCTGGTTTATCTCGAATCAGCCAAGCGACTTAATCTAGACAGGCCAGGTGGGCCTTGTTTTTCACACGTTTTAATTTTGTGGTTTCCTTTCTTCCTGGCACTAAGAATGTTAAGGCGGATGCCCTCTCGAGGAGTTTACTTGAGGACTCTCCTGAGTTATCTGATCCTGCTGTTATTTTGAAAGAGGGTGTAGTTCTTTCCGCCATCTCGCCCAATTTGAGACTGGCCTTGGAAGGGTGTCAGGAGGATAAACCCGAGCGCTGCCCTGTTGGGAAATTGTTTGTCCCAGACCAGTGGAAGAAGAGTGTGATGTCTGAGATTCATTGTTCCGCGTTGGCCGGTCATCCCGGAATTTTTGGTACCAGAGACTTGGTGAGTCGGTCCTTTTGGTGGCCTACTTTGTATCGTGACGTCAGGGAGTTTGTGCAGTCCTGTGGGACTTGCTCTCGCTCCAAGCCTTGCTCTCGCTCTAGTGGTTTGTTGATGCCATTGCCTGTGCCCAAGAGACCATGGACCCATATCTCTATGGATTTTATTTCCGACCTCCCTGTTTCTCAGAGAATGACCATTATCTGGGTGATTTGTGATAGGTTTTCCAAGATGATACATCTTGTGCCATTACCTAAGTTGCCTTCCTCCTCCGAATTGGTGCCTTTGTTCCTTCAGCACGTGGTTCGGTTACACGGCATTCCTGAGAACATTGTGTCTGACAGAGGAGTCCAGTTTGTTTCCAGATTTTGGAGGACTTTTTGTTCTAAACTTGGTGTTCAATTGTCTTTCTCCTCTGCTTTTCATCCTCAGACCAATGGACAAACTGAGAGAACAAACCAGACATTGGAGACTTATCTGAGATGCTTTGTGTCTGCTGAACAAGATGACTGGGTCTCTTTTTTGCCTTTGCTGAGTTTGCTCTTAATAATAGGGCAAGCTCTGCCACTTTAATGTCTCCATTTTTCTGCAATTTTGGGTTTCACCCTCGATTTTCTTCGGACAGACGGAGGCTTCTGTCTGTCCGGGTGTTGACTCTGTTGTGGAGCGTATGCAGCAGATTTGGGACCAGGTAGTGGAGAGGTTGTCCCTCTCTCAGGAGAGGGCCCAGCGGTTTGCCAACCGGCATAGGACTGATGGTCCTCGGTTTAAAGTGGGGGACTTGGTCTGGTTGTCCTCAAGAAATATCCCTATGAGAGTTGCATCTCCTAAGTTTAAGCCTAGGTTCATTGGACCTTATAAGATCATGGAGTTTCTTAATCCTGTTTCCTTTCGTTTACTTCTTCCAGGGACATTTAAGATCCATAACGTATTCCACAAGTCCTTATTGAAGAGGTTTGTCGAGCCAGTGGTTCCTATGGCTGCGCCCCCTGACCCTGTTTTGGTTGAGGGCAATCTGGAGTATGTGGTTGAGAAAATATTGGATTCTCGTTTTTCTAGACGGAAACTCCAGTATTTGGTTAAGTGGAGAGGTTATGGTCAGGAGGACAATTCTTGGGTGTTTGCTTCGGACATCCATGCTAGGAGACTGATCCGTGCGTATCACAAAGCTCATCCTGACCGACCTGGTTGCACAAATGAGGGTTCGGTGACCCCTCCTCAAGGGGGGGTACTGTTATGAATGTTTTAGAAATGAATTCTGAGCAGAAGCTCCCTCTGGTGGTTGCAAACAGTACTGAACCATTCAGTGAGGATTGGCAATCGGGAATTACAGACTGGCTGGATATAAGGGAGGTTTCCCCCCATCATGGTTGCCGGTGATCAATTGTTCTTGTCTCAACTTTGTTTCCTGGTTCACTTGGAAGCTTGCTGAGTCTTGCCTCTTCTCCTGCTCTCAGATAAGATATTTTCTGTTTTTTGTTTTTGTGCTTGCCATTTGCATTTTTCTCTGCATTTCTGTGAGGTTGGCCAGGTTCCCCTCCCCGGGGGGCTTGGGCTCCTCTCGGTTCCTCTGGAGCCACTATTGTTTGTTCATTTGCCTTTTCCAGTTTTTTCTGTGGCTGCGGCTTAGTTTTGTTGCACCGGAGGGCTGGTTTGGGTGGTGGAGGTCGTGTGGTCTCAGGTGTTTTTGCAATTAGTGGCGTTGGCTTTTTTTTAGGGTTTTTTGGAATTGCAGTGGGTGTCCTTCCTGTCCTTTCCTGTCTGGGCAGGTTGGGCCCCGGCGTTTGCTCATGCTGTTTTCTGTCTGTGTCTGTATTTCCTCTTGTCTGGCCGCCGTTGCATGTTTGGGGGCTTCCTATGTTCTTTGGGGATCTGCTCCGGGGCAGATAGCTTTCCTCTTTCTATCTTTAGGTGTAGTTAGCCTCTCAGGCTGTGAAGAGGCGCCTAGGACCAACGTAGGAACGCTCCACGGCTGCCTTTAGTTGTGGTGGTTAGTCAGGGTACTGCAATCCAGTAGATTCCAATCTCTCTGGTGTATTGTCGTTTTTGCCTGCTCTCCTCAGCTACCAAAACATAACACTGACCTATCTATCACAATTAACGACATCACGCTTTCCCCCGTACCAGAAGTCCGCTGCCTCGGAGTAACCCTTGACTCTGCCCTGTTCTTCAAACCGCACATCCAAGCTCTTTCTACCTCCTGTCGCCTTCAGCTCAAAAATATTTCAAGAATCCGTCCTTTCCTCAACCCTCAATCTACTAAAATGATTGTGCACGCCCTCATCATCTCCCGCCTCGACTACTGCAACACCCTTTTCTCTGGCCTCCCTGCTAACACCCTCGCACCTCTCCAGTCCATCCTTAACTCTGCTGCCCGACTAATTCACCTCTCTCCTCGCTACTCCTCCGCTTCTCCCCTCTGCAGATCTCTTCACTGGCTCCCATTCGCTCAGCGTATCCAGTTCAAATTACTAATACTGACCTACAAGGCCATCTATAACCTGTCTCCTCCATATATCTCTGAACTAATCTCCCGATATCTTCCCTCACGTAATCTCCGATCCTCCCAAGACCTCCTTCTCTCCTCCACACTTATTCGCTCCTCACCCAACCGCCTCCAAGACTTCTCCCGAATATCCCCCATCCTCTGGAATTCTTTGCTCCAACACGTCCAACTATCAACCACATTCGGATCCTTCAGACGGAACCTGAAAACCCACCTCTTCAGGAAAGCTTACAGCATGCAATGACCCTGCTACCTCCTCACCACTACCGGAGATATCGCCTCAACCAACACCGGAACTGCTGCAACCCCCGACCTACTGTCTCCTGCCCCACAATCCTGTAGAATGTAAGCCCGAAAGGGCAGGGTCCTCTCCCCTCTGTATCAGTCTGTCATTGTTAGTTTGTTTACTGTAAGTGATACCTGTAATCTGTATGTAACCCCTTCTCATGTACAGCACCATGGAATCAATGGTGCTATAGAAATAAATAATAATAATAATAATTACAAATCCATCATCAAAAACAAAATGATTATGGTGAAGGATGAAGCTCAATCAATCAAGTCTATATAAACAGTAAATTAGTTTTGAACCTCCCACTTTGGACTTCACTTATCAAGAAAGTACGAAACAACATTTAATCCTTTTTCCTAGGGAATAGATGTACATAGTTATTCAATGTCTATCCCTACGAAAATGCACTAATTGGGTATAATTTATTATCAATGCATTTGCCCAAATTCTCTGGTAGTCCATCATTCACACAGAGCATCCAGAAAGTTTTGATCTATTTTTATGTAGTTTTGGCAAACAATATAAAGTGGGTATTTTGGCACTGTTAACCCTCAATAAATCTAGTTCATTTTTATTATTGTCTTTATCAAAAGCAAAGATAAAAGACCTATTTAACTTATTTATAATGTCATTCAGTTGCGTTCAATGATTTTGACATAATTGTCTTTTTTCTTTATTTAGATAATCTTCCTCCTTCCACAGGACAATGTTGCCTCCTTTATCACTACTTTGTATTATTATCCCTAGTTATACTCGCAATTCTTTCAAAGCCTTTCTTTCATCTATACTTAGATTATCTTCATGAAGGCAATTAAATTTATATCTTTTTGCATCACCTCCAAAACTGCCGTATCTAATAGAAGACAATGGCGGTCATAGTCTTACTTTTAGCTTTTAAGTTATTATACTCCAAAATATTGAGAAGTGCCAATGAACCAAAATTAAGTCTGTGTCATCAACATCATCATGGAAATCATGGAGAAATGGCTTATTTTTTTAAAACATGACAAAAACACATTTTTGGGGCATTTTGGGACCAGTGCAGCATTTAATTTCCAGAATGTTGAATTATTTTGACCATCATACCCCACAGACAGCCCAAATGAGTAGGGTATAAGATACATTAATAAGAGATTGTGAAACAATAGGGACAGTGCATAAAGTGTGACCAGTGATGTACTGCTAATCGCGGCAGACCATGCGGCTGCTATGGGGGTCGTGAATCGGGGGAAGGGATGGCAAGAGCCGGCTGCTCCCTCCTCCATCATTCTCCCTGTACTCTCTGAGGTCAATACATCATACTCACTGTGCAGAGCTACAGCATACATGCTGCAGAGATCTGAGTAAGGGGAGAACGGGAGAGGTGAGGCTTTTTATTTTAAATTAATGAGTATGTTGTGGGGGCCTTTATACTGTTTGGAGAGCTATGCGGGGGCCAGTTATACCATTTAAAGAGCTATGTGGGTGCCAATAATACTGTTTGGAGGGCAAATTATACTATTTGGCTGGCTATTTGGAGGGCCATTATACTGTTTGAATGAGGTCTCTGTGGGGGCATTACACTGTTTGAAGGGCTAGTGGGGGCCATTATACTGTTTGTAGGGTTACGTGGTGTAAATTTACTGTTTGGAGGGATATGTAGGGGCTTATTATACTGTTGGAGAGCTATGTGGGGGCCATTATACTGTTTGGAGGGATATGTAGGGGCTCATTATACTGTTTGGAGAGCTATGTGGAGGCCAATGATACTGTTTGGAAAGCTATGTGGGGCCAATTACTCTGTTTGGAGGGCTATGTTAGGGGCTATTATACTATTTGGAGGGCTATGTGTGAACCATTATACTGTTTGAAGGGCTATGTGGGGGGGTAATTATACTGGTTAGTGTGCTATTGGGGCCCATTATATAGTGTGCAGAGTTGTGTGGGGTCCATCATACTGTATGGAGAGGTGTTGGGGCCATTATACTGTATGGAGAGATGTGGGAGGCTCATACTGTTTGGGAGAACTGTGTCTGGGCCATCATATTGTGTGTGGTGCCCCCTCATAGAATATAAAGTAGCATCCTCATAGAATATAATGCAGCCCTCATATAATAGAATGCAGCCCCCTTATAGAATATAATGTAGCCACTTCATAGAATATAATGTAGCCCCCCTCCTAGAATATAATACAGCCCCCCATAGAATGTAATGTAGCCCCCTCATAGGGTATAATGCAAACAGTCTCATATAGCATAATGCTGCAACCTCTGAGTATAATGCGACCCCCTCATAGGGTATAATGCAGCCCCCCACAGAATATAATGTAGTCCTCTCAGAGTATAATGCAACCCCCTCATAAGGTATAATGCAGCCCCATAGAATATAATGTAGCTCCCTCATAGAGTATAATGAAGGCACCTCATAGGGTATAATGCAGCCCCCCAAAGAATATAATGTAGCCCTCTCATTCATAGGATATAATGCAGCCACCTCATATAGTATAATGTAGCCCTCACATAATATAATGTAGCCCCCTCAGAGTGTAATGCAGCCCCCACAGAATATAATGTAGCCCCCTCATAGGGTATAATACAGCCTTCTCATAGAGTATAATGCAGCCCCCCTCATAGGGTGTAATGCAGCCCCCTCACCCCTCATGGGTATAATGCAGCCCCTTCATAGTGTCAGGATCCCGTCTGGGTTGGAGCCGATGTTACTGCAAACACTAGGGGAAGCAGAGGCAGGTAGCGTAGTCAGGTGGCAGCCGGAGGTCGGTACACAGGAGAGCAGTGTTTGTAGCAGAGGAGCAGGCAGATAACGTAGTCAGGTGGCAGCCGGAGGTCGGTGCACAGGAAAGGCAGTGTTTGTAACAGAGGAGCAGGCAGATAACGTAGTCAGATGGCAGGCCGAGGTCAGTTCACAGGAGAGCAGTGTTTGTAGCAGAGGAGCAGGCAGATAACGTAGTCAGGTGGCAGCCGGAGGTCGGTACACAGGAAAGGCAGTTCGGTAGCAGAGGAGCAGGCAGATAACGTAGTCAGGTGGCAGGCCGAGGTCAGTTCACAGGATAGCAGTGTTTGTAGCAGCAGGAACAGCAGGAGAAAGAGCTTAACTAAAGGCTGGAAGCACAATAATCTCGCAATGACACACCCACAGGGCCAGGTTTATATAGGGCGTGTAATTGGCAATCAGAGGCCAAACGAGAGAGCACTGGGTGAAGCCGATCAGGAAGAACAGTCAATGGTATCTGGGTTCAGCAAGGAACTTTGTAGCCAGCAGAATAGCTCAGATGGCAGAGCTGCCGGCCGGCGGACAAGAGACACTGGGTTCGATTCCCGACAGTACTCCCCTCCTTCCAGGATGGCCTCTGGACATCTCAGGAGCTGGCCTATCTGGGTACCTCTGATGAAAGGCTCTTGTAAGTCCAGGAGCATGGACGTTGTCCTTTGATTCCCATGAATTTTCCTCTGGTCCGTAACCTTCCCACTGCACCAGATACTGCAGTTTACCTCTGAATTTTCGGGAGTCCAGAATTTTATTCACAATGTATTCTTCTTCACCACGGATCCTTTCTGGTGGAGGAGGTGGCTGAATTCTTCCTGGAAACGGGTTTTCACAGAAGGGTTTGAGCAAGGATATGTGAAATACTGGATGAATCTTTAGATTGTTGGGAAGTTTTAAACGAAAAGCAACCTGGTTAATTTTTGCAGAAATTTGAAAAGATCCAATGAATTTCTGACCCAATTTGGAGGATGGCACATGTGTCTTAAGGTTTTTAGTGGACAGCCAAACTTTGTCTCCAACCTGAAGAGCAGGGGCACTCTCCGATGTTTATCTGCTGCTTCCTTATATACTTCCTGGGTCTTGAGTAATATCTCTGATAATTCCTTCTGGGATTCCTGTAATTTTGCAAGCCTGTCATTAACAGCAGGAATGGGAGTGTTCACTGGCAGATTAGGGATAAATACTGGATGTACTCCATAATTAGCAAAAAATGGGGTTTGAGATGTAGCGCTATGTATGGAGTTGTTGTAGGCAAACTCTGCTGTTGGTAAATAGTCCACCCAGTCATCCTGAAGATAGGAAATGAAACAACGGAGGTATTGCTCCAAAGTCTGGTTCGTTCTCTCCGTCTGGCCATTGGACTGAGTATGGAAAGCGGTAGAAAGATTCACCGTGACTCCCAAGGCTGTACAGAAACTCTTCCAAAATTTTGACGTAAACTGAACGCCTCTGTCAGACACCACGTTGTCAGGAATTCCATGTAACCTGAATACCTCTTTGATCATCAGTTCTGCAGTTTTTTCAGCAGTAGGAATTCCTTCAGTTGGAATAAAGTGGGCCATTTTTGTGAGTCGGTCCACTATGACAAGGATGACGGTCATTGTTTGGAAGGGGGTAGTTCCACAATAAAATCCATGGAAATAGATCCCCAAGGCCTGGATGGAACTGGAAGTGGTTGCAAGAGTCCTAGAGGAGACGATCGTGGGGTCTTGTTTCGTGCGCATGTTAAACAGGTTGAAACATATTTCCTCACGTCCTTCCTACAATTAGGCCACCAAAAGAAACGAAGTAGTAAGTCTTGTGTTTTTGCAACTCCAGGATGTCCTGCCAGTTTAGAATCATGGACACTTTTGAGGACTTCAAGACGAGAAGATTCAGGTACATATATTTTGTGTTTCTGCATCCAAAACCCTCTTTGAATGAAAGATCGACGTCTTCCGAAGGATGGTTAAGGAAAGAGTCCTCTTGATATCCATCTTTAATTCTATTACATAGTCCTCTAGAGTGCAATATTCCCAAAAAATTTTTAGGGCCTAGAATTGTATCGTCATTACTAGACCTCTCCTGAGGTTCCGAACACATCCTGGACAGGGCGTCAGCCTTGTCATTTCTTGAACCAGGCCGGTAAGAAATTATAAAATTGAATCTTGAGAAAAATAAGGCCCATCGTGCTTGTCTTGCAGACAATCTTTTTGCTGTACGGAGGAATTCAAGATTCTTGTGGTCCGTGAGGACAGTCACAGGGTGATTGGCACCTTCCAGAAGATATCTCCACTCGGAGAAGGCAACTTTAATGGCTAACAGTTCTTTAATACCGATGTCGTAGTTCTTTTCTGCAGATGACATGGTGTGGGAAAGAAACGCACATGGGTGAAGTTGCATCTTGTCCCCAACTCGCTGAGACAAAATGGCTCCCACTGCAGAGTCCGAGGCATCCACTTCGACAGTAAATGGCAATTCAGGATTTGGGTGTACTAACAATGGAGCAGACGTAAAAAGAGTTTTCAACTTGTCAAAAGCCTCCTGTGCCTCCGGAGACCAGAAAAATGCTTTGGTCTTTTTTGTTAGTGTAGTAATTGGTAGTATGATCCGTGAAAAGTTCTTTATAAATTTTCGGTAAAAATTTGCAAATCCTATGAAACGCTGGACGTCTTTTAAATTTCTTGGAACAGGCCAGTCCACTACAGCATTGATTTTGCCGGGATCCATGCTCAGACTGTAAGCTTTTCAGGGGATATAGCTCTGGGATTGCCGTCTTGGGGAGACGGAGTGGCATAAAGAGACCATTCACAGACAGTAGTTCTGTTTAAAAACTGGCCGCAACCAGTTTTATTAAAGTCCACAATAAACAGAACATAATCAAAATCAAATCATAAACATAAGACCTGGGCTTGTCCAGCCACTAATTACACTTAGATAGATTTCCCTTTCTATCCGGGTCCAGACTCTAATAGCCTGGGCCAAAACAACACATATGTTCAGCATTTACCAGCATGGAGTTTCACAGAGTCTCCTCCTTGTGTCTGAAGGCACCTTCAACGTCCAGACTTGAGAGAGCTCCCCTCCTATTCAGCAGCTATCCGCATGGATTCTCACAGAGACTACTCCTGTGTCCGGGGTACATCGAGAACCCAGACTGAGACAGCTCATATTCCTGGAGACTCCTTCTTGTGCCTGGACTCCTTGTCCAGACTAAGCGAGCTCTCTGTCTGTGTTCGCAGACACCTACTTCTGGTCTCCTAATTAACACCTGAGTAGTTTCAGGCCTGAGCTGCAAGTGTGTAATGAATGTAAGGTGTAGTGACCTTCTCTACCACTAGGTTTACAAAGCCATACATTTCCCTTATACCAGTCAGCAAAGCATCTAGGTGAAATGTACACCCCATTCAACACACACACTCTCACTGTCTCACATATCCCCCCCTCTTCTCCAGACCGGAGGGCTGGTCATCCAGACCGGAGGGCTGGTCAACAATCCAAAAGAGACAGTGAACTCTGGACCAGTCATGGCCCTCATCAGCTTCATCTTCACTACTGTCATCTGTATCTTCACCTGAGCCATAGCCAACATCAGCTTTCTTTCATCTGAAGCATCCGCACTACCCTGTACCCTCCCAGGCCTATGCTCTCTGCGGGCCTCGGGTATCCTGCACGGTTTCATCTTGACCTTAGGGCCGGGCTCAGTTTCTATATAGTGCCTGGCCAGAGAAGTACGACCCGGCACATCAGAACACTTCTGCTGACTCTTCCTCAGAAACTCACGTACCTCCTGTCCTTGGTGCACTGACCATGTGTCACCAACTATCACAGAAGGTATAGGGGGTTTTTCACTTTTCTCTAGTTCCCCTTGAACCCTCTTTAGCACATCTACTTTCTTGAATACCGGTTGACTCATAAAGTCCATTTCACAGACCATAAGCTCGTCTGCCATGGTCTCTGACCATTTTAAGCTACTCTGTTCAAATGATTGGGACTGTAGAAGGAGCAGATCGTTTTTCTTTTGCAGTACACATAATTCATCCGCTAAGTCTCCAGCTGAATTGTAATGTTCTACCGTGACAACAGCATTCTTATATAGAGCCTTAGTGTAATACTATTGTAGGAACTCGAGGATTCTGATAGCGTGGGGCAATGAACAATCAGAGACGGGTTTCTTTGAATGCAAATAATGTATTTGTGAAACAGCAAAACACCAAAAACAATATTCAAACAACCCGTAGTGACATGCAATGAGTCCATATATATATACACAAGTCCAGTTATATGAATCCGGATATATAAGTCCTTGAACCTCTATAGCGAGGGTGGTAAAGTTCTTACGACGGAGTCCTCACACAAATGTGGCCACAAGGTAAGTCTGATGCACAGGTAACGTGGCTGGATTTACACACTGCTGGTGTGTGAAGAGTCAGATCCAGGTATGCAGAAAACACAGGGAGGTCCAGGAACAAGTTAATCTCAGTTGTGGCTTAATTCAGTGAAGTCCAACAACAAGTTCATATGTCAGTAAGGTTCCAGTAACAGTTCCAACAGCTCTCACCAGAGGTAATGCACGAAGGGTTAAACAGCAACAGTTCAGAAACACAGTTCTTATCAGATGGAGTGAACCAAGGGTTAAATTCCCAAGTCAACAGTTTAGTGATAACACAGTATGTGCAACTTACATATGCAGAGAATGTCCAGAGCCATGGGTAGAAACTGCTGTGGCTGAGAAACACCTGAAGATAAGGTTATGCACTTTCCTGGTAAATACACAAAAGATCTGTGAGGAACAAAGCAGCTGGGTTGCAGGGGAACAGAAGCAGAATATTCCAGCAGTGAAGCCAGCACCTGAGCCGGGTTTTAAACAAACGAACAGGAAGTAGGCACACAAAACAGCAAACTCCATTTTAACAAAGGGCAAAATCATTGACAAAGTTACCTAGAAAACCCGGAATAATGACATTACTCCCCCCCTAAAGACGGCCTCCGGACGGTCCTGGACCAGGCCTGTCCGGGTATCTCCGATGAAACTGAGCAATCTTCAGAGGCGCATTGATGTTACTTACTGGTTCCCAAGAATCATTTTCAGGAGAGTAACCTTGCCATCTAACTAGATACTGAAGCCGGTTTCTATGAAGTCTCGAATTAACAATATCCTGTACCACGAATTGTTCTTCGCCATCAACCAACACTGGTGGAGGGGGAGGTACGATACGTCCCTGAAACGTGTTAGGAGAGACTGGTTTTAATAAGGAAACATGAAATACTGGGTGTACCTTTAAAGTCCGTGGTAGCTTCAACCGACAGGCAACAGAGCTCACAATCCCAGTGATCTTGAATGGACCGATGAATTTCTGTCCCAGTTTCTGCGAAGGAACACCCAATTTTAGATTCTTGGTGGACAACCAAACTGAGTCTCCTACCTTATACATAGGTGCTGGTTTCCGGAATCTATCGGCCGACTTTTTGTAACGCTCCTGTGCTGTGGTCAGGGAGTCCTTCAAAACTTCAAGATTACGTTGCAACGCCGTCACTCTGTCTTCAACCGCTGGTACCGAAATCGTAACCGGAGACCTAGGCAAAATACTTGGATGATAACCCAGGTTGGCAAAAAAAGGCGTTACCTTCGTGGAACTGCTTTGGGAGTTGTTGTACGAAAAATTCCGCTAGAGGAAGTAGCTTCAGCCAATCGTCCTGCAAATGACTGACGTAACAGCGTAGATATTGCTCCAAGGTTTGATTTGTCCGTTCGGTCTGCCCGTTGGTCTGAGGATGGTATGCAGAAGACAAGCAAACATTTAATGTGGAGCGCAGAACAAAATCCTTTCCAAAATCTAGAGGTAAATTGTATTCCCCGGTCAGAAATGATGTCATCTGGTACCCCATGCAGCCGGAAAATGTTCTGGATAACTAGATCTACTGTCTCTGTAGCTGAGGGAAGACCAGCACACGGAATGAAATGAGCAGCTTTCGTTAAACGATCTACTACCACCAAAATAGTATTTTTACCACCAGAGGTGGGTAACTCCACAATAAAGTCCATCGAAATAGACCCCCAAGGGCGAGACGGTACAGGTAGCGGTTTAAGAAGACAGTAGGTGAAACGCGAGGAACCTTGTACGGCACAACTTCACAAGAGCGGACATAGTCATTCACATCCTTCAAGCAGGTAGGCCACCAAAAAAAACGAGTTAACAATTCCTGCGTCTTCTGTACCCCCCTATGACCAGCCAATTTAGAGTCGTGGACCAATTTGAGAACTCGAAGTCTTACAGCCTCTGGGACATAAATACATCGATCTCTAAGCCACACACCATTCCGAAGGACAAGATTCACATTGTCAGGTGGAGCTGCAAGAAATACGTCACCGTCATAGGCCAGCTTGATCTCCTGCCACAAGTCCCGGTTCCGGAGCACTCCAACGAAATTGGCCTCCGACAAGATGGTCTTCGACGGGGTCCAGGCACGGAATCCACGGTATGGATTCGGGATAATGCGTCAGCTTTCCCATTACTGAACCTGGGCGGTACGAAATAATAAAATTAAACTGGTTCAAGAACAAAACTCCACCTAGCTTGTCGAGGAGAAAGACACCTGGCAGACTTAAGGAATTCCAAATTGCGATGATCCGTGAGTACTACTACCTGCTGAGTTGCCCCCTGCAAATGGTGTCTCCATTCCTTAAAGGCAGAAATAATTGCCAAAAGTTCCTTATCTGCCACATCATAGTTCAGTTCTGCAGAAGATAACCTACGAGAGAAGAAGGCACACGGGTGCAGCAAACCTTTGTCTCCGGTACGTTGTGAGAGGATAGCTCCCAATGCACAGTCAGACGCGTCCACCTCCACGATAAAAGGCTGTGCAGGATCCGGATGCATCAATATTGGAGCCGTGGTAAAACAACCCTTCAGGCGATCAAGGCTTCCTGAGCTTGCGAAGACCATTCAAACTTCTTCCCCTTCTTGGTGAGGAGAGTGATGGGACGGACAATTTCTGAAAAATTTCGGATAAACCGTCTATAAAAGTTAGCAAAGCCAATGAATCGTTGTACCTCCTTAATGTTTCCTGGTACCGGCCAGTCCAAGATTGCCTGGATCTTGCTGGACTCCATATTCAATCCCTGAGGCGAGATAACATAGCCCAAAAATGAATTTCAGAACAATGGAACTCACACTTTTCGAGTTTGATGTACAAATGATTATCTCTCAAACGTCTAAGTACGGTCTTGACATGTTCCTGATGTTCCTGTAAGGAGTCAGAAAAGATTAAGATGTCATCAAGGTAAATTACCACATATTGGTCCAATAAATCCCTGAAAATGTCGTTGGCTAAATGTTGAAAAGCAGCAGGAGCGTTACAGAGTCCGAATGGCATCACCAAATATTCAAAATGTCCATACCGGCATCTAAAAGCTGTCTTCCATTCGTCTCCGGGCCGTATACGGAGTAAATTATATGCCCCACGAAGATCTAATTTGGTAAATACTTTGGCCTGGCGAACTCTTTCCAACAATTCTGGAATTAGGGGCAACGGGTACCTGTTACGAATGGTTACCTTATTTAACTCCCGGTAGTCAATGCAGGGTCTTAGAGTACCATCCTTCTTCTTTACAAAGAATATTGGAGCTCCCGCTGGTGAAGAAGATGGTCGGATAAACCCCTTGGGTAAATTCTCATCTATTACTCTCGTAAAGATTTTAATTCCGGAGCCGCCAACGGGTAAACATGGCCGAAAGGAACGCTGCTCCAGGAAGCAATTCTATGGGGCAGTCATACGGTCTATTTTGGGGGGAAATTGATCTGCCTTCCTTTTATCACAATGTCTGAGAATTCCTGATAAATCAGAGGGAGAGTAGGTACCTGTATCACCTCTTCCAAGTTCTGGGTAACTGGGAGCCGCCACAGTTGGACTGATGGTAGAACTGCACTTCGGGAGAAAGGTTATCTCCTTGGTTTCCCAATTGATGATTGGATTTTGTGACCGTAACCAGGGAATTCCTAAAATTACAGGAAAATGAGGAGAAGATATTAACATGAATGAAAGTGTTTCTTGATGGTCTGGTTCCATCTTACACTCCAGAGGCACTGTCTCCCGATCTACTGGTCCAGAAACTAATGGGGAACCATCCACCGTTTCCATAGTGATTGGTGAAGCTCTTAGTTGGTGTCTTTATACCATGTTCCTTTGCAAAAGAAGAATCCATGAAATTCCCACCTGCTCCAGAGTCTATCATGGCAGAACTTGATATCCACTGTTCCTCCCACTGAATCTGTATAGGAAGAGAACAATGTGAATATTTCTCCCCTTGATCTTTAGGGGAAGTCGGCATCAGTATTGGGGGAAAAACCGCATCTAGGATGTAGACTGGTTTCCGAAACTTCAGACTCAGCGTCTGTGTTATCATAATCCCCTACTACCGCCAACACCTTGTTGGGTCGCCTAGGACATTTAGGACAATTGATGAGGAAATGGTCCGATTGACCACAATAGAAACATAAGCGCTCACGGAGACGGTGTTCGCGGGGTTCATTATTCTCACGTCTCTGCAGTGAGTCCACCTGCATAGGCACCTCCTCAGCCTCTCGCGGGTTTTTGCCTGTGGTTTCCCTGGACGGAAGAGAGTAATTAGTAATGCGATTTACAGCGGCCCATTTTTCTTGTCTGCGTTCAGTTAAACGGATATCAATACGTACACAGTGCTGTATAAACAATTCAAACTCCTGTGGAGACTCTGAACGAGCTAGCTCATCCTTGATTGCATTTGACAAACCTTTTCTAAAGATTGGTAATAAAGCATGTTTTCCCACTGGGTGTCCACCACTAACCTTTTAAATTCAGTAACATATTCTATGACTGACCGTTTCCCCTGGCGTAAGGAAAGCAAGGCAGATTCAGCGTAGCACGGCGGTTGGGATCGTCGAACATTTGCGCCATGGCTGCCAGAAAATTGTCCAAATTATTTAGACGGGTATCATGACTTTCAACCATAGGATTTGCCCAAGCCAGTGCACGTGATGTCAACAACATAATAATACATAGAACCTTAGATCTATCAGACCGGTAGTAGAGGCATGTACATCAAAAAATAATAACATTGATTAACAAACCCACCGGAATTGACTTCGGTCACCATTAAAAACGGAATGGAGGCAATTTGGGCATACTGGTGGATGAGGTAGGCTCAGTAGGTAAGGCCTCCAGGACTCTAACCTAGAACGTAGATCTTGGAGAGCCTGACCAAACCCCTGTGCATTGTGGTTAACCCGAGACTCCAAGTCTCTAATCTGATTGTGTGCAGCCGCCACCTCCTGCTGCAAGGAGTTAACTATGGTGAACAATTTGTCTGCCCGTGTCTCCGTCATTGCCCCAGCAGAATCCTCTTTTTTAGGCTGGAATATCCTGTAATACTATTTGTAGGAACTCGAGGATTTCTGATAGCGTGGGGCAATGAACAATCAGAGACGGGTTTCTTTGAATGCAAATAATGTATTTGTGAAACAGCAAAACACCCAAAAAACAATATTCAAACAACCCGTAGTGACATGCAATGAGTCCATATATATATACACAAGTCCAGTTATATGAATCCGGATATATAAGTCCTTGAAACCTCTATAGCGAGGGTGGTAAAGTTCTTACGACGGAAGTCCTCACACAAATGTGGCCACAAGGTAAGTCTGATGCACAGGTAACGTGGCTGGATTTACACACTGCTGGTGTGTGAAGAGTCAGATCCAGGTATGCAGAAAACACAGGGAGGTCCAGGAACAAGTTAATCTCAGTTGTGGCTTAATTCAGTGAAGTCCAACAACAAGTTCATATGTCAGTAAGGTTCCAGTAACAGTTCCAACAGCTCTCACCAGAGGTAATGCACGAAGGGTTAAACAGCAACAGTTCAGAAACACAGTTCTTATCAGATGGAGTGAACCAAGGGTTAAATTCCAAGTCAACAGTTTAGTGATAACACAGTATGTGCAACTTACATATGCAGAGAATGTCCAGAGCCATGGGTAGAAACATGCTGTGGCTGAGAAAACACCTGAAGATAAGGTTATGCACTTTCCTGGTAAATACACAAAAGATCTGTGAGGAACAAAGCAGCTGGGTTGCAGGGAACAGAAGCAGAATATTCAGCAGTGAAGCCAGCACCTGAGCCGGGTTTTAAACAAACGAACAGGAAGTAGGGCACACAAACAGCAAACTCCATTTTAACAAAGGGCAAAATCATTGACAAAGTTACCTAGAAAACCCGGAATACTGAAAACTTAGACTTATTGAGCAGCATTTGCTCTTGCAACAAAGAGATTCCCTGTATCCTTCCTTTTACTTCATTGACCTTCTCACGAAGATGCTCATGGCTTTCATCACACTCCTTCATCACAGTTTGGAGTTTTTCTGAAAGTAATCAATTCTTCTGGTACCTGTTGGACGTCCTTTATGTCTTCGGCCCCTTCTTCAGCTCTTCTGGTAGAACATGCTCAGAAGCCCTACCGTCAGTCTTACATTCTACCTCTTCAGTCACATCATTATCTCCATTTATTCCAGCTTTCAAGTTCTCCTTGATAGCTGCATCTGTATACTCAGAACCCGCCGATTCTTCTCTTCCACCACTTCTGCATCCCATCTGAGCTCCCGTGTGTCTGCAGCGGCACGGAGTGACACACCGCTTTTCCCATTTGTTGGGACGTGGCTCCGATGTAGAAATCCATGAAAGTGCGCTTGAGCTCACCAATGCCGCCTGATGTCTCAAAATCTCATCTTGTGATTTATCCAGATCCTTGGTGTCACTCGGGAACACTGCTGGGCTCCGGGCGCCGAACTTCCAGCCTGAGCTTCACGAGTTGCAGCTATGATCCGGACCGTAAACCCGTCCACGCCGCTGGGCTTCGGCAGAAACAGATTCCTGGACAGAGTCAGTCCCCATATCTTCATCTTGTTCCTCACAGCTTCACTTGAGACCTCAGGTTCTGATGAGGCATCTGGTTTGGTGTCTACCACTTCTATGGCTTTTTCCACCTCTGCAGCATCACCTTCAGAGTCCTTGGCATGATGCAGATCCACACCACACACAAACCCACAACTTCTCATCTTCAACAGCATCCACTTGTGCTGTGTTCATTTTCAGGTCCTGCCTTTAAAGCTCAGCTCTCCTCCTTTCACCTTAGTCTTCGCCAGGGAACCGGCCAACTGTAAAACATCTTCAGATGCCATCTTCTGTCCGGCTGTAAGGTCAGCATCAGCTTTCTTCTCAGGACTCCAACCTCCTCTGCTACCATTCCTTCCTCATTTGCACTGGTTGCTTTATTGTCATCAGATGATCACTATCACTACCACTATCCCTGTCTGACCCCTTTTTCTCAGCCACATCCGGCTCACTTTCAGGGTTATACAATTCATTTCATTCACATCCTGATCTGGAAACCCTTAGTTAACGTCATCCACAACATTAACTTCACCATCTGGTCCCTCAAGTATGTGACTATGTGACAACCCCACACTATACTTCTATATAGCTCAGGTACTAGGAGCTGGCTCACGACCTCTCCCTGGACTTCAGTGTCCCTATACAACAGGTGAGTGTTTATGGCAACATGAGGAAACCTCTCCTCAGAGCCAGGCTCTTGGGAAACCCATTTAGAACAATTATATTTTCCTGTGCCTTTTTAAGAGTGGGGTCTCGCCATTGTTCACTCTCAAAAATTGTCACAGGACACAGGTAAAGTCAGGGACACTCGGTTCCCGAGAACCACCATCCCGTCTCCCACCATCACCTGCAAAGGAATTTCATCTCTATCACAGTCATCATTATTATCAATATCATTATCATGATTATGATCAGTATCATCATCACTATCATGATCATCATCATTATCATTTCAGCATCAGCATCATTATCATGGTCATCATCATTATCATGATCATCATTATCATTATCATCATCATCATCATCATCATTATCACCTAAGTTTAACGGTCCACTAGCATTGTGTTCCGCCCCTCGGACTGCGCACCCTCAATAGGAGCTTCATCACACTGTCCATCAGAAACATTTTTTCCCCAGAGATCCTTAGACCGGGGAAAGTCATTACCCAAATGTCGGGGGGCACCAGTTCTTCACTACCCCCACTTCACATGAAACCTCCCGCGTTTGGGGATCAAGTCACGACAGTCTCTGGGTAGACTTTGGTGTCTCCATGGACGCACACCACACTCAGGTGTTTATCAGGGATAAAGTCCTATCAATCAGGCTGTCCCATACGGAAGTCACTGGACTCTTGAGTCCAAGAGGGCCTGTGCTGGGCAGTCATTTACAACCACCGGGACCCCTGTGGTCCAGTCTCTTCGCTGAGGTGGACACACAACAGGCTCTGCGCAGGAGAGAGGGATCCGCCAACATCACAACACATAGGGTCCCCCTCTATTGGACAGTTGGCTGCAATTTCACGACATCTCCAACACTGTCCATCACCACTCTCCCACCCACACGACCCCAACAGCTGGAACGCTCTTACCGGGGGAGTTCGGCGTCCAGGAACTCCGAAGTACGACCTCTCAGACGGCTGGTCACGGAGGCAGTCCTTGGTTGCGAAGGGCCCCCTCCATCAGGCTGACCAGACGATTGGCGTCCTGGTGGTCTCTTTGTCCGACCTCTGGCTGTACCTCAGGAGGACGTGCTTGGGTGTGGCGGTCCACTATCACCTTTTCAACTCCATAATCAGGTTTGCTGACTGCAGACTCCCACTGCATCTCCAGTCATGAACTCCCTGGCACGGGCTGTCACCGTAACACCCAGCCGGGTAAGAATCTCCGCTTTCAGCTGGCATAGTCTTGGCTGTCCTGCTCGCTCAGGCAGCATAGGCCCTTTGGGGTTCTCCAATCAGATAGGGTGCGACCATCATGGCCCATTCAGACAGGGCAGATTCTCCTTCTCTGCCAGTCCCTCAACCTATGAGATATACCTCCACATCATCAAGGGTGTCATCTTTTTCAGGACCGTTTTACCGCCTTCTTTAACAGCGGAAATGCAGGTGACTTTGCAACATTACTTTGGGACGATGCGCTGCAAGTCTTTTGTAGTGCCCGCAACCGCTCAAAAAACAACCGTTATTCTCCTGCTGCTGCAGGAATTGCTGCTGGGCCTGCTGCATGCGCTGCTGGTGCTGCAGGCGCTGCGCCCATGCTCTGCTGCATG
>JARQOD010000004.1:217737597-217771457 GCA_033576555.1 Oophaga sylvatica
ATGCGAAATCTCAGAGATTTGGACTTGTTGGAGAACAGGGGGTTCCTTATGACAATTATTCTTACAGTAGTCAGATGGAAAGGTGATGGTCCTTGATGCCCAGTTGATAGAAGGGTTATGGACTGAAAACCAGGGGATCCCTAGAATAACCGGAAATTTTGGAGATGAAATAAGGTGGAAACTGACAGCTTCATGATGATCCGGTTCGATACAAATCTCCAGTTCGATTGTCTCATGCGTGACAGGTCCAGAAGACAAAGGTGATCCATCCACAGTTTCCATTTCAATTGGTGTGGATTTGGTCCTACTGGAAATATTATTATCACGTGTAAATTTTAAGTCCATAAAATTTCCTCCTGCTCCCGAATCCAACAGGGCAGAGCATTGTATTTTTTGGGTGCCCATTACAACCTGAATGGGGATTACAAAATGAGATGATGTAGTATGTATTTTGTCTATTTCTGGCGTTACTGATGAGATAGTCTGCAAGATGGAATCCGACTGCTGAGAAAGGTCCATATTGCTGGCAGACCTGTTGTTGGTAAAGGCTATAGTCCTTTTGTTAGGACAGTTGATGGCATAGTGTCCAGGGTCCCCACAATAGAGGCAGAGATGTACTGCACGTCGCCTCTCCTCCTCTGCAGAGAGTGGTCTTCGGATGACGTCGATCTGCATCGGTTCAGACACGCCTTGCGTCTTTTCTTGTGGTCTGATGCTGAAAATGAGAAGCCAGGGCTATTCCCAAGTGCTCGCAGTCTCTCCTTTCTCCTTTCAGTAAGTCTTTGGTCAATCCGGATACATAGTTGAATAAAGTCCTCCAACTGATCAGGGGTCTCAACCCTGGCAAGCTCGTCTTTCACTGGTTCTGATAACCCTCGTCGAAATTGACTTCTCTGGGCCGCTGAATTCCAGGTGGTGTCGGCCACCCAGCGACGGAACTCCGATGTATATTCCGCAACAGAGCGACGTCCCTGCCGCAAATTATGTAATTTGGTTTCTGCTGTGGCACAGCGGTTTAGGTTAATCAAAAACTTGATTCATAGCTGCGGTGAAGGCTTCCAGGTCATTAAGGAGGTCATAGTCCTTTTCTACATAAGGTGAAGCCCAAGCAAGAGCTTCATCCGTCAGGAGATTTATCATGAAAAAAACTTTCTTCCTCTCACTGGTAAAGGGAGCAGGTTGCATCTGGAAGTATATGCGGCATTGATTGAGGAATCCTCGGTACTGCTGGCGATCCCCACTGAACTTTTCAGGCAGCGGCAGCCGCGCGTTTGGTTCGGACCCTGAATTGCGCACGTCCAGAAGTTGTTTTTGTAGCTCAATTACTTCCTGTTGTAGCACCGTGAAATCAGTTTGTAACTTGGAATATTTTCCTTGAGAATCAGTACAAAAACTTTGAAGCTCCGTAACTTGCCGCCTCAGGGTGTTCACAGCGGACTCCATTTTGGCGCGAGATTATTCTGTCAGGATCCCATCTGGGTTGGAGCCGATGTTACGGCAAACACTAGGGGAAGCAGAGGCAGGTAGCGTAGTCAGGTGGCAGCCGGAGGTCGGTACACAGGAGAGCAGTGTTTGTAGCAGAGGAGCAGGCAGATAACGTAGTCAGGTGGCAGCCGGAGGTCGGTACACAGGAAAGGCAGTGTTTGTAACAGAGGAGCAGGCAGATAACGTAGTCAGGTGGCAGGCCGAGGTCAGTTCACAGGAGAGCAGTGTTTGTAGCAGAGGAGCAGGCAGATAACGTAGTCAGGTGGCAGCCGGAGGTCGGTACACAGGAAAGGCAGTTCGGTAGCAGAGGAGCAGGCAGATAACGTAGTCAGGTGGCAGGCCGAGGTCAGTTCACAGGATAGCAGTGTTTGTAGCAGCAGGAACAGCAGGAGAAAGAGCTTGACTAAAGGCTGGAAGTACAATAATCTCGCAATGACACACCCACAGGTCCAGGTTTATATAGGGCGTGTAATTGGCAATCAGAGGCCAAACGAGAGAGCACTGGGTGAAGCCGATCAGGAAGAACAGTCAATGGTATTGTCATGTATAGTGTACAGTTCCTATAGCGTCTTGTGCTTGGGTGCGAGGAAAACACATGAGACATAGGTTGATATGAAATGACTTGTATTACTTCATACAAGCATGCAGAAAAGGTCACACAGTTTCCAGGAACAGAGGCAGGAGAACACAGCAGGCCAGAGTAACTTCAAGCTCTACAATAACTCTCCAAGCAGGTTCAGGATCTCTTCTCTGTACCGTAATTCCTCTGCAAACATGGATTCACCAGACAGCAGGTTTCCAAAGTCCAAAAGTGTTCCAAAGTTCCTCAGTAGGAAATAGCTGGAGTCCAAAATCCTAGGTTTCCAGGAGTCAGGTCACAGGCTGACTGAAGCTTGATTCAGGAGCACTGATTGTTCAGCTGAGGCTGCTTAAGAAGCAAGAGGGAGAGAATCAGGGCGGGAACATGAAAACTGGAAACTCCATATTAACTGAGGGCAAGAGCTGCAGAAAGACAGAAAGCAAAATGGCCGACGGAAAACTGAGTTTCAAGGAACATGTCAAAAGAGACAAAGAACCTTACAGGTATCTGGGTTCAGCAAGGAACTTTGTAGCCAGCAGAATAGCTCAGATGGCAGAGCTGCCGGCCGGCGGACAAGAGACACTGGGTTAGATTCCCGACACATAGGGTATAATGCATCTCCCTCACAGCGTATAATGCAGCCCCCCTCATAGGGTATAATGTAGCCCCCTCATAGGGTATAATACACCCCCTCATAGGGTATAATGCTGCCCCCTCATACGGGGTATAATGCAGCCCCCCTCATAGGGTATAATGTTGCTCCCTCATAGGGTATAATGCTGCCCCCTCACAGGGTATAATGCACCCCCCCTCATATAGTATAATGCACGCCTCTCATAGGGTATAATGCAGCCCCCTCCCTCATAGGGTATAATAATGCTACCAGGACTCTCGTGTGTGTGTATATATATATATATATATATGTATATATATATATATATACAAAAAAATAAACCACAATACTCACCTCTCCTCCTCGTTCCCATGCTGCTTCCGGCTCTGCTCCGGTCTCAGCAGCTGAATTGAGACTGTCCGACACACAGTGGGTACACAATGAAGTGATGTCATCATGCACTCGCTGTGTCAGAGGCAGAGGGGAATGATGGGAGAGGGAGCGTCATCTGATGCTCTCTCCTCCATTATTGCTTTCAACTGTATTGGCATCTATGACGCCTGTACAGTTGAATGCGGTGAGCACTGGGGGCGGCACTGGAACCAGGCCCCCTGACTTATGGCCCCATAGCGGCCGCATGGGCTGGAGGACCCTGGGAGATTGAGGGCCCTAGTCTGCCGGCCCTAATAGCGGTCAGTGTTAGCCTCAGCCTGCGGCAAACACTGCCCGCTATTAAAATGAAATGAATATTCACCCCCTCCATGCCCATGAGGGTGTGGGGAAGAATGAATATTCATTTCTCTTTAGCAGCGGGGACAGGCTTTAGCTGTAGCAACCGGCTTCTGCCTCCCGCCACCCGCTGCTGCTTTGCTGGCACCAGGGGCCCCCCATAGCAGTTGCATGGTGTGCCACTATTAGCAACACGCCACTGGCTGGGGGCCCCTGGAGCAGCGGAGGCCCTAGGCAGCTGCTGGTCCTGTATGCCAGCAGGTGTCAGTGCCTCGACCCACCGGAGAATTCTCCGGTGGGCTAGTCCGACCCTGCAGACAGGACAGCAGGGGATCACAGCTGATTCTTTCTGTGAGGTAAAACATGTTTAAAACAAGAAGCAAATGCTTTCCCTCACAGAAAGAATCAGCTGTGATCCCCTGCTGTGCTGTCTGTATACTCTTTTACTTCCTCCTCTGCCCAGGAGATGAGGTATGATCAGACCATGTTCCTGAACGATTAGACACAACCATAACACAATACATAGCAAGGGCGCATTGATAAGATTATCTCAGCACAGGAACATTTACAGTGGGTATGGAAAGTATTCAGACCACTTTAAATTTTTCACTCTTTGTTTCGTTGCAGCCATTTGGTAAATTCAAAAAAGTTCAATTTTTTCTCATTAATGTACACTCTGCACCCCATCTTTACTGAAAAAAACAGAAATGTAGAAATTTTTGCAAGTTTATTAAAAAAGAAAAACTGAAATATCACATGGTCATAAGTTTTCAGACCCTTTGCTCAGTATTGAGAAGAAGCACCCTTTTGAGCTAGTACAGCCATTTCACACCTGGAGTTGGGGATCATCTGCCATTATTCCTTGCAGATCCTCTCCAGTTCCGTCAGGTTGGATGGTGAACGTTGGTGGACAGCTATTTTCAGGTCTCTCCAGAGATGTTCAACTGGGTTTAGGTCAGGGCTCTGGCTGGGCCAGTCAAGAATGGTCACAGAGTCTGAAGCCGCTCCGTTGTTATTTTAGCTGTGTGCTTAGGGTCATTGTCTTGTTGGAAGGTGAACCTTTGGCCAAGTCTGAGGACCAGAGCACTCTGGAAGAGGTTTTCATCCAGGATATCTCTGTACTTGGCAGCATTCATGTTTCCTTCAATTGCAACCAGTTGTCCTGTTACTGCAGCTGAAAGACACCTCCATAGCATGATGCTGCCACCACCATTTTTCACTGTTGGGATTTAATTGTGCAGGTGATGAGCAGTGCTTGGTTTTCTCCACACATACCGCATAGAATTATCACCAAAAAGTTCTATCTTCGTCTAATCAGACCAGAGAATCTTATTTCTCATAGTCTGGGAGTCATTCATGTGTTTTTTAGCAAACTCTATGCAGGATTTCATATGCCTTGCACTGAGGAGAGGCTTCGGTCGGGCCACTCTGCCGTAAAGGCCCAACTGGTGGAGGGCTGCAGTGATACTTGACTTTGTGGAACTTTCTCCCATCTCCCTACTGCATCTGTGGAGCTCAGCAACAGTGATCTTGGGGTTCTTCTTTACCACTCTCACCAAGGCTCTTCTCCCATGATTGCTCAGTTTGGCTGGATGGCCAGGTCTAGGAAGACTTCTGGTGGTCCCAAACTTCTTCCATTTAAGAATTATGGAGGCCACTGTGCTGTTAAGAACCTTGAGCAGTGCAGAAATTCTTTTGCAACCTTGGCCAGATCTGTGCCTTGCCACAATTCTGTCTCTGAGCTCCTTGTCCAATTCCTTTGACCTCATGATTCTCATTTGGTCTGACATGCACTGTGAGCTGTGAGGTCTTATATAGACAGGTGTGTGCCTTTACAAATCAAGTCCTATCAGTTTAATTAAACACAGCTGAACTCCAATGAAGGAGTAGAAACATCTCAAGGAGGATCACAAGGAAATGGACAGCATGTGTCTTAAATATGAGTGTCAAAGGGTCTGAATACTTATGACCATGTGATATTTCAGTTTTTCTTTTTTAATAAATTTGCAAAAACTTCTACATTGCTGTTTTTTTCAGTCAAGATGGGGTGCAGAGTGTACATTAATGAGAAAAAAATGAACTTTTTTGCATTTACCAAATGGCTGCAATGAAATAAAGAGAGAAAAATTTAAAGGGGTCTGAATACTTTCCATACCCACTGTATATTTAACACATCTAATTGTGGAACTTATTTTAATTACAAAATCTATTGAATAAAACCCTGTAATTAGACAGTTGCATTTCAGTTTCAGCATTATTGTGAATTTTCTTTTGTCTTTTAAAAAAATCCCTTTACAAAAAGAAATTCAAAAGAAATGCATAAAGGTGTTACTTATGGCTTTTCAGTCTCACAAGCCAGGAAATACACTTTCTCAGACTATCCTTGATTTCAGTATATTATTTTTAAGTAGGAAAAATAGGACTTCCAGTGAAGGAACTAGCTGTCTTCCTGGTTTACAGTGCATCAAGAATAAAAAAAATGGCATAATTAAGCTGAGAGGTGGCTAGAAATGGTGCCAAAATGGAGTAGTATATCATTGATAATTTCATTTCCAGTCAATCTGGGCTCATACGATATAAAAAATTGTTTCGAGCTTCATACATTAAACTCAGACTATTTTTTGTAGGAAAACAGTATTTACCTGATAATAGATGAAAAACAAATAATTCATATTTGATCAACATTGCATTATTCCAAGCGAGACGTTCCAGTTAGAATATAAACATGTGAGCATACTGGTATGGCCATTAATTGCATTTGTTGGCCCATCCAAAGATCAAGCAAAAATCACACGCAAGATTTCCTCCAGCATTTAGACAAAAATGTACGTAAACATATTAACCACTAAACAAAACATTTGCATGGTTTATGTTACACTAATCTTCTTGGACACTTGATCTTTATTCTATCCCCACATCAAAAGGAGCAAGTTTGCTATGGTTAAGAACTTGATACTAACAAGCAATTCGTACAGTAGGCTTTTGTTTCCAACCTTCTTTTATTTTTTTCATGATGGCAATGAATTCCTGATGTGCTCGCTATTTCACTACAATCTGCTATTTTACAATTAAATATTTGGCAGTTATCTCCCATTTTTAGCCAGAAAATACTTTTTTTTTCTTGGAAATTATAACTTCTTGCTGAGAAGTGATGTGAAGGTGGGATAATGCTAGAATCTGTGATGTGGTCCATCAGTAATTAGTAATAAAACTAATCAAACCTATTGATTTCACCCAAGGGTTTGTCTGTCATCCCAGTACTGTTGTTGGTATGAATAGGGTTGTTATGGTCTTCAGTTGTCTTCTAAGCATGAAGTTCAAACATTTTAGAAACTGATTTTACTGGCATATGTTCACAACTTGACCCTTAATGGGTTTTCTACAGATCATTACAAGCAAAGATTATTTCCAAATGTGAATGTTACCATTTTCACAGTGTTTCTATCAAATAGTATCATCCTTATTTGAAAGTTGAAACATTTTATTTTTTTTCTCATGAAAGGTGTAAAAATGTTTATACATATAGTTATGTTAAAAGTTCAAGACACACTTGTACATTTCTACTATTCTTAATACAATATGAATCTGTTAAAATTAAAATGACTGCATAATCTAAACTACATCAGATTTTCACAGAAGTCTTAAAAGGAGATAAAGAGAGCCAAATCAAACAATAGAGTCAAAATTATTAGATTTTGTTATATTCTATTTAAATGAGGAAAATAAACCAATATCTCATGTCTGTTATAGCCAAAGTATGCAAACCCTTGCTTTCAGTATATGGTGTGATCAATTTGTGCAGCAATAAATGCATCTAAGCATTTTCAGTAATTGTTGATTAGCCCTGCACATCAGTTTTGTGGAATTTTATCCCATTTCTACCTACAAAACAGCTTCACCTGTATTATGTTAGGTTTTATTCCAAGAACTACTCTCTTCACATCTTTGGCCTTTCCAAAACTTTGACTTCATTAATCTTTAACTATTTTTTTGCAGAACGATTTGTGTGCTTTGAGTCGTTGTCATGAGATTCAGCTCATGGACAGACTTCCTGACATTTTCTTTTCCACTTTGCTGCTATAATTCAGAATTCATTATTCCATCAATAATGGTAAACCATCCGGTCTCAGATGCAGCAAAACAGGTACAAGGCATGATAGTACCACCACATTACAAACATGATAAGAGGTTTTTATGCTAACATGTAGTGTTTTTCTTCTTTAATAATAATAATAATAATAATCTTTATTTATATAGCGCAAACATATTCCGCAGCGCTTTACAGTTTAAGTAAACACAGTTTTCTTTCAAGCATAACACTTCTCGCAAAATCCTCTATTTTGGTGTCATCCATCAAAAAAACATTGTTCCAACAGCACTCTGGCTTCTTCAGGTGATATATAGCAAACTGCAGAATGGAAGCAATATTCTTTTTGGAAAGCAGTGGCTTTCTCCTTGCAATCCTGCAATGAACACCGTTCTTCTTCAGTGTCCTCCTCATAGTGGACTTAGGCCGGGATCACACATGCAACGAAGTCGTCCGACACTTGCATGTGAAATCCCAGCTCTGGTGCCGGCACTCGGGAGTGGAGCGAGCGGCTGCATAGAACTACATGCAGCCGCGCACTCCACTCCCGAGTGCCGGCGCCAGAGCTGGGATTTCACATGCGAGTGCTGGACGACTTCGTCGCATGTGTGATCCCGGCCTTAAGAACATTAACTAATTTAACCTCTTAGTGACGGAGCCAATTTGCAGCTTAATGACCGGGCCAATTTTTACAATTCTGACCACTGTCACTTTATGAGGTTATAACTCTGGAACGCTTTAACGAATCCCGCTGATTCAGAGATTTTTTTTGTGACATATTGTACTTCACATTAGTGGTAATTTTTTTTTATATGACTTGCATTTATTTATAAAAAAATGGAAATATGGCAAAAATTTTGAAAATTTAGCAATTTTCAAACTTTACATTTTTATGCCCTTAAATCAGAGAGATATGTCACACAAATTGCTTAATAAATAACATTTCCCACATGTCTACTTTACATCAGCACAATTTTGGAAACAAAATTTTTTTTGTTACGAAGTTATAAGGGTTAAAAGTTGACTAGCGATTTCTCATTTTTACAACACCATTTTTTTTTAGGGACCGCATCACATTTGAAGTCACTTTGAGGGGTCTATATGATAGAAAATACCCAAAAGTGACACCATTCTAAAAACTGCACCCCTCAAGGTGCTCAAAACCACATGCAAGAAGTTTATTAACACTTTACGTGCTTCACAGGAACTGAAGCAATGTGGAAGGAAAAAATTAACATTTAACTTTTTTTGCAAAAAATTTACTTCAGAACCAATTTTTTTACTTTCACAAGTGTTAAAAGAGAAAATGAACCTCAAAATTTGTTGTGCAATTTCTCCTGAATACACCGATACCCCATATGTGGGGGTAAACAACTTTTTGAGCGCACGGCAGAGATTGCAAGGGAAGGAGCGCCGTTTGACACAGAATTGGCTGGACGCCATGTTGCGTTTGGAGAGCCCCTGATGTGCCTAAACAGTAGAAACCCCCAACAAGTTACCCCATATTGGAAACCAGACCCCTTAAGGAACTTATCTAGATGCGTGGTTGAGCCGCCCGCCAGGGCTGTGGGGTACTCGTACCCGAGCCCGTTGATTTTTATGGAGGATGTCACGGTGGCCACGACTCGGTCCATGGCCCTGGGCGCTCATCAAAAAAAGGGGATATATTTACAGGGGATAATGTCAGTGTTTTGTGACGCCACCTGTGGTGTCTGGTGAGGATCACCAGCGCTGCGGCAGTCCACTGAGGCCGGTGTTGTGGCAGCTTAGATGGTATCGCTCCCCACAGGTGGAGCGAGCCTTCAGGGCAGCGTAAATGTAGGGATGCAAGACGGAGGGAACCCAGCCTGGTAAGAACAAGATTGGGAGCACACACAAGTCACTTCTGTACCTTTACTGGAGTTAGTGCAGGAACATCCCAGAGCACTGTAGGGTGAAGGGTGCATGTCCGGATTCTCCCCAGTGAGCAGGTGTAGGGCCTCCTGTTACTTGCCTCTCTGTAGTAAGTTTCTGACCTGCCTGTAGCTAGGCCTAACTTTGTCTCTGTCCTGCACCGGCTGACTTTGTGGTAGGGCCTTCTCCTGGAGTACACACTCCCTGCTTGTAGGGTCTCCGTGTCCCCTGGCTCTGTTACGTATCAGCTCTTTGGTGATCCTGGGACCTGTAGACCTCCAGGAATTCCGGTTGTCTCCTTCTGGGTCGTAGAGATCCCTGTAAGATCGGACCCGGTGTCTGGTATGTGCTTTCTGGGGTGAGCTGGTAAGGCTCCTCTGCCCCCTTGCTACTCTCTCCTCTAGCCTTCGGCCTACTCGGGCCCTCACAAGGCTACACACACTGGCAGTTAGTGGGCTGCCTCTTCTGCCGCTCTCTAGAGCGTTGGCATGCTCCTAGCTCACAGACTTGAGCTAATTGAGTCTCACACTGCAGACTGACCTGTTTCTGTGTCTCAGTCTCTTAGACTCTCAGTCTCTAGACTCCTTTGCCAGACTCCTTTGCTAGAGTGTCTTCCCTAGAGTGTTCTGTTCAGAGTCTGTTCTGAGTCTGTTCTGTTCCTAGAGTGTTTTCTCTAGTGTGTGCTCACTTCCTGACTCCTCCCTCCTTTTAATCTCCCTATACGGGCTCCCTCTGGTGGTCTGAGGAAGGGTGAAGGTGTGTGTATGCTCTGACGGCCTCTTGTGGATGAATCCTTTAATACACCTTTCTAGGGTCTGTGACACCAAGCGCAGCTGGGCTCCACATTCCCCCGTAGCAAAGCTCAGCACTCCCGGGCTGAAGTACATTTTTCAAAAACATAAAAATAAACAATCTTCCTTTATGGGAGGTTAGGACACTTGAATGTTGCATAAAAGATGAATAACTATATATGTATATACATTGCAAGAGCAGTAAGAAAGGAGCAACCAGAAAGTCCAAGTCTCGTCCGGAAAGGTTATTCAAAGAGAAGCACTTGAGGAGTGCAACTATATATACTTAAAGTATTTGGGCTGCACATAGTCCGCAGCCACTGAGTTCATGGATACCCAAAGGGTAGTAGAAAGCAAATTAGCAAGTGTCCATATCACTTGGATTGTCCATTAGGTGGCAAAATATAAATTAGTAAGCAGGTATGTCAATGAACACATAGAAATAACAAGAAAATACAGTAATATACAATACCCCAGGGGTAATTATCAGCATCTGTCAGAGGTTTGACTATTCTCTGTACCTAGCAGGGGGTTGACCTCTTGTGCTACGTATTGATCTGCGTGGTGCGGGGGTCTGTGAGGTATCAGTTACCCTGTCTGCTCTACGTGCGAGTGAGTTGTAAAATTGCCTTAACCTCTCTACGGGACTGGCAAGTGTACCATTGGCTGGGCCATCTGGCTCTGTTTTTGCCGGGGATCCTTCTTCTAGGGATTCTTCTTGAACAGGGTCTTCTACGGCACTAGGCTCTTCCGCAGCACTTACGGGTTCAACTTGCTGTGGAGGATCTTCTGGCTGTTGGAAGAATTGGAGCACTGGGATTATGACTGCTTCTCCGATTCGAAGCCAATCTGCCGGAAAGTCTCCCAAATCAGTATGTATTACTGCTTCTTCAGGTTCCTCCGAGGCGATGAAAGGCACTTCTTCTTGGGGCTTTAGCAGATCTGGACACAACTTCAGGTGGTCCCTAGATACAGTTGTAGTCGTTCTCCCTCCATCTTTGCTGATCAAACATGTCTTCCGGTTATCAAACTTTGAATTCAACACAGTGTAGGGCTCTCTCTTCCACTGGTCATCAAGTTTGTGAGTTTTCCTCTTTCTTTCAGCATGACTTCACCAGGTGTGAAGGGTTCTGCTGACGCACACTTGTTGTAGTGAGTCTCTTGCCTGTCTCTCACCCGATGAGACTATCTTCGACGCAGGCCTGTACTTTTCTGTACTGCTCCTGTCTGGTCATGTCCCAGTCCTTAGTGGTCGCATCTGCTTTTGGTTCCACAACACCAAGCTCCAGATCCATGGGCAGCTTTCCTGGTCTTGCCCGCTTGAGGTAAGCTGGGGTGCAATTGGTGAAACTCACAGGTATGTGATTGTACAGATCTACCAGTTCAGGTAGTAGGTCTGGCCACTGATTTCTCTCCTCAAGTGGTAAGGTCTTCAGCAGGTCGATGACGATGTTGTTCATATTTTCACAGAGACCATTGATTTGTGGGTGGTACGGTGTGGTTCTTATCTTTTTACATCCGTACAGATGGCAGAACTCTTTGAACAACTCGGCCTCAAAGGCTGGGTCTTGGTCAGTTAGCACCTGCTCAGGGTATCCATGGGGTCTGCAGAAATATGCTTGGAACATCTTTGCTGCTGTCTCTGCCGTCAGATCTTTGACAGGGGTGTCCACCCAGGAACCTGGAGTAGTGATCCACCATAGTCAGGGCATAGGAGTATCCTTACCGGCTGGGTGACAACTTGACATGGTCCGGGGCCACGATCTACAGGGGTCGAGTCGTCTTGATGGGTTGCAGGGTGCCTTCTGTAGTCTTTTCTTCTGAGGCAACAGGGTCCACAGTCTCTGCACCATCTCTCAATGGAGCTGCGCATTCCCACCCAGTAGAATCGACACTTCAACAGGTTCTCTAGCTTTTTCCAGCCAAAGTGCCCCCCTGATCGTGGTAGGCCTCCAACACCATCTGGATGTCCATCTTGGGGACTACTATCTGCAATACCATCTCATGGGTCTTTGGATTGATGTACGGTAGATAAACAGCCGGCTTCTCTCATTCCACAGCTGCTTTGCTTGTGGAGACGCATCCTTCTCCAGGGAGGAACCTTCTTGAGTTATCAGCTCCTTGATCCGGCTGACAACCGGGTCACTGTCCTGGGTCTCCTTCCAGCTGTGGTGAGGCAAAGGATTTAACGTCTTACCACACTGCCTCCTGAAGGCTCGTTGCTCGTGGATCATCCCATACCTGTGAAAGGCAGGTAGTTCGATCTCCTCCAGGTCATCCACTTCTTCTGTGTCTGACTGGTGAGGCATCCTGGACAAGGCATCAGCATTGGCATTCTTGCGGCCCGCCCGGTACTTTATTGCGAATTGGTAGTTCGACAGCCGAGCCATCCATCGTTGTTCCATGGCTCCCAGCTTGGCTGTTTCAAGATGCATCAAGGGGTTATTGTCAGTGTAGACAGTGAACTTGCTGGAGGCTAGGTAGTGCTTGAACCTTTCAGTAATGGCCCAGACCAGTGCCAGGAACTCCAACTTGAAGCTGCTATAGTTCTCTGGGTTCCTCTCGGTCGGGCAGAGCTTCCTGCTTGCATATGCGATGACTTTCTCAAGGGGATTTTGCTTCTGACTTAGGACAGCTCCCAATCCTTCATTGCTGGCATCCGTATACAGCAGGAACGGTTGGTTGTTGTCAGGGTGGGCTAGGATCTCGTCACCTGTCAGGATCTCCTTCATTTCTTGAAATGATTCAGCCTGTTCTTTACCCTAGTTGAACGGGGGATCTCTGCCCTTGGGGACCGTCCCACCAGGAGGTCTTGCAGAGGCGTTGCTTTCTTAGTGTAGTCCTTTACAAACCTCCGGTAGTATCCTGTCAGTCCCAGGAACAGAAGCACCTCTTTGAGGTTCTTCGGTTCCGGCCATTTCTGGATGGCAGTGACCTTCTCCGGGTCTGGCGGTACTCCCTCTGAACTGACAATGTGTCCCAGGTACTGTACCTTTTGCTTGAGCAGGTGGCACTTTGAGGGCTTCAGTTTCATCCCATACCGGGACAGTGACTCAAATACTTCTGCCAGGTGCTTCAAGTGGTCCTCATACGTTTTGGAGTACACAATCACATCGTCCAGGTATAGTAACACAATCTCGAATTTGAGGTGTCCCAGGCAGCACTCCATCACTCTCTGGAACGTTCCGGGGGCACTGCTGAGTCCAAACGGCATTCTGTCGAACTCACAGAGTCCCATCGGGGTGGTGAAGGCCGTCTTCTCCCGATCCTCCTCAGCCACAGCTACTTGCCAGTACCCACTAGTGAGGTCAAGGGTGGAAAAGTAATTAGCAGACTTTAAGGCTGCTAGAGATTCCTCAATACGTGGTAAAGGGTATGCATCTTTATGTGTAATGCGATTTACTTGTCTGTAATCCACACACATTCTCATGCTTCCATCCATTTTCCTGACTAGAACTAGGGGAGCTGCCCAGGGACAACAACTATCCCTTATCACCCCTGCCTCCTTCATGTCATGCAACATCTCCTTGGCTTTCTGGTAGTGTGCTGGAGGTATAGGCCTGTACCGTTCCTTAATGGGGGATGGTTGCCTGTGGGGATGTGATGTTGTACCCCTTAATCTTCCCAAAGTCAAGTGGGTGTTTGCTGAATACCTGTGCGTATTCCTGGACCACCCGATGTACCCCCTGTTTCTGGTGAGCTGGAGTGGCGTCTATCCCAACATGGATCTGCTGACACCAATCCTCCACCTGGGTTGCCTGTCCGTTTTCCTCCACTGGGTCTGGGGAGGTTAAGGACTCCGTCGTGTGAATGGAGTTATTATCTACAGCATGTAACTTGGCAACAGTGGCATAACGTGGTATTCTGACTTCATCTTCCCCACAGTTGAGAAGACGGACGGGCACCCTCCCATTGCGTACATCCACTACCCCTCTGGCGGTTAAGAGTGTAGGTCTGTGCTATGAGCAAAGGGGTTCTACAACTGCCTGGTAGCGCTGTCCTTTTAGACCTATTGTTACTCTACACCAGATAAGCATTTCACTCATTGGGGGAATCACAATGGGTGTCGGGTCTGTTACCCGCACACTACCAATCTCACCACCGGTCAGTTCCACTTGCTGCTGGCACATCAGGGCCCGGATCTCCTTCTGAATCGCTCTCTTCTGCCCTGGTCTGGCAACATCGGCGAGCTGTTGGAGTAAAAACACAACCTCCTCCAAACAGTTACCAATAATGTTAGTGCCTAGTACCACATTCAGTCCATTTTCCTCAATGACAGTCTTCACTATAAAAGTCCCTGGTCCTTTAACTCCACCTTCCCCACTTTTACTGCTACATTCTTGGCCCCAAGTAAGTCAAGAGGGAGGCCGTTAGATGCATATACTGCAAAGTCGGGGTTTGGGGGGTGGAGACTGTCTATGGACCAGTATCTGTTATAAAGGATATCAGGTATGATGTTTACCTGGGATCCGGTGTCCAGCAGGGCAGGTATTGCGATGCCATCCAGTATGATGGATAGGAAAGGTCTTCCTCCCACAAACCTGCGGTGCCAGTCTGAGGGGCCTGATGAGTCTATTCCTGTGTGCTGGCCCTCGGACCCAGGGTTTGCTCGTTTAAAGGACACTGAGGTACGGTGTGACCTTCCTTCCGGCAGCGGTGGCAGACGATCTCTCAGTGAGGATGGCGCTGGTCATTGGTCCTTCCTGGGGGTGCGTTGTCCTCCTCCAGGGTGGCGTTGGCCTCCTCCGGGGTGGCGACGTCCTCCTCCTCCGGTTCATCCAGGGGACATCCTCAGGGCAATCGGCTAGCAGGATCCTTCCTTCCGTATCTGGCTCCGTTCGTAGTTGCAGGGCACTCATTACAGTGGCCAGGTTTCTGGTCAGCTGGCGCACTTCTAAGCGCAAACAGTCTACCTCAGTAGGGGGAAAAGCCTGCGTTTTGGCTTCAGCCACCAGCGGGGAAAAGGTGGGTGCTGCTGGCGTTAGAGTGGCCTTACCCGGGTAACGCTGGATTGCCATATCTGCTGTTTCCAGGGGTTGCAGTCCCTTTATAGCCATGTCCTTAAGGGCATCAAAGGTAGCATCTAGATGATCCAAGGACCACCAACGCCCAGTCCTGCTCTCAGCTTGGGACCTCAGCCCCCGGACAAATTGTTCTTTTAGCATTTTACTCTCCTGGGTGACGCTAATAGGATCAACCTGTTTGAGAGCTCGCAGTGCCCCTTGTAAACGGCAGGCATAGTCCCGAACGCTGTCCTCCGGTTTCTGAGAGCATTGGTAGAACCTCATCCGGAGGTCTGCTTCAGTGCGGTCCTCAAAGGCAGTCTGTAACTTTTTGAAAATTGCGGGCACTGATTCCTGGTCTGCGGCCGACCACATCTCTACTTCTCTCTCCGCAGCACCAATCAATTGTCCCACAACTACTGCAGCCTTTTGTTTGTCTGACATAGAATACATGTCCAGTATGCTGCATATTTTGCGCTTGAATCCCGACAGGGTGTCTGACTTGCTGCTGTACTGGGGAAGCCACTTTGCTCCAGGCATGTACGGTAAAGTCAGTGGTACTATGGGGGCTATAGGCCCAGGTGATGGGGCGGCTGCTCCGGTCTGCCCGGCAGCGGTCGCGGGCAGATCATCAATGCTGTCAGCTTGGCCATGCCGTCGGACGAGTGCTGCGACATCTTGGCGCCCCCCCTAGTGAACCATGGCCTACCTTCCTTCTGCAGGCCGCAGCACCGCAGGGCACGGTCTGCTGGTAGGACCTGCGTTGCCGACGTCCCACGTCAGAGCATTCACTGGAGCTCCCTGCCAGGTCCTGATGACGCGTCAGCGCGTGGGGGCATTCCAAGACTTTACGCGGTTTCACAGGTGCGCCTCCTAGTTTTCCCGCGGTGACGTAATAATTGCGGACAATGGCGGGAATCTTCACCACAATACAATATACAGTCTTTTTGTAAAAGCGCACAGTACCCGGTGGCAACGGGTACTATTTCTTCCGTTGCCGCGGGCACACGATCCTGTTCGTGACACCAGTTAGATGAGCCCAGGGCTGTGGGGTACTCGGACCTGAGCCCGTTGATTTCTATGGGGATGTCACGGTGGCCACAACTCGGTCCGTGACCCTGGGCGTTCATCCAAAAAAAGGGGATATATTTACAGGGGATAATGTCAGTGTTTCGTGACGCCACCTGTGGTGTCTGGTGAGGATCACCAGCGCTGAAGCAGTCCACTGAGGCCGGTGTTGTGGCAGCTTAGATGGTATCGCTCCCCACAGGTGGAGCGAGCCTTCAGGGCAGCGTAAATGTAGGGATGCAGGACGGAGGGAACCCAGCCGGGTAAAAACAAGAATGGGAGCACACACAAGTCACTGCTGTACCTTTACTGGAGTTAGTGCAGGAACATCCCAGAGCACTGTAGGGTGAAGGGTGCATGTCCGGATTTCTCCCCAGTGAGCAGGTGTAGGGCCTCCTGTTACTTGCCTCTCTGTAGTAAGTTTCTGACCTGCCTGTAGCTAGGCCTAACTTTGTCTCTGTCCTAGAATCATAGAATGGTAGAGTTGGAAGGGACCTCCTGGGCCATCTGGTCCAACCCCTGCTCAAAACAGGATTCTCTAAATCATCCCAGACAGATGTCTGTCCAGCCTCTGTTTGAAGACTTCCATTGAAGGAGAACTCACCACCTCTCGTGGCAGCCTGTTCCACTCATTGATCACCCTAACTGTCAAAAAGTTTTTTCTAATATCTAATCTGTGTCTCCTCCCATTCAGTTTCATCCCATTGCTTCTAGTCTTTCCTTGTACAAATGAGAATAAAGATGATCCTTCTACAATGTGACAGCCCTTGAGATATTTGTAGACAGCTATTAAGTCTCCTCTCAGTCTTCTTTTTTGCAAGCTAAACATTCCCAAATCCTGCAACCGTTCCTCATAGGACATGGTTTGCCGACCGGTCACCATTCTGGTGGCTCTTCTCTGAACTTGCTCCAGTTTGTTGATGTCTTTTTTAAAATGTGGTGCCCAAAACTGGACACAGTATTCCAGATGAGGTCTGACCAAAGAGAAGTAGAGGGCAATAATGACCTCACATGATCTAGACTGTATGCTTCTGTTGATACATCCTAGAATTGCATTTGCCTTTTTTGCTGCTGCATCACACTGTTGACTCATGTTCAGTCTGTGATCAATTAGTATACCCAAGTCTTTTTCACATGTGCTGTTACTTAGCCCTATTCCTCCCATTTTGTATATGCTTTTTTCATTTTTATTGCCCAGATGTAGTACTTTGCATTTTTCCCTGTTAAAATCCATTCTGTTAGTTGCTGCCCACTGTTCCAGTTTATTTATATCTTTTTGAATCCTCTCTCTCTCTTCTCTAGTATTAGCTACCCCTCCTAGCTTTGTGTCATCAGCAAATTTGATCAGTTTACCCTCAATTCCTTCATCTAAATCACTGATAACGATGTTGAACAATACAGGGCACAAAACAGAGCCTTGTGGTACCCCACTTGAGACATTCTTCCAACTGGATGTGCAGCCATTTACGACCACTCTTTGGGTCCGATCACTAAGCCAGTTATGAATCCACCTAACAGTTCCCTTGTCCATTCCATACTTAGTCATTTTTTCAATACGGATTGTGTGAGATACTTTGTCAAATGCTTTGCTGAAGTCAAGATATACTATATCTACAGCATTTCCCTGATCCACCCAGTCAGTGATTCTGTCATAGAAGGAAATTAAGTTAGTCTGACATGACTTATTAGTTACAAACCCATGCTGACTCTGTTTAATCACTTCATTTTTATCCAGGTACTTGCATACATGTTCTTTAATAATTTGTTCAAAGATCTTTCCTGTATAGAAGTCAGACTCACAGGCCTGTAGTTCCCTGGATCCACCTTCTTCCCCTTTTTGAAGATAGGAACAACATTTGCTCTTCTCCAGTCTTCTGGGACTTCTCCTGTTCTCCAAGAATTTTCAAAGATTATGGACAGTGGTTCAAGAATTTCTTCTGCTATCTCCTTCAGTATTCTGGGATGTAATTCATCTGGACCTGGAGACTTGAATTCATTTAGGTCAGCTAAGTGTTTCCTCACTGTCTTTCTGTTTATAGATATCCTGGATTCTTCTATTCCTTTAATAGGACAGTGAAGATCAGTTGATGTTACATTTCCTTTCTGAGAGAAAACAGATGCAAAATAGGAATTTAAAAATTCAGCCTTCTCAACATCCTGTCTTACCATTTCATCATTTTCATCCTGTAAAAATCCTATAGCATCTTTGACTTTTCTTTCACTTTTTACGTATATCCCCAAAATCCTTTTTTGTTGCTTTTGACATCACTTGCAAGCCTTAATTCATTGTCAGCTTTAGCTAATCTGATTTGTGCCCTGCAGGTTCTGCAGACAACATTATATTCTTCTTTAGATATGCCTCCCTCTTTCCATTTGATAAACATTTCTTTCTTCCTTTTTAGCATGTGTTTAAGTTCTGTGTTCATCCATCCTGGTTTCCTTAAATGCTTCCCATTCTTCCCTCTTTTCGGAATTGTTAACGATTGTGCTTTGAGAATCTCATTTTTCAAGATTTTCCATCCCTCCTGGACATTTTTGTCCTTAAGGATATCCAGCCATTGGATCCCTCCAATTCTCTTTCTGAGTCCCTTAAAATCTGCCTTTCTGAAATCTAACCTTGACGTCTGAGTCTTCACAGGTCTTCCTCCTCTTGTTATCCAAAGTTCTAAAATAGCATGGTCACTACCTCCTAGGGTCCCAGCCACTCTTACCTCCTCAACCATTTCCTCCCTGTTTATAAGGATTAGATCCAAAGTAGCACATCTCATTGTTTTCTCCCCTACCTTTTGGAAGATAAAGTTGTCAGCAAAAGAGGATAAGAATTTCCTTGACCTGTTAGTTTTGCCTGTGAGAGATTCCCAACAAATGTCTGGATAGTTGAAATCTCCCAATGACCACTATGTCATATTTTTTGGAGAACTTGGCCATTTGATGCATAAAGAGTTCATCCATATCTTCTTGCATAGGTGGCCTGTAGTAAATGCCTACAATGGTGTCCTTTCCATTGTTCTGTCCTTGTATTCTTACCCAAACAGTTTCCACAGAACTCCTGCACCGGCTGACTTTGTGGTAGGGCCTTCTCTTGGAGTACACACTCCCTGCTTGTAGGGTCTCCGTGTCCCCTGGCTCTGTTACGTATCAACTCTTTGGTGATCCTGGGACCTGTAGTCCTCCAGGAATTCCGGTTGTCTCCTTCTGGGTTGTAGAGATCCCTGTAAGCTCGGACCCGGTGTCCGGTATGTGCTTTCTGGGGTGAGCTGGTAAGGCTCCTCTGCCCCCTTGCTACTCTCTCCTCTAGCCTTCGGCCTAGTCGGGCCCTCACAAGGCTATACGCACTGGCAGTTAGTGGGCTGCCTCTTCTGCCTCTCTCTAGAGCGTCGGCACGCTCCGAGCTCGCTGACTTGAGCTAATTGAGTCTCACACTGCAGACTGACCTGTTTCTGTGTCTCAGTCTCTTAGACTCTCAGTCTCTAGACTCCTTTGCCAGACTCCTTTGCTAGAGTGTCGTCCCTAGAGTGTTCTGTTCAGAGTCTGTTCTGAGTCTGTTCTGTTCCTAGAGTGTTCTCTCTAGAGTGTGCTCACTTCCTGCGTCCTCTCTCCTTTTTATCTCCCTATACGGGCTCCCTCTGGTGGTCTGAGGAAGGGTGAAGGTGTGTGTATGCTCTGAGGGCCTCTTGTGGATGAATCCTTTAATGCATCCTTCTAGGGTCTGTGACACCAAGCGCAGCTGGGCTCCACATGGTGAGCACTTGGAACCTCCAAATGCTTCACAGAAATTTATAATGTAGAGTCATGGAAATAAAAAATCAGTTTTTTCCTCAATAATGATTTTTTAGCCCGCTATTTTTTATTTTCCCAAGGGTAACAGGAGAAATTGGACCACAAAATTTGTGCAATTTTTCCTGAGTATGCTGATACCCCATATGTGGGGGGGAACCACTGTTTGGGCGCATGGGAGAGCTTGGAAGGGAAGGAGCGCCATTTTGTAATGCAGACTTTGATGGAATGTTCTGCGGGAGTCATATTGTGTTTGCAGAGCCCTTGATGTGCCTAAACAGTAGAAAACCCCCACAAGTGACACCATTTTGGAAACTAGACCCCTAAGGAGCTTATCTAGATGTGTGGTGAGCACTTTGAATCCCCAAGTGCTTCACAGAAGTTTATAAACGCAGAGCCGTGAAAATAAAAAATAATTTTTTCCTCAAAAATGATTTTTTTAGCCCGCTATTTTTTATTTTCCCAAGGTAACAGAGAAAATTAGAACCCCAAAATTGGTGTGCAATTTATCCTGAGTACGCTGATACCCCATATGTTGGGGTAAACCACTGTTTGGGCGCACGGCAGGGCTCGAAAGGGATGGAGCACCTTTTGACATTTTGAACGCCATGTCGTGTTTGGAGACCCCCTGATGTGCCTAAATAAATTCTAGCTCCAACCCTAACCCCAGCACACCCCTAACCCTAATCCCAACCCTAACCCTAATTCCAACCCTAAACCTAATTCCAACCCTAATTGTAACCCTAACCCTAATTGTAACCCTAACCCTAATTCTAACCCTAATTCCAACCCTAACCCTAATTATAACCCTAACCCTATCCCTAATGTAAAAATGTAAATAAATAGATTTTCTTTATTTCATTATATTTTCCTAACTAAGGTGGTGATAAAGGGGGGTTTATTTACTATTTTTTTATTTTGATCACTGTGATAGGGTTTATCACAGTGATCAAAATGTGCCTTCACTGAATGAATGAATCTGCCGGCCGGCAGATTCGGCGGGCATGCGCCCGCCATTTTCTTCCAGGACCAAGATGGCGGTGCCCACTGGATGATGCAGGAGGGTCTGGGGACACTGGGAGGTACCGGGGTGGATCGGGGACCCTATTTCTCTCTCCTCTGATGATAATGGAGAGGTAAAGGGAAAGAAATCGTGGCTTTTTTTTGTGGTCGCCGTTATATGGATAATAACGGTGATCGCAAAAGCGGGTCGGTAAAAAACAACCCGAATCATGTTCTCTGGGATCTCTGAGACCCCGGAGAAAATCCGACTCTGAGGGGGCACTTTATACTTTTTCCACAGCGCCCACAGTACAACAGTACCCTTAACCACCACCATTAAAAGGCTTTTCTGCGGTCGTTAAGGGGTTAAAAGAGGTCTTTATTTGGTTAGCGATTACCTTGGGTGCCTTTGTGACCACTTGGACTATTGTATGCCCTGCTCTTGAAGTGAACTTTGTTGGTCCAATACTACTCGAGAGGGGGAATAACTTTCATGACTTTCCTTAATTTGCACACAACCTGTCTGACTATGGATTAGTGATGTCCAAACTCTTTATAGATGTTTTTGTAACCTTTTACAGCTTGATGATCACCAACAACTTATCTTCTGAGGTCCTCAAAAATATCCTTTGTTTGTACGATGATACACTTCCACAAGTATAAAGTCAGACTTTGATAGTTCCTTGTTCTTTAATTAAATCACGCCTACCACTCAAAACTAAGGCCTCTTTCACACATCCGTTTTGCGCCTGACGGCGCCTTCCGGCGTCGCGACGGAGCGCCGGATCCAGCAAACAGTATGTAAAACCGGATGAGACGGATCCGGTTTTTCGCCGGATCCGTTTCATGCATCCGACCAAAAACCGGATCAGTCCCATCAGGTTTTTTATCCGTTTTTTCGCCGGATTACGACGGATCCGTTTTTTTAAAAACGCCACTAAAACGTGATTGGCTACTGTAATCCTTTATATATACTGTTTATAGAGCCCATCTTTGACAGGTTGTATAGGAGCAAGTACAGGTTGGAGAGAAGATGGATGTTATTATCTAATATATAAAGCTGAATGTATGTATGTGTGTATGTATGTGGGTATGTTTGTCCGGGATTGGAATCCGCACCGTCGCACTTACGGGCATGAAATTTTGCACGCCCGCACGTCTCGACCCCGAAAGAGTCCTAGGCTATGTTTTGAATCGAAATTTTAACCCCGCGCGTTCCAAATCGCCAAACAATTTTGGCCCTATCTACATAATGGGGAGAAAGCTGAATGCTTGTGTGTATGTCCGGCATAGGAATCTGCATTTACGGGCATGAAATTTTGCACACCGCACATCTCGACCCCGGGAGCATCATAGGCTAGGTTTTGAGTAGAAATTTTAACCCCGCGCATTCCAAATCGGCAAAGAATTTTGGCCCGGGATAGGAATCTGCACCGTTGTACTTACGGGCATGAAATTTTGCATGCCCGCACATCTCAACCCCAGGAGCATCATAGGCTATGTGTTGAATGGAAATTTTAACCCCGCACGTTCCAAATCACCAAACTATTTTGGCCCTATCTACATAATGGGGAGAAAGCTGAATACTTGTGTCTATGTCCGGCATATGAATCTGCATTTACGGGCATGAAATTTTGCACACCCGCACGTTTCGACCCCGGGAGCATCATAGGCTGTGTTTTGAGTCGACATTTTAACCCCACGTGTTCAAAATCTAATATATAAAGCTGAATGTATGTATGTGTATATGTATGTGGGTATGTTTGTCCGGGATTGGAATCCGCACCGTCGCACTTACGGGCATGAAATTTTGCACGCCCGCACGTCTCGACCCCGAAAGAGTCCTAGGCTATGTTTTGAATCGAAATTTTAACCCCGCGCGTTCCAAATCGCCAAACAATTTTGGCCCTATCTACATAATGGGGAGAAAGCTGAATGCTTGTGTGCATGTCCGGCATAGGAATCTGCATTTACGGGCATGAAATTTTGCACACCCGCACGTCTCGACCCCGGGAGCGTCATAGGCTAGGTTTTGAGTAGAAATTTTAACCCCGCACATTCCAAATCGGCAAAGAATTTTGGCCCGGGATAGGAATCTGCACCGTTGTACTTACGGGCATGAAATTTTGCATGCCCGCACATCTCAACCCCAGGAGCATCATAGGCTATGTGTTGAATGGAAATTTTAACCCCCGCACGTTCCAAATCACCAAACTATTTTGGCCCTATCTACATAATGGGGAGAAAGCTGAATACTTGTATATAGATATAATCATTACAATTTGTTATAACTAACCGTAGTTAGGTACTATGCCCGGGCAGCGCCGGGCTCTTCAGCTAGTTGGAAATATATTGAAGAATCTTGTGGATTTTACAGCGGAGGCGAATCGCTTGAAGGTGATAGTTCTAGAGAAGGAGAGAGCGAGACGTCAGCGCATTATGCGTCAGCGCCAACGACGACGCCGTATGTGGATCCACCCCATCACAGCCCAGAGACTAACCCGTGATGTGTATTCAACACTGTGCATGGAGCTGAGAGAAAATCCGGAGAAATTTTTTGCATACCTTCGGATGAAGAAAGCAAATTTTGATTTTTTTGGTGGAGCGTATTGGAAGTACAGGCTAAAATTTAACTTTTAATAATTGCCTTTAAAAAAACCAGGTTTTCGTTCAGTATATAACAACAACCATTAAGCGTATCCTAACCACCAAAACTTAGTGAAAAAACAAAGAATTGTTAAAACCATCAGTAAAACAGACTTGACTTAATCATGGGATAAACAAGGATAAATCTATCTAGAGACTATCCACAATGTTCAATAAATCTAGGTATATATCACTGACTGTATGTGCTTTTTTTTATAAATTGCACATCAAAATAATATGGAACAGTCTTACCATATGTTGATATCCACCGTATACTTGTAAATGGGGGAGGCTTTTTTAAACAACGCCATACATTACCCCAAACCAGGTGGACACATATGAACCAAGGACTGACAATCTCCGAACGCGTTTCTCTGGCAAGATCATCAGGGGAGAGTTATGCCATTTTTGTCAGCTGTTATGGTGTATGTCACCCGCAGCGCCTGTGTAGACTGTTGGACGGTCTACACAGGCGCTGCGGGTGACATACACCATAACAGCTGACAAAAATGGCATAACTCTCCCCTGATGATCTTGCCAGAGAAACGCGTTCGGAGATTGTCAGTCCTTGGTTCATATGTATCCACCTGGTTTGGGGTAATGTATGGCGTTGTTTAAAAAAGCCTCCCCCATTTACAAGTATACGGTGGATATCAACATATGGTAAGACTGTTCCATATTATTTTGATGTGCAATTTATAAAAAAAAGCACATACAGTCAGTGATATATACCTAGATTTATTGAACATTGTGGATAGTCTCTAGATAGATTTATCCTTGTTTATCCCATGATTAAGTCAAGTCTGTTTTACTGACGGTTTTAACAATTCTTTGTTTTTTCACTAAGTTTTGGTGGTTAGGATACACTTAATGGTTGTTGTTATATACTGAACGAAAACCTAGTTTTTTTAAAGGCAATTATTAAAAGTTAAATTTTAGCCTGTACTTCTACCTTGCTTTATACACTTCAATTTTGATTGGTAGATCCTTACTATATGGAGCGTATTGGAGACCAAATCTGAAGATTCGACACCTATTGTAGCTTCACAATTTCTCCGGCGGAGCGTCTCATGGTGACTATAAGGTAAGCTATATGTATTGAATCTGCTTGCTTGAGCACACTTGTAACTGGAATGTTGTTGCTGGTAGTTTTTAACCTTTTTTTTTATAGTATCTCCAATTGTTATAGCTGAGTTCTGGTATGTAATGCTGTGATTTTGAAGTAATTTTTTTTTTTTTTTGGTTTTGTTTACAGATTTCAGGCAACAGGAGAAACGCTGTCATCGCTACATTTCCAGTATAGGCTGGGAATTTCTACAATCTCAGGCATTATCAAGTACACTTGTCGTGCTCTGTGGGACTCTTTGGTTGGAGAATTTGTTCCAGAGCCAACTACAGACCGGTGGATTGAAAAAGCGGACCAGTTTCTCCAGATCTGCCAGTTTCCCAATTGCCTGGGCGCTGTTGACAGCAAACACATCCACATTCTACAGCCTGCAGGAACCGGATTGGAGCTCTTCAATTATAAAAATATTTTTCGGTCGTCCTCATGGCTATTGCTGATGCGGAGTACAAATTCATTGCTGTGGACATTGGGGCTTATGGACGGTCCAATGACTCACAAGTGTTCAAACTGTCTGCTATGGGTCAGAGACTGTAAGGAAACACTTTTCAGTTCCCACCCCCTAGGCCGCTGCCTCAAACCTCTGGGCCACCTATGCCTTTTGTCTGTGTAGGTGATGAAGCCTTCCAGTTGTCGGAACACCTCTTGAAACCGTACTCCAGCGGAGGATTGACACAAACCAAATGGATTTTCACTTACCGCCTCACAAGAGCCAGACGGATGGTGGAGTGTGCGTTTGGGATTATGACAGCCAAAAGGCGTGTCCTATTGACTGCAATAAACCTAAAGACAGAGACTGTGGATGAGGTTATAAAAGCGTGCGTGGTCCTACACAATTTTGTTATCTGCAAGGAACCAATTTCTCTTGAGGACCACTATGAAGATACCACCTTGCAAGACTACAACAACATAACCAATCGAAGTACACTGGCGGTGTCACGAATGAGGGACAATTTTGCCCAATACTTTATGTCACCTGAGGGTAGACTAGACTGACAGGATGACAGAGTGTGATAAATTGTTTTGTTATGTTAAAACTCATGTACCTTCTGTACCCACAATAAACCTTTAAAAGCAAACTTGTCTACCTTCTTGTGTGTTTTCTTCTGTATTTAACCTTTTGGCCACAATTGTGTCCCAGGCTGGGTTTTTTTTACCAAAAGTATTTCACCTTTTTTCAAAAATTGTGTACCTTGTTGGAAATTACCTAACAATGTACACAAGTTTGGGAAAAAGGTGAAATACTTTGGATACTGAACAACCCGGGACACAACTTTGGCAAAAAGTTAAAATTTATTTACCTTTTACCAAAGTTATGTTGTTTTTTTTTGTGTACCCAAACATTTCTAACTTTGTTCGCAACCTTATTTTTTACTTAACATCTTAGAAATAAATGACAGACAACAATTTTAATCAACCAATGTAACTTTTCTTAAAAAAATAATTTTAATATAATGTTTGTAAATTTTATATTTTGTAATAAAATTTATTGTTTTGCAAAAAACTTTATTTTTTGTAAAAAATTATTTATAACTGTGTATAGTGTGGGGTGGAATACTGCTGGAGGGGCTGTGGGACACTTCGACATTGGGAGTGTGGAGAGAGGACTGGGATGGTGGTGGGGAAGGAACAGTAAGAGGTGAAGGGGTGGAAAGAGTTAGAGAATGGGATTACAAGTTGGAGGCAGAACAGGTGATGGGTGGTGGAGTGGAGGGTGCGACAGGCAGTGGAGGAGCAGGTGATATGGTAGGGAATTGGAACGGGGAAGGAGGTTGGTAAGAGGCAGGAGTGTGGTACGGGGTAGGTGGCTGGTACTGGGGAGGTTGCTGGTACTGGGGAGGTGACTGGAGTTGGTGAGGTGACTGGAGTTGGTGAGGTGACTGGAGTTGGGGAGGTGGCTGGAGTTGGGGAGGTGGCTGGAATTGGGGAGGTGGCTGATACTGGGGAGGTTGCTGAAACTGGGGAGGTGGTTGGTATTGAATAGGAGGGGAGGAGGGAGGGTGGCTGCAGGGGGGGCAGGTGGAGGAACGACTGGGGTGGGTGGAGGAGGTTGGGAGGTAGCCTGCACTAGAGCAGCGTGGCAAGTATGCATTACATACATCTGCTGGTCAGTAGATAGCGTATCCATGCGCTCGGCTACAGACCTGAAAAAGCTGTGATTTGGAGAAGTTCTTGTTTCTGAATGCATGGTTTGCAGAAGTGTCTTCACCTCCAAAATGTTGGTGTTTATCTGATTAATGCATGCGGCAATTTGTTCAGATAATACTTTTAGACAGTTCTGGAAAGATGCATTCAAATGCAAGAACTCGGGCGCATAGCTCCTTTCCTGACCCCTCTGCCGCTGCCGCCCAGTAGCCGCAGGTGTACTAGAGGTGGCAGTGGCAGAAGGGTTGGGTAAAGGGAATGCTGTCTCCTCACCAGCAGATTCATGGAATGCAGGCGGCCACGATGCTCCAGTGCTGGTGGATGGAACTGTGAGGGAAGGCTGGGAAGGTGCAGATGTACCGGGGCGGTCGAAGTGTCCCGCGGTGTCGGTCTCCTGAGGGATCGCCCCAGAAGGGTCCAACTCTGAGGCGCCCGAGTGCTGGTCACCGTGCTGTGGAATAAAGAGAAAAAAATACAAAAAATATCGTGATATGGAATGGCCCTGACTGAAATAAAAAATGTAGTTAGACATGTTAAAATTTTCTTGTAATATTTACCTTCTGGTAACCATTGTTGCCCGCAGGAACGCCAGGGCTCGTGCGTACTTGTACTTGCTCTGGCGTCCTGCAGATCAACTCGGGGCCCGCATCTCCTTGTTGAACTCCTTCTTGAAGCGATCCCTCACAGACCGCCACCGCTTCACAATTCTCTCCCCTGAAACGAGAAAGCACAAATTGGTTAGTATACAACATCAGTGTTTCCCAAACCACAGTCCTCATGGCCCACACGGGTCATGTTTTTGTGTAGCCCTGGTGTGTGTGAAGGCACACGCAGTACCCTGGAGGATGTGTGGAGAGATAGCAGTTTAATGCTAAATGAACATTCATTCCAACATGCACTTAGACACGCCCACAGGTTTATAAGCTTGTGACATCAGCAGGGAGTGTTCAGTCAGAGAGTGTCCTGTCTTCAGTCAGTTCAGTTTGTCTGAGGAGACAGTCAGTCAGCGAGAAGTCTGTGCAGGAGAGAGGAGTGAGCTGCAGATAATTCAGACGCCTGTCTAGAGGACGGTAGAGGTTCAGAGACGTGCTCCTGCCTAAAAGTATTACTGGTATTCTGCTAGCAAGCTCTGGAAGGAACTAAGAAGGAACTGACTGATATATATATCTGTGAAGTGAGGGATGCTTATGCTACCAGCACGGGCAAGGCGAAAGGCACAGTGGTAGATATTGTGAGTGCTTTAGGATTGGAAGTCCTGCACTGTTAACCGGTTACTGGGACCGAAGCATCACCATAGCTTCATGCATGGTGGTAGAAGAACCAGATTTATTGGAGGGAACTACGCTTCATGCTAGTTGGACTCGTTTTATTGGAGTTAAAGGAGGCCCCTAACTTGCCAGCTGCTATCTCGAAATACATCCTCCTTGGATCAGCCTCCCTGGGACCTGCTTGAACATCTTACAAGTAAAGGTATGGAAAGACGCTGACCGTGTGAGACTGTGTTCTTTATCCGCACCCGACTTCACAAATCCCATAGACTTTGAGGGACCAGTCCCACCTGTAGGGGACCCGACATCTAGCTGCCTCACCATCCCCTCAGAGATCTACAGCAGCGCTGGTACTAATTACCAGAATACTACAGGTGGCGTCACGAACTGTATATAAACCTATCCCCTGTAAATATTTCCCCAACATACGCCAGACCGCCCGGGCCACAGACCGAGCCACAGCTACCTGTGACAAACCCCATAGACTTCCATGGGCTCGGCTCTGAGTACCCCATTGCCCTGGTAACCCACAATTGTGGTGGCGGGCCGACACAAAAATTTGGCGTCACGAACAGGATACGAAACTTGCAGCATTGCGAGCCCTGTGTGCCTGTGGAATTGTTTTAGTGAAAAAGACTGTTTGCTATTTTTGGCGCTAAAATCCGCCATTTTGCCGCCATATTCGCGCCCTCAGGCGCTGGAGAAGAAGGTGGGCGTACCTGTAAAAGCGCGCTGTTGCCTGGCTCCGCCCCCGGCTCTGACTCATCGGCAGGTCCTGCGACAGGAAGTGAACGCTCTGACATCAGAGCGCCTGCGACGAAGGTCCTGTCTCCACCGAAAAGGAATGAAGGAGATAGAGAGACGCTGGCGTGCCCTGAAACAGCGGCTGCTGAGGGACGCAGTGTTCTCTCCTACAAGCATAATGCCGTCTCCTGAATTCCCAAGTTCCCTGCTGAGGAAGGCTGAAGAGAAACCGGAGGCTACCCCCAAAAGTACCGATCCTGATCCCACCGATGGAGCGGTGGAGGCAAAGGAGGTTGAGGAGGTACCGCCAGTTCCGGAACGCCCGCCCGGCCAGGAGGCCGCAGCAGATGATCAATTCCTGGTAGGGACACCGGCGGGGACCCAGCCGTCAATGATGGAGAGCGACTGGGAAGAGATGGAGCAGCGACAGCAGCAGGTTAGTGCGTCCTCAATTGAGCCATTGCGCACACCTGCTTCCTGCTCTGCATCACACCAGCATTGTGCGTCCTATTCCGCATCGCCCCCTGCGTACACCTCTGCATCGCAATCGGCGACCCAATCTACATCGCAAACTGCGGTTACAGCTGAATCGCCCCCTGCAACGCAAATTGAGACGCAGTCGGCGTCTCACGAGAAAGAGATACCCGGTGCGCCCCTGATGGTTCATACCAAGACTGTTGCGACCCAGACTCTGATCGCAGCACATGATCTGTTCGTCATGAGATCTAGGGATCATCGCATTGTTCCAGCCCCCGGGATGGAAAGTGTAACAGAAATTAATAAAGAGATGTGAAGAACGGTAGGACCCAGACAGGGTTTACCGCAGCTGAGAAGATGTATATAAGTTTTTATAAAAGTGAAAGTAGTTGTACCGTTAATATGAAAAATGTCTATTTGATACTTTGTGTATTTTTCTATGTTTAATGCAACGTTCAAGATATTCGTACCTCCCGGATGGGAAGAAGTTAATGTTTGTTGTTATGCATAAACAAAATTTTCTGTCTTCTTGTATTTCACAGCCCGGGAGTGCTGTCTTTTACCATGGGGGAATGTGTAGCCCTGGTGTGTGAAGGCACACGCAGTACCCTGGAGGATGTGTGGAGAGATAGCAGTTTAATGCTAAATGAACATTCATTCCAACATGCACTTAGACACGCCCACAGGTTTATAAGCTTGTGACATCAGCAGGGAGTGTTCAGTCAGAGAGTGTCCTGTCTTCAGTCAGTTCAGTTTGTCTGAGGAGACAGTCAGTCAGCGAGAAGTCTGTGCAGGAGAGAGGAGTGAGCTGCAGATAATTCAGACGCCTGTCTAGAGGACGGTAGAGGTTCAGAGACGTGCTCCTGCCTAAAAGTATTACTGGTATTCTGCTAGCAAGCTCTGGAAGGAACTAAGAAGGAACTGACTGATATATATATCTGTGAAGTGAGGGATGCTTATGCTACCAGCACGGGCAAGGCGAAAGGCACAGTGGTAGATATTGTGAGTGCTTTAGGATTGGAAGTCCTGCACTGTTAACCGGTTACTGGGACCGAAGCATCACCATAGCTTCATGCATGGTGGTAGAAGAACCAGATTTATTGGAGGGAACTACGCTTCATGCTAGTTGGACTCGTTTTATTGGAGTTAAAGGAGGCCCCTAACTTGCCCAGCTGCTATCTCGAAATACATCCTCCTTGGATCAGCCTCCCTGGGACCTGCTTGAACATCTTACAAGTAAAGGTATGGAAAGACGCTGACCGTGTGAGACTGTGTTCTTTATCCGCACCCGACTTCACAAATCCCATAGACTTTGAGGGACCAGTCCCACCTGTAGGGGACCCGACATCTAGCTGCCTCACCATCCCCTCAGAGATCTACAGCAGCGCTGGTACTAATTACCAGAATACTACAGGTGGCGTCACGAACTGTATATAAACCTATCCCCTGTAAATATTTCCCAACATACGCCAGACCGCCCGGGCCACAGACCGAGCCACAGCTACCTGTGACAAACCCCATAGACTTCCATGGGCTCGGCTCTGAGTACCCCATTGCCCTGGTAACCCACAATTGTGGTGGCGGGTCGACACATTTTCAGGATTTCCATAGTGCTGCACAAAAGGAATTCCTGAAAACATGACCAGTGGGGGCCACGAGGACTGAAGTTTGGGAAACACAGCTTTACATCCAGCAACCTGAACTGTATATACTTACAGTGTCCAGTCTGGGCCCGAACATCGAGGTCCTCCCAGCGGTCCACCTTCCTCCCAGAGCCGATGGGTCATGATGAGATCAGCATGGCGGCGGTCCCCCATGTTCCACAGCGGCTCCCTTTCTCGTACCAGATCGATGAGGAGGTCCACATCTATCCCCTCCTCCTCTTCACCGTCTGAGTCGGGAGCACGCTGTGAAGCTGTTAAAGAAAATGAGAAAAAAAAAACATTAGCCTCCACACTACTGTACAAGGTTTTAAAAAAAAAAAAATATTATATACTTACACGATGGTGACCGCTGCGTCTCTCACGCTGACGACTCTGGGAGGCACTGTGAGGACCTCTTTGACGAGCACCACATCCGAAAGATTAAAAGAAAAAAGAAAAAATTGGGATGTTGGCATATGTGTTGGGTGCTGTGTGATGTATGTACTAAATGGTTTTCTATGTGTTGTGTGTAGTGTGATGTTGTGTTTCTGTGATTGATGCAGGATACTTACGAATTGTGAGCCCACTCCGGGTATCTCTCCACCCCGTCCTTCTTCTGGGAGCTCCTCTTCAGCTTGTGATTCCTGTTATGAAAAAAAATGAATATATATATCATACAGATGGATTGTGAAAAAAATATATTCATATTTTTTTTACCGCCAAATGCTGACGATGAGAGGGAGGGCTCCCAGAAGAAGATATGTCTTCGCAGCGCTGCAGCTCCCTGGACTCCAGTTCTGGTGGAGCTGCTGCTGCTTCTGCTGCTTCTGCTGCTAATGCTGCTGCCGCTGCCTGTGTTTGGCGTTCTCTGCTGTGGAATAAAGAGACAAAAAGGGCCAGTGAATATATGTATATTCTATGGCCCTTGCTGAAAAAGAAAAAAATTGATTATTTTTTTTGGGAACGGGGGATGTGATATTTACCGTCTCCTGTCAGATCTGCTCTCCTCCACTGGGTCCTGCTGCTGCTGCTGCTCCATTGGTGGTGCCTGGCTTTGGTGTCGTCTGTTGTGGAATAAAGAGACAAAAAGGGCCAGTGAATATATTTATATTCCATGGCCCTGGCTGAAAAAGAAAAAATTGATTAAAATTGTTGGGAATGGGGGATGTGATATTTACCATCTCCTGTCAGATCTCCTCTCCTCCCCTGGGTCCTGCTGCTGCTGCTTCATTGGTGGTGTCTTGCTTTGGCGTCGTCTGCTGTGGAATAAAGAGACAAAAAGGGCCAGTGAATATATGTATATTCCATGGCCCTTGCTGAAAAAGAAAAAAATTATTATTTTTTTTGGGAATGGGGGAAAGTGATATTTAGGCTAAGTTCACACGTTGCGGAATTGCCGCGGAAATTTCCGCGGCAATCCCGCACTTCTCCCGCAGGAAATACGCACGTTTTTTGTATGCTGATTCCCGCCAGAATAATAGCGTTTTGCAAGCGTAATTAGCTTGCAGAATGCTAGCGTTTTCCTAGCGATCTGTAGCATCGCTTGGAAAACTGATTGACAGGTTGGTCACACGAGTCACACAGTGTTTGACACGTGTGACCAACTTTTTACTATTGATGCCGCCTATGTCGCATCAATAGTAAAAAGATCTAATGTAAAAATAATAAAAAAAATAATAAATAATGATATTCTCACCTTCGGCGTCCCACGCAGCTTTCCCGCCTTCAGCGATGCTCCCGGCAACTTCCGGTCCCAGAAGTCCTTTGCGACAAATCACCCCGATGACGTAGCATCCCCCGAGACCGCTATGCCATCTGGGTGATCTTGCAAAGCATCACTGGGAATGGAAGTTGCCGGGAGCGTCGCTGAAGGCGGGAAAGCTGCGGGGGGCCGCCGGAAGGTGAGAAATATCATTATTTTTTATTTTAATTATTGTTTTACCAGGGATATGGTACCCGGGCCTGGAGGAGAGTCTCCTCTCCTCCAGACCCTGGGTACCACCGCACATGAACCGCTTACATTGCGCATAGTGGGCATAGCCACATGCGGAAAGTAAGCGGTTCAATGCATTCCTATGGCGGCGGAATCACCGCGGTTACGCTAAATTAATGAACATGTTGCTAGATTTTCCGCGAAGCGTTTTTTTCGCGGAAAATACTGCAACATGTGTGCAAAACATGCGTAATCAATTAACAAGTATAGAATGCTTAATGCTTGCGTTTTTTTCGCGGTTTAACCGCGGAAAATCGCGGAAAAAAACGCGAAAAAAACGCAATTATTCCTGATCGTGTGCACTTAGCCTTACTGTCTGCTGTCAAATCTCCTCTCCTCACTTCTTCCTTCATGCTCCATGTCTTCTGTGGTGTTGGTGGTGCTGTTCTCCTGGCTCCTCTTCTCCTGGATGGCTGCATGCTAATGGCTGAGTGTCCCACTGACATGCTTTATATATGTTTGCTGTGGGCGGGCTAACAATTAAAAACACCGGATCCGCATTTCCGGCGCTCATAGACTTTGATTGTGACAAAAGCCGGAAACGCCGGATCCGACGCTTCCGGCTTTTTCGCCGGAGACAAAAAACGTTATAGTTGCTGTTTTTTCCAGACGCTGGAATGAGACCAGACATGTGATGTTGGATTATTTTCCTTTTTTAAAATATGATAGTCTAATATTTTTGGCTCATTTATTTGATTTAGTTTTATTTGTCTTGCTTTAGACTTTTGTGCAAATCTAATGTAATTTTAGGTTCAATTTATGCAGAAAACAGTCATTCATTTAAGTTGATGGG
>JARQOD010000004.1:217771557-217830559 GCA_033576555.1 Oophaga sylvatica
ACCCAAAGCCCAAATATCCGAACCAACGGCATTCAGATGAACCCCATCAGCCAACCAAAAATCTCCTTCACCCTTCTCCAAATCAAAATGTCGCACAGACACGTTACCGTTCCGAGCCATGAAAGAAGACACAGCCCTATTAACCTTTATCCTGGCCTTATTAATCTTAGCCAGGGACCTCATGTTCCACCAACGCCTGCGTGGAACAATTTCGGACCAAACCAAAATGACCCCCGGATACAACACCCATAACCGCAAGCAATCCTGCTTAATGTCTTTTACTAATTCCCGGAAGGGGCGCACCGCAAGATCATTCCCCCCTGCATGGAGTACCAAAATATCAGGAGCACGGTCCAAACGAGTGCAACCATGAATTTCAGGCAAAACCCTCTTCCACTGCATTCCTCGGAAACCGAGCCATCGCACCACCACCATAGATCGGGGAAAACCCAATTGCCGACCATCAGTCCTGACGTCAGCTCGCAAAGCTCCCCAGTGGACAAAGGAATGACCGAAAATCCAAACCAGCAGGGGGGCGATACCTGAAACGAGAAAACAATGCTAAACATACCAAAAGAACACCTTCAAAAACTATTACTAATAGTCACACATCCCCAACAGAAAGGCCAACACCCCCACATCGCGAATTAAGGCCTAATATAACTCCGAAATTGATTAGACTTCCAACCCCCAATACGTTGAATCGATGACGCACCCAAACCCCTACCAGCCGCTTCAGTCGCAGCACCAATACGGAAAGAATGAGTCCGAAAACGAGATTCATCCAAACCCAAAGCTCGAATGGACTTCTTGAAAATGGCGTTAAACTGATACCTAGACAGGCTACCGCCATCAGCATGGCACAACAATGAGCCCCCCAATCCGGGGCCCGATTCCCAAAAACTCTTCAAGCATAACACCGGACACATCGAATACTCCGGTACACTGCCCAACACAACCCGACGGCCCTTCCCCTCCTGATCCGTTTTAGACCGCAGCCAAAATTCAACTCCACCCGCCGTCAATAGCACGTCTTTAGCCAACAAACCGCCTACCCCCCGCTTATTACACGAAACCAGCTCACCCACCCGCAAGGCCCCAAAAAATGCCAACGAAAAAGCCAAACGGAACAATAGAACCTCAAAACGAGAGGAACACAACGTATCCAAAATAAAACCCAACCGTTCCAACAAAGCAAAAGATACCGGGCGCCTCGTGTCACCAAGCCCCTTTGTTCGACGAAAACCTTTCGCCGCCTGCTGTACCAAAAAGGTCTTAGACAAATCAAAATTCCCACGCAAACGGAAACCAAAAGATAATGCTGCCAAAACCCGCGATACTTTGGTACAAGACCATCCTTCCCTCGCTCCCTGCCCCAACCAAGCCAACAAGGCCCTTTGTTGATCCACCCCTTGTCCCACAACTGGAATTTTCGCTAAAAACTCCTCCCAATTAAGCCACACTGCCTGATAAGCCGCCCAAGTTTTTGGAGCCAACGACGCCCTAATCAGTGACTCTGCGGACCGTAAACCACCTTCCACAGCTCCTCCGGGCAGGCTAAGCCTTCTCACTCCGCTTCCGGGGCCAATGAGCGAAAACGATCCCACTGTAAACGAGAAAGAGAATCAGCTATATCATTCTTCACTCCCGGAACATGCGTCACCGTCACGTGCGCATTCAATGCCAAACACAGCAAAACCAAACGTTGCAAAACTCGAACGACAGGAGGAGAGGATGCAGTAAGCCCATTAATTGCACAAACAACTCCCATGTTATCACAGTTGAACCGCACCCGACGATCCCGAAACTCCTGCCCCCATAAATGCACTGCCACAAGGATCGGAAAAATCTCCAACAATGTTATGTTGCGCACCAAGCCATCAGCCACCCACTCCCCAGGCCAGCGATACGCACACCACTGACCCTTGAAATAGGCTCCAAAACCAACACCGCCGGCCGCATCCGTAAACAACTCCAACACATCATTCCCAACAACCTCAGCCATGACCAATGAGCGCCCGTTATACCCTTCTAGGAAGGAATCCCAAACAGCCAAATCCGCCTTAAGTTCCCCAGACAACCGTATGAAGTGATGAGGGGCTTTAATCCCTGCCGTAGCGCTAGCCAGCCTACGTGAAAAAACTCGCCCCATCGGCATCACTCGACATGCAAAATTCAGCTTCCCTAGCAATGACTGCAAATCCCGCAACGACAACTTCTTCAAACGGCGCGCTCTTCCCACTTCAGCCCGTAAAGCCAACAACTTTTCCTCGGGCAATCTGAACTCCCATGCCACCGTATCGATGACTATCCCCAAAAAACACAAACAAGTAGATGGACCTCAGTCTTACCAGGCGCCAAAGGAACCCCAAAACGCTCCGCCATCCACTCAACAGCTCTCAAAATCCCGTGACAGCGCGAAGAATTTGCCGGGCCCACACACAAGAAATCATCCAAGTAATGAATAACTGATTCACAACCGACAACCTCTCGCACTACCCACTCAAGAAAGGAACTGAACGCTTCAAAATATGCGCATGATAAAGAACACCCCATGGGTAAACACCTGTCAACAAAGAACCCGCCTTCCCAAAAACAACCCAGTAGCTTCAAGCTATCCGGATGCACCGGCAAAAGCCGAAAAGCAGATTCGATGTCGTCTTAGCCATAAGGGCCCCTCGACCGCACTTCCTCACCCACCGCACAGCCTCATCAAAAGAGGAATAAACCACCGAACAAATTTCAGGATCGATGCCATCGTTCACCGATCTCCCCCGCGGGTAAGAAAGATGCTGAATAAGCCGAAACTTGTTCGGCTCCTTCTTTGGAACAACGCCCAACGGGAAACCACTAGATCAGAAAAAGGTGGCGACGAGAAAGGGCCCACCATGCGACCCAACGAAACTTCTTTTGCCAATTTTTCCCCCACCACCTCCTTATGCAATAAGGCCGAACGCAAATTCCTAAGTACCCGCGGGATAGCAAACGGGGGATGTGGGATAATAAAACCATCCTTAAAACCATTATACAACAACACCGCCTTCTCCTTGTCCCCATATCTATTTAGATAAGGGACCATCCTTTCCAGCCTCACTGGAGTCTCTCCCTTGTGAATTACCTCCCCCAGACTTTTGCTTCCCTTTTTTAAAACACTTGGACGCTCCATGTGAGGGGCCATTGCAGTTGGAGCAAACATGTTTGAATTTGCACCCCGCCCCAAATTTACACTGGCCGTCATTAAACTGCCAGCACACCCCAAATTTGTTTCCACCTGCTTGCCCTTGACCACTTCCTCCCGCTGCCCCCGCGTTATTGCTACTCTGGCTGGCGCCCCCCGTTCCCCCAAGAAAGGAATGCCCGAACTTATTCTGTGCAATGACTCTCATCCACAGACCAATATCCTTCTGATCCCACCGAATTGCCGGACGAACAGCCTTCCTTTGCCTAAACTGCTCGTCATACTGCAGCCAAGCCTGCCCCCCATACACCCTATATGCCTCCCCTATAGCATCAAAGTAGCAAAATAAAGCCGAACAGTTGTCCGGAGCTTTTTCCCCGATAACACTTGCCAAAATGGCAAACGCTTGTTGCCAATTAACAAATGTCTGAGGAATTAAACGCCACCTCCGTTTTTCCTCCTCCTCCTTCTTACTATCCTCCTTCTTACTTTTATCCAAATTAAATTTCTCCAAAGGCAATAAAGAGAATATTTCAACATACTCATCCTTCCAAATACGCTCTTTCACCTCTTTCTTCAAATGCGCCCCCAAGGGGCCCTCAAAACAAACATACACCTCCCCGTGAGCCCTATCATCCAAACGCACCCGACACTCTTTTTCCTTCTCTGTCTGCACCGACACAGACACAGGCTCGGCACTCTGCCCTTCCTGCTCCGTCCCGCTCGAAACCAGTTGCCCTCCAACCTGCGACCCCACCCAAGCCGACACCGGAGATGGAGAAACAAAAACCCTCTCTAACCGTGACAGCAAATTGCGCACATCAACCAACATATCCCTAACCCCGGCTACCTCAGCAGCCCCTCCAACACTATTACCAACCCCGACCGAACTACCCCAAACGGTGAAGAAGACAAAAACGAATGACAGACACTTGACACAGAATTATACTCACCGGGCTGTGAGGGTACTGTGAGCCCTCCAGCCGGATAACCTGGCTCCAAAGATGCATCCACATTGCCGCGATCCGGCAAAACGACTTCGCTGATTTGATCCCGACGTCCAGAAACCCCGTCGAGGCCTCCAGGAGAAAAAGGCCTAGACCCCATTGGGGATCCAGCCCGTTGGTCCTCAAGAAGCGATGTCGACTGGGTCGCAGTAGCACCCGATGATGCCTCAATGCCGCTGCCGGTAATGGTCCCCCGCTGCACCCCAGTGACACCCGAGTGGGATCCCCACCCGCTATCCACCGAGGTCAGCTGACTAGGCCCTGCCGTATAGCAGGCCGGCGAAAAACCATCAGGAGCCTCCGCTCTAGAAACGGCAGCTTAGGCAGGCCGCCCCACGTTCGCCACACAGCGACGGCCCCCCGCCACATCTGGAACCCCACCCATTATGGGGGATAAAGTCTGTTGCCCCGAACTGCCGACCGATGCCTCGGCCGCCGAAACTCTGGAGCCGTCAACAGAGGCAGGCCGCCGTGCAGGAACACTGCCCCTGCGGCCCCCCGACAAACCTGGAACCCCGCCGCTATCAAGGGGGGAAAATTGCTGACCTGGTGAGCCGGCCAATCCACTAGCCGCTGACGCACCTGCGTCGCTGTCTGAGGCAGGCCGCACAGCAATCCGATCGCAACTGCGACCTCCCGAGGACGCAGCTCCAAAAAGACGCCCAGCTCCTAACGGCTCCACCGCCGACGCACTTGCGCTGCTGACTAAGGCAGGCCGCAGAGCAAGTCGATCGCAACTGCGACCCCCCGAGGACGCAGATCTCAAAAGACGCCCGGCGCGTAACGGCTCGCCCCCCGACTAGAACGCGGCGGAGAAGTTACCGCCGCAGGGCCTCACTGGCTGGGCGGATTCCTCCCAGGCCGATGCCTGCTGGCATGAGCGCCGCACGGCGCCCGGCCTGGAGGGGCCCGTGAGGGGCTCCTGCGCCGACGCGAGGCCCAAGGAGCCTGATCAGGCGAAAGTCGCTCTGGAGGCCTCACCCGCCTTGGACGCCTCTCCCGCTGCGCTGCCCCAGACGACTGACCGGGCGATCTCTGGACAAGGATCGCAACCTGCGCTTCCAGCCATCCTGGCGGCTGCGACAAGGCCGCAGACCTGAGGCACTCCAGCGCTGCATTCACAGACATGGTGAGCTGTACTATTGATGGGGCAAGACAGGAACTGACCCTTGATCCGCCCCATCACTGCCTTATAAACCCCCCACCACCCCCTCTCATTTAAATGTTCCTCCCTCTTTGTAAACCCCTCCAAACCCCCATCATGCCGGCCTCCGCCCACGCCTCTTTCTTGAGGGGAGGGAGGCTCTGCTCCGGCCATTACTGGAGCTACAGCCTCATGTTCTTGCAAACAACGAAACTGGGAAAGAAAGGAAGCACAATAGGGTCTTAACTGGCAACAAAAAGGTGGCAAGGAAAGGGATCCACTCACCTTATATAGTTGCTACAAAGCAACATGTAACTGGCATGAAATATATCAGCTGCTGCAAGGACATCGGTCACTAGAAGGACCAAACAATGCGAAACGATCTGGAAGGAGATGTCACTCCTGCGCTGCTGATGACGAATCCACAATGGTTTCCAACGGATAAAATTTATTCATAAAACCATGTTCTTGGTCTATACTGCCAGTTTGGACTTGCTTTAATGAATCACATTTTCTTTTACAGCATGTGCACAACTGGTTGCCTGTCCTTCACTTACTAGGGGAATGGCATCAGATGAACTATGGCAAGGAGGTCGGAGGAGGCAGTGTAATGATCTTCAGGTATACTACCTATATGGCAATGGTATTCCAGTATTAATATTCTAAATATTTTATACCAAACAAAATTATTAACGCAACAGTTTTGTTTTTGTTCCCATTTTTCATGAGATGAACTCAAAGATCTAAGACTTTTTCTATGTACACAAAAAGCCTTTTTCTCTCAAATATTGTTCACAAATTTGTCAATATCAGGGTTAGTGAGCACTTCTCCTTTGCCGAGATAATCCATCCACCTCACAGTTGTGGCATATCAAGATGCTTACTAGACAGCATGATTATTGCACAGGTGTGCCTTAGGCTGCCACAATAAAAGGCCACTCTAAAATGTGCAGTTTTACAATATTGGGGAGCTTCGGGGGTGGAGTCATAAAACCATTCAGTATCTGGAGTAACCACCATTTGCCTTCACATAGAGTTGATCAGGTTGTTGATGTGGCCTGTGGAATGTTGGCCCACTACTCTTCAATGGCTGTGCGAAGTTATTGGATATTGGCAGGAACTTGAACACGCTGCCAATGCCATATATACCATTCCAGAATATCCCAAACATGCTCAATGGATGACATGTCCAGTGAGTGTGCTGCCCACGCAAGAACTATGCACAACAATTGAAGAGGATTTAGACAAATTTGTGAACAATATTTGAGAGAAAAAAGTCTTTTATGCACATAGAAAAAGTTTTAGATTTTCAGCTTGAGTTCAGCTCATGAAAAATATGAGCAAAAACAAGTGTTGCGTTTATATTTTTGTTCAGTGTATATTTACTTATATTTTATTTTGTATTGTAGGCTTCTTAACCCTTAACGACCGCCGATATGCCTTTTAACGGCGGTAGCTAAGGGTACTTAAACCACAGCGCCGTTAATTAACGGCGCTGTGGAAAAAGTATATAGCTCACCCCAGAGTCGGATTTTCTCCGGGGTCTCGCTACGGGGGGTAGCTGAGACCCCAGAGTACATGATTCGGATCGTTTTTTACCGACCCCGCTTTTGCGATCGCAGTTATTAACCCTATAACTGCAATCGCAAAAAAAAGCCACGATTCTCCATTTCATTTCTCTCTCCTCTGATGTGATTACACATCAGAGGGGAGAGAAATAGGGTCCCCGGGACCCCCGATCTGTCCCCTGTGCCTTCCGGTGTCCCCTCAGTCCTCCTGTGGCTCCCGAAGCAGCCAGCTATTGTCCCGGCAAAGAAAATGGCGGGCGCCTGCGCAGTGCCCAGTGCGCCCGCCCAGTCGGATTTTCTCCGGGGTCTCCGCTACCAGGGGGTAGCGGAGACCCCAGAGAACATAATTCGGGTCCCCCGCAGTCCTTCGCTTTTGCGATCGGCGTTATTAACCATATAACGGTGATCGCAAAAAAAAAAAAAAAAAGCTGCGATCCTGCATGTTATTTCTCTCCCCTCTGATGTGATCGTACATCAGAGGGAAGAGAAAAAGAGTCCCCGGGTCCCCCGATGTGTCCCCGTACCTCCAGGTGTCCCCCTGTCCTCCCGCAGCTCCCAGCCTCCGGCGTCTTCATCCTGTAAAAGAAAATGCCGGCAGATTCATTCATACTGTGAAAGTACATTTTGATCACTGTGATAAACTATCACAGTGATCAAAATAAAAAAAATTGTGCATAAACCCCTCCTTTATCCCCCCTTAGTTAGGGACATATAATAAAATAAAGAAATTGTATTTATTTTCATTTTTCCATTAGGGTTAGGGTTAGGGTTGGAATTATGGTTAGGGTTACAATTAGGGCTAGGGTTACAATTAGGGTTAGGGTTACAATTAGGGTTGGAATTAGGGTTGGGATTAGGGTTAGAGTTAGGATTAGGGTTAGGGTTGGGATTAGGGTTAGGGGTGTGATGAGGTTAGGGTTGAAGCTAGAATTGAGGGGTTTCCACCATTTAGGCACATTAGGGGGTCTCCAAACACGACGTGGCGTTCAAAAAGTCATATGGCGCTCCCTCCCTTCGAAGCCCTGCCGTACGCCCAAACAGTGGTTTACTCCAACATATGGGGTATCAGCGTACTCAGGACAAATTGCACACCAATGTTGGGGTTCTAATTTCTCCTGTTACCCTTGGGAAAATAAAAAATAACTGGCTAAAAATAATTTTTGAGGAAAAAAAATATTTTTATTTTCACGGCTCTGCATTTATAAATTTTGTGAAGCACTTGGGGGTTCAAAGTGCTCATCACACATCTAGATAAGCTCCTTGGGGGTCTAGTTTCCAAAATGATGTCACTTGCAGTGGGTTTCTACTGTTTAGGCACATCAAGGGCTCTGCAAATGTAACATGACGCCTGCAGAACATTCCATCAAAGTCTGCATTAACAAAATGGTGCTCCTTCCCTTCCAAGCTCTCCCATGCGCCCAAACAGTGGTTCCACCCCACATATGGGGTATCAGTGTACTCAGGAAAAATTGCACCACAACTTCTGGGGTCCAATTTCTCCTCTTACCCTTGGGAAAATAAAAAAATACGGGCTAAAGAATAATTTTTGAGGAAAAAAATGATTTTTTATTTTCACGGCTCTACGTTATAAGCTTCTGTGAAGCACCTGGATGTTCAAAGTGCTCACCACACATCTAGATAGGTTCCTTAAGGGGTCTAGTTTCCAAAATGGGGTCACTTATGGGGGTTTCCACTGTTTAGGCACATCAGGGGCTCTCCAAACGCGACATGCGTCCAGCCAATTCTGCATTGAAAAAGTCAAACAGCGCTCCTTCCCTTGCGACCTCTGCCGTGCACCCAAAAAGTGGTTTACCCCCACATATAGGGTATCTGCGTATTCAAGAGAAATTGCACAACAAATTTTGTGGTTCATTTTTTCTATTAACACTTGTGAAAATAAAAAAATTGGTTCTAAGTTTTTGCAAAAAAAGTTAAATGTTAATTTTTTCTTTCCACATTGCTTCAGTTCCTGTGAAGCACGTAAAGGGTTAATAAACTTCTTGAATGTGGTTTTGAGCACCTTGAGGGGTGCAGTTTTTAGAATGGTGTCACTTTTGGGTATTTTCTATCATATAGACCCCTCAAAGTGACTTCAAATGTGATGTGGTCCCTAAAAAAAAATGGTGTTGTAAAAATGAGAAATCTCTGGTCGACTTTTAACCCTTATAACTTCGTAGCAAAAAAAATTGGTTCTCAAAATTGTGCTGATGTAAAGTAGACATGTGGGAAATGTTATTTAATAATAAATTTATGTGACATATCTCTCTGATTTAAGGGCATAAAAATTTAAAGTTTGAAAATTGCTAAATTTTCAAAATTTTCGCCATATTTCCATTTTTTTCATAAATAAATTTTTTTTTTACCACTAACGTGAAGTACAATATGTCATGAAAAACAATCTCAGAATCAGCTGGATTCATTAAAGCGTTCCAGAGTTATAACCTCATAAAGTGACAGTGGTCAGAATTGTAAAAATTGGCCTGGTTATTAAGCTGCAAATTGGCTCAGTCACTAAGGGGTTAAACCTTGGTCTGATGTTTTGTTTTTTCTTCACTGGCATTGGCTGACAACTCTGTTTCCTTTCTACTTTTAGTATACTACTATTAGCTGTAGGTGTGTATGTATACATTAAAATATGGGATGTCTTTGATGTGCTTTTCAAAAAATAAACTTAAGTTTTATCTTTCAAACTCAGTATGCAGCCATTTACATTTCAGGGAAATAACATCCATTACTAGTGAGGAATCACATCTCTAAGTAAGTGTTGTGTGATATTATATACACAGTGGCTACAATGGACCTATTTTTAAAGAGCACCCACATCTGGATGCAGGATGGAATATCATTCATGGAGGTGTACCTGCATGGTTCTGGTTAACCAAGCCGGCATACTTTTACATCTATGTTTTACTGGAATGTTAACAGTTTAAGACTTATGGATAGAAATTCTGTAGTGGAATGACAATCTTTTAAAACTTTCTGTTTGATTTGCCATGCTGCTACCGTATGTCTCCTCTATACGCTGTTAACCTGTTAAATGCTGAAATTGTTTAGCATCTTTAAATATGAAATATGCACAATGTTTTACCAATACAAATTATGCCAAATTTCTATTTAGCAATGACCCCCTACAGCCACTGTTGTTCTTGGTTTCCTGTATTTGAAAACAGCACTTAAAAGACACATACAAAGGGTGCATGAAGACGATAAACTCAGTGTGAATGAAAGCTAATAAAATACTCACATGCCATGCAGGTGAGGCTGATGTAGAAAAAATAGCTGAATACATAAACAAATTTGTTTAGTGAGAATACACAAATTCCTAGTTGCTTGTCAAAGAAGAAGAGTGTGCCTAAAGTAGTGGGTCTCTAGAATCTCACCATATTGAGGCCCATTTGGATCAGCAGTAGCGATGAGCGAACGGGCTCGGATAGCGTGTTATCCGAGCATGATAGAGTGTTATCCGAGTATCTTGTGCGTGCTTGGATAATATTTTCATGTCCATGCGGCTGCATGTTTTTCGATGGAAGACAGCCACAAAACATACAGGGATTGCCTTCCTGTTAGACAATGCCCGCATGTGTTGAGGGTGTCTACCGCCACAAAACATGCAGCCGCAGGCACATGAAAATATTTTTCGAGCACGCCCAAGATACTTGGACAACACCGGAGCATGCTCTGATACAGAGGCGTCGTGGGGGGCAACCGGGGCATGTGCCCCGGGTGCAGCCGGCATGGGGGAGCAGTTGATCCAAAGTGTCTCCACCGGCGTCTGCATTCTGCCGCCCCCTGGAGTGGGAGTCAGGAGTTCTCTGAGCTGGCTATCAAGCTGACAGCGGCTCAGAGAACTTGTAGTGCGCCAGCTCCCAGTGATCAACTATAATAGCATCTTACATACGCAAGTACAATTGAAGCTCTGACCGTCATGTGATCATGCTGGTGACATTATTCACCGGCGCGGGAAGCATTGGCGGTAAGTGCTCCGCGTTAGTGGAGCTGAAGACACCGAAGATGGGAAGGGTATTTACTGCTTGTGGGTGGGTATTTACTGCTTTGGGGGGGTATTTATTGAAAGTGGGGGAGTATTTACTGCATGTGGGAGGTATTTACTGCTTAGGGGTGTATTTACTGTGTGGAGGAGTTATTTACTGGGTGTGGGTGGTGTATTACTGTGTGGGGTAGTGTATTTACTATTTACTGTGTGGAGTGTGTGTGGGTATTTACTGTGTGTGCGTGTGGGTATTTACTGTGTGTTTTTGGGGCTATTTACTGTGTGTGCGTGGGGGTATTTACCGTGTATGTGTTTACTGTGTATGTATTACCATGTATTTATGTACAGTACAGACCAAAAGTTTGGACACACCTTCTCATTCAATGATTTTTCTGTATTTTTATGACTATGAAAATTGTAGAATCACACTGAAGGCATCAAAACTATGAATTAACACATGTGGAATTATACATTACACTTTACAAAAAAGTGTGAAACAGCTGAAAATATGTCTTATATTCTAGGTTCTTCAAAGTAGCCACCTTTTGCTTTGATTACTGCTTTGCACGCAGAAAAGGTGAACGGGGACTCTACATGCCTGTTCCCACCGTGAAGCATGGAGGAGGTGGTGTGATGGTGTGGGGGTGCTTTTGCTGGTGACACTGTTGGGGATTTATTCAAAATTGAAGCATACTGAACCAGCATGGCTACCACAAAGCAATCACCAGCATGCTATTTTCCATCCGGTTTGCGTTAGAGACCCATCACTTTATTTCACGGACAATGACCCCAAACACACCTCCAGGCTGTGTAATGGCTATTTGAAAGAGAAGATGTTTGGGTGCTACACCAATGACCTGGCTCACATCACCAGAACTGAAACATGAGATTGTTTGGGGTGAGCTGGAATGCACACGGCTTCAATTTGAATAAATCCCCAACAGTAGTCACCAGCAAAGCACCCCCACACCATCAACAACCACCTCCTCCAATGCTTCACGGTGGGAACTAGGCATGTAGAGTCCTCCGTTCACCTTTTCTGTGTGAAAGCAGTAATCAAAGCAAAAAGGTGGCTACTTTGAAGAACCTAGAATATAAGACATATTTTCAGTTGTTTCACACTTTTTTGTAAAGTGTAATGTATAATTCCACATGTGTTAATTCATAGTTTTGATGCCTTCAGTGTGATTCTACAATCTTCATAGCCATGAAAATACAGAAAAATCTTTGAATGAGGTGTGTCCAAACTTTTGGTCTGTACTGTATGTATTACCAAGTATTTACCATGTATGTATTTACTGTATGTGGGGGATATTAACTGTGTGTGGGAGGTTTACTGTAATGAGGCTGAGGGAGATTAACTGTAATGGGGGTATTTAATGTAAGGGGGATGGGGTAGATTTTGTGTAACGGGGATGACTTGAGGACACAAGTTTGGGGAGCAAAGAAGGGACAGATGCAGACACAATATAATCTTTTATAATCTTTTTATTTTTATATAGCGCAAACATATTCCACAGCGCTTTACAGTTTTTGCACACATTATCATCGCTGTCCCCAGGGCAATATGAGGAGAAGGTATGAGATGGGGGCATGTTTGGGGGATGGGTGCAGACACAGTATGAGGAGCTAGAATAAAATGTATGCGGACACAGTATGGGTAGTTGGAGGATGTGTGAGGAGGCAGTATGGAAACTGAGAGGGTAAATGTATTAGGAGGGAGGTGGACTGCAGACTTTCATCTCAAACCGGGACAAGCCCTTTAATTATAAAATAAAGCCCTGTAGCCAATACTAACAGCCTGCAATATACTTACTGTCAGGATTGAGCTCTGCTTGCTGGTTCCAGCAGTCATCACATAGCTACTTCACTCATGCAATTTTCATACTTACACTGTAACGTGACAATGAGCTTCTGTTCCTGCTTCTCTCAGTTTTTCACTGAACACTGAATTAGTGCGAGCAGGTCATCGGCACATGGCTAAGTTTGCAAATCGCATATTTGCTTGGGGGGAAGCCAAACTAAGTTCCCAGGTGCCAGAAAACCTAGATACACCTCTATACTGATAACGTTACCAGAGCACGTTTGCGAGATAAGAGATAAGCGAACCTTTCAAAGTTTGGTTCGGTTCGCTAAACGTCCCGATGTTCGATGAATGTTCCCGAACCCCATTAAATTCAATGGGAGGCCACACCAAACGTGTACACAACACCTTAAGGGGTGACACCATGAAAAATGGCATCAATTAACCCACAGTAGAAATTTGCTAATGGCACAGCAGCAGTCAGCCATGGGCCATGCATGAGGTATCAGGGCCTGGGCCAGCATTAACAGCTTTGAATTGAAGTTTCACTGAAGACCTGGTGGTTAAGGGAGCTGTGTAAGCCTTCTTTGCTGGGTGCCCTGAAACCTCATGCAACAGTTGTTATTTGTTTTTATTTTTCCCCAGCCACACTGAGATGGCACAAACATCAGGTTCATAGAATACTATTGGTAGAAAAATGTAAGGATAGTAACACAGGTAGTTGAGTAAAAGTGCAGGCCTATCTGTCTGGGAACCCTACTTCTACAGGCAACACACATGACGGAGCCCCAACTTGGATTCCATATTTCCAAAAATTATTGTCACACACCACTAAAGTGGCATCAATTTCCACAGAGTAGAAACAGTATAATAGGCATCTTACACTACAGGCAACCCACCAGATGGAAACTCAACTTCGAATATACACATTTCAAAAAATTGTAACATCAGCAGCAGTAGCAACAGCACGCACAGAAGCCATGACAAAGGTGGTACAGACTGCTATAACCCAAGATGAAACGCTCATGTGTCAGGCACTTCCATGAGGTCCAAGTGCATGGTGTGTTGGTAACAGGGTAACACTCAAGGTTGCTTCCTCCATCACCCCCCACCAACCACGGACAACAGAGAGGGGATCATTATCCTCTTCATCTCCTGACTGTTGCCCGTCCATCACCTCTTCCTCCTCGTCCTCCTTAATTTGTTCCTCGGCTCCTACACTTTCACAGTTTGTCTTATACCATAAGTCCCCCTCAATCGCTGTAATCCACCCTCCCATGGCACCCGCCTGTGCGACGACAGTCCGGAACTTAGAGATATTGTTATCCCTTCCGCATCCTCCTCTGCTTCCACCTTCCTCTGGGATCACCACCTCCTCACGCAGACTATTCAAAGTGTGTTCCAGCATGTGCATGACCAGAACAGTGATGCTAATGATGGCATCAGCGCTAACCATCTTAGTAGCCATTTCGAAACTGTGCAGAAGGGTGCAGTGGTTCTTCATCTGTGCCCACTCTGCAAGCGTGATTTGCACCACATCGGTACTGCATTGGCCAAGACTTTACAAAAAGACATACTGCACCAGTGCTCCTTGCTGCTGCCACAGTTGCTGCAACATGTGCAGAGTGTAATTCCACCGTGTCGGAACATTGCAAATCAAACAGTTAACCGGTAGGCTAAAAGACCTCTGTAGCGATGCAAGTGACCTGCGGTGTGCAGTAGTCGGAAGTGAGCACACAGCGACTGTGCTTTCTGCAGCAGCGCATCCAGGCTGGGATAGTGGTGGAGAAATTGCTGTACCACCAGCCTGGCATGTCCACTTCTGTAACAGCTGATGGGCTTTCACTCACTCCGACTGTAGGGGGTAAACAAGTGGAGTTTCTGCAGCTGGAGACCTGTGTGAAAATACTTGGCATGGTGATGGAGGAGGAAGAAGCAGCAGATGTGGTTGATGGGATGGCCGTTGATTGGCAAGTCCTGCTAGTCAGCATTTTAGCGCAGTAAGATTCCCAGACTAAGGCTCTTACCTCTCTCACCAGGCTCTTCTTCCACGATTGCACAGTTTGGCTGGACAGCTAGGTCTAGGAAGACTTCTAGTGGTCCCAAACTTCTTCCATTTAAGGATTATGAAGGCCACTGTGCTCTTAGGAACCTTGAGTACTGTAGAAATTCTTTTGTAACCTTGGCCAGATCTGTGCCTTGCCACAATTCTGACTCTGAGCTCCTTGGCCAGTTCCTTTGACCTCATGATTCTCATTTGGTCTGACATGCACTGTGAGCTGTGAGGTCTTATATAGACAGGTGTGTGCCTTTACAAATCAAGTCCTATGAGTTTATTTAAACACAGCTGGACTCCGATGAAGGAGTCGTGTCTGAACAAAGGGTCTGAATACTTATGACCAATCATGTGATATTTCATTTTTAATAAATTTGCAAAAATTTTTACATTTCTGTTTTTTTTCTGTCAACATGGAGTGCAGAGTGTATATTAATGAGAAAAAAATGAACTTTTTTGAATTTACCAAATGGCTGCAATGAAACAAAGAGTGAAAAATGTAAAGGGGTCTGAATACTTTCCGTACCCACTGTATGGGTCGTTCGAAACATTGTTCAGAAGAACAGCGTACTTTGATTAAAAAGTTGATTAGAGAGGATAAAACTTATAAAGAAGTGCAGACAATGGTAGGCTGTTTAGCTAAAACGATCTCCAGTGCTTTAAAATGGAAAGCCAAACCAGAGAGATGTGGAAGAAAATGGAAGACTATCATTTGAATGTATGGAAAATAGCCAGAATCGCAGAGGGTCAGCCAATGATCAGCTTCAGGATGATCAAAAACAGTCTCTTAGCAAGAAAGCAAGAAGGCCCCGCAAAGTCCCACTGTTAAAATAAGACGTGTACTGAAGAGGATACAATTTGCCAAAGAACACATCAACTGGCCTAAAGAGAAGTGGAGAAATGACCCTCAAATTCTGGATTCAAGCCACAATACACTCTGCAGACAGTGAAACATGGTGGTTCAAGCATCATGATATGGGCATGTTTCTCTGGTGCCTATTTACTGCATACCAGGGATCATGGACCATTTTGCATATGTTAAAATAATTGAAGAGGTTATGTTGCCTTATGCTGGAGAGGATATGCCCTTGAAATGGGTGTTTCAACAAGACAATAGCCCTAAACACATCAGTAAACAAGCAAACTCTTGGTTCCAGTCCAACAAAATTGAGGTTATGGAGTGGCTAGCCCAATCCCCGGACTTTAATCCAATAGAACACTTGTTGGGTGACATCAGAAATTCCATTTCTGAGGCAAAACCAACAAATGCCAAAAAATTGTGGGATGTAGTCAAAGCATCCTGGGCTGTAATAACACTTGACAGGTGCCAGAAGTTGGTTGACTCTATGCAACATAGGTGTGAAGCAGTTCTAAAAAACTGTGGGTATACAACTAAATATTAGGTTAGTGATTCACAGAAATGCTAAATCATCATAAATATAGTACATATTGTGAGTTTGTACAGACAAACGCAGACACTGCTATTTTTTAGAACAACCTAATGTTGATTTTTTGTTATTTTCTGTAAAGTAGTTAAAAATTATATACATTTCTCTTCATGTTTTGAATTAGAAAACAATGCAATGTTCCCAATGCATGAAATAAAAAGTTGTGTAAAGATTTTGTGATTAACTCATGTTTTTGAACAAATTGTTATTATTTTGAACACTACTGTATACTAACATTGTTTTAGTAGCTGTATACCAAATACTGTACATGGCTATCAGCCACCAATGAGCTTTTGTATGTTGATCATTATACTCATATTAATTAATCTTTCAACAATCAACACAGAAGTACAATACTTTTATATTTGCCCTTATGCTTGTATAATTGCCTTTGTATATTTGGATATTGTATTGGTCACAACAAGGTGTACTCCGTAATGATCAGCTGTTATCTGTGAGGTAACTCAACAGCAAGTGTTTTAAGGGATCCTGTCATTAGGTTCATGCTGTCAAAACCACAGGCAGTATGAACTGGCATCTGTCTGAATGATTTCTTTCAAGTATGTTTAACGCTGTTGCTTTTCAGAGTAATCATACTTTGAAAAGCTGGCCGTGAACTATAGGGAGAGACTTGACTAGTCCAATGTGATCCCTGGCTAGCTTCTCCCCGCCCCGTTCCGGTTGATGGACAGGTCTCTCCTTATGTACACACATGAGAGAGATCTGTCAATCAACTGGAGTGGGGTGGGAAGAAGCCCATTGCAGCCAGCATTGAACTAGTCAGGTCTTTCTTTATAGTTCCCGGTTGGGCAATGTTGATGCCTGCTGCTGACAGATCAATAATGTATAAAGCTAAAGATAATCCTTTGCCATATGCATCAACAGAGCAGCATTTTCAGTTTTGCATAATTGATCTGTCAGCAGCAGGCATCAAAGTCATCTAAGCCCTAGTTGTGTCAGCTTTGCAGGGCCAAATTAATACAAATGCTATTGTGCAGGCAGAACAGAGCAGATTTCAGGACTGTTGACCTCTGCTGGAAACCAGCTAACAGATTAATGATTGAAAAGTAGACATGCAGCTGTGTTGATGAAGATGACAGAAGATAAAATTAATTTGACAGAGTTGTATACATGTATATACAGTGCACATAAGAATAGAGTGTATTCTAAGCATAGATTAGCTTGATGTGCCAAATATCCATCATGGATGGAGCGAGGCTGAACACAGTATATTTGGCACCCAGCACTGTCTGAGTCATCAATTCAAAGAGGTGGGGCTAATCAGGAGTATAGAGTAGGAGGAGAAGGAGCAGGGTGTTGCTGGAAAATGTAGTTTTGAAATGTAAAAACCGGATACAACGGATCCGGTTTCCGGTGTATCCGTTTTTTATCCGTTTTTTGATGATTACGCCGGATCCGGTATTTAAAAACGCCCTTTTTGGGGTTCAAAACATGATTGGCTACTGAAAACCTATATATTCACTGTTCCTATAGACCATCTTGTTGTATAGGAGCAAGTGCCGGTTGGAGAGAAAAGCAAGTGGCTGCTGAAGATGGACGTTGTGATAGGAAACATTCTGAAGAATTTGGTGGATTTCACGGTGGAGGCGAATCGTCTGAAAGCGATTGTTCTGGAGAAGGAGAGAAAGAGACTGCAGCGACAACGACTAAGACGCCGTTTCTGGATCCACCCCTTCACAGCCCAGAGAATGACGCGTGGGGTGTTTTCTACACTCTACATAGAGCTACGAGGAAACCCTCAGAAATTTTTTGCGTATCTTCGCATGAAAATGGAGAACTTTGATTTGTTGGTGGAGCGTGTTGGAGACCTCATAAGAAGATCGGACACCTATTGCCGCTTCTCCATTTCACCGGCGGAGTGTTTGATAGTGACTCTTCGGTAAGCCATATTATTGCATCTTGTTGCTTCAGAGCACACTTGTCCTGGAATGTTGTTGCTGGTAGTTTGTATACGGCCATCTGACTCAGCTTTAACAATTGGAGATACTATAAAATAAATTTATTTTTATAGTATCTCCAATTGTTATAGCTGATGTGTGGTATGTAATGCTGTGATTTTAAACTCTTTTTTTTTGTTTATACACAGATTCCTGGCAACTGGAGAATCTTTCCTCACTGCATTTTCAATACAAACTTGGGATTTCCACCATCTCTGGAATTGTGAAGCACACATGCCGTGCATTGTGGGACTCTCTAGTTGCGGAATTTCTACCAGAGCCCACAACAGACAGTTGGATTACAATTGCAGAAAAGTTTCTTCAGATATGTCAGTTTCCTAATTGCCTGGGCACTGTGGACGGGAAACATATCAGGATTATCAAGCCAGCAGGATCTGGATCCGAATATTTTAATTACAAGAAATATTTCTCCATTGTCCTCATGGCCATTGCTGACGCAGAATACAAATGTATTGCCGTAGATATTGGCGCTCCAATGACTCTCAAGTTTTCAAACTGTCAGCAATGGGCCGTCAGCTGTATGGAAACACCTTCCAGTTCCCACCCCCTAGACCGCTGCCTCAAACTTCTGGCCCACCAATGCCTTTTGTTTGTGTAGGGGATGAAGCCTTCCAGCTGTCAGAAAACCTGCTAAAACCGTACTCCAGCAGAGGATTGACACACACCAAAATAATTTTTAATTACCGCCTCACAAGAGCCAGAAGAATTGTGGAGTGTGCTTTTGGGATTCTGACAGCAAAATGGCGTGTTCTATTGACCGCTATCAACCTAAAAACTGAAACTGTGGACGAGGTGATCAAAGCCTGTGTGGTTCTACACAATTTTGTCATCAGCAAGGAACAGATTTCCATTGAGGAACACTGTGAAGAAACCACCTTGCATGATTACCAGAACGTTACCAATAGAAATTCTGTGACTGTTTCCCGAATGAGGGACAAATTTGCCCAATACTTTATGTCCCCTGAAGGAAGAGTAGACTGGCAGGATGACAGAGTTTAATAAACTGCTCTGTGACCTTTGTACCTTCTGTACCCACATTTTACCTTTGACAACCAAAGTTGTCTACCTTGTAGTGTATTATGTACAGTATGTTACCTTTTGTCCAAAGTTGTGTCCCTGGTTGTGTATTAGCAAAGTATTTCACCTTTTAAACAGAGTTCTGTACATTGTTAGGTAATCCTCAACAAGGTACAGAACTCTGTTTAAAAGGTGAAATACTTACACAACCAGGGACACAACTTTGGACAAAAGGTAAAAATATTTTACCTTTTACCCAAAGTTATGCGCCTGCTTTTGTATAACCAATAAATTTTACCTTTATTTACCCTTAGAAATAAATGACAGACAACCATTTTAATCAACCAAATAAACTTTTATTTTTTGAAAATTTTTAACAATGTCAAAAATGTTTAACTTTTGTTTTCAATGAGAAAAAGCTTTATTTTTTTCAATGTGAAAATTATATATTTTTTTAATAAATTTTTTTTATTAATAACAAAATCACAGGTTTGTGTACTGTGGGGTGGAGATACTACTGGAGGGACTGTGGGACCCTTCGACAGTGGGAGTGTGGAGAGCGGACTGGGATGGTGTTGGGGAAGGATCATGTAAAAGAGGTGAAGGGGTTGAAAAAGAAATGTAATGGGTGGAGAGGTGGGAGGCAGAACAGGTAGGTGGTGGAGAGGAGGATTGGGCAGGTAGTACAGGAGCAGATGTGGTTGGGAACTGGTATTGAGCAGGTTGTTGGTATGGGCAGGTTGTTGGAAGTGGGGAGGTTGCTGGAAGTGGGAAGGTTGCTGGAAGTGGGAAGGTTGCTGGAAGTGGGAAGGTTGTTGGTATTGAATGGGACGGTGGCTGGAGGGGTGGCAGGTGTGGGAGGAACGACTGGGGTGGGTGTAGGTTGGGAGGTAACCAGCGCTAGAGCACCGTGGCCTGTATGCATTACATGCATCTGCTGGCTAGGAGATAGCGTATCCATGCGCTCGGCTACAGACCGGAAAAAACTGTGGTTTGGCAAACTTCTTGTTTCTGAATGCATGGTTTACAGAAGTATCTTAACCTCCAGAATGCTGGAGCTGAGCTGATTAAAGCCTGCAGCCATTTGCTCTGACAAGACTTTAAGACAGTTCTGAAATGATGCATTAAGATGCAAGAATTCGGGCGCATAGTTCTTTTCCTGACCTCTCTGCTGCAGCCGCCTAGTAGCCACAAGTGTACTAGAGGTGGCAGCGGCAGAAGGGTGGGATAAAGGAAAATCTATCTCCTCACCAGCAGCCTCATTCAATGCTCTCGGCCATGATGCTGCAGCGCTGGTGGAGGGGACAGAGGGCTCACGTGTCTGGGAAGGTGATGATCAGCCGGGGCTGTCAAAGGGTCTCTCGGTGCCGGTCTCCTGAGGGATCGCCCCAGAAGGGTCCAACTCTGCGGGCGCCCGAGTGCTGGTCACCGTTCTGTGGAATAAAGAGAAAAAATACAATTAATATACTGTTATTGAATGGCCCTGGTTGAAAAAAAAATTTTGTTAGACATGTTAGCATTTTTTAAAACTTGGTGTGGGTAATATTTACCTTCTGGTGATAATTGTTACCCGGAGGAATGACAGGGCTTCAGCGTACTTGTATTTGCTCCTGCGTCCTCCAGATCTACTCAGAGTCCGCATCTCTTTGTTGAACTCCTTCTTGAAGTGATCACTCACAGACCGCCACCGCTTCACAATTCTCTCCCCTGAAACGAGATAGCAAACATTGGTTAATATACAACATCAGTGTTTCCCAAACTCCAGTCCTCACAGACCACACTGGTTATGTTCTCAGGATTTCCAGTGTTGCACAAAAGGAAATAATGAAAACATGACCTGTGGGGGCCACGAGGACTGGAGTTTGGGAAACACAGCTTTGAGTCCAGCAACCTGAACTGTATATACTTACGGTGTTCAATCTTGGCCCGAGCGTCGAGGTCCTCCCAGCGGTCCACGAGTTGTGAAATTATCTCCTCCCAGAGCCGCCGGGTCACTATGACATCAGCATGGCAGAGGTCCCCCATGTTCCACAGTGGCTCCCTTTCTCGGACCAGATCAATGAGTAGGTCCATGTTGAGAACCCCCTCCTTACCGTCTGAGGCGGGAGCATGCTGTGAAACCTGTTAAAGAAAAAGAGAAAAAATATACATTAGTCTCCAAACTACCAAGGAAAAAAAAAAAACAAGCAAATAAAAAAGTAAAACAAAAAAGTTTACCAAAAAAAAAAATACTTACATGGTGGTGACCGCCGCGTTGCTCACGCCGAAGACCCTAGGAGGCACTGCGAGGACCTCTTTGCCAAGCACCATTTCCGGAACACTATAAAAAAAAAAAAAAATATGTGCTTGGATGTAGGCATATGTGTTTGGGTGCAGTGTGCTGTCTGTACTAAATTGTTTTCTATGTGTTGTGTGTAGTGTGATGTTGTGTTTGAGCGATGCAGCAGGAAACTTACGAATTGCGAGCCCACTCCGGGGATCTCTCCACCCCTTCGTTCTTCTCCTGGGAGCTCCTCTTCAGGTTCCATTTCCTGTTATAAATAAAAAGTAATGCCATTAATATATAAATAACTCAGATGCGATTGTGCAAAAAAACCCCAAAAAAACCTCTAAACGCTGACGATGCGTCGGAGGGCTCCCATAAGAAGACGTGTCCTGTGCTGGTGGCGTTGATGGCCGTCTTCTGCTGTGGAATAAAGACAAACAAAGGCCATGCAATATCAAGTGATAGTGCATGGCCCTGGGTGGAAGGGGTAGTGTGTGATATTTACCGTCTGCTGTCTGCTGCTGTGGTCACCTCACTGCCTGAACTGAACTGGCTGGAAGGGGTAGTGTGTGATATTTACCGTCTGCTGACGTCCTCTCCTGCTCTTCTTGGGCTGGTGGTGGTGGCTGTACTGCTGGCGTCGGCATTGTTGGTCGGCTTGTTCTGTGGAATAAGGAGAAAAAAGGCCATGCAATATCAATTGATATTGCATGGCCCTGGCTGGAAGGGGTAGTATTCTGTCCCCGGGGCCTGTAGCTGCAAATATGGCTCTGTGAGATGCTGGATCTCTTCACCTTTCTTACAATCGCAGATAGCTTAACTCAGCTGCCGGCACACATGTTATGAAGAATCCAGAAGAGACTTTGATTTCTTTAAGCATTCTTGTTGAATGCATACAAACAGCAGCAGGTAAAAAAGACTTTCTTCAGACAGACTGAAAACACGTGTGATTCTGATAAAACCAAGATGGAGGATGAAACACAAGAGAAAGAAGAAAGAAATGACATCATGCCCAGAAGGGGGAGACAGAGAGTCAGAAGGGACAAACTTGATGGAAAGGGAGGATTTCAGCTATGCAAACACAGGGACACATAGCAACAGTAAACAATATGAGAGACTGCAATACAGCATGTAAAATACACAGGACAGTCTGTAAAATGTCTCATTCATGGGACATAACACTCCCTGTCTGAAATCTATAGATTTCATAATTTTTATGATGTCCACTGGAGATGTCACTGTAGACCTGAAAGACATAAAGAAGAAACACAACATGCGGAAATAAACTGTAACAGTTGTAAGTCCAATTCTTGGTTGATGACATGAAGTCCTCAACGGTTAGATAGACCAAGTTATGGGAGAACCCATCTTCAGATTGGGGAAGCTGCAACATGCAAACACGTCCACCAACCCAAACAATCCAAAGATGAAAGTTCAAGTTCACAAGGGAAAGTTCAAAGTTCATTCGGATGCTGATAGTTCTGCATACTAGCACGGCAGTAGTATGCAGAGACATGCTCCCCGCCGTGGCAGAGTCCAGAGACAAAACTAAGATCATGTGACTCCTGCTCAAAGGAGCCAGCAGATGATTAACCTGAAATGGATGTCAGCAGATACGATGGCTGACCAACTGAAAGGATGTCCAGGGTAAAGAGATCTCAGCTTCTGTACCATTTTGCCGGTTTCTGAAGCGCTCAGAGAGGCTCCTGCAGCTGTAGTCCTCGTAGACACGTCGTAGGAAAGGTAGACTTGTCTCTTGATGACGGTTTGAAAGAGTCTTTACAGAACTACGGGGCAGGACTTGTAAGGCTTTTAGAGACTTCTTCGCCGTCTCCCATCTTTGCTGTCTCTGAGATGGTAACATAGTGTTCCTGTTGATATCCTGAGTTGCAAGCTGTCTCAGTGGTACCCTGCCTAGAACTGCGATGGGTGTCTTAAACCCGAGAGGACCGTGGATGCTGTTTTCAACAGGCGAGGCTCCTCGTTCGATAGCAAGTTCCTTACAGGGTGATGCTTGGGAAGTGAACGTGTCTTGTTCAACATCCGCCAGTGAGCTGAGGCTGAATTGCGTGGGGAAAATGCTGGCGCCATCGGTCAGAGGTAGGCTGTTGAGAGAGGGGCTCTCACTCTGAGCACTGAAGTCTAGCACGGCTTCGGTTTGACCAGGCTTGTGATGGAGATGGGTATCAAAGGTTGGGAACTTAGCAGTTACTTGCTGCGGATCCCTTGGCAACTTAGTCTTTGCTGGAAGAGAAGGTGAGGGAGCTACCCAGCTGTTATAGCTGTCTTTGGTGGGTTTGATGCTCAAGACCCCGATGATCACCTTGTCTCCCTCTGTAGGTAGTGAGTTGTTGTCCTTGGTTGAAGGATCGAATGCTGTTATCTTGAGGTTGTAGTCTCGAGGATAAAGCGGACTTGAATTATCAGATGGTTGTCGTTGACACTTAGTGTCATTTGACTTCTCCTTCATCCATTGGTGATGTGAGTATGACAGGGGGACGAGTCGTTGTCATCTGACGTGATAACGGTTTTGTAAGAGGAGATGTCGTTTTGATTCTTTGTCTGGTCACTACAGACATTGCCAGTGATGACCCAGCCTAGCTCGAGGCGCTGGGCGTACGGTTCATTGAGCAGTCCGTGGATTTGTTGACGCATCTTGTGCAGTCGTATAATGTCTCTGCCGAGGAGAATTAGGATGTCTGCCTTGTCGTCCAGGGGTGGCATCTCTTTGGCTATCATTCTGAGATGAGGATGCTGAAGAGCGACTTCTGGTGTTGGGATCTCTTCCCTCTTGAATGGTTTTCGGTTACACTCTACAAGCGTGGGTAGTGGTATCTCTGTGGCGCCTTTCTCAAGAGAAGTTATTATGAGGCCACTTGCCCTTCTTCCAGAGGTTTGTAAAATGCCGCTGCAGGTGCCCAAGGTGTAGGGATAGACGTCTCCTTTTAAGTCAAACAAGTCGAAGAGTTCTGGCCTGGCTAATGATTTGTTGCTCTGGTCATCCAGGCTAACGTACAGCTTGACTGCTTTCTCTGGATGGCCCTTGGGATACACCCATGACAGGCAAATCTTTGCGCAGGACTTATCTCGAAGACCTTCTCCACAGACGTCGGTGCATGAGGAAGATACCGCAACATGGCTTGTCACTTGGTCTGTACTCTCCCCGCCATGACTTGTGGTGGGAGAAGGTGAAGATGCAGAGTCAGGCTGTGATGGATGGAGCGCCTGTACGTGGTCTTCGCTGTCGCATTTTAGACACTTGATGGGGATGACACAGTCCTTAGCAAGATGTTCGGTAGAGGCGCAGCACCTGAAGCATACTCCAAACTTCTGCAAGAGCGCCTTACGTTCTTGAAGGGGCTTCTTCCTGAAGCCGATGCACTTCTTCAGGGATGTGGCAGTTTGTGAATTGGACACTGGTGATTAGAATTCTCAACCTTCTCACCTTTGTCGCTCTTATGTTGTGATACTGAAGGTGCAGGAAGAACATCAGTCTTCTTGATGGACATTGGAGCTTGGTGGTTCCTTTAGTTAAGACGTGGACTGTCGTGTTTAGTAGATGAAACAGGGTCGCTGTGTTCTCCATAGGAAAAACTTGGATCGGTCTTACACTCTGCAATATTTTCGATGAACTCGCAGAAGTAGGAAAACGGAGGGAAGGAGACTTGGTTTTCCCTTTTGTATTTTGATCCAAGCATGGCCCACTTATTTTGGATATTGGACGGCAGCTTGGAAACTATTGGGTTTATCCCATGAGCAGAGTCCAGGTAGCTGAGGCCAGGAAGGTACGTGTCTGCTTTGGCCAGCTGAAGCTCTAACAGGAGGTCACTGAGCTCTTGGAACCTTGTACTGTCCTTATTAGGCTACTTTCACACTTGCGTTTTTTTGCGCAGCGCATCGTGCGCTATCGGACGCATGCGCATTGTTCCCCTATCTTTAACATGGCGGGCACAGGGTCTAGCGCTTGCACGCGTTCATCTGCGTTTAGCGTGCGCTGCGCATTTTCCAGGTGTGCGCTCATACGCGCTAGACGCTACATGTTGCATTTTTTTTCCGCCCAACCGCTTTAAAAAAACGCATGCGCGCGTGTGCGCATGCTATGCGCAAAAAATAACATTGCAGTCTATGGGTGCGCTGGCATGCGCATGGCTTTGCGCTTGTCAGCGCTTTTGCGCGCACGCGATTTTGGAGTAAATAATGTCTAACTTGTCTAAACAACCCCCTACACAAGCAACATTGTGAGGAGTGTAGATAAAAAGGTGATAGAGACAGAGATGATAGAGACAGATGATAGAGACAGATAGAGACAAAGATGATAGAGACAGATGATAGAGACAGAGATGATAGAGACAGAGATGATAGAGTCAGATGATAGAGACAGATGATAGAGACAGAGATGATAGAGACAGATGATAGAGACAAAGATGATAGAGACAGATGATAGAGACAGAGATGATAGAGACAGATGATAGAGACAGAGTTGACAGAGATGATAGAGACAGAGTTGATAGAAATGTGACACGTAGACAACCCATGCGCCGAAAAAACGTGAACGCATGCAAAAACGCTTGAAATCGCAAACACTGCGTTTTTTGGTCGTAATGCGCACGCTGATGCGACTAAATATTGCGTTTATAAGCGTTTGCATGCGTTTTTTAATGCGTTTCATGTGCGCAGGATGCGCTGCGCAAAAAAACGCAAGTGTGAAAGTAGCCTTAGATCGTCGTTTGAACAGGGTCCTTTTTATGACCTCAGGACTGCCATAGCTTCTTTCTAACCTCTTCCATGCAGCGGTGAGACCCGCGATGGGATTACTAATGTGGACAGATTTAAGTCTCTTGACCCGATCCGTGGATTGTGGCCCAAGCCACCTGATTAGCAGGTCTAGCTCTTCAGCGGCGGTGATGCTTAGGTCATTGATCGTGGTTTCAAAGGTACACTTCCAACCCCTGTAGTTCTCAGGTTTATTGTCAAACTCTGTAAGACCGGTCTTAGTCAGATCACGCCAAATCATGTACCTTGCAAGACCAGTCATATCAGCATTCTCCGATTTTGGAAGGACAGATGCTGGCTGGATAGCATTGCTCATACAGTCTGTGCTTTGACCTGGGAATGCAGGTACATATGGGGCAGCATAGGCGTTCAGTCCATTAACTGGCTTAATGAGCTTAGTTTCTGCCACACATGGGACTGGAATTGTGTGATTGACCGGAGTGTGGTGACTTGCCTGCATATTGGCCTGCACGTAGGTTTCTGAGTATAAGATTTGGTGAGGTGCAGGTTTCCGGTACATTTCGGTGCACAGAGGAGGATCAGGATGCAAGGTTGGCAGCGTATTGTACTGACCTTGGGTGCAGGATGCGGATAAACACTCTGTGTCCTGTTGTCTCAGGGGAGCATCTGTGTGGTCAGGAAGGATTGCAGGAGCAGGGATAGCGCTGTGTTGGCTTTGTACATAGTCTCTAGTACGCTTAAGAGTGTCTTCAGTATCAAAACCACTTAAACTGATGCTGTCTCTTTGGCTCCCACTGATGGCTTGTTCCAGGACCTTTAACTTTGCCATGGCTATGGCGTGTTGGCGTTCCTTCTCTAGGGCCTCTAGGGCAGCTTGTATTTTAGTGGCCTCTAGGTCAGCTTGTATTTTAGCAGCCTCTAGGTCAGCTTGTATTTTAGTGGCCTCAGTTTTCATCTCAGTTTCCTTCTCTAGGGCCTCTAGGGCAGCATGTATTTTAGTGGCCTCTAGGGCAGCTTGTATTTTAGTGGCCTCAGTTTTCATCTCAGTTTCCTTCTCTAGGGCCTCTAGGGCAGCTTGTATTTTAGTGGCCTCTAGGGCAGCTTGTATTTTAGTGGCCTCAGTTTTCATCTCAGTTTCCTTTTGAGCGAAGGCAGCTTGTATTTTAGTGGTCTCAGCTTCTGCCCGTGCTTTTACGAGCTGTTCGCTGAGGGTTGAGGATTTTGAAGAGTGTGACTTAGATGTTCGCTTTGACTGTCTGGCCGAGCCAGAAATGCAAGATGACATCTCGGCTATTAGCGCGATTCTTGCCTCTGTTTTGGCTTTTATATCGCGCACCATGCTTTCTCTCTCAGAGTTAAGTTTTTGGAAAGCTTGCAGCTCTTTGCAGGTAACTGATGGGTTAAGTCTCTTTAACACTGCTATATACTGATGTTATTTTTGCATAACATTGATAATCTGAACACAGTTGTGCAAGGGCTCCCTCCGGTGGTCGTTGGAGAGAAGCAGACTTAGGCCGGCGTCACACTGGCGACAGAATCGGACGACTGCAATACGATGAAATATCGTATTGCAGTCTGCCCTATGTTGATCTATGGATCAGCTCCCAGTATCCGATTTTTGTGGTCCGTTTTAATCGTCCGAGTGCAATCGCAGCATGCTGCGATTGTCACCGATTGTGGGTCGACTATCGCCAATGCAAGTCTATGGGAGCGATGAAAAATCGGATTACAAACGGACCGCACGTGTGACTTCCGATTAAATCGCACCACTATCCCAGGTGTCAGGAAATTGCATCAGGATAATTGCCAGGAAGGGCTCACATGCTAATTAGGCTACGAAAATTCAAACCCAAACAGGAAACCGCCTCCACGGAGTCCAGAACCATGGCCAGTCACATCAATGTTGAGATGTTGATCGTTCTGGTCCAGGAGAGAACAGAACTTTGGGACCAGCGGGATCAAAATTATTCAAACCGCTTGCGGAAGGACGCGTCTTGGCGGAGAATATGTGGACAGATGTTTCCAGATTTTGGCGACAGGTCTATGGAGGACCAAGAACGCATTAGTAAGTAACATCTTGAAAACGCTTAAAATACTGTATTACTACTCAGTATGTACCAACAACAATGTGTTATAATGTCCCTGTACCCTTAGGGTGAGTTTCCACGGTCAGGAAACGCTGCGTGTTTGGCGCTGTGCGCTGGCGCAGCGCCAAACACGCAGCGTCCAGATGTTACAGCATAGTGGAGGGGATTTCAAGAAATCCCGTCTCCACTATGCGTAACAATACGCAGGTGGCAAACCTGCGTAAACGGACATGCGGCGCGTCTTTTCAGACCGCAGCATGTCCTCGCGTATTGCGGCGACGGTGCGTCGCCGCAACATAATTAACACAGGGCTATGTAGCCCTGCGCTCTTTCCGGAGGTGTTCCGGAGGTGTCCTGAACACCTCCGGAAAGATCGCGCGTCAGAAAGGGGGGGGCTTAGACGGAGCGGAATTTCCGCTCCGTCAAAAGCGCTATGGTTCCGGACCGTGGAACCATAGCCTAATATGTGAAACATAAATGTGGCCAAAAAAACACTTATGCCTGTTGAACCCCCAGTGCTATGTGAGTACTCCAAGCACATCTAATATTTAGCTCCTGTAATTTGAAAAACAGCCGCACTCCAACAATCTTTAAATGCAAGTGCAAAAAGTTTAAATTGAAAACAGCACAGCATCAACAAGGTGTAGAGGTAACGTTTCGACCCTGCAATGGGTCTTTCTCAAACCTTAAGGAAGATACCACAAAAGGAACAGAGAAGGCCACTGTGGGATATGAAAACTTTAAAAGGCTCCAGCCCATATATACGGGAATCCCACAGGGCAGGGACGAACTGAAGGTCCTGGTAGGATGAAGGTTCAGGTGCCGTCAGTGGTGGTGTGATATTTAGCTCCAACTGCAATGGTCGCCAAGTTTCAAGTTAAAAATGTGTGCCTACGCAATAAATGCCTAGGTGAAGTACTTAATATGTGTCCCTTTTGTTAATCCCATCGCTGTGTCACAAATAAATGCTCATTATTGTGACACATATGTCATAGAGCTTTGTATGTATGACCCCTTGTAATATTAAGTTGTTATTTAATCTACATACAATATGTTGTGGTGTTCTGTACCCCTAACACGCCAAAAAAATATAATATTGCTGTTGTACGGTATTTATTTTTAAAATACATAACAAGGGCAGATAAGTATAATTTCTTATTTTATCCGTTACTTTTTCAGTCTCAGATGTTACAAGGCGTTGGCGCAGCTGTAGAGACTGCTACAGGCGAGAGAGACAGCTGAGGGGGCGCAGTGGGGCAGCAGCAACCAGTAAACGCAAATATGTCTATTATGATAGACTGAATTTTCTGGCTCCAGCTATGGATTTGCGACCGTAAGTTAATGTCTGTACAAAGTGTATTGCTATTTTTAAGAATAAATTGTAATACAATTTTTTTATTCTCTAGCACCGAGTCAAACCTTACTGAGAGAGACCCAGCTTCTGACTCTGAGGCAGTGATCGACCCCGTGGGGATGTTTTAGGAGGCTGGGCCGTCATCAGCAGCAAGTGCAGCAGCAGCATCACCACCACCACCACCAGCAGTGGAGTCAGAGAGCTTGCCTCTTGAGTCCCAAGACCCTCCCCTCAGCAGCAGCTCTGGTAGGCCCCTGGATGTGGCTTCGCCTCCTGCAGTTGTGGCACGGCGAGCCAGGCGTAGAAGAGAAGGAGTTGGTTCTGGCACAAGGAGGCAGGTGGACCGAGGAGTTCTGGACTATTTGTCCAGTGTAGCAAATGATGATGGGGAGGAGGGATTTTGCCGCAGTCTGGCCCGTTACCTCCGGGCTATTCCAAGACAGCACAGACTGCGGATCAGAAGTGGACTGCAGATTGTTTTGGATGCTGGAACAGCGCCTAATGATCCAAGCAACCTACTAGATTATCTAGAAAGATGGCTGGTTGGTCCGGAAAATGTCTTAAGGTTGTTTGGACCAAATCCATCACAATCTGCTTCAGCCTCTGATCCTTCTCCTCATCATCATCCTCCTCCTCCACCTCCTCCTTGTGTCCAACAGAACCCAACTCCTCCTCCTCATCCTACTGCAGCTCCTTCTTTATACGGAGCTCCCCAGCTCCCAGCCATGGGACAGAGTGCCCATTCACAATATGCCCACTCGACCATACCCAATGTTCAATGCTGGCCACAACATGGGTATGGTCGACATGGGCATTTTGGGGGCTACAGTGTAAGTGGGCAGTCATATTATGACTACCCACAACAGTTCCCAACCTTCCCTTACCCAAACCCACATACAGAGCCAGCAACAAGCAGACAGCAAACTACACAGTCAGCCACCACTCATGGTGACACAGTGGCTGGAGAGCAGTCAAGGCAGCCCTCACAATCTGGCCCTCCACCTTCACCACCCCACACCTACCACCAGTTATAGGTGTAATGTATTTTTGTTCTATTTGTTTTAAGTTATGAACATTATAGTTTGTTATAGTCCTTCAATTTTCTCAGGAAATATGTTTAAAATAATTTATGAGCCAGTTGTAATTGTTCATTATGTTTACAGCGACAAAACATGATCAACTACATAAAAAATTGTTTTGACTCGCATTAATTGTATGTGATTATTTAAATATGTAGCTGTTTAGTTAAATATGTTATGGTGTGCCTAACTTACACACAATATGACACAAAAACAAACACAACATATACAATTAAGTGAGCATAAATATCTTTATGACACAGCAACATAGGCACACTACATGTGTAATAATGCCTCCTCTTGCCAGGCAGTAGCACCCTCAGGGGACACAAAATATTGAGTCAACACATCACGTACTTTTAGGCCTGAAGGGGGATGACGGGGATGTATGGGTGGTGACATAGGCAAAAACACATTCACAGAGGCTAACTCACCCACATGTTGTGAGGAGCATTCATGGATTCTACAAAAATTATGTAGGACCACACATGCTTTGAGGACCACATTAACATTCTGTTCACTGAGTTGAATTGCAGATTGAAGTACCCACCATTTAGCACAAAGAATTCCAAATGTGCACTCCACCAGCCGCCGAGCACGTGACAGGCGACAATTAAATATTCTACGCCGATGGGTGAGATAACGACGGGGATATGGCCTCATTACATTACGGCTTAATTGAAATGCCTCATCTGCTACTATAACATAAGGCACATGTTCTGGAATAGAGTCTGTAAGTTCACTTGCTGGTGGTAGGTCCAGTTGGTTATTGCGTATCCGCCTACCCATTATGGAAGTATTGAAGACTCTTGAGTCTCCAGTCCTTCCATAGGCCCCAATGTCTACAATTATAAACATGTAGTTTGTGTCGACCAAGGCCAACAAAACTACTGAAAAATATTGTTTGTAATTGAAGAATTGGGAGCCTGAGTTAGGAGGTTTACGAACACGTATGTGCTTGCCGTCCAGGGCTCCTATACAGTGTGGAAACTGGCAATTTTCGGCAAAACCCTGTGCTATCCTCAACCAGTCACTCATTTTTGGCTCATTCATGACGTCTTCATGTAGTCTGTTCCAAATTTCAACACAAGTTGACCGCACAATGCCTGAAATTGTTGATCGACCTATTAAGAACTCTAAGTGCAGAGCAGCGTAGGACATGCCAGTAGAAAGGAACCTGTAACACACATAGAACATGGAGAAATCAGCACCAAAAACAACAAACTCAGCATGCACAACACTTACAATGCTTGAGTTTGTTAGACCACACATGCTGGAAATTAGATTACAAGCCATGGCTTCTGTGGAATATACCAAAGCCAATCATTTCGATAGGTAAGCTTCAGAAATACATTACTCACATTATAAGTTTCCAAGAAGTGTGCTCAAACACTTGCAAAGTCACTATGTCGAGGAAAACATCATCAACATATCGTTGACACACATACCTTATTGTTAGGAGAAGGCGTTCCTCTGCAGAAATTGCTTTTCTCATCCTGGTGTCCTGAAATGTGATCCCAGGGCGCACAATGTCAAGCAACGTATCAAAGGTAGCTATGCTCATTCGACAATATTGGAAAAACTTATCTCCATGCCTACGCAGTGACAAATATAGACGGTGAAAATGGCCTTTAGTTATCCTTCTTGTCAAAAGTGGATGTACCCACATTCTTGTGCGTCTTCTGGGATCTGCTATTACAGGATATGGCTCCCCAAAACGTCTGGATATAACCCAATGGAACAGCACACGCTCAGTGGGAGTAAATCTGAGTGTGTTGCTCATGTTTGGATAAAGCAGCTAGCAAGCACTAAGCACAAGGAACAAAATGACACCAGTGCAAAGGTGGGAGGGTCACAGCTGTAGCAGAGCACTTAAATATAGCTCTGCCTGATGATTTAAATGAGTATCAGGCCTCAAAACCGTTATTGGTCCTTTTTGGTAAGCTGCAACAAAAAAACGCTGGTCGCATGAAAATCGGATGTTACAAGGTACTGTGGTAAACCAAAGGGGATCTTGCTGGATGGGAGATATATTTCTTCTAGCAGACTGAAGTTTGCTCAGGGTTTTCCATGATCGCAAGGACCTGTGATGAGGTCATAGTCACGTGATCAGGTCAGCTGATGTGCACCTCACCTGAGGGTGTGGACTAGGCCTATAAAATAAGGAGCTATTGTAGTTGGTGGGTGTGGAAGGAAGGAGTTTGGCTGGAATCAGCCTGGAAGATCGTTTTTTGTGACATTGTGTCAGTGTGCACCAGGAAGCGAGTACCAGACCACCCGGGGAATGGCACCTGGCGGTCTCTGCCGTCCTGCAGCCGCTTAGTTAAGCCCGTCCCAAGCAAGGGTGAGTCTGGGACCAGTGGTTCTCCAAATTGGAGTGATTTATGTTCTATTTGTGATTTTGTTATCTGGATTTTTGAACTCATGAATTAAAACCACTGAACTTTGAACTAAAAGCCTGTGTGTTTGCCTCATTACTGCGGCCCGGCCCTGCCTACCAGAGCGGACCCCTACAATTGGTGGCGTTAATGCGGGCATATGCAGTGAGGTCAGGCTGTTTTTTTTTTGTGGATGTTTTTTTTTTTCTCTGCATGACAGTAAATGTCCTGGGTGAAGAAAGTGTCGCAAAACCCGGTGGATAACTGTCCAGAGATGGAGAGCACAGTAAAAATGCTGGTGGAGGCCATGCGACAGCAGCAGCAGACTACACAGCAGGAGCAGCAGGCTATACAGCAGCAACAACAGGCTATGCAGCAGCAGCAGGCTATACAGCAACAGGAAACCAACCATCTACTGATGCAGCACATCACAGCGCCGCAGACAGCAGGAGCTGCCCCGGGACGTCAGGATGTCCGGAAAGCGGTACGCACAGCAATTCAAAAAATGGAAAAATCGGATGATGTCGAGGTGTACCTGGAGATGTTTGAAGGCGTGGCTGAGAGGGAGAGTCTACCCCGGGACCAGTGGGCAGAAATCGTGGCTCCGTTTTTGGCTCCAGGACCCGCGAAAGCCTATAGGGACCTAGCCCCCGAGCAACAGAGAGACTATGAGATCGTCAAGGGTGAGATACTTGCACGTCTTGGGGTAAATGTTTTGGTCCGGGCCCAGCGGGTACACCAGTGGAAGTTTTCCCCTTTCAAGCCAGCTCGGTCCCAGTACTATGATTTGATACACCTGGTAGATAAATGGTTCCAGCCGGAGGTGTTGTCACCCAGCGCTATGCGGGATAGGATAGTAACTGATAAATTCTGGAGGACTTTGCCCCACACCCTGCAAACCTGGGTTGGACAGGCAGCCCCTACTGATGGTCTGCAAATGGTAGACCTCATTGAAAGATATGGGGCTACCAAAGAGATACAGGGAGAGATTACCCGGAAGGTAATGAGTAAATTTCCCAAACCTTCACCCCCCGTGTGGCGAGCAGAGACTCGGAAGGCCGCCCAAGACACGTCTGGGGACGAAAGAGGTCCCCTAATCTGTTGGCGGTGCCAAGAACCAGGACATGTGAGAGCTGATTGCCCCCACCTGACTGAGCCCATGGACACCAACTATGGATACTATCAGTCTCACTATGCCGAACACATGTGTGCAGTGGGCAAACCAGAGGGACCCTGTATGAACCATTTGTGTAAAGTGGAGGTGGAGGGTAACCCTGCTGTGGCTCTTCTGGACTCAGGGAGTCTTGTGACCCTAATACGAGCCAGCCACATCCAAATCAGCGAGTATACTGGTCGGAAAATGGGTGTGTTGTGTATACATGGAGACTTAAAACATTATCCTACCGCCCTGGTAATGATAAACACGCCAGCGGGGAGGAGGTGCCACGAGGTGGGGGTGGTGGTTAATTTGCATTATGGACGTAATAATGGGGAGAGATTTTCCGTTATTTTCTGTGCTTTGGCCTGTGATTACCCCTCCCACAGAACAGTCGTCGGCACCAGTGGCAACCAGGTTGTATTGTCCGGAGAGGGGGCATGAACCTGGTGGCCCAGAGGAAGATGTACTGGTGGTAGGAGTACCTTTGCCTTCGGTGGAGGAGGAAAACCCCTCTCCTATAGAAATGTTAGCTGGGGAGATGGAGGATTTGCCACCGGGACCAGAATTGTCAGACTTAAATGTGGCAGGTGACAATTTCGGTACGGCGCAACTCCGGGACCCTACATTGACTCGAGCCCGGGAAAATGTACTGGTTGTCAATGGGGAACCCCAACACCCCGGGGCAACTACAGTATTTCCCCGATTCGAGCTGAACCAAGATTTGCTGTATCGGGTTGAAAAAATACATGGGGAAATTGTCGAGCAATTGCTGGTACCGCAGTCATATCGGAGATTGGTAATGGACTTAGCGCATGCGCATGTACTAGGGGGACATTTGGGCCAAAAGAAAACCCTAGACAGAATTCTACAACGGTTTTATTGGCTAGGATCTATGAAGAAGTTAAACGGTATTGTAACTCTTGTCCCGTGTGCCAGGTAACCAGTCCGCAGCCTCATTTTCGGAGTCCCCTGGTGCCTTTACCAATTATAGAGGTCCCTTTTGAGAGAATAGCCATGGATCTGGTGGGGCCGGTTAATAAATCAGCAAGGGGTCATCAACACATCCTTGTAGTTCTAGATTACGCTACCAGGTATCCTGAGGCTATTCCCCTGCGACACACCTCGGCCAAACTGATCGCAAAAGAACTCATGGGTATGTTCTCCCAGGTGGGAATCCCTCAAGAAATCTTAACAGATCAGGGGACCCCCTTTATGTAAAAAATCATGAAGGAACTCTGCCACTTGTTAAATGTTAAACAGTTGCGCACATCGGTCTATCATCCCCAAACAGACGGTTTAGTAGAAAGGTTCAATAAAACCCTGAAGAACATGTTGAAAAAAGCAGTCTCTAAAGATGGTAAGGACTGGGATCTCTTGTTGCCATACCTGATGTTTGCAGTGCGGGAGGTGCCCCAGGCATCTACGGGGTTCTCACCCTTTGAACTATTATATGGCAGACATCCCCGTGGCTTACTCGATATAGCTAAAGAGGCCTGGGAAAACCAACCAACTCCCCACAAAAGTGTGATAGAACATGTGGCCAAAATGCAAGAGAGAATGGAGACAGTCCTACCATTAGTCCGAGAACATATGGAAGCAGCACAAAGGGCACAAAGGCAGGTCTATAACCGGGAGGCACGGGTAAGGTCCTTTAACCCTGGGGATCGGGTGTTAGTACTGGTGCCTACAGTGGATAGTAAGTTCCTCGCAAGGTGGCGGGGACCCTATGAGATTATGGAGAAAGTGGGTCCTGTAAACTATAAAGTACACCAACCAGGGCGAAGAAAGCCAGAACAGATATACCATGTGAATCTGCTCAAACCATGGAAAGACAGAGACCCTCTTGGTGAGGATTGTCCACGGCCTGCATTTCCAGTAGAGAGGGCTCCCTTGCCCCAGGAGAAGGCAAGAGAAGTCCTCTCCGCCGTCAAAATAGCAGACACTTTGTCTCCTAGACAAGTTCAGGAGGTCCGAGAGTTTGTTAGCCGAAATACCGATGTTTTTTCAGAGCTCCCTGGCCGTACCTCCCTAATCCAACATGACATTGTCACGGAGCCGCAGGCCAAAGTCAGATTAAAGCCATATCGGGTGCCTGAGGCCCGGCGACAAGCCATCTCGGAAGAGGTAAAGAAGATGCTGCAGTTAGGGGTTATTGAAGAGTCCCAGAGTGAGTGGGCCAGCCCAATAGTCCTAATACCAAAACCATATGGGACACTAAGGTTCTGTAATGACTTTAGAAAACTGAATGAAATTTCTAAATTTGACGCCTACCCCATGCCCCGGGTCGATGAGTTAATAGAGTGGTTTGGGCAGGCCCGTATTTTTCAGTCATTGACCTCACAAAAGGGTATTGGCAGGTGCCCCTAACCAAAGCAGCAAGAGAGAAAACGGCTTTTGTAACACCCGAGGGACTGTTCCAGTATATAGTCCTACCCTTCGGGTTGCATGGCGCTCCAGCGACTTTCCAGAGGTTAATGGACGTTGTTCTTCATCCTCATAACCGATATGCCGCGGCCTATCTGGACGATATTGTGGTATACAGTACAGACTGGGAAAGTCACTTAGCCAAGGTACAGGCGGTGATTGATTCTCTGCGACAAGCAGGGCTAACGGCCAACCCAAAGAAGTGTTCCATAGGGTTGGAGGAAGCTCGGTACCTGGGGTATGTGATTGGGAGAGGAGTTATCAAACCCCAAATAAACAAAGTGGAGGCAATCCAAAACTGACCCCGCCCCCTCACCACTAAACAAGTGAAAGGGTTTTTGGGGTTAGTGGGATACTATCGGCGGTTTATTCCCAATTTTGCAACCCTGTCGGCGCCATTAATTGACTGCCTAAAAGGCAGGAAGTCAGTAATGGTGCGATGGAATGATCAGCTTGAAGAAGCGTTTGTAAAACTAAAAGGGGCACTGTGTGGGTCCCCAGTTTTGATCACATCCGACTTCAAAAGAGAATTCATTGTCCAGACTGATGCGTCAGAAGTAGGTCTGGGTGCCGTGTTGTCTCAGGAGGTTAACGGGGAGGAGCATCCCATTAGTTTCCTGAGTCGAAAGCTTACTCCAGCTGAAACCAGATACAGCATTGTAGAGAGAGAGTGCCTGGCGATCAAGTGGGCACTGGAGTCATTGCGCTACTATCTGTTGGGGAGAACATTTTGGTTGGTAACTGATCACTCCCCTCTGATTTGGATGAGTCAAGCCAAAGAGAGAAATGCACGAGTCACCAGGTGGTTTCTGTCTCTACAAAATTTCAAATTTTCAGTAGAACATCGGGCAGGCAAATTACAGGGGAACGCAGATGCACTCTCCAGAGTTCACTGTATGTCATGTGTCCACCCTCCTAAGGTTGAACAAAGGGAGGAGGTATGTGGTAAACCAAAGGGGATCTTGCTGGATGGGAGATATATTTCTTCTAGCAGACTGAAGTTTGCTCAGGGTTTTCCATGATCGCAAGGACCTGTGATGAGGTCATAGTCACGTGATCAGGTCAGCTGATGTGCACCTCACCTGAGGTGTGGACTAGGCCTATAAAATAAGGAGCTATTGTAGTTGGTGGGTGTGGAAGGAAGGAGTTTGGCTGGAGTCAGCCTGGAAGATCGTTTTTGTGACATTGTGTCAGTGTGCACCAGGAAGCGAGTACCAGACCACCCGGGGAATGGCACCTGGCGGTCTCTGCCGTCCTGCAGCCGCTTAGTTAAGCCCGTCCCAAGCAAGGGTGAGTCTGGGACCAGTGGTTCTCCAAATTGGAGTGATTTATGTTCTATTTGTGATTTTGTTATCTGGATTTTTGAACTCATGAATTAAAACCACTGAACTTTGAACTAAAAGCCTGTGTGTTTGCCTCATTACTGCGGCCCGGCCCTGCCTACCAGAGCGGACCCCTACAGTACACACACATGCGACTAAATTGCATCTTTGAAGGAAAATCGGATGCCAGGCGGATGTGTGATGTTTTCATTTTGTTCCGATAATCGACCGACTAAAACGGTCCGATTTTTTGTAGTTGTGTCTGACCCCGGCCTTAGACAGCTTGTCTATATGGTTCAACAGTTTTTGCCATAGCTCTGCTGTTGCGTGGAGAAGATCATGTTTACTGGATTCTAGATTCTCCCTTATTTTCCATGTTGGCTTTGTGAGACGTCTAGCCTTCTCACTAAATGGTGGATCAGGGTCTATGCACTCTTCCTCTGACAATGGGTCTGGCAGAGACCATGTAGTCATTCCTTCAGCCATCCTGATTTACAGGGAGAAGGGGAGCTGAATAGACTCTTATATGTTGAGAGCGGATGCTCTGCAGTAAGTTCTGTAGCTTTATAGAAGCTGTGGGTTTTACAGATGAATCTGATAAGTCTTTTTTAGTATTCTGTCCCCGGGGCCTGTAGCTGCAGATATGGCTCTGTGAGATGCTGGATCTCTTCACCTTACTTACAATTGGCGATGGTCGCAGATAGCTTAACTCAGCTGCCGGCACACATGTTATGAAGAATCCAGAAGAGACTTTGATTTCTGTAAGAATTCTTGTTGAATGCATACAAACAGCAGCAGGTAAAAAAGACTTTCTTCAGACAGACTGAAAACACGTGTGATTCTGATAAAACCAAGATGGAGAATGAAACACAAGAGAAAGAAGAAGGAAATGACATCATGCCCAGAAGGGGGAGACAGAGAGTCAGAAGGGACAAACTTGATGTAAAGGGAGGATTTCAGCTATGCAAACACAGGGACACATAGCAACAGTAAACAATATGAGAGACTGCAATACAGCATGTAAAATACACAGGACAGTCTGTAAAATGTCTCATTCATGGGACATAACAGGTAGTGTGTGATATTTACCGTCTGGCCTCAGCTCCCATGCTCTCCATCAGCAGCTGCATCTGTTGGAGTCCTGGGGGTGTAGGTGCTCCTGGTGACCGGCTTGTGCTGTTGAATAAAGAGAAAAAAAAGGGCCATGAATATATTGATATTGCATAGCCCTCGCTGAAAGTGCTTGTCTGTGATATTTACCGTCTTGCATCTGGTCCCGGCTGCATCATGGCCCCAAATTCTTCTGGTTGTGCTGGTGCTGGTGGTCTGGTCTCCTGTCCTCTCCTGCGGCTGGCTCCTCGGCGGCTGGCTCCATATCGTCCTCATGCTTTCTTTGCTGGCTGCATGGTTATGGCTGAGGGTGGTCCCACTGTCATTGTTTATATAGATTGGCTGTGGGCTGGGCTACAAAGCCAAAACCAGACAAAAAAAACGGATCCGGACGCCGGATCCGGCAAAAACCGGATCTGGCGCATTGCGGCGCTCATAGACTTTCATTGTAACAAAAAACCGGAAGCGCCGGAGACAAAAAACGTTACATGAGACGTTTTTTCCAGACGCCGGATTGAGACCAGACGCCGGATCCTGCAAAAAACACTAATGTTAATCAATGGTAAAAAAGCGGATCGGTTTTAGATTTTGCCGGACCCGGTTTTCAGAAAATATGCCAGGAACTCGCCTGATTGCAAAAACCTGATGTGTGAAACAGGCCTTATTATACCGGAATGCAGCCTATACCATGTCCCCAACCCAGGGGCCCCTGCATAAGTCTAAATCCATGTACAGGGATTAAAAAGTGAAGGCAAGGGTAGCCAATGAGATCTGGTGGATGGCATGGCTAGTGCTAACCCTGGCCATGGAGCCGTATTAAAAGTAAAATATCAATATTTTCATGGTTCTATTAATGATTAAACAAATATTTATTTATAAACAACAGAAAATTTGCTGTATTAATATATATATTTTTAATCATTTACTTATTGACTGACGGCTGCAATTTTTATTTGCTGGTGTAATCTAATATATACTTACCTTGTAATGTCTTCACATCCTGTTCCATCCAGATGTGTCCGGATCCCAGAATTCCAAGGAGCTGAAATTCACCGACTGCCATATTGGGACACCAAGTGGTGGGTGTCTCAATATGGAAACTGCTGGTGGTACCAGCCTCTTGCGCGGTACACCATCGCACCACACACAAACACACTGTATACGCTGTATGCACCACACACAAACACACACTATATATGCCGTACGCACCACACACACACTGTATACGCCGTACGCACCACACACACACACACTTTATATATGCTGTACGCACCACACACACACACTGTATACACCATATGCACCACACACACACACACTATATATGCCGTACGCACCACACACACACACACACACACACACACACACACACACACACACTGTATACGCCGTACGCACCACACACACACACTTTATATATGCCGTACGCACCACACACACACACTGTACACGCCATATGCACCACACACACACACACTGTATACGCCGTATGCACCACACACACATTGTATACACCATACACGCACTGTGTATGCCGTATGCACCACACACACACACCGTATACGCCATACAAACACACCGTATACACCGTACGCAGCCTCTTGCGCGGTACCACGAGACAGCAGACAAGGGGGATAGCACATGGGGTAGACAGGTCAAAGAAGAGAGCACAGACGGGAGAAGTCAGCACATAGGGAAAGAGAGTGGATAGGTGGGTGAGCACATGGGGGGAGAGATTCTCAATGCTGCAAAGCCTGCCCCCATCATTACATTACCGCCCTCCTGATGCTATAGCATCGGTCCTCCATCTAATATCCAATATTCTTACATAATTTTTCAGGTTTTGGCACTGTATGTGAGGGGAGTTATGTATCACAGAGATTGCTTTCTTCCGTGATCTAGAAACCCATAAGTTTCTCTCCAGCATGCATTTGTGCTGAAGGAGTTAATCAGCCATGATGAGGGACAGGTTTGTGGGTGTGTAGGTTAGAGATGGGCGGGACGCCTACTCACCATAGCTCCACCTCAAGGGTGTGGCTGGGATGTTAAATGTACAGCCACTGTTTTTTTTCCTCTGTGTTGCGGTCTGGAGAGGAGAGACTCTAGACGTGGCTTCAGGAGGAACTGAAGACACATGGCGTTCTGAGTGGGTGAACCCCTCAGAGATAAGGACTTTGCTATACTATATCTTTTGTTTTGCTGTTGACTCGCACCACAATTGTGGATACCAGGGCTATGGGGCACTCGGAGCCGAGCCCATAGAAGTCTATGGGAGTTGTCACTGGCAGCGGGACTCGGTCCGTGGCCCTGGCAGTCAATGCGATGGGGAAATATTTACAGGGGATATTTAGGATAGGTAGTTCGTGACGCCACCTGTGGTATCTGGTTATTTGGACCAGCGCTGCTATAAGGACTTTCACAGGGGATGTTATGGGGCAGCTTGGTAGTAAGTCTCCCACAGGTGAGACGGGTCCCTGGAAGTCTATGGTGATGAAACAGGTGTAGATAATAATTCAGTCGCACACAATGCAGCTTCTTTTCATACCTTTTACTGGTAGATGGTTCAAGCAGATCCCGGGGAGCTGGTTGGGGTGGAGAGTGCACATTCGGGTAACAGCTGAGCAGGTTAGAGGCCTCCTTAACTTCAAATGTATCTGAGTCCAAACTTGCGTGAAGCGAAGTTAACTCTGTAATCTCCAGCTTCCTCAATAGCTGCAATGCCCGGCCAACCTTGTGGTGGAGCCTTCTGAGTGGTGGGAACAGAGTCCTTCTATGCTTGGCCTAGCTAAAAGTCCTTGTTCCTACTGACTCCGTTTACGTATTGGCGCTTAGGGCTGCTCTCTGCGACCTGTAGTCCAGATAGCCTCCGGTTATCTTGTTACTAAGCATGAAGCATTAGCAACGCTTCGGACTCCGGTGTCCGGCAATTTAGTGCAGGCAATCAAATACCTGAAGCACTTCTCTAGCTGTCTTCTCCACTTTGCCCTTCGCCCTGCTCTCGCTCTTAGCATAAACACTTGGAGCTTCGTTGGTAATGTCAGCTTCCTCCTAGAGCTCGCTGAGCAGCTCTCAGTATCCTCCTTACTTCAGCTTCTGTTGAGGTACTGACTAAGGGTAGCTCTGACTAGGCTAGGATGATCCACTTCACCCGTACTAGCCTCCACTTCTTTGTCAGGTGAGCTACGCTAACTCTGCGAGGATTCAATCCTTTCTCCTCTCCTTCCAAGTCCAGACTCCACTGGCACTGAACTGCACTGTCCGAAGACAGGAAACTGACTGAACTCTGATTGCTAAGTCTCACTTCCTCTTGTACCCCTGATGGGTGTGTCTAAAAGTGTGAGTGAAGTGCATAGATATCAAGCTTTGCTGTTACCTTCCTGTGCACTCTCCTGGATTTTTATGTGTGCCTGCGTAGCTGGGCTACACATCCCCCCTTGGTAAAACACAGCACTCCCGGGCTGTAAAAGACAAAAAAAAAGAACATTTTGTTTTGCATTAACATAAACATTATAACTCTTCCCATCCGGGAGGTGAGGATTTCTTAAACGTTACAATTTGTACAATGGGAAAAATACAAAAGTATCAAAATATCAAAATATCAAACATTCTCATATATACAAGATACTTGTGGAGGACCCGCACCAAAAACCTCCCAAATCCGTGTGTATGACCGCTTCAGCACTCTCTTCTTGATGAACAACAGGGTTTTCTTCACGGAGCTTTAATGGGCCAGGACACAACTTCAATTGATCTCTAGACACAGTTGCCGTCGTTTTTCCTCCATCCTTGCTGATGGTACAGACCTTGCTGTTATCGAAATTGGAATTTTGCACGACATATGGCTCCTGTTCCCACTGATCATCCAACTTGTGTGTTCTTCTTTTCCTTTTGAGCACCATTTCTCCAGGCATTAAAGGCTTAGCAGGAGCATTTTTATTATAGTTCATCTCTTGCTTTTCTCTTACTTTGTTGAGACTGTTTTCCACGCAGGCTTGTACTCTCTTGTACGGTTCTTGTCGAGTTGTGTCCCAATCTTCAGCGTTGTCATCAGCCTCTGGTTCTACCACTCCCAGTTCCAAATCCATTGGCAGCCTTCCCGGTCTTGCTCTCATAAGGTAGGCTGGAGTGCAGTTGGTGGAACTTACTGGTATGTGGTTGTACAAGTCAACCAAGTCAGGTAACAAGTCTGGCCACCGATTTCTTTCTTCCAGTGGTACAGTTTTCAGTAAATCCATGACAATGTGATTCATCTTTTCACAAAGGCCGTTGGTCTGAGGTGGTATGGTGTTGTTCTGATCTTCTTACACCCATATAAGTGACAGAATTCCTTAAACAGTTCAGCTTCGAATGCAGGACCTCGATCAGTCAGCACCTGCTCCGGATATCCGTGTGGTCTGCAGAAACTTGCTTGGAAGGTTCTTGCTGCTGTCTCTGCTGTCAGATCTTTGACAGGGGCGACCACCAGAAACCTGGAATAGTGATCCACCATGGTCAGGGCATATGTACAGTATATCCCGACCTGCTTGGGGACAACTTGACGTGATCCAATGCCACGATCTCCAGGGGACGAGTCGTCCGGATAGGCTGCAAGGGTGCCTTCTGGCTACTGTAGTCTTTTCGCCTGAGGCCACAGGGTCCACAGTTCCGGCACCACTTCTCGATGGAGCTGCGCATCCCTACCCAGTAGAACCGGCACCTCAACAGGGTCTCCAGCTTTCTCCAGCCAAAGTGTCCTGCTTGATCGTGGTAGGCTTCCAGCACCATTTGGATGTCTGCTCTCGGGACCACTATTTGCCAAACCATCTCATGGGTCCTTGGGTCGACGTATCTCCTGCACAATTTCTCACGGTAAATGAATAACCGGCTTCTCTCATTCCACAGGAGCTTTGCTGGCATGGATGCATCTTTCTCCAAGGAGGAACCTTCCTGTTTTATCAGCTCCTTGACACGGCTGACCACGGGATCGCTGTCCTGAGTCTCTTTCCAGCTGTGATGAGGTAAAGGGTTCAACATCTCACCACACCGCTTCCTGTAGACCCGTTGCTCTTGGACCATCCCATTTCGGTGGAACGCAGGTAGCTCGATTTCTTCCAGATCATCTGATTCTTCCTCCGTGTCAGATTCATGCGGCATTCTGGACAAGGCGTCCGCGTTAGCATTTTTACGGCCCGCTCTGTATTTGATGGTAAACTGATAATTTGACAACCGAGCCATCCAACGTTGCTCCATGGCTCCCAGCTTGGCTGTTTCAAGGTGCGTCAAGGGGTTGTTGTCTGTGTACGCAGTGAACTTGTTGGAGGCAAGATAATGTTTAAATCTTTCGGTAATGGCCCAGACCAGCGCCAGGAACTCCAGTTTGAAGCTGCTATAGTTTTCCGGGTTCCTCTCAGTTGGCCTGAGTTTTCTGCTGGCATACGCGATGACTTTTTCTTGGCCGTTCTGCTTCTGACTGAGGACAGCTCCTAATCCTTCGTTACTGGCATCTGTGTATAGCAGGAACGGTTGGCTGTAATCTGGGTAGGCTAAGATTTCATCGCCTGTCAGTATCTCTTTCATCTCTTTGAATGCCTCAGCTTGTTCTTTTCCCCAATTGAATGGAGGGTTTCTGCTCTTGAGAGGTTGTCCGACCAGGAGGTCCTGTAAAGGCGCCGCCTTCTTAGTGTAATCTTTCACGAACTTCCTGTAGTAACCTGTTAGTCCCAGGAACTGACGCACCTCCTTTAGATTCTTCGGCTCCGGCCATTTCTGGATGGCTGTGACCTTCTCGGGGTCCGGCGCTACTCCTTCGGAACTGACAATATGTCCCAAGTACTGTACCTTCCGTTTGAGCAGATGGCATTTAGAGGGCTTCAGTTTCATCCCATACTTGGACAGTGACTCGAATACCTCTGCCAGGTGCTTCAGATGATCTTCATATGTCTTGGAGTAGACAATCACGTCGTCCAGATACAGCAACACGGTTTCGAAGTTGAGATGTCCTAGACAGCTCTCCATCACTCTCTGGAATGTCCCGGGGGCACTGCTGAGGCCAAACGGCATTCTGTCAAACTCGCAGAGTCCCATTGGGGTGGTGAAAGCAGTTTTCTCCCGATCCTCCTCAGCCACAGCTACTTGCCAGTACCCACTAGTAAGGTCGAGGGTAGAAAAGTAGTTAGCCGTTTTCAGAGCAGCTAAGGATTCCTCTATGCGTGGTAATGGGTAAGCATCTTTATGTGTTATACGATTTACTTGCCTATAATCTACACACATTCGCATGCTACCATCCTTCTTTTTAACTAGCACTAGAGGTGCCGCCCAGGGGCTACAACTATCCCTTATCACCCCGGCTTTCTTCATGTCATGAAGCATTTCCTTAGCTTTCTGATAGTGGGCTGGAGGTATAGGCCTGTACCGCTCTTTGATGGGAGGATGACTGCCTGTAGGGATATGATGCTGTACTCCCTTAATTGTCCCAAAATCAAGTGGGTGCTTGCTAAATACTTGTGCGTACTCTTGTACCACCCGTAGTACCGCCTGTTTCTGGTGGACGGAGGTGGTGTCTGTCCCAATATGAAGCTGCTGACACCAGTCCGCTACCGGGGTTGCCGGATCATTATCCTCCGCTGGTTGGCGGGAGGCTAAGGACTCGGTTGTGAGGATAGAATTGTTATCTACGGCATGTAATTTAGCAACTGTAGCATAACGTGGCAAATTTACTTCATCGTCCCCCCAGTTGAGAAGCCGTACTGGTACTCTCCCATTTATTACTTCCACTACCCCTCTAGTCTGAGTGTAGGTCTGTGTTCGGAGCGATGGGGTTCTACTACTGCTTGGTAGTTCTGTCCTCTCAGACCCATGGCTGCTCTACACCATATTAACATTTCGCTCATTGGGGGTATTACAATGGGGTTCGAATCTGTGACCCGTACATTACCGATTTCACCATCCGTAAGCTTCGCTTGCTGCTGGCACATCAGGGCCCGGATCTCCCTCTGGATCACTCCCTTCTGCTTTGGCCTGGCAATTTCAGCGAGCTGTTGGAGCAAAAACACAACTTCTCCCAGACAGTTACTGATAATGTTAGTACCTAGTATCACATTTAAGGCATTCTCCTCATTTACAGTCCTGACTACTAGGAGTCCCTGATCCTTCAGCTCCACCCTGCCCACTTTTACATTTACGTTTTTGGCTCCAATTACTTCAACAGGGAGACCATTGGTGGCGTACACTATCAAGTCAGGGCTCGGGGGCTGGAGACTGTCCATGGACCAAAATTTTTTGTAAAGGACGTCAGGTATGATGGTCACCTGAGATCCCGTGTCCAGCAGTGCAGGGATTGCAATCCCGTCCAGAATCATGGATAGGTAGGGCCGTCCACCCACGAACCTGCGGTTCCAGTCTAAGGGGCCTGGTGAGTCTACTCCTGGGTGTTGGCCCTCTGACCCAGGATCGGCTCGTTTAAAGGACATTGCTGAGCCATATGACCTTTTTGATTGCAGCGGTAGCAGATGATCTCCCGGCGAGGATGGTGTTGCTCAGGAGTCGCTCCTGGGGGTGGCGTGGTCCTCCTCCGGTGAGGCGACGTCCTCCATTTCCTCCGGTTCATCCAAGGGACATCCTCCGGACAGTCGGCTAGTAGGATCTTCCCTCCTTCCTCTTTCCGCAGTCGCAGGGCATCCATTACAGTGGCTAAGTTCTTAGTCAGCTGGCGCACTTCTGAGCGCAGACATTCCAACTCACTAGGGGGCGCCACCTGCGTTTTAGCTTCTGCCACCTGCGGGGAAAAGGTGGGTACTGCCGGCTTAAGAGTGGCTTCACCCGGGTGATACTGATTTGCCACCTCAGGCTTTTCCAGGGGTCGCAGTCCTTTTATTGCCATGTCCTTGAGGGCATCGAAGGTGGCATCTGGATGATCCAAGGACCACCAGTTTACAGTCCTGCTTTCCTCTGGAGACCTCAGTCCCCGCACGAATTGCTCCTTCAACATTTGGCTCTCAACAATGGGACTTGCAGGGTTAGCCTGTTTAAGAGCTCGCAGGGCCCCCTGTAGTCGGCAGGCGTAGTCCCTTATACTGTCACCCGATTTCTGGAAGCACTGATAAAATGCCATCCGGAGATCCGTTTCTGTGCGGTCCTCAAAGATGGCCTGTAGCTTTAAGAGAATCGCAGGTACCGACTCCTGGTCTGCAGTGGGCCAAGTCTCTACTTCTCTCTCAGCCGCACCAGCTAACTGTCCTATTACCACAGCAGCTTTTTGCTTCTCAGTCATGGAGTACATATCTAAGATGCTACAATTTTCCTTAACCTGGCAGGGTGTCGGGCTCGCCGCTGTATTGAGGAGCACTTCGCTCCTGGCATGTATGGGAGCGCTAGGGGCATAAGCGGGACCACCGGACCAGGTGAGGGAACCGCACCTCCATCCAGCACTACAACGCCAAGCGGTGGGTTATTGGGGCCACCGGCGGGGACCGCTCCGTCTGCTGGTTGCTGCGACATATTGATGCCCCTTAGTTAAACTGAGCCTACCTCTTTCGCAGGCTGCAGCGTCGCAGGCACAGCGGTGGAGACAGGACCTTCGTGGCAGGCACAGCGGTGGAGAGAGGACCTTCGTCGCAGGCACTCTGATGTCAGAGCGTTCACTTCCTGTTTCACAGGACCTGCCGCCGCGTCAGTGCTGGGGGCGGAGCCAAGCAACAGCGCGCTTTTTTTCAGGTACGCCCCCTTTCTTCACCAGCGCCTGAGGGCGCGAATATTGCGGTAAAGATGGCGGTATTTGGCGCCAAATGCAGCAAACAGTCTTTTTCACCAAACAGTTCAATATAGGCACACAGGACTCACAATTGCAAGATTCGCATCCTGTTCGTGACGCCAAAGTAATTGACTCGCACCACAATTGTGGATACCAGGGCTATGGGGCACTCGGAGCCGAGCCCATAGAAGTCTATGGGAGTTGTCACTGGCAGCGGGACTCGGTCCGTGGCCCAGGCAGTCAATGCGATGGGGAAATATTTACAGGGGATATTAAGGATAGGTAGTTCGTGACGCCACCTGTGGTATCTGGTTATTTGGACCAGCGCTGCTATAAGGACTTTCACAGGTGATGTTATGGGGCAGCTTGGTAGTAAGTCTCCCACAGGTGAGACGGGTCCCTGGAAGTCTATGGTGATGAAACAGGGTGTAGATAATAATTCAGTCGCACACAATGCAGCTTCTTTTCATACCTTTTACTGGTAGATGGTTCAAGCAGATCCCGGGGAGCTGGTCGGGGTGGAGAGTGCACATTCGGGTAACAGCTGAGCAGGTTAGAGGCCTCCTTAACTTCAAATGTATCTGAGTCCAAACTTGCGTGAAGCGAAGTTAACTCTGTAATCTCCAGCTTCCTCAATAGCTGCAATGCCCGGCCAACCTTGTGGTGGAGCCTTCTGAGTGGTGGGAACAGAGTCCTTCTATGCTTGGCCTAGCTAAAAGTCCTTGTTCCTACTGACTCCGTTTACGTATTGGCGCTTAGGGCTGCTCTCTGCGACCTGTAGTCCAGATAGCCTCCGGTTATCTTGTTACTAAGCATGAAGCATTAGCAACGCTTCGGACTCCGGTGTCCGGCAATTTAGTGCAGGCAATCAAATACCTGAAGCACTTCTCTAGCTGTCTTCTCCACTTTGCCCTTCGCCCTGCTCTTGCTCTTAGCATAAACACTTGGAGCTTCGTTGGTAATGTCAGCTTCCTCCTAGAGCTCGCTGAGCAGCTCTCAGTATCCTCCTTACTTCAGCTTCTGTTGAGGTACTGACTAAGGGTAGCTCTGACTAGGCTAGGATGATCCACTTCACCCGTACTAGCCTCCACTTCTTTGTCAGGTGAGCTACGCTAACTCTGCGAGGATTCAATCCTTTCTCCTCTCCTTCCAAGTCCAGACTCCACTGGCACTGAACTGCACTGTCCCGAAGACAGGAAACTGACTGAACTCTGATTGCTAAGTCTCACTTCCTCTTGTACCCCTGATGGGTGTGTCTAAAAGTGTGAGTGAAGTGCATAGATATCAAGCTTTGCTGTTACCTTCCTGTGCACTCTCCTGGATTTTTATGTGTGCCTGCGTAGCTGGGCTACACATCGTTATGCCAGAAAGGCAACGTTTACTTTACTGAACCCTGCTACGGTTTATGCTGTCTCATAATAAACCAGCAGATGACTTACCTAAGAAGCATTCCTGTGTTTACCTTTGCAAGCAGCAGAGTGAATTACAGTATATATATATATATATATATTTTTTTTTTTTATTCATATATATAGATATATAAACAATTAATATATAATAAATTATTAATAAATTAATCATATTATTATTACATTAATGGGAGACTGGGTTTCAAAATCCCGGCTCTGCCCTTTCAAAAATAAATTTAAATAAATTATATACCAAAGCTCCTAACATTATAATACTACCTTAGGTGGCTGTCATAGCTGTTAAAAAGTGCACAACCACCAATGTGGGAGACTGGGGTTCAAATCCTGGCTCTGCCCTGTTGGACATAATATACCAGTAGTGGTCCTTGGGCAAGATTACTAACACTATAGTGCCTACCTCAATAAACATGAGAGTGTCACGAACAAAGAGAGTCATGCCGGCTCGGACGTTGCCCGAATTAACAACGTCCGTGTCAGATGTCGAGGAACCAGGACAATCTGATGATAAATGGGCTACTGGAACAAACCTTTCATGGACAAGGCAAGAGAACCTGGATCTGATGAAATGCTACTATAACAGTAGACCAAGTGAGGATCTATGAATCGTATGAGGAAACTCTGGATGGATACAAGACCTGCATGTCCACTGACTGAGAAACAAGTAGTCATCCAACGTTTCAATATCATAAAGAGAAAGCTATTATCATAACTTGAGAAGGATCAACTGCACTGCAGATCCACCCCACATGAAGACCTGGAAGAACAACATGTGCAACCCCCTTAAGATCCTGATCCAATCCTGCAACTAGAGAGCACTGCAGTTGATCTGAAATAGAAGATCTTAGATAAACTAACTACCATCAATACTAGAGATCGACTGCCAAGGCTCAGCAAAGAAACAGACAGTATGCTAGAAGATGCCAATAGAGCACTTGCAACAATACCTACCACTACCATAACTCAAACTAATGAACTGATCTATGCTACTGCCTCAGCAATCATGGAAATGCTTGGCTATACAACCAGGAAGAACAACAGAAGTACGTGCCCCTCTTGGAAAAGAAAACTGGAGACAAAGATCAAGGTGACACAAAGGGAAGTCAGCCAACAAACAGAAATACATGAAGGTGTAAAGATCAAGGATAAGAGCAAGCTGGACAAGTATAAACGCATGACCCCAACTGAAGCCCTAGAGACTGCTAAACAAAGCCTCACAACACTTGTTGCATGATGAGGAAGATACACTAGAGAAGCTGAGGCCAAGAAGATAAATGTCCTGTTCTCCAGAGAACCATCCAAGGTGTACTGCCAACTACAAAGTAACAGCACAAAAGCTGCAACTCCACCAATAGCAGAGACTAAACAAGATCTGAGAATGAAACACAGCGACCACCTAGAGCAAGAACCAGTCACCATTACAGAAGCAGACATCCAACAGCGGGTCAAGAATATGAAAAGCTGGACAGCACCTGGCCCGGACATGATCCACACCTACTGGCTAAAGAAATTAACTGCGGTACATGAACGTATGGCAAAGCAGATGAACCAACTGCTAGAAGCAGGCCACCACCCAGCTTGGCTAACACAAGGAAGAACAGTGCTGATCATGAAGGATCCTCACAAAGGAACAGATCCATCCAGCTACTGCCCAATAACCTGCCTTACAACAACATGGAAACTTCTGTCAGGCATCATAGCCACCAAGCTACAGAACCATATGTACCAATACGTGAATCCAGCTCAGAAAGGCATTGGGACCAAAACCAAGCATCAGCTCCTAGTAGATAGAGCAGTCGCTCACACCTCTAAATCCAGACAGACCAATCTCAGCACAGCCTGGATTGACTACAGGAAAGCCTATGACTCAATGCCACACACATGGATCTGTGAATGCTTGGCTCTATACAATGTCAACAGGAAATGAAGAACCTTCCGCAGAAACTCAATGGGGCTATGGAGAACAAAATTGAAAGTCAACTCAAGAAAACTAGTACAAGTGACCATCAAATGCGACATATACCAAGGTGATGCACGGTCCCTATTTCTGTTCTGCATAGGCTTGAACCCCCTCAGTCAGATAATTGCAGAGTCTGGCTATGGATACAAGTTTAAGAGTGGAAGCACCATCAGCCACCTCCTCTACATGGATGACATCTAGTTGTATGCGAAAAATGAACTAGATATCAATTCTCTGATCCACCTGACAAGGATCTACAGTGAAGACATTGGGATGTCCTTCGGACTGGAGAAGTGCAGTCGGTTGGTAATAAAGAGGGGTAAGTTAGTCAAGACAGATGGAGTAGAATTACCAGCAGGGCACATAACAGATGTACAGACATGCTACAAGTACCTCGGCATCCCACAGGGATACGGTAACCATGATGAGGAGGCAAGGAAAGCAGCAACATCCAAATACCATCAAACAGTAAGACAGGTCCTGAAGTGCCAGCTCAATGGGAAGAATAAAATCCGTGCCATCAATATATATGCCCTGCCCGTTATCTGACACCCTGCTGGCATTGTGTGCTGGCCAAAGGAAAAGATGGAAGCTGCAGATGTGAAAACAGGAAAGCTCTTCACAATGCATGGAGATCTCCACCCTAAGGGCCCCGTCTCACTCTTCAATGTCCCAGCGATCCCACCAACAATCCGACGTGGATGGGATCGCTGGGACATCATTAGCTGATCGCTGGTGAGCTGTCACATGGGCAGACTCACCAGCGATCAGGACCAGCGAGCACGCTGTTATCCAGGTTAAACATCGGGTTAGGCCCCTTTCACACATCCGGCGGGCGCCTGGCGGCGCCCCCGGCATTTTGCCGCAGCGCCGCATGTGAAAAGCTTTCACACTTCCGGCGCCCAAAATGCGGTTTTTTGCCGGATGGTTGCTGATGCTTGGAGAGATAAGCAACCATCCGGCAAAAAAAAAAAAACGTTACATGCAGCGTTTTTTTCCGGACGCCGCAATGTACATTTGCGCCGCATCCGGACAAAACCGCATGCAACAGCATTATGCGGCCCCGCCTAAGTCAATGCGAAAAGCGCATGCGGGCACAATTTTCAATGCGCCTGGAAATGCCGGGGGCGCCGCAAGGCGCCCGCCGGATGTGTGAAGCCAGCCTAACAAAGCGCTGCGCGGCGCTTAGTTACCCGACGTGAACACTGGATACCAGCTCCCAGCTTCTGCTGTACAATGCTGGAAGCTCGCTGATCGTTGGTCTCCCGCTGTCACACGCAGCGATGCGCGCTGGCCAGCGGGACACCAACGATGAAAAAATGGTCCAGGCCATTCGATGACGATCAGCGATACCCAGCAGGGGGGCTGGTCGTCGCAGATGTCACACTAAGCGAGATCGGTGGCTAGGTAGCTGTTGCGTCACAAAATCGGTGACGCTTCAGCGATCTCGCTAGCGATCTTGCTTAGTGTGACGGGGGCTTTAGTCTAACACCCAAAGATTGTGTACCAACAAAAAGGAGGGTGGTCGAGGCTTGATAAGCATCCAAGTCACCATCACAGATGAAACAAGGAGTATCCAGGAATACATCAGGAAAATGGGATCCAAAGATGAGATGCTGAGAGAATGCCTAAGGCAGCAACAATAACAGATATGGAAGGAAGAACAGGAACATGAAGCACCACGGCAAGACAAGCCGCTGCATGGGATGTACCATCGACAGATAATGGAGGTGGCTGACATGGAGAAATCCTACCAATGGCTGGAGAAAGCTGAACTCCGAGACAGCACAGAGGCACTAATCATAGCGGCACAATAGCAGATCCATAGAAGCAGGAATCTATCACACAAGACAAGAGCCAAGATGCAGACTATGCAAAGAAACCTCTGAAATAGTCCAACACATAGTGGCAGGATGCAAAATGCAAGCAGGAACAGCGTATACCGAACGCCACAACCAAGTAGCGGGAATTGTATACAGGAACATCTGCACAGCATATGGGCTAAGTCCCCCTGAGTCCAGGTGGGAGATCCCAGAGAAAGTGGTGGAGAATGAAAGGGCTAAACTCCTGTGGGACTTCAAGATTCAGATGGATAAGCAGGTATTGGCTAACCAACCAAACATTGTGATAGTAGACAAGGACCAGAAGACAGGAATGATAATAGATGTGGCAGTGCCAAGTGGCGGCAACATCAGAAAGAAGGAATATGAGAAGCTGGAGAAATACTAGGGCCTCAAAGGAGAACAGGAGAAGATGTGGAAGGTGAAGGCGACAGTGATTCCAGTGGTGATAGGAGCACTTGGAGCAGTGACCCATAAGTTGGAAAAATGGCTACAACAGATCCCAGAAGCAACATCTGAACTCTCTGTCCAGAAAAGCGCAATGCTCAGAACAACTAAGATCCTGCGCAGAACCCTCAAACTCCCAGGCCTCTGGTAGAGGACCCGAGAATGAGGAAGGACAAAAAAAGACCACCCCCATTGGGAGGTAAGAAGAAGTATAAATTATTCAAAATTAATATATTATTAATAAATTAATATATATATTAACATTAATACCTTAATACTTTACATTTTTAAAATTTTTTCATTTTTTTTAATAATACATTACCCATTTTAGCTATTTTTCCATCTACTACTACTCATGGTGCTGGTGTCACAGGCCCACCTGACTTCCCCCCTCTCTATAAACATTCAGCAGGTGAAATGAATAGGACAGTTAACTAAGATCAAAAGGAATGTTCAAAAGAATGTGTTAATCCATCTGGAATTCCTCAGAACTGTCAATCACAAATACAAGGCCCAGAGGAATTTTAAGTGGAATTTATGTTTCCCTTCTTTTCAAGCTGGAGGAAGTTAGAAAATTTGGATGGCAGTCGCTACTTTATTTGAGTCTAGGAATATTGATAGCAATGAATACAAGGGTAAGATGAATCCAGTATGGACGGGTGCCAGCCTCTAAAGGGTTAAATTCAATGATCATCCAATAAAGAAAAAAGTTTATGTTTCGGCTTTCTTACATGTCTCTGTTTGTTTGTTTGTCTCGTACGCTTCTTTTCTCCTAAGAACATTGGAGTAATGAAGCAGATCTTTTACGTGTGTTTTGCAGATCCTGTAGGAAGTTCCATTGATCTCTAAAGTCTTCAGCTATTTCTCTAGTCATTAAAACAAAATGTTGAGCATTACTGTCATTTGGGTTTCTGGTTATAGTGTTTCTGTATAGATGTACATGGGGATTTCATTTTCTCAATCCAGGATGCTATTTGAAGCTGCAGAGGACTGAGTGCAGCGGCTTCCTGTCTGAACTTTTAATTACAGCTTTGATGTTAAAGTACATGTTTGTTGGACCAGTTACATCATGGAGACAAGATTGCCAAGAGCCTCCGTAATGTATCCAGGATGAGTGATTAAGAAATGATGGATGCCTTCTCATTACATTGCAATAAGTAGTAATGATGTTGTGACACATGATGAAATACATGATCGTAAAATAAGCATTAAGATGAACAATCTAAAGGCTTATTCCTATATTTTAGATTAATGTCAAATCCACAGGATATGCCAAAAATGTATAATTGACCACAGGGACCCACATCTGTCTCAAAAACTGTTACACGCTGCTTTTAAAAGATGAGGTGGTCACATGTGCATGGTTCTCATTGGGAGATCCTAAAATTGTCGAGCCCACTCTGAAGCTCCCATAGAAATGAAAGGGGAGAAATGGTCATTCTCAATATAAAATCATTGTATGTTCTGTGCATAAAACAACAGTGTCAGACTGGGGGGATGCCAAGGGTCTTAATTCTGGGGGCTCACTCTACAGTTGCATGGTAATGGTACCTGACATTTGTTTGTCAATTCCTGGTCAACATTCTTCATACATTTGAATTCAAGTCCCAGTGGATCCTGAAAGTCTGTAGCCGTCAGGGCATGCTGGCTGTGACAGTTGCACATGAAGTGGAAAAGTGAAGACAAGAAATTGAAAATTAATTTATGAAAAATTATACAAATGAAAGGTGACACACGCATTTTCTGCTTCAGTTTTAACCTCCTGACTGGTCATCATTGCCTTGGAGCGTGTCTGTTCTGGGAGTAATTCAACAACTTACTGCTGTGCATATTTAGTGGCCATGCATTGTCTCTTGATGGAGCGGGATCAGGAGCTGAGCCTGCTCCTTCCAGGTGCAACTGTCGACTCTGTTACATATCCAGCATTTTGACAGGAACTGTTGAGAATGGATATTGTTTAACCCCTTAAATTCCACAAAGACTTAAAGAGAACCTGAAACCAGGTTAAAAAAAATGAAAGCTTTTGCTATTATTATGTACCCAATTCTCCCTTGAGTATTCTGGTATTCTCCTTGGTAGGGCCCTATTTGGCGTTCATGCTGCCCTAGGCACTTTAAATGGTCAGGCCCCCTACTAGTAATAACAATCCGACAGAAAAGGAACAATTTTTTTTCAGGTGTCATCCTAGTACTTCTGCATTTTTCTCTTCCATTCTTTTCCACTGAAGAGGTGATTTCTTCCAAGCCAATAAAAACCATTTGGAAGGTCTTGTTTTTATTCAAGCTTATCATTAAGTAACAGATCTGTGAGACACAGATGCAAAATGGAAGAAAATTGGAAGCCTTCCAATTTGCATCCGTTTCTTACGGATCCCCTTAGACTTGAATGGACGAGTCTGATCAGCAAATCAGATGAGAATAGGACCTGCTCTGAGTCACATGGATCTCACTCTCAGATCCATGATTTTAACAGATGTGTGAATACATTAATTCTACACTATGGGACAGAGTGCTGCCGAAGGGAGAATAAATTTGGACAGCAGTCAGCCACTCAGATGTGTGAGTGTAGCCTAAGAATAAGTTCTCAAAATGAGTATTTGGTGAGTTTGATCTTGCAGATTTTCTGCAACAATTAGATAAATTAGGTTATTTGCATGTTTTTTACATGTGTTTTTATCACGGTTTTTTCCCTCCTCAGTTTCTTTTTGGTATGTCATGCTTTAATTAAAACTACTTTGTTTTGGATGAATCCTGTTACTTAGCTTTGATATAACATCATTAAAAAGTAATTAGTGGATTACATGTACCTTTACTGTGTTTCCACTGTGGAAATGCACTAAAAACATATATGTTTTTTATCTGTCAATTTTCTAATCTCATTCAAGTCTATGGGCAAAATCTGCAGATAAAATGCACATTTACTACAAGAGGTATTGACATGTTGCAGATTTCAAAGTTGGACCATAGGTCAGTTTCAGCAACGTAAAAAGCACACTGGGCATGAGATTTCCATAAATCTCATACACACTAAATACTCAACATGGGAACTCAGCCTAATATGTATGGGGCCACATGACAGATGATTGCTGGGGGAGATAAGGATCTGGCATGTCCAATATCGGACAGCCGATTCTTTTGTTTTGTAAGAGATATGCAGCCACCAAAGATGTCTGACAGCTCCTCTCTAATAGAGAACGTAGAACACTCCTGTGCATGGGAAACTTGGACGACAGAGCTGTCGGCTGAATGATTGGCTGAAACATCGTTCAGTGGACAGTTTTCTAAAGTGTTGTTTGGCTGACATACTATATAAGGCCTCGTTCAGAAGGCTGCATTTTTAGTATTTGTGTTATCCATGTACAATGGACGGCACACTGACCTAATATTGATTTACAGTCAAGTCTGATTGCTACAGGTTCAGAACTACCATCAGTACATGAATACATAACCAAGTACAGAAGTATAGTACAGCAATAAATTGCAGTTTCAGGTCAGCCCCATATACAATTGTACTGCATGAACCTACAACTCCCAGTATGTCCTTAACAATGGTAAGGAGATACTGGGAGTTGATGTTACCAGCCATCATCAGACTGCGGGCCATCCATACAGGAACCACAGTACTGATTAGACGCAGGCATTAGCACTACTAAAAATTCAAAGGGAATTTGACAGTAGGATTTAGCCCTATTAACTTATACAGTGCTGCATTTGTCATTAAATGCTGATTTCAACAATCCCAATGTTAAAGGCATGATATTGACTGGCTGGGATGCACTACTCAGCACTAAGTGCATGTCAGTCCGACTAGTCAAGCTAGTTAGAACATGCAGCAAAACAAGATTAAAATGTTGTTTTTACGATTGCGCTAGCAACTTTCCCTTATCATTGGAATTGTTAAAAATCAGCGTTTAATGACTGATGCAGTGTTATAATTGGTTAATAAGGGTAAATCCTGCTGCCAGGTTCACTTTAAATAGAAACTTAACTTTTGATTTTTGCTTTTAGATGTTTCAGGCTCTTTATTTTGAGTAGATCAGTGTAGATCCTGAGAACCCCCACCAATTGCTCAAAAGACTTCTTAGAAGTGTGCAGCTCATGAGACAGCAGCCTATGACTATTTACCGTATCCACTCTCTGAGGTTTCCTGTCTACTGAGCTGAGCACTTTTAAGACGTCTTTTGAGTTATCGGTGGGGGTATTTGAACCTGGATCCAAAACCAATCTGCTCAGAATTCAAGAGCAAAACAATAGAAGAGAAATACGCTGGCACTTCTACCACACCCAAATCCAGGGAATCAGGATAAAAAAAAGGTTTTTGCACTCGATTGTCAGCTATTGCGGTGCTCAGCTTCTGGATAGCTTATTTCATAATCGGTAAGTAGTAGATAAGCAGAAGAAGAGCTGAAAGAAGCGTGTACGCACGTAAAACAGCTGTTGCTTGTTCTTCTGATGTCTTTGTTTGTCATCCCATGAAAGAATAAAGCTACCTTTTACAGAAATGCCAGTGGTGAGTGTCACTATCTACTTAACGACAGGCCTGACTGGCGATCTGGCAATTCTGGCAAATGCCAGAAGGGCCTGTCTGATCTTGGGCTGCCTTGTCTGCTACACTGTTAACAGAATCGTGTTCTCAAGACACCAATACTGTTAAGAGTTGTGATGGAGCACATGGTCGCTGACTCCATCACTTACCTCAGCAGGCCACGGGTATCATTAGAAATATTGGTCTTGTAGTAAATTTTCTTTTCCTCCATCCAGGGTAATATTAATAATATATCCCATCTGGTGCTTGGGGATGGGGACAACATGGGCCTTTGTGATTTCAAATGCCCGGGCTGAATTTCAGCCCCAGTCCATACCTGCTTACCGATAACTTGCGTTTACATTGAAGATGATAATCAGAAAGCAAATATCGGCATATATTAACAGACTGTAAGTCCCCCAATGTGCCAGCAAAAGGTTTGTTAATTGGGTGAAATAATTTTTAACCCCTTCATGACCAGAGCTTTTTTCGGTTTTGCGTTGTTTTTTTGCTACCCTTCTTCTCAGAACCATAACTTTTTTATTTTTCTGTCAATATGGCCGTGTAAGGGCTTGTTTTTTGGGGGATGAGTTGTAATTTTGAACGACACCATTGGTTTTACCATGTCGTGTACTAGAAAACGGGAGAAAAATTCCAAGTGTGGTGAAATTGCAAAAAAGTGCATTCACACACTTGTTTTTTGTTTGGCTTTTTTACTAGGTTCACTAAATGCTAAAACTGACCTTCCATTATGATTCTCCAGGTATTACGAGTCCATAGACACCAAACATGCCTAGGTTCTTTTTAATCTATGAGGTGAAAAAAATTCCAAACTTTGTTAAAAAAAAAAATTGTGCCATATTCCGATACCTGTAGCGTCTCCATTTTTCGTGATCTCGGGTTGGGTGAGGGCTTATTTTTTGTATGCCAAGCTGAGGTTTTTATTGATGCCATTTTGGTGCAGATACGA
>JARQOD010000004.1:217830659-217858540 GCA_033576555.1 Oophaga sylvatica
AATTTTTCATTTTCACAAGGGTAACAGGAGAAATTGTACCCCAAAAGTTGTTGTCCTGTTTATCCTGAGTATGCTGGCACCCCATATGAGGGGGTAAACCACTGTTTGGGCGCACGTCGGGGCTCGGAATGGAGGGAGCACTGTTTGACTTTTTGAACGCAAAATTGACTGGAATAAATGGTGGCGCCATGTCGCATTTGGAGACCCCCTGATGTGCCTAAATAGTGGAAACCACTCAATTCTAACTCCAACCCTAACCGCAACACACCCCTAACCACAACCCTAACCCCAACACACCCCTAACCCTAATCCTAACCCTAACCCCAACACAGCCCTAACCCTAATCCCAACCCTAACCATAACCCTAACCTCAAGCCTAACCCTAATCCCAAATCTGACCCTAACACATCCCTAACCCTAATCCCAACTCTAACCCTAACCACAAGCCTAACCCTAATCCCAACTCTAATCCTAACCACAAGCCTAACCCTAATCCCAACCCTAACCCTAATTCCAACTGTATCCCTAATTCCAACCGTAACCCTAATTCTAACCCTAACCCTAATTCCAACCCTAACCCTAATCCTAACCCTAACCCTAATTCTAACCCTAACCTAATGCTAACCCTAATGGAAAAATAAAAAATATTTTCTTTATTTTATTACTTGTCCCTACCTATGGGGCTGATAAAGGGGGGGTTAAATACTTTTTTTTTATTTTGATCACTGTGAGTTTATCAGAGTGATCAAAATAGATTAATGGAATCTGCCAGCCGGCGGGCGCACTGCGCATGCGCCCGCCATTTTGCAAGATGGTGGCGCCCAAGAAGCATCCCGGAGGGACTCCGGGATGGCCACAGGGACTTCGGAGACACCGGGGGATGTGAGGGGGGGATCGGAAGGCAAGGGGGAATGGAGCGGAGTGAAGGGGGACAGACAGTGATGGAGGCTACCGATCGCCGCCATCAATCGGTGGCGGCCGCCAATCACCGCTGTCACTCGGTGTGGGGGGGTCGGATCTCGGTCTCCAGCCATGGCCGATGCTATTGCAGCATAGGCCATGGCAGGATTGTAATATTTCATCAAATTTCATTGGTGAAATATTACAAATCGCTCTGATTGACTGTTTCACTTTTAACAGCCAATCAGAGCGATCATAGCCACATGGGGGGTTAAGCCACCCCCCCTGTGATGAAGCACAAAGGGTCTTGTGCCTGCGGGTCGGGTGAACTTTCAGTGACCCCGGTCACCTGACCTGCAGGAACGCGATTTATACCATGACGCCTACGTAGGCGTCATGGGTCAGGATGGCACAGGTTTTCATGACGCCTACGTAGGCGTCATGGGTCGAGAAGGGGTTAATGAACTCATTGATGGCAGGCATGTAAGTGCTTGTATTTCTAGCGCTCATGTTTGATACTGAATAAATTGAAATATTGTGAAAATTTTGATTCCCCTTTTTCATAATTTGCATATCATTAACATGTCTGTCGATCCTGTGACCTCTGTATTTGCACCGCTTTTCTTTCTTGGTTTTGCAATGTCAATGATTAGGAATGCATGTCACTCATAATCAAATAAGTGCATTTTGAAAAGTGATCATTTGCTAAAATACTAGAGGGACAGTGTCCAAAATGTAAGAACAGAAAATCTGAAGACCTGTAAAAGATTTGTGGTGAATATTAACAAAGTGCTATATTTACAAGATCTTTGAAAGCCGAGAATCATTCTTTATCTTGATTATGCTTTTTAGTGTTTGACTACTGCAATTTCAGAATTCAGCACCATAGCTAGGGCTGTCTCTTGACCTCTATTTAATGTCTAATTTTGCTTCTAGCAGGTTGCCTAATAATGACACATCCTCTCCGACTCCCTCCAGTCTGCTGCTGCTTATTTTAGTGCAACCACTAGAAAGAAGAAAGTGTGGATGGGCCTGAGAAGCTGACATGGATAATTATGCATGACACAGCAAGTGATTCTGTCTGAGTGTTGTGAAAGTGGACATGCTTATAAAACTGATGAAATGTCTATTACAAACCTAGGTCTCTGAATCTACAGTCATGTGTTAATGTGTAGAATGAATCAACAGGCAATTTTCCAATCAATGTAAGAAGTAAGGTTCACATTAGATTGCAAACATTGACTAGAAAGACTTTATTATTTGAAATCATACAACACATAGGTTTGTGAACATCTGTAAAAAGCAACATTGCGTGCATATATAGTAAGTATTTGGAAAAAAAACAAGGAAAGCTATATTTATCTAGGTTGTGAGCCCCCAGTATACTGATAAAAGGGTCTATAAGGCTCTGTTTTTACTATACTGAACAGTATAGAAACTAGTGTAGACATGAAATTAAGAAGTACCCTTAACAAACAATGTTTTCAATATTTTTATATGCGACATATGAACACTACCTGCACTCTTTGATCCTTCTGGTTGGTTTGGTTGTTTAATGTGGTTTGCATCCTTCGGTTCCAGTTAGAATAAACTTTAGCAAGTAACAGTTCATTACTGCCGTCAAGCAGAAATTATCATCATAAAAGCACACAAAAAAGTACAATAGTTGCAAATGTAAAAATAGATTTGTTAGTTCTTATCTCAACAGGAAATTCGAAGGGTGTGGCCTTCTATATCTCACTATGAGATCCCTGTGCGGCTGCAATGTTTAATGGGAATCTGTAACCATTGTTTTGCTGCCTCATCTGAGAGCAGCATAATGTAGGCAAATAGACCCCGAATCTAACAATGTATCACTTAGTTTACTGGGTGCAGCACTTGTGACGCAATCAGTTCTTAGATGCAGAATGAAGCAGAGCTGAGAAAGCTAGCCCTGCCCACACCAGGCTTTCTATGTACATAGCCTATTGACAGTGAGCTGCTTATCAGAGAAGGGGGCATGGTTGGCCAAGGAAGTGTCTGCCATGTAGTGTTGACAATGATAATCACCACGTGATAAAAATTTAATTGCAAGTAATGGGAACACAGCTTTCTAAGTGACACATTGCTGAAATCTGTGTCTTAACCCCTACATTATGCAATCCTCAGATTACATAGCAAAAACCTGCTGACGATTGCCTTCAAGACCCCATTGAAATCATATTTATGGCCTAGGTTTATTTCATATGGCAGGAAAAGCTCCCAAAATACGAGGTGTTTCCATATGGTTTCAGTGAAATCTTTGATTGAAATGGACCAACAGATGCCAAAGGACTCTCTTTCAGCCTCTGTTGGACCAATATGTGTTAGTCTATTAAAAAAAAATGTGTAGATAGACTATGTACAGTATCAAGTTGAAAGGCATATAGTGCATAGTATATGTTTTTAACACTGGATCTCTAAGTGTCCCAATATGTGTCTGTCTATCAGAGGTATTTTTGAAACAGAAGCCATTAACGTGATGTGGTCAAGAACAAACATACAAATCATGGTGAAATAAGAATCTTGCATATCTTAACATGATACCTAATTTAACATATTTTACTTCCCTAAAAAGGATTTAGAAGGAAATCATGATTATTGTAATGTTTCTACTCAGTAATGCAGTAAGTATACCTAATGGTAACTGTATCCAGAAGCTCCATAACTATAGGGGGCAAAATTAGATGACTCAATAGCTACTCTGCCACTTAACCCCTTTACCCCTAAGACTGTTTGCACCTTCATGACCAGGCCAAATTTTACAATTCTGACCAGTGTCAATTTATGTGGTAATTACTCTGGAACGCTTCAATAGAATCCACTAAGTCTGAGAATGTTTTTTGTGACATATTGTACTTCATGGTAGTGGTAAAATTTCTTCAATATGACTTGCATTTACTTGTGAAAAAAATGGAATATTGGTGAAAATTATTCAAATTTCAAACTTTTAATTTTTATGCCCTTAAATCAGATAGTTACTGTATGTTACACAAAATAGTTAATAAATAACATTTCCCACATGTCTACTTCACACCAGCACAATTTTTGAAACACAATTTTTTTTTTGCTACGAAGTTAGAAGAGATAAAGGTTGACCAGCGATTTCTCATTTTTCCCAAAAAATTTGCAAAACTATTTTTTTAGGGACCACATTACATTTGAAGTGACTTTGAGGGGCCTATATGACAGAAAATACATACATTAAATACATTAAAGAAGTTTATTAACCCTACAGGTGCTTCACAGGAATTTTTGGAATGTGGAAGGAAAAAGTTAACATTTAACTTTTTTTCGCAAAAATTTTACTTTAGACCCACATTTTTTATTTTTGCAAGGGTAACAAGAAAAAATGGCCCTCAAAATTTGCTGTGCAATTTCTCCTGGGCATGCAGATATATGTGGGGCTAAACCACTGTATGGGCACATGGCAGAGCTCGGAAGAGAAGGAGCGCCATTTGACTTCTTGAATGTAAAATTTGATGGAATAATTAACTGACACCATGTTGCATTTGGAGAGCCCCTGATGTGCCTAAACAGTAGAAACCACCCACAAATGACACTGTTTTGGAAAGTAGACCCCTCAGGGAACTTGTCTAGATGTGTGGTGAGCACATTGAACCCCTAGATGCTTCACAGAAGTTTATAATGTTGGGCTGTGAACATAACAAAATCAATTTTTTTCCACAAAAACCTTTTTTAGACCCAAATTTTGCAATTCAACAAGGGTGACAGGAGAAATTGCACTATACAATTTGTTCTGCAATTTGTCCTGAGTACGCTGATACCCCATATGTGGGGGAAAACTACTGTTTGGGTGCACGTCAGGGTTTGGAGGGGAAAGAGTGCCATTTGACTTTTTGATTGCAAAATTTGTTGGAATAATTAGCAGAAGCCATGTCGATTTTGGAGAGCCCCTGATGAGCCTAAACAGTGGAAACCCCCCACAAGTGACTACATTTTGAAAACTAGATTCCTTAAGGAACTTATCTGGATGTGTGGTGAGCACCTTGAACCGCCTGGTGCTTCACAAAAGTTTATAACATTGAGTTGTGAAAATAAAAAAAATATCACATTTTCCCACAAGAATGTTCTTTTAGCACCAAATTTTGCATTTTCTCAAGGGTGACTGGAGAAATCGGACCCCGAAATTTGTTGTGCAATTTCTCCTAAGTACATTGATACCCAATATCTGCAGGAAAAATTTTGTTTGGACACACGGCAGGCCTCAGAAAGGAAGGAGTGACGTTTTGGAACACAAACTTTGAGAAAATGGTCTTCAGATGTCATGTCACGTTTGGAGAGCACCTCATGTTGCTAAACAGTGGAAACCCCCCACAAGTGACCCCATTTTGGAAACTACACCCGCCAAGGATTTTATCCAGGGGTATAGTGGAGATTTTGAACCCACAGGTGCTACAAAGAATTTGATAAGATTAGGTTGTCATATTGAATATGTTGAATATGTCATTAGTGTTGAGTGCAAGTGCTCACTACTCGAGTTTGCATCGGGTGCTCAGATATCAGCTTTCTATTCTAGCTATTTTTCAGTTAAAAAAGTCAAGCGGTTCTCCTTCCCTTCCGAGCCCTGCTGTGTACCTAAACCATAGTTTTCCCCCATATATGGGGTATCAGCGTGCTCAGGATAAATTCCACACAACAAATTTTGGGGTTTATTTTCTCCTGAAACCCTTGTGAAAGTAAACAATTTGGGGCTAAAGTAAAATTTTAGTGAAAAAAAGTAAGCTGTTAATTTTTTCCCTCCATATTTCATTAATTCCTGTGAAGCACCTGAAGGGTCAATAAACTTCTTGAATGCGGTTTTGAGGACTTTGAGGAGTGCGATTTTCTGCCGTATAGGCCCTAAAGTCACTTCAAATGTGATGTGATCCCCAAAAAATTGGTTTTGTAAATTTTATTGGAAAAATGAGAAATTGCTGATCAACTTTAAACCCTTCTAACTTGCTAACAAAATAATTTATGTTTTAAAAATTATACAGGTGTAAAGTATGGAGTACAGTATGTCATAAGTTATTGCCACATAAATTGACACTGGTAAAATGTAAAATATTTGGTTTGGTCATTAAGGTCAAAATTAGCTCTGTCACAAAGGGGTTAAGGCAATATCAGTGTTCTTATCTGTATACCATCACATTACTGTGTGCATTATCTTTGTACTGTGACATTACTTTGTATATTATTTGTGTTCTGAGACATCACCACTGTTGTTTGGATCATTACTGTGTACAATATTCCTAAACTGTTACACTTCCGATACAAACATTAGTGTGCTCATAATACTATATTTATTCTGATCAGATGTGCTCAATAGTACCATAATAAATTATTCATTTTTATTTTTAGACCACCATTGATTCCATGGTGCTATACTTGAAAAGAGGTTACATACTATACAAAATACAAATATAACTGACAAAGAACAAACTAACAATGACAGACTGGTACACAAAAGAGAGAGCCCTGCAGGGGCGGGCTTAAATTCTACAGAATAATTGCCATTCCACAAGATAAATGCCATACCCTTCAAAGTCAGACATGATACCACATAACACACCTTACATGTGATGTTATTCTTCAAAGAAACAACCATAGAAACTTAAAGATTACTCGAATTGAGCAAATCGGACTGTCAGACACGTTCAACTCGAGTACCGAGTATAATGAAAGTCAATTAGAACCATGAGCATTTTTACAAAAGACCCTAACAAAGAGGAACGGAAGCTGCTTTCTACCAACAGGACATTACCTCACGAGAAGTGTGCTGTCGTCCAGGTGCCCAAATCAAAGATGTGTCTGATAAGGTATCAAGACTCTTCAGTGCCACAGTCTACCACCCACATCTACTAATTCACGTAGAAACAAATGACACAGCAAAAAAGAGCCTGGAAACTTTATGCAGAGATATTGAAGACTAAGGCCATAAAGAGAGGGAACTGGGAGCACAGGTCGTCTTCTCATCCATCCTCCCAGTGGATGTACATGGATCAAGGAGATTGAACAAGATTCTACAGGTGAACAACTGGTTACGTCGATGATGCCGTGAGCAACATTTTGGGTTTCTTGACTATGGAATTAATTACCTGTATGATTGATGTCTTGCTAGAGATGAGTTGCATCTAACGAAAACAGAAAAACACATATTTGGTAGACGCCTTGCTGCATTCATCAGGAGAGCTTTAAACTAGAGCAATATGGAATGGGAAATATACGGCCAGGAAAAAATATACAGCTAATGAATTATTTTGAGAACCCTACTATTACAAAAAAAAGAACAAAAACAACAAATTCTGAATGAAAATAGAGGAGCAAGAGAAACCGACTGCAAACTAAAATGTGTCAATACAAATGCACAGAGCACGAAAAAACAAACAAGGAGAATTGGAGCAGCTAACACAGGAAGAGAGATATGATGTCACTGAAACTTGGTGGAATGATATACATAATTGGAATATAAACCTTGAAGACTACAACTTATTTATTAGAAACAGGATTAACAAGAAAGGAGGAAGTGTTGCATTGTGTGTTATGACAATGTATATCTCCACAGAGATCCAAGCTTCAGAGAACGGTAGCTCTGCAGAAACTGGGTAAGAATACAAGGAGAGAAGAACAGAAAAGACACCATTGTAGGTGTTTACTATAGGCCACCTGGACAGACTGAAGATATAAATGAACTCTTTTTACATCAGCTGTCTCTGTACTCAAAAAGTATGACACTGTGATCATGGGAGACTTTAACTATCCCAATATTTGTTGGGAATCTCAGACAAAAGTAATGGGTCCAGAAAATTTTTTCTCTCCCAACAACTTTATCTTTCAAAAGGTTGAAGAGAGAACAAGAGGGACAGGGAGGAAATGGTTGAGGAAGTAAAGGTGGCTGGGAATTTAGGATTACACGAGGAGGGAGACCAGCAAGAATTCAGATTTTAAGGCTGGCGTCACACTGGCGAGTTTGATGCGAGTAAGTCGCACGACTTTCTCGCATCAACACCCGGCACGGCCGCCCGCTTTCGGAGCCGAGTGTGCGGCTGCATGTATTTCTATGCAGCCGCGCACTAGGGACCAAGAGCGGGTGGCCGTGCCGGGTGTTGATGCAAGAAAGTCGTGCGACTTACTCGCATCAAACTTGTCAGTGTGACGCCGGCCTAAGGTTGGACTTCAGAAATGCAGATTTTAATGGACTCAGAAAGAAGGTACGAAAGGTCCAATGACTGGATATAAAAATTGAATTCCAGCTCACCCAGTTGCTCTATGCTCATCCACCTGGGGCTCAGACACCGGCCTCGCCCTGGCCTCACATAAAGAATAATAGAAAAAATTGGAGTCCGGCTCAACAGGACTGGATTTTCCTTTTCTTTTTATTTTTCAAAAGAAATTATAGTGCATACAAAAGAAAATTGTCATGGTCAACATGACCCAGTCGACGCGTTTCAATTTTTTCTATTATTCCAATGACTGGATGTTCTAAAGGACAGAATGTCAAGGAGGATGGGTGATTTTGCTAAATGCAATTCTCACTACACAATCAGTACCAATCCCGAAATGTAGGAAAAATTGGAAGCATTTAAAGAGACTAGGATGGATGAACACAGAGCTTAAACACTTGTTTAAAAGGAAAAAAGAAATGTCTATTAAATGGAAAGTGGGAAAGACGGGGGCATATCTAAAGAAGAATATAATTCTATTTGCAGGGAATGCAGGGCAAGTGTTAGAAGCATGGGTGTACAGACCGAGGGGCAAGGGGGCAGCTGTCCCCCTAGAAGCAGGGTGGCGCACCTATCATGATGAGGCCACTGACCGCCACCTGTCTGAGTAGGTAACGGTAATGGTTGCCTCAGGCAGCGCCGGCGGTAAGAATAGGGCAGGGCGCCAGAGTGGTAAGATGCATCGGCGGAGCGGAGTGCACCCACAGCCACTAGTAGGAGCTTTAATCCGGCCTTAGTGTCTGCCGGCCGCTCAGCACTGCAGATCAGCACGGCGGGACTGGAGTCAGTGATGACATCATCACTGAGTGCCCTGAGTCCTGCAGTGTGGCGCCGGCACACAAGCTGGGGAGACTGCTGGAGCTGCTAGGAGGAGAGAAGATGAAGTAAAAAGAAAATGTAAATACTTATTAAATCAAACAGTGTACCTGATGGGAGATAATATGGGGAGCTGTTGTATATGATGTGGGACTGGGAGCCCTATGGGGGGCTGTATATGAGATGGACTCCCATATCATAAACAGCCCCCCATACGGCTCCAATATCATATACAGCCCTATATTATGAGAGCCCTATGGAGGCTGTATATGATATGGGAGCCCTATGGGGGTTGTATATGATATGGGACTGTGAGCTCTATGGGGGGCTGTATATGATATGGGAGCCCTATGGGGGCTGTATATGATATGGGAGATATGATATGGGAGATGGGATATGGATTGAAACAAATGTTTTGAACAAGTTTTCTTCAAACCCAAGAAAAATTATATTAGTATAAGACATGTAACTAGAATAAAAATCTAAATTTTTTGCAGCAAATAATTGTAATAACTAATAAAGCACTGCTATAATTACATATAATTTTCTTAAAATTTTCGTTTCATTCACCTTTTTCATTGCAAGAGAGACCAAAAGCAATAAAAAAGGATTTTGTGGGTATGTCAAAAGCAAAAGAAAAGTCAAAGATGCTATAGGATTTTTACAGAATGAAAAAGATGAAGTGATCAAAAATGATGTTACCAGAATATTTGAAAAATGCAGGAAAACAGGAGAATTTCCAGAAGATTGGAGATTGGAAAATGTCCCTATCTTCAAAAAGGCAAGAACATGGAGCCAGGAAATTACAGGCTAGTGAGCCTACTTCTATACCAGGAAAGATCTTTGGACAAATTATTAAACAGTATGTTTATAAGTACTTGAATAAGAATACAGTAGTTAACCAAAGTTAGCATGAGTTTGCAGCAAACTATTCATGGCAGACTAATCTAATTTCCATCTATGATGGAATCACTGACGGGTAGATCAGCGAAAAGCGTAAGCTATAGCATATCTTGACTTCAACAAAGCATTTTATAAAGTTTCTCATACTATCCTTTGTGACAAAGTTACTGGCAAAGTACTGGAGGAGAGATATGCTTCATTGAGGCTGTTAGGTTCAGTGATCTGAAACCTAGAAGTTTGCTCCAGCACAGTAAGTGCTGAGAGGGGTTAATCGGCCATTTTAAGGTTTAGGCTTTATAGTGAATAGCTGTAGAGCAGGTGGGAGACTGTTTACCATATCTCCTTCCAATGGTGTGAAGGTAAATAGTTAGCCTTGTGAGTCATTCCGTGTTTGGTGTGTCTGGAGCCGGAAGCTCCAGAGAAGTGTTTTGTGTTAAACCATACTGAACCCGGTTATTATATCCTGAGAGGGTGGATTCTCGCAGCTGCAAAGACTGTATACCATTTTGTGTTGCCTTTCTTGTCTTGCCCGAAGGGCCTTGTTTATATTAATTTTGTACTGGTTTATGTATATAATAAACCAGTGGAAGATTTAAAGAGACAGTGTACCTATGTCTACCTTTGTATACAGTGCAGAGAACTACTTCAGCTGAACCTAGACCTGTTTTCCGAGTTGCCAAAACATATGCAGGTTGTTGAGCTTGAGATCTTGATGGAATCGCATGTGCGGGTGAATTAAAAGCTCTATAGTATCCTCAAAGTCCGCCAGGAGGTGATTTCTAAGGAGGTGAGGAGAATGTTTAGCCAGGGTGTCATCGAGGAGTCAAAGAGTGGCAAGTCCAGGATTATTGTCTTTGTTCTGAAGCCAGATGGAAAGTGGCGTTTCTGTAACGACTACAGGAAGCTGAATAAGGTGTCCAAATTCGACGTATCCAATGCCCTCAGTCGATGAACTCATTGAGAGGCTATGGTCAGCCAGATACATCACCGCCCTAGACCTAACGAAAGGGTCCTGGCAAATCCTCTTGTCCCAAAGTGCCAAGGAGAATACAGCATTCTCGACACCTGACGGTTGCTTCCAGTATACCAGCATTTCGTTCGGTCTGCAGGGAGCCCCAGCTACCTTTCAGAGGGCCATGGACTGGATCCTAGCCTCCTACAAAAAGGACACCGCAGCTTACCTAGACAACATTGTGATCTTCAGCCCGGATTGGGGAAGTACCTGCAGAAGGTCCAGGCAGTTTACAATAAAGCCAAAAAAGTGCGCTATTGGGAATGAAGAGGCAAAATACTTGAGCTACATCCTCAGAAGGGGCAAAATAAAGCCACGAGTGAAGAAGGTGGAGGCAATCCAGAATTGGCCGCAACTGGTCTCCAAGAAGCAGGTTCGGGCGATTCTGGGAATTATGTGATACTATCAGCGATTTATCATGAATTTTGCCATGATAGCCACCCCCCTGACTAATCTTCTTAAGGGCATGAAGACTTCCATGGCCAAATGGTGAGCTGAACCAGGGATGGCATTCCAGGAGCTGAAGCTCGCTCTATTTAAACAGCCGGTCTTGGTCGCACTTGACTTTACTAAGGAGTTCGTGGTCCAGACGGACACATCCGAGGTTGGTTTGGGAGCTGTGTTCTCTCAGGAAATATATGGGATGAACATCCAGTTCCATACCTGAGTAGATTCGCTTCAGAGAAGAGGACTAGAGCTCTAATGCCTTAATGTTGTCAGAGTATTAGGCAACTATTACGCACTGACAATAAAACATACAAAACCGAAGATTAGATAGATTTTACAGGAATCCATCTAATTCTAGCATCTGCCCCCCTACCAGCAGCGCATCCATTCTAGCACCTGCCCCCTACCAGCAGCCCATCCATTCTAGCCTCTGCCCCCTACCATCAGCCCATCCATTCTAGCATCTGCCCAAAAACCTGCAGCCCATCCATTCTAGCATTTGCCCCCCTACCAGGAGACCATCCATTCTAGCATCTGCCCAACTACATGCAGCCCAACCATTCTACCATCTCCCCCCTACCAGCAGCCAATCCATTCTAGCATCTGGCCCTAACCAGCAGCCCATCCATTCTAACAACTGCCCCCCTACCAGCAGCCCATCCATTCTAACACCTGCCCCCTACCAGGAGAACATCCATTTTAGCATCTGCCCCCCTACTAGCAGCCCATCTATTCTATCATCTGCCCCCTACCAGCAGCCATCCATTCTAGCATCTGCCTCACTTCCAGCAGTGCATCCATTCTAGTACCTGCCCAACTATCTGCAGCCCATCCATTCTAACATTTGCCCCTACCATGAGACCATCCATTCTAGCATCTGCCCCCTACTAGCAGCCCATCCATTCTAGCATCTGAACAACTGCCTGCAGCCCATCCACTCCACCATCTCCCGCCTACCAGCAGCCCATCCATTCTAACATCTGGCCCCTACCAGCAGCCCATCCATTCTAGCAACTGCCCCCTACCAGCAGCACTTCCAATCTACAGTCATGGCCAAAAGTTTTGAGAATGACACAAATATTATATTTTCACATGATCTGCTGCCCTCTGGTTTTTATGTGTGTTTGACAGATGTTTTTATCACAGACAGAAATATAATTGCAAACGTGAGTAACAAAAGCTTATATTGACAGTTAGAATGAGTTAATGCAGCAAGTCAATATTTGCAGTGTTGACCCTTCTTCTTCAGGACCTCTGCAATTCTCCCTGGCATGCTCTCAATCAACTTCTGGACCAAATCCTGATTGATAGCAGTCCATTCTTGCACAATCAATGCTTTCATTTTGTCAGAATTTTTAGGTTTTTGTTTGTCCACCCGTCTCTTGATGATTGACCACAAGTTCTCAATGGGATTAAGATCTGGGGAGTTTCCAGGCCATGGACCCAAAATCTCTATGTTTTGTTCCCTGAGCCATTTAGTTATCACCTTTGCTTTATGGCAAGGTGCTCCATCATGCTGGAAAAGGCATTGTTGATCCCCAAACTGCTCTTGGAGGGTTGGGAGAAGTTGCTCTTGGAGGACATTCTGGTACCATTCTTTATTCATGGCTGTGTTTTTAGGCAAGACTGTGAGAGCCGATTCCCTTGGCTGAGAAGCAACCCCACACATGAATGGTTTCAGGATGCTTAACAGTTGGCATGAGACAAGACTGGTGGTAGCGCTCACCTTGTCTTCTCCGAATGAGGCGTTTTCCTGATGTCCCAAACAATCAAAAAGGGGATTCATCAGAGAAAATAACTTTAACCCAGTCCTCAGCAGTCCACTGCCTGTACCTTTTGCAGAATATCAGTCTGTCCATGATGTTTTTTCTGGAGAGAAGTGGCTTCTTTGCTGCCCTCCTTGAGACCAGGCCTTGCTCCAACAGTCTCCGCCTCACAGTGCGTGCAGATGCCCTCACACCTGCCTGCTGCCATTCCTGAGCAAGCCCTGCACTGCTGGTAGCCCGATCCCGCAGCTGAAACACTTTTAAGAGAGGGTCATGGCGCTTGCTGGTCTTTCTTGGGCGCCCTGAAGCCTTTTTGGCAACAATGAAACCTCTCTCCTTGAAGTTCTTGATGATGCGATAGATTGTTGACTGAGGTGCAATCTTTCCTGTGTTAATGGAGCAATCACTGAAAAGAGGTTAGCTGGTCCTTTTAAGGCAGGGCTGCAATGATGTTGAAATGTGTTTTGGGGGATAAAGTTCATTTTCTAGCCAAATATTGACTTTGCAAGTAATTGCTGTTAAGCTGATCACTCTTTATAACATTCTGGAGTATATGCAAATTGCCATTAGAAAAAGTGAAGCAGTAGACTTTGTAAAAATTAATATTTGTGTCATTCTCAAAACTTTTGTCCATGACTGTAGTACCTGCCCCCCTACCAGCAGCCCTTCCATTCTAGCATCTGCCCAACTACCTGCAGTCCATCCATTCTAGCATCTACCCCCCTACCTGCAGCTTATCCATTCTAGCATCTTCTCCTACCTGCAGCCTATCCATTCTAGCATCTGCCCCCCAACCTGCAGCCCTTCCATTCTAGCATCTGCCCCCTACCAACAGCCCATCCATTCTAGCATCTTCCCCCCTACCTTCAACCCATCCATTCTAGCTTCTGCGACCCTGCCAGCAGTCCATCCATTCTATCATCTGTACCCTACCAGCACCCCATCCATTCTGGCATCTCCCCCCTACCAGGAGACCATCCATTCTAACATCTGCCCCTCTACCAGCACCCCATCCATTCTAGCATCTGCCCCCTACCAGCAGCCCATCCATTCTAGCATTTGACCCCCTACCAGCAGTCCTTCCATTCTAACACCTGATCCCCACCAGGAGACCATCCATTCTATCATCTGCACCCCTACCAGCAGCCAGGGCCGGCTCCAGGTTTTTATGGGCCCCGGGCCAAAGAGCCTCAGTGGGCCCCTTTAACACAGACCACGATTCATGATGCACAGATACTGCAGAGAAATATAGGTATAGTACAGTGCCAAACACTTCACTTCTTCCATTACATGACTGATATCTATTGTAAATTGTACAATAGCTCAAAAACCGCCAAATCCTCACAGCGCATAGTACAGACTGGACAGTACAGTCCTCCATACAATATTATGGGCACCACATAGTCTCCCCCTCATCACCCATATAATACCCCATGCAGGATGTCACCCCCCCATCCCCCATATAATGCTCCATACAGAATACTGGACCCAATATAATGCTCCATACAGGATACTGGTCCCATATAAAGCTCCATACAAAATATGGAGCTCTCCTCTGTGCTGTGCTGCGTTCTGCACTGTTACGGCTCAGGAAAGGGCGCCGTTGAAAGACTCCCATCATCATTGCCTGCCCATTATCATCATCATTGCCTCCTCCTCATCATCATTGCCTGCCCATCATCATTATTGCCTCCCCATCATCATCATTGCCTCCCCATCATCATCATTGCCTGCCCATCATCATCAATGCCTGCCATCATCATCATTGCCTGCCATTATCATCATTGCCTCCCATCATCATCATTGCCTGCCCATCATCATCAATGCCTGCTCATCATCATCACTGCCTGCCCATTATCATTATTGCCTCCCCATCATCATCATTGCCTGCCCATCATCATCAATGCCTGCCCATAATCATCATTGCCTCCCCATAATCATCATTGCCTGCCCATCATCATCAATGCCTGCCCATCATCATCAATCATCATTGCCTCCCCATCATCATCATCACTGCCCTCCCCCACCACCATCACACATACAGCACCACACACAGACAGCACCGCAGCACACCAGCACTCTCTCACATACACAGACACACACACACACACAAAGCACCGCACTACATACACACACACTGATAGACACATACACAGACACACACACACACACACATCTCACCTGTCCGGCGTCCGCGTGCTCACTGCCACAGCCGGCCGCTGAATGATGACTTCAGCGGCGCTCCTGTGAGAGGAAGCGCCGGCATCCTGCAGGCGCCCCCTGGAGCCCGGAGGTGCGGCAGCGGAGGCACAGGGAGCGGTGAGTATTGCGCCGGCTGCTGCTGTGGCCCTGAGCAAGTGGGGGGGCCCAGTGGCGGCACTGGTACCGCTCTCATCCGCTAACGGGCGCCGGGGTGCCCGACGGCGAGTGGGCCCCCCGCCTGCTCAGGGCCCCGGCACTTGCCCGGGTATTCCGGGTGCTGAAGCCGGTCCTGCCAGCAGCCCATCCATTCTAACATCTGGCCCACTACCAGCAGCCCTTCCATTCAAGCATATGCCCCCTACCTGCAGCCCATCCATTCTAGCATCTGCTCAACTACCTGCAGCCCTTCCATTCTAGCATCTGCCCCCTACCAGAAGACCATACATTGTAGCATCTGCCCCCTACCAGGAGGCCATCCTTTGTAGCATCTGTCCACCTACCAGGAGACCATCTATTCTAGCATCTGCCTCCCTACCTGCAACCCATCCATTCTAACATCTGCCCAACTACCAGAAGCCCATCCATTCTAGCATCAGTCCAACTACCTGCAGACCATCCAGTCTGGCATCTGCACCCCTAGCAGGAAACCTTTCATTCTAGCATCTGCCACCTACCAGTAGCCCTTCCATTCTAGCATCTTCCCCCTTACCATCAGCTCATCCATTCTAGCTTCTGCCCCCTATTAGCCTCCCATCCATTCTAGCATCTCTCCCCTGCCAGCAGTCCATCCATTCTAGCTTCTGCCCAACTTCCTGTAGCACATCCATTGCAGGGGCAGATGCTAGAAAGGATGGGCTGCTGGTAGGGAGCAGATGCTAGAATGGATGGGTTGCTGGTAGGGGGCAGATGCTAGAATGGACGGGCTGCTGGTGGAGGAGCAGATGCTAGAATGAATGGGCTGCTGATAGGGGGCAAATACTAGAATGGATGGGCTGCTGGTAGGGGTAGATGCTAGAATGGATGGGTTGCTTGTAGGGGGCAGATGCCACAATGGATGGCCTTCTGGTAGGTGGCAGCTCCTAGAATGGATGGGCTCCTAGTAGGGGGCAGAAGCTAGAATGGATGGGCTGCTACTAAGGAGACAGATGCTAGATTGGATGGGCTTCTGGTAGGGGGTAGATGCTAGAATGGATGGGCTGCTGGTAGGGGGGAGAAGCTAGAATGGACAGTCTGCTGGTAGGGTAACAGATGCTATAATGGATGGGTTGCTGGTAGAGGGGCAGATGCTAGAATGGATGGGTTTCTGGAAGGGTGCAGATGCTAGAATGGACGGGCTGCTGGTAGGGGGCAGATGATAGAACGGATGGGCTTCTGGTAGGGGGGCAGATGCTAGATTGGATGGGCTGCTGGTAGGGGACCAGATGCTAGAATGGATGGGCTGCTAATAGGGAGTAGATGCTAGAATGGATGGGCTGCTGATAGGGTGGTAAATGCTAGAATGGATGGGCTTCTGGTAGGGGGGCAGGTGCTAGAATGGATGGGCTGCTGGTAGGGGAGATGCTAGAATGGAAGGGCTGCTGGAAGGGGGGAGATGCTACAATGGATGGGCTGCTGGTAGGGGGGAGATGCTAGAACAGAAGGGCTGCTGGTAGCTTGGAGATGCTAGAATGGATGGCTGCTAGTAGGGTACAGATGCTAGAATGGTTGGCCTGCTGGTAGGGGCAGATGCTACAATGGATAAGCTGCTGGTAGGGGGCAGATGCTAGAATGGATGGGCTGTTGGTAGTTGGGCAGATGCTAAAATGGATGGGCTGCTAGAAGGGGGACAGATGCTAGAATGGATGGGCTGCTGGTAGGGGGGCAGATGTTAGAATGGATTGGCTGATGGTAGGGGGGAGATGCTAGAATGGATGGGCTGCTGGTAGGGGGGCAGATGTTAGAATGGATTGGCTGATGGTAGGGGGGAGATGCTAGAATCGATGTTCTCCTGGTAGAGGGGCAGATGCTAGAATGGATGGGCTGCTGATAAGGGGGCAAATGCTAGAATGGAAGGGCTGCTGATAAGGGGGAAATGCTAGAATCGATGGGCTGCTAGTAGGGGGCAGATGCTAGAATCGATGTTCTCCTGGTAGAGGGGCAGATGCTAGAATGGATGGGCTGCTGGTAGGGGGAAAGAGGCTAGAATGGATGGGCTGCTGGTAGGGGGCAGATGCTAGAATGGATGGGCTGCCGGTATGGGGAGATGCTAGAATAGATGGGCTGCTGGTGGAGGGCAGATGCTAGAATGGACTGGCTCTGGAAGGCGGCAGATGCTAAATGGATGGGCTGCTGGTAGGGGGCAGATGATAGAACGGATGGACTGCTGTCAGGGGTGCAGATGCTAGAATCGATTGTCTCTTGGTAGGGGGGGCAGATGCTAGATGGATGGGCTGCTAGTATGGGGCAGATGCTAGAATGGATGGGCTGCTGGTAGGAGGGGATGCTAGAATGGATGGGCTGCTTGTAGAGAGCAGATGCTAGAATGGATGTGCTGCTGGTAGGGGGCAGATGCTAGAATGAATGGGCTGCTGATAGAGGTCAGACGCTAGAATGGATAGGTTGCTGATAGGGGGGCAAATACTAGAATGGATGGGCTGCTGGTAGAGGAGCAGATGCTACAATGGATGGGCTGCTGGTAGGGGGTAGATGCTAGAACAGATGGGCTGCTGTTAGCCGGGAGATGCTAGAATGGATTGGCTGCTGGTAGGGGGCAAATGCTACAATGGATGGGCTGATGGTAGTTGGGCAGATGCCCATCCATTCTAGCACCTGCCCCCTTCCAGGAGACCATCCATTCTAGCATTTGCCCCCCTACCAGCAGTCCATCCATTCTATCATCTGTCCCCTACCAGCAGCCCATCAATTCTAGCATCTGAATTGAATGGAATCGATGGGCTGCTGGTAGGGGGCAGATGTTAGAATGGATGGGCTGCTGGTAGGGGGGCAGATGCTAGAATAGATGGGCTGCTAGTAAGGGGCAGATGCTAGAATGGATGGGCTGCTGGTAGGAGGAGATGCTAGAATGGATGGGCTGCTTCTAGGTGGCAGATGCTAGACTGGATGAGCTGCTGGTAGGAGGGCAGATGTTAGAATGGATGGGCTGCTGCACCATATCAACAGGGTCATCATATGGTCCTCGCTTCAATTTTTAGAGGGTCGTCAGGTGTCCCTCACTCATAATATGCGCGCTTCCCTGAGACCCTCTGAACAGCGCGATGTGATTGCGCTGTTCCCATGGCCTCCTCCCTGCAGGACCCCGGATCCAAGATGGCCGAGGGGTCCTTCTGGGTCCTGTAGGGAGGCGGCTTCCTCAGTGCCTGCTGAGAGCAGGCGCTGAGAAAGCCTGCAGCACTGCCTGTCAGATCGCCGATGTGTAAAAAAAAATTCCTAAATAAAGAAAAAAAAATATTCCCCAATAAATTCATTTCTTCATGTACATAAAAAGAAAAAAACAATAAAAGTACACATTTTTAGTATAGCCGCGTCCTCAACGACTCGCCCTATAAAACTGTCCCATTAGTTAACCCCTTTAGTGAACCCCTTAAAAAAACAAGGCAAAAAAAACAATGATTTATCATCATACCGCCGAACAAAAACATGGTACCGCTGAAAACGTCATCTTGTCCCGCAAAAAACGAGCTGCCATACAGCATCATCAGTGAAAAAATAAAAAAGTTATAGCTCGCAGAATAAAGCGATGCAAAAGTAATTATTTTTTATATATAATCGTTTTTATTGTATAAAAGTGCCAAAACATAAAAAAATGATATAAATGAGATATCGCTGTAATCATACTAACCCGAAGAATAAAACTGCTTTATCAATTTTACCACAAGGGGGAACGGTATAAATGCCCCCCCCTAAAGAAATTCATGAATTGCTGGTTTTTGTTCATTCTGCTTCCCAAAAATCGTAATAAAAAGCGATCAAAAATGTCATGTGCCTGAAAATGGTACCAATAAAACCATCAACTCGTTCCGCAAAAAATAAGACCTCACATGACTCTGTGGGCCAAAATAAGAAAAAAATATAGCTCTCAAATTGTGATGATGCGTCTTTTAGCATGTGACAGCTGCCAAACATAAAAACCCACTATGAATAGTAAATCAAACCTCCCTTTATCACCCCCTTAGTTAGGGAAAAATAATAAAATTAAAAAAATGTATTCATTTCCATTTTCACATTAGGGTTAGGGTTGAGGCTAAAGTTAGGGTTAGAGTTGGAGCTAAAGTTAGGATTAGGGTCAGGGTTGGGATTAGAGTTAGGGGTGTGTTAGGGTTAGGTTTGTGGTTAGGGTTATGATTAGGGTTGGGATTAGGGTTAGGGGTGTGTTAGGGTTAGGGTTGGAGATAGAATTGGGGGGTTTCCACTGTTTAGGCACATCAGGGGCTCTCCAAATGTGACATGGCGTCTGAGCTCAATTCCAGCCAATTCGGCGTTGAAAAAGTCAAACGGTGCTCCTTTCCTTCTGAGCTCTGCCATGCGCCCAAACAGTAGTTTACCCCCACATATGGGGTATCACTGTACTCAGGATAAATTGCACAATAACTCTTGGGGTCCAATTTCTTCTGTTACCCTTGGGAAAATAAAAAATTGGGGGCTAAAATATAATTTTCGTGGAAAAAATTATGATTTTTTATTTTTATGGCTCTACGTTATAAACTTCTGTGAAGCACTTGGGGGTTCAAAGTTCTCACCACACATCTAGATAAGTTCCCTTGGGGGTCTAGTTTCCAAAATGGGGCCACTTGTGGGGGGTTTCCACTGTTTAGCTACATCAGGGCTCTCCTAACGCGACATGATGCCCGCAGACTATTCCATCAAAGTCTGCAATGCAAAACGTCACTACTTCCCTTCCGAGCCCCGACGTATGCCCATACAGTAGTTTTCTCCCACATATAGGGTATCAGCGTACTCAGGACAAATTGAGCAACAACTTTTGGGGTCCAATTTCTCCTGTTACCCTTGGGAAAATAAAAAACTGGGGACTAAAAGATCATGTTTGTGGAAAAAAGATGATTTTTTTATTTTCACGCCCGGGCGTTATAAACTTCTGTGAAACACTTGGGGGTTCAAAGTGCTCACCACACATCTAGATAAGTTCCTTTGGGGGTCTAGTTTACAAAATGGGGTCACTTGTGGGGGGTTTCCACTGTTTAGGCACATCAGGGGCTCTACAAATGTGACATGACATCCGCAGACTATTCCATCAGTCTGCATTACTAAACGTCACTATTTCTATTCCGAGCCCCAACGTATGCCCACACAGTAGTTTTCTCCCAGATATAGGATATCAGCATACTCAGGACAAATTGGACAATAACTTTTGGGGTCCAATTTCTCCCGTTACCCTTAGGAAAATAAAAAATTGGTGACTTAAATATCATTTTTGTGGGAAAAAAATAGGATTTTTTATTTTCATGCCCAGGCATTATAAACTTGTGTGAAGCACTTGGGGGTACAAAGTGCTCACCACAGATCTAGATAAGTTCCTTAGGGGGTCTAGTTTCCAAAATGGGGTCACTTGTGGGGGGTTTCCACTGTTTAGGCACATCAGGGACTCTGCAAACTCAACATGACACCCATCAAAGTCTGCATTACAAAACATCATTACTTTCTTTCTGAGCCCTGCCGTGCGCCCAAACAGTATTTACCCCCACAAATGGGGTATCAGCATACTCAGGACAAATTGGACAACAACTTTTGGGGTCCAATTTCCTTGGGTAAAATAAAAAATTGGGGACTAAAATATCATTTTTGTGGAAAAATTTTTTTCCCACACCCAGGCATTATAAACTTTAGTGAAACACTTGGGGGTTCAAAGTGCTCACAACAGATCTAGATAAGTTCCTTTGGGTGTCTAGTTTCCAAAATGGTGTCACTTGTGGGGGCTTTCCACTGTTTAGGCACATCAGGTGCTCTCCAAATGCGACATGGCGTCCAATCTCAATTCCAGCCAATTTTGGTTTGAAAATGTGAAACGGCGCTCCTTCCCTTCCGAGCCCTGTCGTGCGCCCAGACAGTGCTTTTCCCCACATATGGGGTATCGACGTACTCAGGAGAAATTGCACAACAACTTTTTCTGTCCATTTTATCCTTTTACCCTTGTTAAAATAAAAAAAATTGTTTGTAAAAGATCATTTTTGTGACTAAAAAGTTAAATGTTAAATTTTTCCTTCCAAGTTGCTTCAGCTCCTGTGAAGCACCTGAAGGGTTAATAAAGTTCTTGAATGTGGTTTTGAGTACCTTGAGTGGTGCAGATTTTAGAATGGTGTCACTTTTGGGTATTTTCTGCCATATAAACCCCTCAAAGTGACTTCAAATGTGAGGTGGTCCCTAAAAAAAAATGGTTTTGTACAATTTGTTGTAAAAATGAGAAATTGCTGGTCAACTTTTAACCCTTATAAGTTTGCAATATAAAAATATTTTGGTTCCAAAATTGTGCTGATGTAAGTAGACATGTCGAAAATGTTATTTAGTAAGTATTTTGTGTGACATATTTCTCTGTTTTAAGGGAATAAAAATTCAAAGTTTGAAAATTGCAAAATTTTCCAAATTTTGCCATATTTCCATTTTTTTCCAAAATACCCGCAAGTTATATCGAAAAATTTTACCACTATCATGAAGTACAATATGTCACGAGAAAACATTCTCAGAATCGCTAAGATCTGTTGAAGCGTTCCAGAGTTATAACCTCATAAAGAGACAGTGGTCAGAATTGTAAAAATTGGCCCTGTCATTAACGGGCAAACCACCCTTGGGAGTTAAGAGGTTAAGCATGTCATTTCTGATGCCCCAGTATAATAAAATGGTGTTAGTCAGCTCTCACTGTTAAGATTTTATTACAATGGCAGCGGGGTGCGCTGTTTTATCTGTTAATCAGCTTGCACGCGACCCGATAGCGGGACCCTGATGGGTTGCCATGACAGCCAAAGATCTGCTGAAGACACCTGTGCCTGTCATCAAGGCACTCCTGTGAAAACCAGCCTGAGGCCAGTATTCAAAGAAGACTACCATAGCACTGCTATGTGTAGCACAAGCGATCAGATGATTGCAGTTTCAAGTCCTCTAAGGCATGGTTCCCCAACTCCAATCCTCAAGGCCCACCAACAGGTCATGTTTTCAGGATTTCCTTAGTATTGCCCATGTGATAATTGCATCACCTCTGCAATAATAAGGAAATCCTTAAAACATGACCTGTTGGTGGGCCTTGAGGATTGGAGTTGGGAAACACTGCCCTAAGGCGACTAATAAATACAGTGAAAAGTCAAAAAATGTTTTAAAAAATATGAGAAAAATGAAAACATTAAAGTTAAAATGACCTTTTACCACATTGAAATTAAAAAGTAAATAAATTAAAAAATACACATAATTGGTATTGCTGAATTAGTAAAAGTCTTATCTATCAAATATGAAGTAAATTAATCCAATCAATAAACGACATAACAAGTAAAAAATCTAAGCGCCATAATTGTGGTTTTTCGCCGCCACGACAACAGAAAAAAAGGCAATAAGAGGCGACCAAAACATTGTATATGCCACAACATGATATCAATAAAAACAGCGCTGTCACCAATGAAAAGAAGCCCTCACACAGCTCCACATCCCAAAAATTGAAAAATTTACAGCTCTCAGAAAGTGGCATCATAAGGAAAATATATATATATATTTTTATTACAAATTTCTGAACTTTTTTTCACCACTTAAATAAAACAAAAGCTACTCATGTTTGGTATCTGCGTAACCATACTGACTGGGAAACTCATATTGTTTGGTAATTGTTAGAATAAAATGAACACTATAAATAAACAAAAACCAAAAAGCAATTGTGGAATTGCACTTTTTTTGCTTTTTCAACAAGCTTTGATTATTTCTCCGGCTTTCCATTACATCATATGATAAAATGAATGATGTCATTCAAAAGAATAACTCATCCAACAAAAAAAATGAACCCTTACATGAGTATGTCGATGGAAAAATAAAAAAAAGTCATGGCGCTTGGAGTAAGGGGAGGAAAAAACGAACGCACAAGAACGAAAAATCATCTGGTCCTTAAGTCCTTGCAGTGACTTGTACAAGCTTTGTGATACATTATGTCAGCTACACTTATAACAGTTACAGTCAGGCTGACTTAATCCTTCACCAACATTCTTACCATTGCTGATTGATGATGCGCCAGTAACTTCAAACGTAAGATGCGGACCAAATGAATCAAAGAGAAACCGCATTGCCGTGGCTCCAGAAATGACTGCAATACCCATGTAATACAATTCCTTGCACTTGTGCAGTTTTTCATGGTTGTAAATATTAAGAAGTGCAAAGGAAATACAGAGTTGTTCCCATGATAATTAATGTAGCAAAATATGTGTAAAGGCAGAACCACTGGGTTTCAATATTTCCTAGCTAATAGTGGTAGATAGTTAAAATTTTACTTTTAATCTATTCTTTAAAAACTATACACGCAATAATAAATGTTAAAAAGATTGGGGACATTAAGTACATAAGGCAGAAAGAAAAAAGTTGTAATAAATCACCAGTACCAGACTATAATGTACTTGCAATAACCTCTACAAGATTCATAAATCCTGTCTCAGCAATAGTTAATCACGCATATCTGGTTCCCATATAATCAAACATAAAAGTCGAGACTCGAGAACCATTTACAAAACATTTAGACCGTTTATATATATTTGAACAATCACATCATTAGATGTATCAGAAGTCAGATTCCCCCGCCTGTCATGGTCCAATAAAGGTCATGTGTGACACCACCATGTCCAGGGCTATACAGAAAGTAAGGTGCATCGCTTCTGACGCGTTTCTTGAGCAAGACTCTTCAGGGGAGACTAATAAGGCTGGTGAATCAATCACAGCATCATGCCAGCAACCAAATGTCGCCAGTCGTACTCGTCCAGCCCTCTGCACAGTGCAAGTGTGAGTATGAGTACGACCGGCGACGTTAGGTTGCTGTCATGGTGTTATGATTGATTCACTAGCCTAGTTAGTCTCCCCTGAAGAGTCTTGTTCAAGAGGAAACTCGTCTCTATAGCCCTGGACATGGTAGTGTCAAGAAGACCCTTATTGGACCATGACAAGGGGATCTGACATCTAATGGTGAGATCTTTGTAATATACTAGATGGTGGCCCGATTCTAACGCATCGGGTATTCTAGAATATGCATGTACTTAACCAAAAAAAAGAAGGCCAACTAATAAATGCTCATTCATATATTATAATATCAAATACCCAAAGAAAATATGAAAACAGAGCCAATTTATAGAAAAATACAAACAATTTTATTAAGTTGAAAAACAATTCTTAAAAAAGAGATAACAATTGTAGTACACAATGTTAATGACAAAGAAGAAGGCAAAAACCTAGATACCGTTATTCAACCCTCTGAATGACGGTATCTAGGTTTTTGCCTTCTTCTTTGTCATTAACATTGTGTACTACAATTGTTATCTCTTTTTTAAGAATTGTTTTTCAACTTAATAAAAGTTTTCATATTTTCTTTGGGTATTTTAGAATATGCATGTAGTTTATTTATGAAGATTTAAGAATAATGCAATGAATACACAGGATTTTTCGGGTAAAATATATACATTATCATTAAATGTTATTGCTCATAGAACTTAATACAACTGAACAAAATTATTAAACAGATCATCAAAATATATAAACTATACATGAATATCTAACTGTATTTAAATAAATCATCGGACAAAAGAAGTACATCGACACTATAATATATTTGTTAACAATATCAACCCAAAATATTTTGTACACTACATTTTTTGTGAATACTTTTTGGCTATCTCTAAGAAACTTTCCTTGTAAATGGGTATCCAAAACTTGCACCTTGACATTGGATCTCATTTTAACTCTTGAAAATGCAACATAGAGTTGTCCATGACCAAAAACGGGCTCCGGTAAATATATACCAACACGGTGTAGAGTTTGACCTTGTGACTTGTTTATTGTCATGGCAAATGCTGGTTCTATTGGAAACTGTCGACACCGAAGCCTAAATGGAAGATCGGTGTCTGAAGGACATAAATCAATGCGTGGAATGAACACTTCGTCTCCTTTTGCTGATCCAGTGATCACTCTTGATTGAATTATGTGTGAATAGAGTCCAGTAACAATAAGGCGAGTTCCATTACATAGACCATGTCATCTCCCCGCTGACCTCCGTGCGGCAGATAAGCCGCTAACGGCCGCCATCTTTTTTCTGAAATCCCGCATCGCTGATTGGCCACGGCCAGACCAATCAGCGACACCAGATTTCCTGGACAGAAAGACAGACAGACAGGATAAGACGATTATATATATTAGATAGATGTTACTGTGTATTAACTCATGTCACTGTGTATTACCTCATATTACTGTGTATTACCTCATGTTACCGTATATTACCTCATATTACCTCATGCTACCTGTGTATTACCTCATATTACTGTGTATTACCTCATGTTACTGTATATTACCTCATTTTACTGTGTATTACCTCATGTTACTGTATATTACCACATGTTACTTTATATTACCACATGTTACTGTATATTACCACATGTTACCTGTGTATTACCTCATGTCACTGTGTATTACTTCATATTACTGTGTATTACCTCATATCACTGTGTATTACCTCATGTTACCGTATATTACCTCATATTACCTCATGTTACCTGTGTATAACCTCATATTACTGTGTATTACCTCATATTACTGAGTATTACCTCATGTTACTGTATATTACCTCATTTTACTGTGTATTACCTTATGTTACTTATGTATTACCTCATGTCACCTGTGTATTACCTTACGTCACTGTGTATTACCCATGTTCAGTAAACGTGACAGAAGTACATCAGACACTGTAACTGACAAAACATGTTCAGTACATCATGGGCAGTTGGTGAGTCACATGACCACATGGGCGGAGTTAGCCCTGCATCGCTGATGTTACTGTGCATTACCTCATGTCACTGTGTATTACCTCATATTACTGTGTATTACCTCATATAACTGTATTACCTCATGTTACCATATATTACCTCATGTTATCTGTGTATTACCTCATATTACTGTGTATTACCTCATGTTACTGTATATTACCTCATTTTACTGTGTATTACCTTATGTTACTTACTGTATGTATTACCTCATGTCACCTGTGTATTACCTCATGTCACTGTGTATTACCTCATATTACTGTGTATTACCTCATGTTACTGTAAATTACCTCATTTTACTGTGTATTACCTTATGTTACTTATGTATTACCTCATGTCACCTGTGTATCACCTCATGTCACTGTGTATTACCCGTGTTCAGTAAACGTGACAGAAGTACATCAGACACTGTAACTTACAAAACATGTTCAGTACATCATGGGCAGTTGGTGAGTCACATGATCACATGGGCGGAGTTAGCCCTGCATTGCTGATGTTACTGTGCATTACCTCATGTCACTGTGTATTACCTCTATTACTGTATTACCTCATGTTACCGTATATTACCTCATATTACCTCATGTTATCTGTGTATTACCTCATATTACTGTGTATTACCTCATGTTACTGTATATTACCTCATTTTACTGTGTATTACCTTATGTTACTTATGTATTACCTCATGTCACCTGTGTATTACCTCATGTCACTGTGTATTACCTCATATTACTGTGTATTACCTCATATTACTGTGTATTACCTCATGTTACTGTAAATTACCTCATTTTACTGTGTATTACCTTATGTTACTTATGTATTACCTCATGTCACCCGTGTATCACCTCATGTCACTGTGTATTACCCGTGTTCAGTAAACATGACAGAAGTACATCAGACACTGTAACTGACAAAACATGTTCAGTACATCATGGGCAGTTGGTGAGTCACATGACCACATGGGCAGAGTTAGCCCTGCGTCGCTGATTGGCTGCGGCCCGACCAATCAGCGACGCGGGATTTCCTGGACAGACAGGATAAGACGATTATATAAATAAATAACTGTTGCTGAGACAGGATTTATGTATCTTGTAGAGGTTATTGCATGTACATTATAGTCTGGTTTTGGTGGTGATTTATTACAACTTTTTTCTTTCTGCCTTCTGCACTTTATGTTCCTAGGGCAACGGAGGCAAACCTATGTCACTCGTGCCAGAGGGGGCATGCAGAGCCCTCCCTGTGAGCACATGCGCCATTGCCTTTCCTTAGAGATTAAGTTAAAAAGGGGGAAGATTTTGTTCAGGGAACATTAGATATAGGATGTTCAGTGCATACTGTTAGAAGGTAGCGACTGAATTTAAATAGGTGAAAGGTGAAGTTTGCCCAGCAACTGATTGCTAGGGCAGACAGAGAGAAGAGACAGTTGTTGATTGGTCCATCCCAAAGTGGGAGAGGTTAGGGCCAGTAAAAGGCAACCACTTCCTGATTTAGTCAGTTAGTGAGAAGAGTTCATTGGTGACAGTTGCTAGGGTGAGTTCAAGGTGCAGTGGGCTGAAGCATGACGTGGGTAAACCCGTTATGTCAGTATGAGGTCGCA
>JARQOD010000004.1:217858640-217897670 GCA_033576555.1 Oophaga sylvatica
GAGCTTGGAAGGGAAGGAGCGCCATTTTGTAATGCAGACTTTGATGGAATTTTCTGCGGGCATCATGTTGTGTTTGCAGAGCCCTTGATGTGCCTAAACAGTAGAACCCCCCTGCAAGTGACACCATTTTAGAAACTAGACCCCCAAGGAGCTTATCTTGATGTGTGGTGAGCTATTTGAACCCCAAGTGCTTCACAGAAATTTATAAACGCAGAGCCGTGAAAATAAAAAATCATTTTTTTCCTCAAAAATGATTTTTTTAGCCAGCTATTTTTTATTTTCCCAAGGGTAACAGGGGAAATTAGAACCCCAAAATTGGTGTGCAATTTGTCCTGAGTATGCTGATACCCCATATGTTGGGGTAAACCACTGTTTGGGCACACGGCAGGGCTCGGAAGGGAGGGAGCGCCATTTGACTTTTTGAACGCCACGTCTTGTTTGGAGACCCCCTGATGTGCCTAAATAGTGGAAACCCCTCAATTCTAGCTCCAACCCTAACCCCAACACACCCCTAACCCTAATCCCAACCCTAACCCTAATCCTAACCTTAATCCCAACCCTAATTCCAACCCTAATTGTAACCCTAAGGCTGGAATCACACACAACGTCTAAAAAATCGGACCGTTTTAGTCGGTCGATAATCGGATTAAAAATTCATGAACATTGATGCGACTAGCATCCGATTTTTTGTAGTTGATGCGATTTTGTAGCATGTACGCTTACGTTTCACATCCTATTACCCAGCGACTACCGATTTTTAGTGGCATCATAGCAAAATGGACATTTAACGTTTTTGAGGCCTGCAAATAATTTGAATAATGAGCCAGACCCATATTTAAGCGTGGTTTGACTGTTATTACCCTCCCAACGTTGCCGTGGAGTGTTTTGCTTCTTAGTGGTTCCTGTTGTGTTGCTGCTAAGTTAAAATTATGAGTGACAGACTAAGGTTTAACCCCTTCACCCCCAAGGGTGGTTTGCACGTTAATGACCGGGCCAATTTTTACAATTCTGACCACTGTCTCTTTATGAGGTTATAACTCTGGAACGCTTCAACGGATCTTCGCGATTCTGAGAATGTTTTCTCGTGACATATTGTACTTCATGTTAGTGGTAAAATTTCTTCGATATAACTTGCGTTTATTTTTGAAAAAAACGCAAATATGGCGAAAATTTTTAAAATTTTGCAATTTTCAAACTTTGAATTTTTATTCCCTTAAAACAGAGAAATATATCACACAAAATAGTTAAGAAATAACATTTCCCACATGTCTACTTTACATCATCACAATTTTGGAACAAAATTTTTTTTTGTTAGGAAGTTATAAGGGTTAAAAGTTGACCAGCGATTTCTCATTTTTACAGCAAAATTTACAAAGCCATTTTTTTTAGGGACCACCTCACATTTGAAGTCACTTTGAGGGGTCTATATGGCAGAAAATACCCAAAAGTGACACCATTCTAAAAACTGCACCCCTCAAGGTACTCAAAACCACATTCAAGAAGTTTATTAACCCTTCAGGTGCTTCACAGTAACTAAAGCAACGTGGAAGGAAAAAATGAATATTTTACTTTTTAGCCACAAAAATTATCTTTTACAAACTTTTTTTTTATTTTCACAAGGGTAAAAGGAGAAAATGGACAGATAAGGTTGTTATGCAATTTCTCCTGAGTACGCCAATGCCCCATATGTGGGGGAAAACCACTGTTTGGGCACACGGCAGAGCTCGTAAGGGAAGGAGCGACGTTTGACTTTTTCAAACTAAAATTGGCTGGAATTTAGATTGGATGCCATGTCGCGTTTGGAGAGCCCCTGATGCGCCTAAACAGTGGAAATCCCCCACAAGTGACACCCTTTTGGAAACTAGACCCCCTAAGGTACTTATCTAGATCTGTTGTGAGCACTTTGAACCCTCAAGTGTTTCACAAAAGTTTATAAAGCCTGGGTGTGAAAAAAAAAATATCAATTTTCCACAAAAATGATTTTTTAGTCCCAAATTTTTGAATTTTCCCAAGGAAATTGGACCCCAAAAGTTGTTGTCCAATTTGTCCTGAGTACGCTGATACCCCATATGTGGGGGGACTAAACTGTTTGGGCGCACGGCAGGGCTTGGAAAGGAAGTAGTAACGTTTTGGAATGCAGACGTTAATGGGGGTCATGTTCCGTTTGCAGTGCCCCAGATGAGCCTAAACAGTGGAAACCCCCCACAAGTGACCCCATTTTGGAAACTAGACCCCCTAAGGAACTTATCTAGATCTTTGGTGAGCACTTTGAACCCCCAAGTGCTTCACACAAGTTTATAATGCCCGGGCATGAAAATAAAAAATCCTATTTTTTTCCCACAAAAATTATCTTTTAGTCACTAATTTTTTATTCTCCCAAGGGTAACAGGAGAAATTGGACCACATAAGTTGTTGTACAATTTGTCCTGAGTACGCTGATACCACATATGTGGGGGGAACCACTGTTTGGGCGCACGGCAGAGCTCGGAATGGAAGGAGCACCATTTGACTTTTTCCAACCAAAATTGGCTGGAATTGAGTTTGGATGCCATGTTGCGTTTGGAGAGCCCCTGATGTGCCTAAACAGTGGAAACCCCCCACAAATGACCCCATTTGGGAAACTAGACCCCCTAAGGAACTTATCTAGATTTTTGATGAGCAATTTGAACCCCCAAGTGCTTCACACAAGTTTATAACGTAGAGCCGTAAAATTTAAAAATCATATTTTTTCCACAAAAATGATCTTTTCACCCCAATTTTTATTTTTCCAAGGGTAACAAGACTCCAAAAGTTATTGTGCAATTTGTCCTGAGTGCGCTGATACCCCATATGTGGGGGTAAACCACTGTTTGGGTGCATGGCAGAGTTTGGAAGGGAAGGAGCGCCATCTGACTTTTTCAACGCAGAATTGGCTGGACGCCATGTCGTGTTTGGAGAGCTCCTGATCTGCCTAAACAGTGGAAACCCCCATAAATGACACCATTTTGGAAACTAGACCCCTCAAGGAACTTATCTAGATGTGTGGTGAGAACTTTGAACCCCCAGGTGTTTCACTAAAGTTTATAACGTACAGCCGTAAAATAAAAAATCTTTTTTTTTTTTTACAAAAATGATTTTTTCGACCCCAATATTTTATTTTCACAAGGGTAACAGAAGAAATTGGAACCCAAAAGTTGTTGTCCAATTTGTCCTGAGTACACTGATACCCAATATGTGGGCGAAAACTACTGTATGGGCACACGTCGGGGCTCGGAAGGGAAGTAGTGACGCTTTAGATTGCAGACTTTGATGGAATGGTCTGGGGGCGTCATGTCACATTTGGAGAGCCCCTGATGCACCTAAACAGTGGAAACCCCCCACAAGTGACCCCATTTTGGCAAATAGACCCCACAAGGAACTTATCTAGATGTGTGGTGAGCACTTTGAACCCCGAAGTGCTTCACAGAAGTTTATAACGCACAGCCGTAAAAATAAAAAATCCTTTTTTTTTTTTACAAAAATTATTTTTTCGCCCCCAATATTTTATTTTCACAAGGGTAACAGGAGAAATTGGACCCCAAAAGTTGTTGTCCAATTTGTCCTGAGTACGCTGATACCCAATATGTGGGAGAAAACTACTGTATGGGTACACGTTGGGGCTCGGAAGGGAAGTAGTGACGTTTTGGATTGCAGACTTTGATGGAATGGTCTGGGGTGTCATGTCGCATTTGGAGAGCCCCTGATGCGCCTAAACAGTGGAAATCCCCAACAAGTGACCCCATTTTGGAAAATAGACCCCACAAGGAACTTATCTAGGTGTGTGGTGAGCGCTATGAAGCCCCAAGTGCTTCACAGAAGTTTATAATGTACAGCCGTAAAAACAAAATAATATTTTTTTTTGTACAAAAATGATATTTTCGCCCCCAGTTTTTTATTTTCCCAAGGGTAACAGAAGAAATAGGACAAATTGCACAATAACTCTTGGGGTCCAGAGTACGCTGATACCCCATATGTGGGGATAAACTACTGTTTGGACGCATGGCAGAGCTCAGAAGTGAAGGAGCACCGTTTGACTTTTTCAACGCAGAATTGGCTGAAATTGAGATCAGACGCCATGTCACATTTGGAGAGCCCCTGATGTGCCTAAACAGCGGAAACCCCCCAATTCTAACTCCAACCCTAACCCCAACACACCCCTAACCCTAGTCCCAACCCTAACCACAAACCTAACCCTAACACACCCCTAATCCCAACCCTAACCCTAATCCTAACTTTAGTGCCAACCCTAACCCTAACTTTAGCCGCAACCCTAACCCTAACCCTAATGGGAAAATGGAAATAAATACATTTTTTTAATTTTATTATTTTTCCCTAACTAAGGGGGTGATAAAGGGGGGTTTGATTTACTATTTATAGCGGGTTTTTATGATTGGCAGCTGTCACGCTAAAAGACGTTTTTTATTGCAAAAATAGTTTTTTGCATCGCCACATTTTGAGAGCTATAATTTTTGCATATTTTGGCCCACAGAGTCATGTGAGGTCTTATTTTTTGCGGTACGAGTTGACGTTTTTATTTGTACCATTTTTGAGCAGGTGACATTTTTTGATCGCTTTTTATTTCGATTTTTGGGAGGTTAGAATGAACAAAAATCAGCAATTCATGAATTTCTTTTGGGGGAGGAGTTTATATCGTTCCGCGTGTGGTAAAATTGATGAAGCAGTTTTATTCTTCGGGTCAGTACGATTACAGCGATACCTCATTTATATAATTTTTTTTATGTTTTGGCGCTTTTATAGAATAAAAACAATTTTATATAAAAATAATTATTTTTGCATCGCTTTATTCTGCGAGCTATAACTTTTTTATTTTTTCGCTGATGATGCTTTATGGTGGCTCGTTTTTTGCGGGACAAGATGACGTTTTCAGTGGTACCATGTTTATTTATATCGGTCTTTTTGATCGCGCGTTATTTCACTTTTTGTTCGGCGGTATGATGATAAAGCATTGATTTTTTGCTTCGTTTTTTTTTTTTTAAGGGGTTCACTAAAGGGGTTAACTAGTGGGACAGTTTTATAGGGGGGGTCGTTACGGACGCGGCGGTACCAAATATGTGTACTTTTATTGTTATGTTTTTTTTATTTACAGGAAGAAATGAATTTATTGGGGAATATATTTTTTTTTTTTATTTATTTTGGATTTTTTTTATAACATGTTTATTTTTATTTTTTTAACTTTTTTACTTTGTCCCAGGGTGGGACATCACTGTATTTTATCAAATCGCTGGTGTGACAGTGTGCACAGCACACTGTCACACCAGCGATCGCTCAGGCAGTGCAGCAGGCTTCTCAGTGCCTGCTCTCAGCAGGCACTGAGGAAGCCGCCTCCCTCCAGGACCCCGGCGCCATCTTGAATCCGGGTCCTGGGAGGGAGGAAGCCCTCAGAACAGCGCAATCACATCGCGCTGGTCTGAGGGTCTCAGGGGGGCGCGCAGGGAGCCCCCACCCTGCGCAATCCTCCCCTGTGCCCCCAGTACACCGCGATCATGTTTGATCGCGGTGTGCTAGGGGTTAATGTGCCGGGAGCGGTCCGTGACCGCTCCTGACACACAGTCACGGGTGTCAGCTGTGATAATCAGCTGACACCCGGCGGCGATTAGCTGCGCTCCCCTCAGGAGCGCAGCTGATCGCCTATGACGTACTATCCCGTCCATGGGCAGAATGGCACGGGTTTTATGGACGGGATAGTACGTCTAATGTCAGAGAGGGGTTAATAGAACTGAGCGTCTGCTGTACTATTGGCTGATATCCAGAACTTTTGGGGAACCATACCCTGTAGTTGTTTCTCACAGAATCCGCAGAAGAATGTGGGTGCATCCCCTTGTGATGCGAAGGATCAGCAAAGGGCATTTTGAGCGCCTGTATTCGACACTGCGTAGGAATCCAGACAAGTTTTTTGACTATTGTCGCATGAGTGTTGCCACCTTTGATATTTTGCTGGACATATTGCGCCCTGGAATCACCTTTCAGAACACCAGGATGCGTCCTTCAATTTCTTCTGAGGAAAGGCTTCTTCTAACATTAAGGTATGTGTGTCAACGATATGTTGATGATGTTTTGCCTAATTTACCATCTTTCACATTCTTCTAACTTTGTTCATCTTAACATACTGAACCTGATGGCATTATGAAATTGTAAGCTTTTCACCATATGCTTGTGTGTAGCAGTCTTAATGGTTAGTAAGTCATAACATTAAGAGAATGGGTGAGTAAACAAATGTCCACTGTTTACATTTGCTTAATGTATTTTTTATATTTTGTTTGTCTGATGTGTACATGTTTGTTGTTGTTTCTGTATTGCAGGTTCCTTTCCACTGGGCTCTCATACGCTGCTCTGCATTTAGAGTTTTTAATAGGGAAATCCACCATTTCCGGAATAGTCAGCTCTACTTGTGGACAAATTTGGTCCAGACTAAATAAAGAAGTGATGCCAGAGCCCAAAATGGAAGATTGGTTGAGGATTGCACATGGATTTCAAGAAAGCAGTAATTTTCCACACTGTATTGGAGCCCTGGACGGGAAGCACATACGTGTGCGTAAGCCGCCGAACTCAGGGACCCAATTCTACAATTATAAGCAATATTTTTCTATAGTTTTGTTGGCCTTGGTCGACAGTAACTACCGCTTCATAATTGTAGACATTGGGGCCTATGGAAGGACTGGAGACTCCAGAGTCTTCAATTCTTCCATTATGGGTCGGCGGCTACGCAATAACCAATTGGACTTACCACCAGCATGTCAACTTCCACACTCAAATGTGGATGCAGTGCCATATGTTGTAGTAGCGGATGAGGCCTTCCAATTAACTCGTAATGTTATGAGGCCATATCCTCGCCGCAATCTGAACCATCAGAGACGCATCTTTAATTATCGCCTTTCTCGTGCACGACGCCTGGTGGAGTGCACATTTGGTATTCTTACAGCCAAATGGCGTGTCCTACAATCAGCCATTCAGCTAAGTGAATCAAATGTAAATCTTGTAGTGCAAGCATGTGTTGTACTACATAATTTTACAAGAATGCATGAATGCTCATCAGCTGATATGCCTGACCTTCAGTTTGATAATATGACGAGGCCTATGAGACCAGTCATCCATCCTCGTCGTCCCCCTTCTGGACTCAAAGTCCGTGACTTATTGACCAATTATTTTGTTTCCCCTGCTGGTTCTATTCCTTGGCAAGATCAGGCCATAGGTATGTAGTGTGTTTTATGTGATATGATACCATAAAGTTCCTTTTGATTAATCAATTCATGTTAGACTCTAATTATTTTTTTAACACTTTACCATACTTAAGACACTACATAACATATAAGAATAAACACAGACAACCAATGTAACTTCACTAATTTTACTCATTAGTGGTTTGTTTTGAAGCCTTTTACAGGCTGATATATTTTGTAAACAGGACCAACATGTCCAAACATAAAAATAAAATATGTATAAGATTCTGAATATGCAAATAAAAAAATATATTAGTTCCATACAAAAAAAAAAATTACAGCTACAATTGATGGTAGCTTGGTGGTGGTGTTGGTGAGGATGGAGGGCCAGGTTGTGTATTCGGCCTTCCACTATCTGCAACCTGTGTTTGAGAATGAGCTGTTGCAGAACCTACAGTAGCAGCTGGGTTACTGGCTGCATCCTGAATGCCTTGTGGGTAGGGGTACATAGGGAATTGATGCTCATAGTCATATTGATATGACTGAGCACTAGCAGAGTGACCCCCAATATGCCCATGTCTAACATATCCATGTTGTGGCCAGCCAACAACATTGGGTATGTTAGAGTGGGCATATTGTGGATGGCCACTCTGTCCCATGGTTTGGAGCTGGGAAGCTCCATAGAAAGAATGAGCTGCAGTAGGATGAGGAGGAGGAGTTGGGTATTGTTGGACACAAGGAGGAGGTGGAGGAGGATGATGATGAGGAGGAGGATCAGAGGCTGAAGCAGATTGTGAGGGATTTGGTCCTAACAACCTCAAGACATTTTCTGGACCAACCACCCATCTATGAAGATAATCTAGTAGGTTGGTTGGATCATTAGGCGCTGATCCAGCTTCCAACACAATGTGCAGTCCACTTCTGATCCTCAGTCTGTGCTGTATTGGAGTAGACCGGAGGTAAGGGGCCAGACTGCGGCAAAATCCCTCCTCCCCATCATCATTAGCTACACTGGACAAATAGTCCAGAACTCCTCGGTCCACCTGCCTCCTTGTCACAGAACCCACTCCTTCTCGTCGCCGCCTACCTCGCCTTGTGCGTTGGGAAGGAGGAGGAGACACATCTTCAGCCCTATTAGGGCTGCTGCTCTGAGGTAGGTACTCATTTTCATGATGCTGTGTTTGTGAATCCTCAGCTCCTGCAGCTGTTGTTGGTGCTGCTTGGGTGGACCCACATGCTGCCGAGGAAGGGCCTGCCTCCTCTGCCCCATCACCAACGGGGTCGATAAGCACTTCGGAGTCGGACCCGTCTCCCTCTCAGTTAGGTTTGACTCCGTTCTAGGAATGAAAAAAAATTTAAACATTAAAATCCATAAAAATTCAAAGTTTGGCATGAAAGTGCTTCAACACACATGCACTTACGGTCGCAGATCCAACACTGGCGCAAGGAAGTTTAGTCTATCAAAATAGAGGTACTTCCTCTTCTTAGATGCTGAAGCCCCACTCCGATCCCTAATCTGCCTCTCCCTCCGGTAGCAGTCCCGACAGCTGCGCCATCGCCTTGTCACATCAGTCACTACAAATGTAAGAACAGCATAACGGTTACAATGACTGATATCTATTTATTAAGCCAAAAATACAAAATATGCAACACTGAACATTTAAATAGTGGTCATGTGTGATGTGATTTACAATATTGAAATACATCAACATACAACCAGCAGTATCCATGTTATAAGCACTAACATTAATTTTCAAAAATGCTTGGCCCTTTACAAAACGCCTCATTCAGTTTGAATTTTAGGACCTACACACTACATCTGAGGTGAAGAGAACTACAAAATGTTGTAGTCAATAGATGCCGAAGCATCGATGATATTTTAATATACATGGATATTGTTTGTGTACACACACATCAATGTGTAGTTCTAAATAGGAAGAGGTCCATAATGCTGCCTTTTAAATATCATTTAAACACATAAGGCTACATTATTATTTGCTTCATCAATTTTTTTCAAAATTTCAAAAACCGTTACATGTGGTACTTACTAAGACGCTCTTGGTCCTCCCTGGATCTCTGATGATAGTCCGGAAAAATGTGTTCACATATCGTTTTCCATGCCGCCTCTTTGCGCGTCCGATTACTGTAGTTAGGATCGCGCTGGTCCCACAATTCAGGCCTCTCCTGCACCAATACGATGAGGAGTTCCACATTGATGTGGCTAGATGCCATGTTTCTGGACTCCGTGTAGGCGTTCTTCCTGTTTTTTTTTAAGATGCGCTTAGCTAATTAGCATGTAAAGGCTTCCTGAGAAATTCAAAGCCAGTTTCCTGTCACCTGGAAAAGTTGTGCGATTTAATCGCAACTCACACGTGCGGTCCGTTTGTAATCCCACTTTTCATCGCTCCCATAGACTTGCATTGGCGATAGTCGACCCACAATCGGTGACAATCGCAGCATGCTGCGATTGCACTCGCACGTTTAAATCGGACCACAAAAAATCGGATGTTGGGAGCTACTCCATTGATTAATATTGGGTCGACTGCAAAGCGATATTTCATCGCGTTCTAGTGGTACGATTTAGTCGCCAGTGTGACTCCAGCCTAACCCTAATTGTAACCCTAACCCTAATTCTAACCCTAACCCTAATTATAACCCTAACCCTAAGGCTAGGTTCATATTGCGTTTTACCAGCCCGTTCAACACATAGCGTTGACGAGCTGGTAACGGTATAGCATAACACAATCGCGTTATGCTATACCCGCTAGCGCAGAGGAATCAGCAGATGATTCATCTGCGCTAGCGGTTATGGAGCCCAGATGCTGCAGTCTGCATCGGAGGCTCCGTCATTGAATGACGGCACGTCGCGAACGCATGCCGCTTTACGGCATGCGTCGCGATGCGCCCTCAAATGGGAGTGAATGGCAGCGTTAACGGACTGCGTTACACCGCGTTATACCGCGATGTAATGCAGTCTGTCTAACCAACTGCCATAACGCAGTATGAACCCAGCCTAACCCTAACCCTAATGCTAACCCTAACCCTAATTATAACCCGTTTTACACATCAGTTTTTTGCAATCAGGCACAATCCATCGAATTGCTAAAAGACGGATCCGGCTTAGATTACAAAAAACTGCTGTGCCGGATCCGGTTTTTAGCCGGATCCGTCATGAACTTTTGAACCCGGAAAATGTATTGTACGCATGTCTGGCACGGAGGAGAGAGAGAGACCTTGATTTGGCTCCCAGGCAGGCTAGATGAAGAAAATGGAGTCTGGTGGCCGGATCAGTCCTATGCCTGATCCGGCTCCCATAGACTTGTATTGTATGGCCTCGCCTGACGCGCCGCTTCAGGCGCTGTCATGCGTTTCCGGCAGAAAAAAAAAACGTACATGATGCATCCTGTCTGGCCACCGTAATTAAAATCTATGACGGATCCGGCAGAAAACGGACTAAACGCAATGAAATGCGGCGCGATCGGCGCTAATGCATGTCAATGAGAAAAAAACGGATCCGGCGGTAAAAAAAACGGATCAGTTTTTTTCAAAAACTGCCGGATCGCGCCTGACAGCATAAAAACTGATGTGTGAAAGTAGCCTTACCCTAACCCTAACCCTAGCCCTAACCCTAACCCTAGCCCTAACCCTAAAGAAAAATGAAAATAAATACAATTTCTATATTTTATTATATGTCCCTAACTAAGGGGGTGATAAAGGGGGGTTTATGTACTGTTTTTTTTATTTTGTTCACTGTGATAGTTTATCACAGTGATCAAAATGTCCTTTTAGAGAATGAATGAATCATTCAGTTTTTGAATCTGCCGTTAGGCAGATTCGGCGGGCGCACTGCGCATGCGCCAGCCATTTTTTTTACAGGATGAAGAGGCCGGAGCTGCAGGAGCTGCTGGCGGTAGAGGGGACACAGGGAGGTACAGGGGGAGATCGGGGGTCCTGGGGACACAATGTTCTCAGCCCCTTTATCTGATGTGCACTATATCAGCGCGAGGACCAGCCCGGAGAAAATTGCCCAACCCCCCGGCACATCGCGGCGAGCGCACTACGCATGCGCCCGCCATTTTCTCGCCATTAAAAATGGTGGAGCCCACCGGAGGAGGCAGGAGGGCCCTGGGGCCACAAGGGGGGATTGGGGACCTTTTTCTCTCTCCTCTGATGTCCGATCACAAAAGGTACATCAGATTTTTTTTGTTGTTGTTGCTATCGCCGTTATAGGGTTAATAACGGTGATCGCAACATCGGGGTCGGTAAAAACTGACCCATTCATGGTCTCTGGGTCGGCTACCCCCCGTAGCCGAGACCCCGGAGAAAATGCGACTGTGGGGGGCGCTATACACTTTTTCCACAGCTCTGTTAATTAACTGCGCTGTGGTTTAAGTACCCTTAACTACCACTGTTAAAAGGCATATCGGCAGTAGTTAAGGTGTTAAATTGGCTCATCATAGGCTGGAGCATCATCCATGGGGCCCATCATATACTGGAGCATTCTAAATGGGGGATGATTTAAGTACCCTCTACACATTACCACTGTTAAAGCATATTGGCATTATTAGGGCTTAATTGGCTCATCATAGGCTGGAGCATCACCATGGGGCCCATCATATACTGAGCATTCTAAATGGGGGATCATCAGACACTGGAGCAGCATCGTACGGGGTCCATTATACACTGGAGCATTATAAATGGGGCCCATTAAATATGGAGCATTATATTGGCCCATCATACACTGGAGCATCATCCATGGGGCCCAACATATACTGGAGCATTCTAAATGGGGGACATCAGACATTGGAACAGCATCTACGGGGCCCATTATACACTGGAGCATTATAAATGGGGCCCATTATATATGGAGCATTCTTTGGCCCATCATATGCTGGAGCATCATCCATGGGGCCCATATATACTGGAGCATTCGAAATGGGGGACATCAGACACTGGAGCAGCATCTACAAGGCCCATCATACACTGGAGCATCATCCATGGGGCCCATCAAATACTGGAGCATCATATGGGGTTAATTATGTTTTGGGGCATCATATAGCGTATGGAGCATAATATGGAGCATATATGGGGCCTATTCTGTATGGAGCATTATATGAGCCCATTCTGTATGGAGCAATATATGGGGCCCATCATATACTGTATGGAGCTTTATATGCGACTCATTATACTGTATGGAGCAATATGTGGGGCTGATTCTACTCTATGGGGACCGTCCTATACTGTATGGCACATTATATGGGGACCATCATATACTGTAGCATTATGTGGAGCTCATCATATACTGTATGGAACATTATATGGGACCAATTATTCTGTATGGAGCAATATATGGGGCTCATTATTCTGTATGGCGCACTATGTGGTGGCCAATAACCATAATACTGTATGTGGAATATACTGTCGGTTTTTGAGCTATTGCAGAATTTAAAATAGATATCAGTCATGTAATGTAAGAAGTGAATTATTGCATTGTACTATACCTATATTTCTGTGCCGTATCGGAGCATCATGAATTGTGGTATGTGTTAAGGGGCCCACTGACACTCTTTCACCGGGGCACAGAAAACCTGGATCCAGCCCTACCCACCCACAACTTTAGCCAAATAACCCCCAGTTTTCAATGCGTTACTATTATTATAAAGTAAATTAAGGTTGCCAAGTTTAAGTAATAAGAATTGATGTCGTTGGCATTGAAATGAGCACTGTAGGTGTGTTTACTGTCCTCCACTCCCTGCCGACTTTGCTTCCCCATTGACTTGCATTGGGTTTCGTGTTTCAGTCGGACCTCCGACTTTTCCCGATAGTCGGCCGATTTCGTTCGACTCGACTTTTGAGAAGTCGGGTTTCATGAAACCCGACTCGACCCTAAAAAAGGCAAAGTCGCTCATCTCTAGTTATTATTATTATAATTATTATACATTTTTATAGCGCCATTTATTCCATGGTGCTTTACATGTGAAAAGGGGCAAATATAGACAAGTACAGTAAACGTGAGCAATACAAGGCACACACAAGTACAGAAGGAGAGAGGACCCTGCCCGCAAGGGCTCACAGTCTACAGGGATGGGTGAGGATACACTAGGAGAGGATAGAGCTGGTCGTGCGGTGGTTCAGTAGACTGATGATCACTGCAGGTTGTAGGCTTGTCGGAAGAGGTGGGTCTTCAGGTTCTTTTTGAAGGTTTCCATGGTAGGCTCGAGTCTGATGTGTCGGGGTAGAGAGTTCCAGAGTATGGGAGAGGCACGGGAGAAGTTTTGTATGCGGTTGTGGAAGAAGAGATAAGAGGGGAGTAGAGGAGGAAATCTTGAGAGGATCGAAGGTTGTGTGTGGGTATGTACCGGGAGACCATGTCACAGATGTATGGAGGAGACAGATTGTGGATGGCTTTGTAGGTCAAAGGTTAGGGTTTTGAACTGGAGCCTCTGGACGATAGGAAGCCAATGAAGGGCTTGGCAGAGAGGAGAGGCTGGGGAATAACGGGGAGACAGGTGTATTAGTCGGGCAGCAGAGTGCAGGATGGATTGGAGTGGTGCCAGAGTGCTAGAGGGAAGGCCAGAGAGTAGGAGGTTGCAGTAGTCGAGGTGTGAGATGATGAGGGCATGCACTAGTGTTTTTGTAGTTTCATGGTCGAGGAATGCACGGATCCGGGAAATATTTTTGAGTTTGAGACCGCAGGAGGAGGCAAGGGTTTGGACATGTGGCTTGAAAGAGAGGGCAGAGTCGAGGATCACCCCGAGTCACCGAGCATGCGGGACTGGGGAAAGTGAGCAGCCATTGACGTTAATGGACTGGTCTGGTGGGGGGGTAGAGTGAGATGGGGGAAAGATGATGAATTCTGCTTTGTCCATGTTCAGTTTTAGAGTTATAAGTGATGATGTCACATAATAAGGACTCACTTGGTTAGGTGGATCCTCAAAGCACACAGTCTGGGTGGGCAGGAGGGTGAGTCTTGGAAGCTGCAGGCGGACATGTAGAAAAGGAAAACTTAACTGGAGGCAATAAAGCTATCAATGAAGGCTTATGTAGGGTAAAAGGATATAATGCCTTTACTTTTTGTAACCATGATTTGTATTTTGTTGTTGAGGAAATCGTTTGTGCAAATAGGTGTGGTCCACAAACAAGGGCGTGATCAAAATGGGCATGATCTGTGAAATGGGTGTGGAATTCAAAGGGTGTGGCTTAAATTGATGTTGTTTCCTAATAAACATAGGGAACATGCTGTCAAAAATTTGTACCCTATCACTGGGAACATTCCTATCTTATCACTGTATGGGTACTGAAAACATATAGAAACCCGTGGTTCTGCAAGTATGGTTAAAAATGTGAAACATGTCATGTCATATGTCAAGCTCTACAATGGAAACCAAGTTCCATTCTTGCCTCAGTATTCTTTCTGTGAAATGATGGAAAATTTCAGAGAATGGTATCCCTTGCTGGATAATGCAGCCAGGTTGCATTTCATGCTGCCCATGGTGTGAGTAGCATGAATCACCTGACAGATCCCTTTACTTAAAAAATCTTGCAGTAATCTTGATACAGAAATACAGAACTTGTCTCTGTAATTAGAAGAAACTTGGAGCTACAGCTCTAATCTAAATTACGGTAATAATATAGGGGCAGTTTTAAGTTTTTGATGGAAATCCTCTTCAGGAATTACAAAGAACAGTAAAGGTGATGATGCCAGTGAAAAATATTCTTTGAAATGTTGACTATTTAGCTGCAATAATAATGGACAGCTTATTGTAAGACTGAAGCAACTGTAACGTTTGCTTTGTAAATTAGTCAGTCTTTGGGCTGTAGTGAGCAACACGTAAGACACTTTTACTGCTTTGCAAGTAATCTTTTTACTGCTGTTCTAATACAGTTTGTCTAATGTGCTGTTTGTTTACTGACTACTAGATGAGAAGTCTTACAACTGACCAGAAATATAGCTTGTTAAAAGTCTAAAGGTACTGCCACACTAAACAATCCCGCTAGCGATCACGATAACGACGCATACTAATGCGATCGCTAGCGGGATTGTTTCTATATCGCTAAATGCGGCCACATTTAGCGATATAGTTAACGACGCTATCGCCGTTAGCGATCTTCTTAACGACTTTAGCGGTACAAAAGTACCGCTAAATCGCTAAGAAAAGGTGCCACACAGCGATTAGATACTTACCCAGCGGGAGCGCCGACGAGAAAATAGGGTCCGGAACGATTCCAGCGACGAGCGAGATCACAGCAGGAAGCTCGTCGCTGGAAGCTGCCGCACTGAACAATATCGCTAACGGGATCGCTAAATAGTGACGTTTTTTAGCGATCCCGTTAGCGATATTGTTTAGTGTGGCATACCCTTAAGGCGCTAGATAGAACAACAAACAATAGATCAAATGAGACGGAAAGAAAAATTGCATTCATAAACAATTTAAACTGCTACTATGGTCTTGAGATCATATTTTGTGAACACATCTAGAAGTTAGCTTTGTCACATGCAATAGCACATAATAACTGTATCTATCAAGTTAACTTTTTTGTTTAGTATACATTCTTTATGGCATATAATAGGCTTGAAGTATTCTTCCCCCAAATATATTTCTATACTATTTTTTGTTTGATTGACGGGACCCTTACCATTCACTACAATGGTTATACCATTCTTCTAATCAAAATTATGTTTACTAAGTACCTTATATTATTTTCATGCACTATTGCCTTTTATTTACCGTATTTACTGCAGGTTATTTGCTTTTTTTTTTATCTTGAGTTTTGTCTGTTTATTGACTAGTGTGTACATGCTGCATGCACAGCAGCTTATATTCCAGTTAATCTTTTTAGGTTTTTGTTTCAGGTTTTTTGAACTCTGTGCAGATAAGGGTGTGACCTACCTTTTTCTTGAGCTGGACATTACATTTATGTAGTTCTCCATGGCTGGGTGTCCATTAGCCCGGTCTCAGTCCTTATTCACATTTTCCGTCACTTGACAAATGGTAAGGTAGAGGTTAGAACCGTCCCGAATAGGGTCACCTTAACATAATGGGATGACTTTTAAGTTTTTTTTTAATTAAAATTTTGTTAACAAAGTACCCTATATTGTTTTCATACACGATTGGTGTTCATTTATTTACTGCAGGGTATTTGCTTATTTTGTTTTTATCTTGAGTTGTGAATGGTTATACCTTGTCTTGCTATTTGTCCTTAACTGCACAACTGCATGAATAGAATGGTAGCTAAGCCCACTTCATACATGGCTGGGGCATCTGACACAGCTGACACCCACCAGTCACTTCCACAATCTAACCTATTCATGTTTGATCCCCACCGTTCACTACAACAGGGATACCATATCCTTTTGTTCATGGTTTGCTACGCAGATGAGGGACTACTAAAGGAGATATTCAATACCCTTTAAATAAAGTTCACAGACACTTTACTATTAGACAATGTATAGAACTGAATAAATTATTGATTCTTACAGAAATTTCAAGGTATGCTTTTGTCTTATTGTTTTATCATTCCATAGGCCTATTCATATAGGTCATGGATCTCAAACACATGACCCACAGGTCACATGCGGCCTGAACTTTTTGGCCCATGGGCAGAGGAGCTCCCTAGAAAGTGGCCCGCCAAAGCCAGCACTTTTTTTCAGCTGAATGTACGTCCTCAGATACACATTCAGTTGAAATGTATAGTGGGGCAGAGAGCAACTAGCTCCTTGCACAGCAATGTCTATACCAGCCACTGGACCAGTAGAGACTAGCAGCTAACGTTGGCATGCCCATTGGGGCAGTGCATGATGTCAGTGCCATGTGCCAACTCAACTGTGAAGGAGAAAGAGGACCTTGTTTGCCATGGGAGCAAGGACAGGTGTGAGGAATTGTCTTTTTTTTTAAATGTGTACGTGAAGAGTGGCAAGATGGAAACATTATTACAGAATGGGGGACACTATAACAGGATGTAGGGCATTACGACAGGATAGAGGACATTATTACAGGGTGAAGAACTGTGACACTGAGTCACTTATCATGTGCAAGCCATGAGGCAGGGAAGTCCAGGAGTCCAAAGTCAAATGCCAGGAGGGTATGTCATAGACAAAGGGATTATACAAATGGATAGTCAAAGAGGCCAGGAAACCAATATCAAAGTGCGTCATGGCAAAAGGAGTAATGCAAATCAGGTAATCAAAAAGGCAAATCCAAAGAGGCAAAAAACAAAGATCAGAATATCAGAATATGGAACACAAAGCAAAAACACCACTGAGCTAAAAGTTACAACTGTCAAGGTCTGATAATAATAGTCAGCCCAATTTATAGCAAGGTTACCATCTAGAATGGGTGACACCTAGAAGGCCATGCAGGCCCGGCCAGATTGGAAGCTGGGCTGTCAATCACAATAATGACAGCCCAACACACCCGTCTCAGACTGGGCAATTAGGCTGTCTCTCGCAATATTGACAGCTCAGCATGACCCCTAGCTGAGCTGTCACTCACAGCACAGTGGAATTGTGACAAGGACATTATTGCAAGATATCACATTTCTACAAGATAAGGGGCATTGTTACAAGAAGGGAGCTATAATTACAGGAAGGTAGACATTATTACAGGATGGGGGACAATATTACAAAGGGGTGCATTATTACAGGAAAAGGCCAGTATTGGGACATCATTACTGGATGGGGACATTATAATAGGATGGGAACATTATTACAGAATGGTAGCCAATTGTAAGTCAATATTACTGTATGTGGTCAATTAAAGGACAAAATAGGGAGATAAATTGTAAAAATTATTTAAAAATTTCAAAATAAATCCTGAAAAAATAATGAAAAAATATTTTGCCACAAAAAACCTGTTTTATTTAAAAATCTAAAGTAAACAAAAAAAAAGTACACGTTTGGTAATACCACATCTGGAACGACCCAAACTATAAAATGGAATCATAACCCATACAATAAACATCATTTTAAAATAATAAAAAACAATGCAAAAATGTTTTAAAAAATAAAGTCGTATTAAAATGGTATCACTGAAAATGTTATCTAGTCCCACAAAGAATGCAGTTTGTAAAATTAAAATTTGTTCTACGTGCGGACCATTTACCCAGCCGAATTTAAGACCCCTGTTATAGGTATAGTTTTTTAACTTTATATTATTAACCCCCTAATTACTGCCGATATGCCTTTTAACAGTGGTCATTAAAGAAGCACCCCCATCAAAATTTGCATCCTTTTAATATATTGTGGTCATCATATTATATGGCACTGTGTACTTACAATTGCTCATTTTGCCATTCTACCCAGCTAGTGCTTCTCTTTTCTCTGCTCTTTGTAGAGTCAGGAAGTGTCTTGACCCTGCAGAAATCATACCCATCTTCAACTCCTGACCAAGCTATTCCAGTCCTGCTCCCTGCCATTGACTTTTGCTGTGACTTATGAATCATTCAGGGAAAATTGACCTCCTGTTTCTACATAGAGCTTAGCGTGATTCAGGTAGTCAGTTTTTTTTTATCACATGATGTCATAGACCTAATAGAAAACAGAAGAATTAGCTGGGTAGAAAGGAAAATTGACCAACTGTAAGCACACGGTCCTATATAATATGATGATTGCAATATATTAGTAGGATAAAAATTTTGATGGAATTGCTTTTTTAAGTGGTCTTTTTCCTCAGCGCCACTTTTCAACGATTAACCCTTTAAATACTGCTGTCAATCGCGACAGCGGTATCTAAGTGGCTGAAAGGGGGTTAGAAGACCATGTACCCTGAGGTTATCTAATGATCCTAGGGTACAGTGGCTTGGAAGATCCTGCTATAAGCAGAGTCTCTGTCATTGAGACACTAACAAGTCTCAGGCACTGTAATATGTGATCAGAGTAAAAAATATTCATGTTCTGCAGTGAAAAAATAATTTTTTTTACATAAAATATGTAATAAAGTAAAAACAACAACCATGAAAACTGCACAAAATCACAAAAAGCCGATTTGCCTCTAAAAACGCAGTCTTTGTGATAAAACAAAAATAAAAAAGTATGCATAATTGATATCATAGAATCATAGAATCATAGAATGGTAGAGTTGGAAGGGACCTCCTGGGCCTTCTGGTCCAACCCCCTGCTCAAAGCAGGATTCTCTAAATCATCCCAGACAGATGTCTATCCAGCCTCTGTTTGAAGACTTCCATTGAAGGAGAACTCACCACCTCTTGTGGCAGCCTGTTCCACTCATTGATCACCCTAACTGTCAAAAAGTTTTTTCTAATATCTAATCTGTGTCTCCTCCCATTCAGTTTCATCCCATTGCTTCTAGTCTTTCCTTGTGCAAATGAGAATAAAGATGATCCTTCTACAATGTGACAGCCCTTGAGATATTTGTAGACAGCTATTAAGTCTCCTCTCAGTCTTCTTTTTTGCAAGCTAAACATTCCCAAATCCTGCAACCGTTCCTCATAGGACATGGTTTGCAGACCGGTCACCATTCTGGTGGCTCTTCTCTGAACTTGCTCCAGTTTGTTGATGTCTTTTTTAAAATGTGGTGCCCAAAACTGGACACAGTATTCCAGATGAGGTCTGACCAAAGAGGAGTAGAGGGCAATAATGACCTCACGTGATCTAGACTGTATGCTTCTATTGATACATCCTAAAATTGCATTTGCCTTTTTTGCTGCTGCATCACACTGTTGACTCATGTTAAGTCTGTGATCAATTAGTATACCCAAGTCTTTTTCACATGTGCTGTTACTTAGCCCTATTCCTCCCATTTTGTATATGCTTTTTTCATTTTTATTGCCCACATGTAGTACTTTGCATTTTTCCCTGTTAAAATCCATTCTGTTAGTTGCTGCCCACTGCTCCAGTTTATGTATATCTTTTTGAATCCTCTCTCTCTCTTCTCTAGTATTAGCTACCCCTCCTAGCTTTGTGTCATCAGCAAATTTGATCAGTTTACCCTCAATTCCTTCATCTAAATCATTGATAAAGATGTTGAACAATACAGGGCCCAAAACAGAGCCTTGTGGTACCCCACTTGAGACATTCTTCCAACTGGATGTGCAGCCATTTACAACCACTCTTTGGGTCCGATCACTAAGCCAGTTATGAATCCACCTAACAGTTGCCTTGTCCATTCCATACTTAGTCATTTTTTCAATAAGGATTGTGTGAGATACTTTGTCAAATGCTTTGCTGAAGTCAAGATATACTATATCTACAGCATTTCCCTGATCCACCCAGTCAGTGATTCTGTCATAGAAGGAAATTAAGTTAGTCTGACATGACTTATTAGTTACAAACCCATGCTGACTCTGTTTAATCACTTCATTCTTATCCAGGTACTTGCATACATGTTCTTTAATAATTTGTTCAAAGATCTTTCCTGGTATAGAAGTCAGACTCACCGGCCTGTAGTTCCCTGGGTCCACCTTCTTCCCCTTTTTGAAGATAGGAACAACATTTGCTCTTCTCCAGTCTTCTGGGACTTCTCCTGTTCTCCAAGAATTTTCAAAGATTATGGACAGTGGTTCAAGAATTTCTTCTGCTATCTCCTTCAGTACCCTGGGGTGTAATTCATCTGGACCTGGAGACTTGAATTCATTTATGTTAGCTAAGTGTTTCCGCACTGTCTTTCTGTTTATAGATATCCTGGATTCTTCTATTCCTTTAATAGGACAGTGAAGATCAGTTGATGTTACATTTCCTTTCTGAGAGAAAACAGATGCAAAATAGGAATTTAAAAGTTCAGCCTTCTCAACATCCTGACTTACCATTTCATCATTTTCATCCTGTAAAAATCCTATAGCATCTTTGACTTTTCTTTTACTTTTGACGTATCCCCAAAATCCTTTTTTGTTGCTTTTGACGTCACTTGCAAGCCTTAATTCATTGTCAGCTTTAGATAATCTGATTTGTGCCCTGCAGGTTCTGCAGACGGCATTATATTCTTCTTTAGATATGCCTCCCTCTTTCCATTTGATAAACATTTCTTTCTTCCTTTTTAGCATGTGTTTAAGTTCTATGTTCATCCATCCTGGTTTCCTTAAATGCTTCCCATTCTTCCCTCTTTTCGGAATTGTTAACGATTGTGCTTTGAGAATCTCATTTTTCAAGATTTTCCATCCTTCCTGGACATTTTTGTCCTTAAGGATATCCAGCCATTGGATCCCTCCAATTCTCTTTCTGAGTTCCTTAAAATCTGCCTTTCTGAAATCTAACCTTGACGTCTGAGTCTTCACAGGTCTTCCTCCTCTTGTTATCCAAAATTCTAAAATAGCATGGTCACTACCTCCTAGAGTCCCAGCCACTCTTACCTCCTCCACCATTTCCTCCCTGTTTATGAGGATTAGATCCAAGGTAGCAGATCCCCTTGTTTTCTCCATTACCTTTTGGAAGATAAAGTTGTCAGCAAGAGAGGATAAGAATTTCCTGGACCTGTTAGTTTTGCCTGAGAGAGATTCCCAACAAATGTCTGGATAGTTGAAATCTCCCATGACCACTAGGTCATATTTTTTGGAGAACTTGGCCATTTGATGCATAAAGAGTTCATCCATATCTTCAGCTTGCACAGGCGGCCTGTAGTAAATGCCTACAATGGTGTCCTTTCCATTGTTCTGTCCTTGTATTCTTACCCAAGCAGTTTCCACAGAACTCCCAGTCTCTGAAGCGTCAATCTCTGTGCAGATATACGATTTTCTAACATACAATGCAACACCTCCTCCTCGTTTATCAAGTCTGTTTCTTGCAAATAAGTTGTATCCTTCTAGCCTTGTATTCCAATCATGTGTATCGTCCCACCAAGTCTCAGTGATTCCAATGACATCATATTTCTTCTCCTGCGTTAGTAGCTCCAGTTCTCCTTGTTTGTTGCCCATGCTTTGTGCATTCGTATAGAAACACTTTAGTTTGTGATTGGTTTCTCTTCCTTCAATATTTTTATTATGTAAATTTTTTTGTCTTTGTTCTTCCCCTTCTCTTCTAATAGCAGAAATCTCAATAGTATTTGTCAAGTGTATGGCTTTTGCTGGCGTTTTTGCTTCCCTTCCCACATTGTTCTAGTTTAAAGCTCTCCTGATGAGTGTAGCAAGGCGACTTCCAAATACATGTTTTCCAGTCTTCGTAAGATGCACCCCATCTCTAGCAAGTAGTCCATCGTATAGGTAATTCACTCCGTGATCCAGAAATCCAAATCCTTGCTGACGGCACCATCGACGTAGCCAGTTGTTCACCTGCAGAATCTTATTCCACCTCCTTGTTCCATGGACATCCACTGGGAGGATGGAAGAGAAGACCACCTGCGCTCCCAGTTCTTTCACTTTCTTACCTAAGTTTTCAAAGTCACTGCAGATGGTTTCCAGGTCATTTCTAGCGGTGTCATTTGTCCCCACATGTATTAGCAGGAATGGGTAGTCATCTTTAGGTCTGAAGAGTCCTGGTATCCTGTCAGACACATCTTTAATTTTTGCACCTGGAAGACAGCACATTTCTCTTGAGGTTATATCCGGTCTGCAGATAGCGGCCTCTGTTCCTCTCAACAGGGAATCGCCCATGATAACAACTCTCCGTTTCTTCTTCACAACAGTTTTCTTTCTCCATTCAGGAGGACTCTGAGGGCGTACAAGGTTGTTTGTGGGCAAAGTCTTATCCTGATGTATTTCTTCATCGTTCTCATGTGTAAGAGCCTGGTATTGGTTCCTGAGCAGAATTGGTGCTGACTGCCTCCTGATCCTCCTGCTTCTCTGGGTCACATGCTTCCATTCCTCTGTTTCTTCAGTTGCACTTCGAATTTCTTCTCTTTCTGTACCATGAAGAGATAATTCTGCTCTGTCTAAGAACTCTTCACCTTCCTTAATGGTCTTCAATGTAGATAACCTCTCTTCCAGATTTTGCAACTTTTCCTCCAACAGGGACACAAGCTTGCATTTCTGGCATGTGAAGTTTGGCTTTTCCACTGGTAAGTCTATGAACATGTAGCAAGAAAATGCAGCTCACCACATGGCTCCTAGCCTCCACTCCTTACATGGACCTTCATTTCAAGAAGCACGGTGAATATGCAAATTATCTCCCGGACTCTACGCCCTGGTTTACTGATGTCCTCCTTTCAGCTGCAACAGCCAAAATCCAGTGTTCCTTGAGCTCGCGGAGACTCATCACTTATCCCAGAAGGCACTGGGAATAATGCAAATTATCTCCTCGGGACTCCTCCCCTGGTTTACTGATGTCCTCCTTTCAGCTGCAACAGCAAAATCCAGTGTTCCTTGAGCTCGCGGAGACTCTTCACTTATCCCAGAAGGCACTGGAATATGCAAATTATCTCCTCGGGACTCCTCCCCTGGTTTACTGATGTCCTCCTTTCAGCTGCAACAGTCAAAATCCAGTGTTCCTTGAGCTCGCGGAGACTCTTCACTTATCCCAGAAGGCACTGGGAATATGCAAATTATCTCCTCGGGACTCCTCCCCTGGTTTACTGATGTCCTCCTTTCAGCTGCAACAGCCAAAATCCAGTGTTCCTTGAGCTCGCGGAGACTCTTCACTTATCCCAGAAGGCACTGGGAATATGCAAATTATCTCCTCGGGACTCCTCCCCTGGTTTACTGATGTCCTCCTTTCAGCTGCAACAGCCAAAATCCAGTGTTCCTTGAGCTCGCGGAGACTCTTCACTTATCCCAGAAGGCACTGGGAATATGCAAATTATCTCCTCGGGACTCCTCCCCTGGTTTACTGATGTCCTCCTTTCAGCTGCAACAGCCAAAATCCAGTGTCCTTGAGCTCGCGGAGACTCTTCACTTATCCCAAAGGCACTGGGAATATGCAAATTATCATCCTCGGATCCTGCCGTGTCTGAATGACTCAATCAATAAAACCATCATGTTAATTATATTCTGTATGGCTAACATCATAAAAAAATTAATAACACGCCAAAAAATACGCTTCTTCACATACTGACACTAAAAAATGAATAAAAACCGTCAAAAGTCATAGTAGAAAAATGTATAAATGAAAATGCCATACAGTCTCGTAAAAACAAGCAATATGACTTTCAGAAAAAAAAAAAATTTACAGCTTCAGATATAATGATGCAAACAATTCTTTTGTAAAATATTGTTTTTAGCCTGTAAGGTTAGCAAAGCATAAAAAAGGTGTAAATCTGTTATCTCTGTTATCGTACTGACCCAACGAACAAATCGGTCTTATCATTTTTACCGTACAATGCACCACACAAAAATAAAAAGTAAAAGCAATAACTAAATTGATAATTTTATTTCATTCTGCGTCTGAAACATCTGATTAAAAAGCGGTCAAAAAACGTTATGAGCCCCAAAATGGTGCCCAAAAATTCTACAACTTGTCACGCAAAAATAAATGCAGCTTTGTACACCAAAAAATAAAAAAGTTACTGCTCTTAGAAAATGACGATGAAAAAACAATGTATTTTTTTTACAAATAAGGATTTTTACTGTGTGGTAGCAGGAAAACATAAAAAATCCAATATAAATCATTGAGCCGGGATCTCAATTTGTGCATGAGCCGCTTCTGGCCATTTTCCTGTGGTCCATCATCGGGGGGGGGGGGCAATGTGCAGAGCGGGGCCTAAGCTCCTGCCTCCATCACTGACATTTTCTTGAACAACACTGCCTGGACACCAGGGGCGTACATAGAAATCATGGGGCCCCATAGCAAAAGTCTGAATGGGGCCCCCCCAAAAAAAAAAACAGGTGCTCTTAACTCCACACACACACACACCTGCAGTGCATGCAGGGCCCCCTACACCCTCCACAGTGCGTGCAGCCGGGCCCCCCTCCCTAAGGTGCAAAGTGCAAAGTGCAGCCACAGCCATTGTAAATGTAAAGTGCCAGCACAGTGAGGGGACACATTTAACAAAAAAAATCGACCCCCAGCCAGGCTCACCATCTTGTGTGTGCAGTGGCGTAGCAACTGTTTGTGGGGCCCGGGGCGGCTGAAAAATTTGCCGCCCCTTTGGTCATTGATAATCCTGAAGCATTCACCATTACAACCAAAAAAAGGCTCAAAGTAAATACCTTTCACCTGTAAAATCAGCATGGCAAAAATACACACTGCAAAGCAGCAACACACAGTATGGACTTGTGTTTATGATGTGCTTTATCCTCCTTGGACAAAAAGGACTTCTTTAGGCTTGGCTCACATTTATACAGTGCAGTCTGCTGGACAAATATGTCTGAATTGCAAAAAAAAATGGTATTCAGACGTATATGGAGGCATACACAAACCATAATGGGCAACACGTAGTGTAAAAAAAATGTTCTTCTGACTATGTTTTGCCCTGATCACGTTGTATTGTGGGAAAAAAACATAATTGACCAAAGGTACGCGTTTTTAATGTGGGGTGAAAAAAAGTTTATTCCTCTGGACACCTCCTCACAGAACTGATGCCAAAATGGAGTGGGATGGGACTGTTGACACCAGTAAAACTGGATGGAAAAAAAATGATTCTTTTTAAGTAAAAAAACATATAGAGACAAAGATGGAAGTACGATATGTATCAAATGTACTTGTTTAAATTCGTAGGTTGATGCATGGCATACTGTTGTGAATGGGTTTGAGATGAGTTCTGAGCATAGGCTCCCTCTGGTGGTTACAAGCGGTACTAGTGAGGATTGTGAGGACTGGGAATCAGGTGTTACTGATTGGTCTTATGTAAGGGAGTCATTTTCCCATCAGGGTTGCCGGCGATCAATTGTTCTGGTCTGAATCCTTGCTGTGTCGTGTCTGCATCTCCTGCTATCAGATAAGACAATTTCTTATTTTGTGTTTTTGCTATATTTTTGCATTTTGTCCTGCACTTCTTTGGGGCCTTCAGGGTCCCCTCCGGGGGCTTCTGCCCTCTCAGTTTAGTTCAGCCGCTGAGTTTTGTTCTTTTGCTTTTTCCAGTTTTTTCAGTGGCTGCTGTTTTGATTTTCTTACACCAGAGAACTAATTTAGGTGGTAGAGGTCGTGTGATCTCAGGTGATTTTGAAATTAGTAGAGTTGGTGTTTTTCAGGGTTTTCTGGGATTGCAGTAAGTACCCTTCCTATCCTTTTCTATTTAGATAGTTTGGGCCCCAGCGTTTGCTCATACTATTTTCTTTCTGTGTCAGTATTTCATCTTGTCTAACCGCCATTACATGTTTGGGGGCTTTCTATTATCTTTGGGGTTCTGCTCCGGGGCAGATAGCTTTCCTATTTCTATCTTTAGGTGTAGTTAGTTTCTCAGGCTGTGACGAGGCGTCTAGGACCAACGTAGGAACGCTCCACGGCTGCCTCTAGTTGCGGTGGTTAGTCAGGGTACTGCAATCTCATAGATTCCAACTGCTCTGGTGTATTGCCTTTTTTACCTGCACTCCTCAGCTACCGAAACATAACAGTATCACCGGCCTAAAAATTGTATGGTACTCACAGAAGGGAAAAAATATTTTGAAGGAAGAAAAGTTGTCAGAGATATTTTTCTGTTTGTTGCATTTTTTTTTTCCCTCTGTATCTCTGGGTGCTGGGAGGATCTTTTCTCCCAATGGAGTTTGCACAGTTGTCTGGCCGTGTGGATCAGCTTGCCACTGAGGTTCGGAGTATTGCTATCTATCTTGCTGGGTTGCCTGTTGTGGAACCTAGGATCCCCATGCCAGATTTGTTTTTGGGGGATCGAGCTAAGTTTCAGAATTTCAGAAATAATTGTAAATTGTTTCTTGCCTTAAAATCTAAGTCCTCAGGAAACGCAGCGCAGCAGGTTCAAATTGTCATCTCTCTCCTGCGCGGCGATCCTCAGGATTGGGCTTTTTCCCTGATACCTGGGGATCCTGTTTTGAGTGATGTTGATGCGTTTTTTCAGGCCTTGGGGTTATTGTACGATGAGCCTAATGTCACTGATCAAGCTGAAAAAGCCTTGTTGGCATTAAATCAGGGGCTTGATGACGCTGAGTTATACTGTCAGAGATTCCGTAGGTGGGCAGTCCTGACCAAGTGGAATGACGACGCTTTGGCGGCCCTTTTCCGGAAGGGTTTGTCGGATAATGTAAAGGATGTTATGGTGGGATTCCCTGTCCCCTCTGGTCTCAATGATTCTATGTCATTAGCGATTCAAATTGACAGACGTTTGCGTGAGCGGAGAAGTATGCGTGGAGTGGTGTTGCCTTGTGAGCCAGCTGCTGAGCCCATGCAGTGTGATGGAGTGGTGTCTGGGGCACAGCGTCATGAGTTTCGAAAGCGCAATGGGTTATGTTTCTACTGTGGTGATGCCTCTCATGCTATTTCAGTCTGCCCTAAGCGGGGAAGACATTTTGCACGCTCAGTTGTCTTGGGTAGTGTTCAGACTAAGTTTTTATTAACTGTCACTCTGATATGCTCTCTGTCCTCATTTTCTGCTCAGGCTTTCGTTGATTCTGGAGCAGCTATTAACCTGATGGATTATGATTTTGCTAAACGTTGTGGATTTCCCTTGATACCCCTACAGAAGTCTATTCCTTTACTGGGGATCGATTCTACCCCTTTGGCTGAGAATAAACCCAGTTTTCTACTCAGGTGATAATGAGGGTTGAACCTGATCACCAGGAGTGCTGCAAATTTTTGGTTCTATATAATCTGCATGACATTATAGTGCTGGGTTTCCCTTGGTTACAGTCTCATAATCCTGTTTTGGATTGGAAATCTGTGTCTGTAACCAGTTGGGGCTGCCAATGTGTTAATACCAACACTCCTGTTTTTTCTGCCTCCCCCCAGGCTGAGGATGTTCCTGACTTTTTGTTTGATTTTTCTGATGTGTTTAGCGAAAGTAAATCTGCATCCTTGCCTCCCCATAGGAGCTATGACTGCGCTATTGAATTAGTGCCGGGTAGTAAATTCCCTAAAGGTCGCCTTTTTAACTTGTCTGTACCTGAACATGACGCTATGCGGTCTTATATCAAGGAATCATTGGAGAAGGGTCATATCAGACCATCCTCTTCACCCTTAGGTGCCGGTTTTTTCTTTGTGGCCAAAAAAGATGGTTCATTAAGGCCATGTATTGATTATCGTCTCTTGAACAATATTACTGTGAAATATCAATACCCGTTACCCTTGATTTCTGACCTGTTTTCCAGGGTGAAAAACGCTACTTGGTTTACCAAGCTTGACCTCAGGGGGCGTATAACCTTATTCGCATTAAGCACGGGGATGAATGGAAGACGGCATTTAACACCCCTGAAGGGCATTTTGAGTACCTTGTGATGCCCTTTGGGCTCACTAATGCTCCTTCCGTCTTCCAGTCCTTCATGAATGACATTTTCAGGGATTTTGTGGACAAGTTTCTGATTGTTTATTTGGATGATATCTTGATTTTTTCTAATGACTGGGACTCTCATGTGAAACATGTTCGAACTGTATTCCAGATTTTGAGAGAGAATGCTCTGTATGTGAAGGGATCAAAGTGTCTTTTTGGCGTACAGAAGATCTCATTTCTGGGATTCATTTTGTCCCCATCTGTTATTGAAATGGACCCGGTCAAGGTTCAGGCCATCTGTGATTGGGTCCAACCTACTTCATTAAAGGCTCTTCAGAGATTTTTGGGTTTTGCCAATTTTTATCGTAAATTTATTGGTAATTTCTCGGTTATTGTTAAACCATTAACTGATTTGACCAGAAAGGGTTCTGATGTGGTGAATTGGCCTCCTGAGGCAGTCTCTGCGTTTCAGGAACTTAAGCAGAGATTCACTTCTGCTCCTGTTCTACGGCAGCCTGATGTTTCTCTGCCATTTCAGGTGGAGGTTGATGCCTCTGAAATTGGGGCAGGTGCCGTTTTGTCCCAAAAAGATCCAGAGACCTCTAAAAGTAACCCTTGTGCCTTTTTCTCTCGAAAATTTTCTCCTACTGAACGTAATTATGACGTGGGTAATCGGGAGTTATTGACCATGAAGTGGGCTTTTGAAGAGTGGAGACATTGGCTGGAGGGAGCCAAACATCAGGTGGTGGTCCTTACGGACCATAAGAATCTGGTCTATCTGGAATCTGCCAAGCGACTCAATCCTAGACAGGCCAGTGGGCCTTGTTTTTCACACGTTTTAATTTTGTGGTTTCCTTTCTTCCTGGCACTAAGAATGTTAAGGCGGATGCCCTCTCGAGGAGTTTCCTTGCGGACTCTCCTGAGCTATCTGATCCCTCTGTTATTTTGAAGGAGGGTGTAGTTCTTTCCGCCATCTCGCCCAATTTGAGACTTGCTCTGGAGGGGTGTCAGGAGGATAGGCCCGAGCGCTGCCCTGTTGGAAAATTGTTTGTCCCGGACCAATGGAAAAAGAGTGTGATGTCTGAGATTCATTGTTCCGCATTGGCTGGGCATCCCGGAATTTTTGGTACCAGAGACTTGGTTAGTCGGTCCTTTTGGTGGCCTACCTTGTCTCGCGATGTCAGGGAATTTGTGCAGTCCTGCGGGACTTGCTCTCGCTCCAAGCCTTGCTCTCGCTCTAGTGGTTTGTTGATGCCATTGCCTGTGCCCAAGAGACCATGGACCCATATCTCTATGGATTTCATTTCCGATCTTCCTGTTTCTCAGAGAATGACCACCATCTGGGTAATTTGTGATAGGTTTTCCAAAATGATACATCTTGTGCCATTACCTAAGTTGCCTTCCTCTTCTGAATTGGTGCCGTTGTTCCTTCAGCACGTGGTTCGTTTACACGGCATTCCTGAGAACATTGTGTCTGACAGAGGAGTCCAGTTTGTTTCCAGATTTTGGAGGACTTTTTGTTCTAAACTGGGTGTTCAATTGTCTTTCTCCTCGGCATTTCATCCTCAGACCAATGGTCAAACTGAGAGAACAAACCAGACATTGGAGACTTATCTAAGATGCTTTGTGTCTGCTGATCAGGACGACTGGGTCTCTTTTTTGCCTTTGGCTGAGTTTGCTCTTAATAATAGGGCTAGCTCTGCCACTTTGATGTCTCCGTTTTTCTGTAATTCTGGGTTTCACCCTCGATTTTCTTCAGGACAGACGGAGGCTTCTGTCTGTCCAGGTGTTGACTCTGTTGTTGAGCGTATGCAGCAGATTTGGGACCAGGTAGTGGAGAGGTTGTCCCTCTCTCAGGAGAAGGCCCAGCGGTTTGCTAACCGGCATAGGACTGATGGTCCTCGGTTTAAAGTGGGGGACTTGGTCTGGTTGTCCTCAAAGAATATTCCTATGAGAGTAGCATCTCCTAAATTTAAGCCTAGGTTCATTGGACCTTATAAGATCATGGAGATTATTAATCCTGTTTCTTTTCGTTTGCTTCTTCCAGGGATATTTAAGATCCATAACGTGTTCCACAAGTCCTTGTTGAAGAGGTTTGTTGAGCCAGTGGTTCCTGCTGCTGTGCCTCCTGACCCTGTTTTGGTTGAGGGCAATCTGGAGTATGTGGTTGAGAAAATATTGGATTCTCGTTTTTCTAGACGAAGACTCCAGTATTTGGTTAAATGGAGAGGTTATGGTCAGGAAGACAATTCTTGGGTGTTTGCTTCGGACATCCATGCTAGGAGACTTATCCGTGCGTATCATAGAACTCATCCTGACCGACCTGGTTGCTCAAATGAGGGTTCGGTGACCCCTCCTCAAGGGGGGGGTACTGTTGTGAATGGGTTTGAGATGAGTTCTGAGCAGAGGCTCCCTCTGGTGGTTACAAGCGGTACTAGTGAGGATTGTGAGGACTGGGAATCAGGTGTTACTGATTGGTCTTATGTAAGGGAGTCATTTTCCCATCAGGGTTGCCGGTGATCAATTGTTCTGGTCTGAATCCTTCTTTCCAGTTTCCCTTGTAGCCTGCTGTGTCGTGTCTGCATCTCCTGCTATCAGATAAGACAATTTCTTATTTTGTGTTTTTGCTATATTTTTGCATTTTGTCCTGCACTTCTTTGGGGCCTTCAGGGTCCCCTCCGGGGGCTTCTGCCCTCTCAGTTTAGTTCAGCCGCTGAGTTTTGTTCTTTTGCTTTTTCCAGTTTTTTCAGTGGCTGCTGTTTTGATTTTCTTACATCAGAGAACTAATTTAGGTGGTAGAGGTCGTGTGATCTCAGGTGATTTTGAAATTAGTAGAGTTGGTGTTTTTCAGGGTTTTCTGGGATTGCAGTAAGTACCCTTCCAGTCCTTTTCTATTTAGATAGTTTGGGCCCCAGCGTTTTCTCATACTATTTTCTTTCTGTGTCAGTATTTCCTCTTGTCTAACCGCCATTACATGTTTGGGGGCTTTCTATTATCTTTGGGGTTCTGCTCCGGGCAGATAGCTTTCCTATTTCTATCTTTAGGTGTAGTTAGTTTCTCAGGCTGTGACGAGGCGTCTAGGACCAACGTAGGAACGCTCCACGGCTGCCTCTAGTTGCGGTGGTTAGTCAGGGTACTGCAATCTCATAGATTCCAACTGCTCTGGTGTATTGCCTTTTTTACCTGCACTCCTCAGCTACCGAAACATAACATCATACGTTTTAATGTATACGTCCAACGCATTAAGTCTGCAGGCGTATAAATGTGAACCTAGCCTGACGGAACATGCTGCATAGTGTGCTCCGATGTAAGAAGTGTGGTACCTAATCTGACAGCAGGTACAAGCAATGCCCATCATTCATGGCATCATATAAGACAGGTAGACGGATGTCATATCTTTGTATATGAAATGATTGGAATATGTAAGCTATGCAAAGTTCCAACATGTGTACAAACTACAAGACACATTTTATCACAGGTAAGGGGACACAGAAATGCCACGCACAATATCTTCCATAACATCTGCAGAACTTCCACTCTCAGGCACCTCATGAGCTCAGCACGCCCCAAGTAATTGCTGTCTCCCAGGTGCATGCCTCTGGGGTGAAGGAGCAGAATAAATTAGTAACATTTATTGGCTGCACCATGATTTCCAGGGCATTGCACATTTTTAGTATTGCATGAACATGCATTGTTGCACACCTTGACAGTGAAGTTGGTGGTGGGACATAGACTGGAGGTCTTATCTACAGCTAGGAAGCATCATCCTTCCTGGTGGTGGTACAAGGGTTAAATCACATGAAACCAGCTCTAATGGAAAGCATTGTGAGGAGTACAGAAGGGTGGCTGCAGTGCATGCAGGGCAATCCTCCTCCTCCACAGTGCATGCAGAGCCCCCCTCCTCCACCCTCCACAGTGCCTGCAATCAGGACCCCCTCACTCCCTAAGGTGCAAAGTGCAGCCAGAGGCTAGCCATTGTAAATATAAAGTGCCAGCACAGTGAGGGGACACATTCAACAAAAAAATCCACCCCATTCCCCAGCCAGCAGGGCTCACCTTCTTGTGTAGTGTATCTCTCCCTGAGTGAAACTTATGAATGTTTTCTGCTTCCTGTGATGCACGTGTCTCTGGCTGCAGGCTGGCTTTCTTATGCAAATGCAGCCAGAGACTTAAGCCAACTGCTGACCAGGAGACAACAAGGAAAGGGGACCTTCAAGGGGGTTTACAGTGTCCGGCCGTCGCTTATATTTAATTAAAGGAGATAGTACTGTGTCAGCACAGCACAGCTGCCAAACGACAGCGGCCGTCGTGGGCCCCCTCACCTGTCTGGGCCCCATAGCAGCTGCTTAGTCTGCTCTATTCACGGAACGCCACTGCTGGACACCCCCTTCTTCCAGCTCTGGGCCCACTGCATCACCACACTCCTGCTGCTGATGGCTTACTGAAGTGGTGACCCTGCATCCTGTGACCCCACTTCACCACCACCCCCTCCCATCCCGGGAAGCTACATGACCCAAACCCAGATTTCTGACACTGGGCACTACATTGCAACACAAAATCCTTTTGTAATCTTCAGATTTCATGATGCCTTGCACACAGTCAAGGCACCCAGTGCCTGAGGCAGCAAAACCTCCCCAAAACATCTTTGAACCTCCACCATATTGACTGCAGGTACTGTGTTCTTTTCTTTGTAGGCCACATTCCATTTTTGGTAACTAGTAGAATGATGTCCTTTCCCATCTATATATTGGTCTCATCTGTCCACAAAACGCTTCCCAGAAGAATTTTTGTTAATTCAAGTATATTTTGACAAACTGCAGTCAGGTTTTTAATGTCTCTGTGTCAGCAGTGGGGTCCTCCTGGGTCTCTTGCTATAGCATTTCATTTCATTCAAATGTCGACGGATAGTTTGCCCTGACACTGATGTCTCCTGGAGCCTTCAGGACAGCTTGAATTTCTTTGGAACTGATTGGGACTCCTTATCCACCATCCAGGCTACTTGGCGTTCAAAACTTCCCTAAATTTTTCTCTGCTTTTAACGTCCAAAGAGATTGGCTACAGTGCCATGGGTTGTAGACTTCTTGATTGTGTTGTGCATTGTGGACAAAGGAACATCAATACCTCTGGTGATGGACTTGTAACCTTGAGATTGTTGATATTTTTAAACAATTTTGGCTCTCATGTCTTCAGATAGTTTACTTCTCTCTCTGTTGTCAAAGCTTAGTGTGGCACACACAGACACACAATGCAAAGATTGAGCCAACTTCTCCCCTTTTTATTTGGTTTTAGGTGTGATTTTCATGTTGCTCACACCTGTTACTTGCCATAGGTGAGTTTGAACAATTTTGAAAACGTGTCAACAATTTTGTTTTGCTAATTTAAGGTTTTGTGTGAAATGATGTCCAATTTGCCTTTTTTGCTCCATTTTTTTGCGTTGTTCCAATACACACAAAGAAAAAAACGTGTATAAGAAAAGATGTGTTATTGCAATAATTTTCTAGGAGAAATACTTAATTTTCAGGAATAATTTCAAGGGTGTCAACAATTGCGGCCATGACTTTATATAAGCAAAACAAGCTGTCCTCCTATAGAGTTGTAGGAGAGTTGCACATGCTGTTAAGAAGGCTGTACTAAGAAGAAGAATCTATAATACTTACATATTAGTAAATGTCATAAGATCATGTTGCCAATATATTTGCTAAAATAATATAAAGTGGACAACATCTTTTACACTGATTTTTTTCAGTTTATTAAAGTGAAGATGTTTTATAATTTTGATGCTAAGTCAATATTATTTTCCTAAAACTTTGCTTTTCAGCTTCAGACATTGTTGCAGAAAGAAAAAAAAATAATTACAGTATTTTCAGTAAGTGGTCAAGGGTTGAGTCATTATTTTTTATTGGTGTTAAATCAGCCAAATCTTAATTCAGCTCATAAAAATGACTCATGTGAATATTGAAACTACTGCCAAAGTGGATGAATTTGGGTGGCAATGTTCATTACCACTTAACTTTTGATTTTTTAATCTTTCCTTATAAGTCTCAGCACATAACTGTTAGGAGGTTCCAAATATTATTGACAAGTAGCAAGACGTGTCATGCTGTGACGGTCTTCAGTATTGAAGGGAGGCCTCAAACTGTCCTTGGAACTGGGATCCTAAATGTCCCTGTCCCTGGGGGTACTCTTGATGGTAGTGAGTCCCGAGTTTCCGACCTTAAGGTACTGTCACACTAAACGAGATTGCTAACGAGATCGCTACTGCGTCACCGATTTATGATGCAGTAGCGATCTCGTTAGCGACTTAGCTGTGTGTGACATGTAGCAGCGATGTGGCCCCTGCTGCGATGTCGCTGATCGCTTATGAATGTTCTGAGCCGTTTTTTGGTCGTTGGTGCCCCGCTGGTGAGCCTGAATCGCTGAGTGTGACACCCTTTATGAACGACTTTACCAGCATCGCAGGAGGGACTAGGTTTTCCCAACGACCGCAGAGGTCGTTATACAGATCGCTGATGAGATGTGTTTGGAAGCTAACTAGCGACCACAGTAGCGATCGCACTAGCGATCTCGCCAGGTCTTGTCGTTGTTGAGATCGCTAGTGCGATCGCTAAGTGTGACAGTGCCTTTACTCTGCTCCTGTTAAATCCTGATCTGTCCCCTCCCCCAACCCATGAGGCATGGGACAGAAATGTAATGTAAACAAGACACAAAGACAAAACAGGGATAAAGGAAAACCTCTATGATGCAAACGCACTAACCAACAATAGAGAGGAGGATAAGGGCAGGGAGGAATAAACTAAATGGGAACAGGGAACAGGAGATAAACACACACGTACTACAGCAAACCACAGATCACTACTACTACAACTCTACTCCAACCACTTAGCTTTAGCACATAGCACAGGAAGAAGAATCTTTCACCTGCAGGGACAAGAAGGTCTGACCAGTTTACATAGGAAGAGGTATTGACCAGATCAGAAGAAGCTGAAATGGGGCAGCATGTTTCTGACGAGCATAGAAAGGGTCATTATCCTCTTGAGCACCAGAAGAAACTAAATTCATTTAATATGGAACACAAATCACATCATCTCTATAGAAGACCTACGATTCATCACCCGACGTGCCCATCTAACTCCAGGTCTTACAGGGGGACGTGACACCCTCGTGACAACATGACAGCAAAAATGATGTAAGTCTTCAGTGAAATTGACTGTCTGGATAGAAAATGGTTATATTTAGGCTGTGTGCACACGTTCAGGATTTTTCTCGTCTTTTCGCATTTTTGCGGCGGTTTTACACTGCAAAAACGCTTTAAAAACTCGTGCATTAAGCATCCTATGATTAGAATGCATTCTGCAAGTTTTCTGCGAAAAAAACGCATTGCGGTAAAAAACGCAGCATGTTCATTAATTTCGCTGTAAATTTGCGTATTTCCCGCTATATTATTGACCTAGAATGTTCAGGAAAAAATCGCGGTAAAAACGAGCAAAAACGCATCCGGATTTCCTGGGGAAAAGTCCGGTTTTTCTCGGGAAATTTCTGCAAAGATTCCTGAACGTGTGTGTGCACATAGCCTTAATGGTCTTAATCTCTTAATATGTTTAACCCCAATCCTTATTATTTTCCTCTTTGGTGCAAGAACATGTTTTAAAGGAAATTGTCTCAAAGTATCACAAATATTGGTTCTGAAGACTTGTAATTTATCCTCTAAGTCAGGGGTCTCAAACTCAATTTACCCGGGGGCCGCTGAGGTAGAATCTGGGTGAGGCTGGGCCGCATCAGGTTTTCCACAAGAAAAGCTCTTACAAAAACATTCAAATGTTATCAAATGTCCCAATGGGGACAGTGTTGATGATGTATGTATAGTGCTGTGGAGTTAATAGCGCAATATCAATGAATAAATATTATCCTTAATATTATGTTACAATACCAGGATCTGAGGATTTTCTGTTTCGAGGTCAAGAACTCTCTGATGTGATGTTGCTGCCTGTCTCGCTGTCTTCCTCTTTTGACACTGCAGTGTGGTGGACAAGTAAACATTAACTGGTTAACAGCAAGAAGTCATTCCCCCCAGTGCTCATTCTCCCCCAGCGCTCATTCCCCCCAGCGCTCATCCTCCCCAGCACTCATCCTCCCCAGCGCTCATTCTCCCCCAGAGCTCATCCTCCCCCTGCGCCCATGCTCCTCCAGCGCCCATCCTCCCCCAGCGCTCATCCTCCCCAGCCCTCATTCTTCCCAGCGCTCATTCCCCCAGCGCTCATTCTCCCCCAGTGCTCATTCCCCCCAGCGCTCATCCTCTCCAGCGTTCATCCTCCCCAGCACTCATTCTTCCCCAGCGCTCATTCCCCCAGCGCTCATTCTCCCCCAGCACTCATCCTCCCCAGCTCTCATCCTCCCCCAGCGCTCATTCCCCCCATTGCTTTTTCCCCATCACTCCCATCATTGCTTTTTCCCCATCACTCCTATCATTGCTTTTCCCTCATCACTCCCATCATTGCTTTTCCCCATCACTCCCATCATTGCTTTTGCCCATTGCTTTTCCCCATTACTGCCATCATTGCTTTTCCCCATTGCTTTTCCCCATTACTCCCATCATTGCTTTTCCCCATTGCTTTTCCCCATTACTGCCATCATTGCTTTTCCCCATTGATTTTCCCCATCGCTCTCCTGCACACACACACACACACACACCACCTCTCACCTGTCCGCAGCATCACCGGCACCCACGCTTCCTCACTCTGACAGAGCAGGCCGCTGAATGATGATGTCATCCAGCGGTGCTGCTCTCTGTGCCAGAGACAGGAAGCGCGGGTGGCGGCAGCAGCAGGAGAGGAGGTGAGTATGCCCGGCGCCGGCATCTCTCTGTGGTACCGCTTATTAAGCTTATGAATATGGGCGCCACGCCTATGAGAGGAGTGGCGTCCATATTCATGACCTTAATGAGCGGTACTACGAGTGACTGGGATTTCACATGCGGTGTTTCTCGCATGTGAGATCCCAGCCGAGGGCTGCAAAGTATGGCCCATGAGGTGGGGGCCGCAAACTAGTGTCCCGAGGGCCGCAGTTGGCCCGCGGGCCGCGGGTTTGAGACCCCTGCTCTAAGTCAAGTTGGTATCACTTAGCTATTTTGTTTTTTTAGTTATTTAACCAAAAGGATCTCCAAAGTAAGAGGCTCAGGGTAGCAGTTCAGGCTAATAGGAAGCTAAATTGAGGTCCCTCTCTATGATTGAATTTTCTTAAAAAAGGTTATTCTAAATTTGTAAACCCTTTTAGCAAAAAAAAAATATTTAGCAAATAAATGTTAAAATTATGTCAAGGTTGATTTTACCTTAATAGGCCTTATCTATACATGCAAATCATCCTTATTAATGCAGTCATACAATAAAGGAGTGTACATGCAGTTACCATTAACTTGCCTGTAGAGCCTTTTTAATAATATGGCAGCGATAATGACTATATTAGTAATGGACCATATCTAATAGTCATCACTATAATCCAATGAGGTTTATATCCTAACAATCCTAATGATCAATTGCAATACATATTTTTTTCAAAGAATTATCCATGGTTAAGAAGATGGTGTTCTATACATAGAAACATAAAAACTCTGGATTTCAGCATTTTAATGAGTTTAAAGGGAACCTGTCACCCCTCAGGGACTTTTTAAGTAAAAGAGCCACCTTCAGCAGCACTAAGGCTGCATTCTGTGAAGGTGGCTCTTAGGTTTCTTATCCCTAGGAACGCTGAAATACACAGATTTTATAATATGTCCGCCACACCTCTATTGTGTCCTGGAGGTATGTCTTCTCCCCCTCTGTCAATGGCCTCAGGTGTCAATCATCTCCCTCTTGCGTCTGTGCGCCGCCTCCTGTGTTACAGTTACATGCCCGGCGCCTGCGCTCTGCCCAAATTTCTCGGGCATGTGCCATGCGCACTGGCCGGGAACTTACATCAGGCGATGATGTAATGTTGCATAGTAAGGAAATAGTTCAGCTCACCTCCATGGATCCAAAGTCCATCCGAGCAAGGATACATCACTGCCAGACGTTGCAATACATGAAGAGAAGAAAATCCAGCTCCGGAAATAATGTAAAAATCATCCTTTCATTAAGGCAAATATTAAAATACAAAAATCCAGCATGGCTGCTGTACTAGTCTCAGCGGCAAATAAATGAAGACACCGCAACACACGGTGACTGCCCACTGAAGTCTGGACGCGCTTCTCTCTGGATTTTCTTCTCTCGATGATGTAATGTTCTCACGCCTGCGTGGAGCGGAGACCACAGATCCCGCCCCGCAGTGTGTTATGATGTATTCACACTGTGGGGCTGGGAATCTGGTGCCTGCGCAGTGAGGATCTCTGTGCCTGTCCCCATCTCCCTCTGCCTCTTTCCTCCACCTCTTTCCTCACTGCGCAGGTGCACAGATGCCAGAGGGAGATGATTGACACCACTGAGGCTGTTGACTCAGGGGGAGAAAACATAACTCCAGGACACAATAGATGTATGGCGGACAAATTATAAAACTGTCTATTTCAGCGTTCCTAGGGATAAGAAACCTAAGAGACACCTTCACAGAATGCAGCCTTAGTGCTGCTGAAGGTGGCTCTTTTATTTAAAAAGTCCCTTGGGGATGACAGG
>JARQOD010000004.1:217897770-218006586 GCA_033576555.1 Oophaga sylvatica
TTTTCGGACTTAAAACATTTTTTTCCTCCAGAAAGTAAAAAAGGGGGGGTGCATTTTTATAGTCCATTCCCGGGTTTTGGCTGTGTTGGAAGGGGGGAAGGGGTTTTTGGTGGCAGGGTCACGGGGCAGGAGCTGGGCTGCGGCAAATCCGTGCCCACTACTAAAAAAAATAAATATTCAGCATTCCACCCCCATGGGGGGGGGAAATGAAATTATCTGTATTTAATAGTTCTTGGGTACATTACTCCAACCCCATCCGGGATCAGGGCCCCTCCATATGATTGGCCCCCACCCCTCCTGGTATCATGGCCCCATCAAAAACATAAAAAAAAAATCACATTCCCTTTTCCCTGCCACCCTCGCTGGCCCGCTCCATGCCAGCAATGCTTAATGTTTAAAGCAGGCATCGGGACATCACTGTGTCACAAGCAAGCATACCTGCGGGAATCTCACTTCGCAAGTGGGACTTTGGCAGAGTCGTGGTTTTCATTCTCTTCGGCGCGAAAACAATGTCAGCCGACCTTCCCTGCGGTTGGGGGTTTCATGTGCCGCTATTTTAAAGAAGGAATATTAAATTTTTCTTAAGTAGCGGCAATGCTGGACCGCTGGCAGGGCAGGAGGCTCTGGCTGACACTCGTCGCTACTAAACCAAATAAATACCACCCTCATGTCACACATCTCGCTTTGCAGAGCGTGAGTTTTCCGGCAGCCCCCTTTAAATTTGCAAGCAGCACAGACCCCCTGCCATATCAGCTTACAACATAAAGCAGCGTGGATGCAGCGAGGAGCGCCGGGAAGTTAAGTGTGTTTTTTTATGTTTTCTGATGGGGCCATGCATACCGGATGGGGGTGGGGACAATCATACCAGGATAAGGATGGGGCCATGCATACCAGGATGGTGGTGGGGGCCAATCATAAGGATGGGGCCATGCATACCAGGACCCGGGATGGGGGAAATAATACCAGAAATAGTGATGGGGCCATGCATACTAGGGCAATATAGGGGCCCTGCATACCAAGATAAGGAAGGGGGCCATGCATACTTGGATAGGGATGAAGGTGATCATTCATGCCAGGATAGGGACAAGGGGTACCATTCCTACCAGAATAGGGATGAAGCAGGGACCATGCACACCAGGATAGGGATGAGGGAGCCATGCATACCTGGATAGGATGAGGGATCCATGCATACCAGGGTAGTGATAACGGGCCATGTGTATCAGGATGGGGATGAGGGGACCATATATACCAGCATAGGGGATATTCAGTACAAAATTGACCACATTTTTTGCTTCAATTTTTATTTTTCCTAATTTTCTCCTCTAAAACCTAGGTGTGTCTTATGGTCCAGTGCGTCAAAAAATACAGTAACTATTAATGCTTTACTGCTGAGTAAATCCTTACCTGTTTTAGAGAAATCCATGTTGTAATTGTATGCTAATGAGTTGCAAGTGCCATGGGCAGGCACTGCACTTGCAGCCCTTTTTCCTGCCTCCTACCTACTTCCTGCCTCTAACTGACAGATCACTGAAACAGAGTGACCTAGAGACAGTTAAAATGGCAGGAGAGCTGTTGTACATCATTAGCATACAAATATACAATAGCATGCTATTCATCTATAATGGCATCCAGCAATTTTCATCAATACCATTTTTAATGCATCCTGATGAACCGTATAGCGGGGAAACGCGTTCAGGCACATCCTATACAGGATAAGTATCTCCTTATACATAATTTATACTAGCCGGATTCTATTATTTAATTGATTGGAGAACTTATTTGTAGGCTGATTATATGTGATATTATTGATGATTATCTAGTGGTCTAAGACTTACCTATATACACCACATAACCTGTTATCCTGATTATGGCTAATTATTAGTAAGAGCTGTCTATGATTGTACCTTAATGGGTCCTGCTCTCATAAGTTTGTTGTGTTTTTTTGATGGTTTTGAATATTATCATTTTTTTATCAAATAATTTGACCATTTTTTTGCTTTCTTCATTTCTATTCTTTATTAAATTGTTTTCTCACCTTCATTGATAGGGTGAGTGAGGGCAGTGAGGGATAGTCCACGTTGAGTGGGGGCTAGTGTTGAGCATTCCGATACTGCAAATATCGGGTATCGGCCGATATTAGCTGTATCGAATTCAAATTCCGAGTTCCGATATTTTCGTCTTATCGGATACCGGAATCGGGATGTCACTGTCACTGTCAGTGTCCGTCGGTCGGGTCTGTCAGGAGTCAGCGGCACTTACCTGGCAGAAGATCTCCGGCGGTCACGGGCTGGACTGCTTCATGGCCGCCATCCTCTTCTCCCCGGCGGTCACATGCAGTTTCTCGCGATAACTGCAGTGACTGCTGGGTAATCCCGGCCGTAAAGCAGTCAGTCCGATGACGTCACCGCCGGGGAAGCAGGTAATCAGCTGTGCTGCGTTACGATGACAGCTCTGCCTGTCATTGCGATGTAGCAGAGTTGGATCGTCGTGGGACAATCGTTACTATGGACTGCGTCGGACAGGTGGTATACTGTTGGTTTGTTTTTTTTCTTTTTTTACAGGAGATCGATGGCGTCGCAGGAATGAGTGTATAATAAAAGAAATGAAAACTGTGTTGTCTCTTTTATTTCATTAAAATACTTTTTTCTTGCTTTGTCTTTTTTTTTACACATTTAATAACTTTGGGATTAATAATGGATCGGTGTCTTATTGACACCTCTCCATTATTAACCGGGCTTATTGTCACCGTGCAATCAACGGTGACAATAAACCCTTATTACCCCGCTTGCCACCGCTACAGGGCAAGTGGGAAGAGCCGGGTAAAGTGCCACAATTGGCACATCTTTTGATGCGCCAAATGTGGGGCTGCTGTAGCCTGGTATTATCAGGCTGTTGAGGGCCAAAATCCATGGGCCTTGACAGTCTTTTAATACCAGGCCGCAGCAGTCTGCATTTTACTTGGCTGGTTAACAAAAATAGGGGGGATCCCCACGCCGTTTTTTTTTCGAGGGGATCCCCTATTTTTGTTAACCAGCCAAGCTAAGCAACTGCTGTGGCCTGGTATTATCAGGCTTGCAAGGTCCATGGATATTGGATCCTTACCAGCCTGAAAAACCAGGCCTCAGCGGTCTGCTTCATCTGGCTGGTTAACAAAAATAGGGGGACCCCACGCCAATTTTTTTCGAGGGGATCCCCTATTTTTGTTAATCAGCCAAGATATGCAGACTGCTGTGGCCTGGTATTATCAGGCTGGCAAGGTCCATGGATCTTGGCTCCTTAACAGCCTGAAAATCCAGGCCTCAGCGGTCTGCTTCATCTGGCTGGTTTAACAAAAATAGGGGACCCCACGCCAATTTTTTTCGAGGGATCCCCTATTTTTGTTAATCAGCCAAGATATGCAGACTGCTGTGCCTGGTATTATCAGGCTGGCAAGGTCCATGGATCTTGGCTCCTTAACAGCCTGAAAATCCAGGCCTCAGCGGTCTGCTTCATCTGGCTGGTTAACAAAAATAGGGGGGACCCCACGCCATTTTTTTTTCGAAGGGAACCCCTATTTTTGTTAATCAGTTCCCTCTGACGTCACTGATTGTGTCCCTGGCTGACCTGAAGTGAAAGTGGAAAGCAATCAATTAAGCTTTCCACTTAAGGGCCCGTCTCACATAGCGATATCGCTACCGAGATCGCTGCTGAGTCACTAGTTTTGTGACGCAGCAGCGAGCTCACCAGCGATATCGCTGTGTGTGACATTCAGCGACGATCAGCCCCCCTGCCGGGTATCGCTGATCGTCGCTGAAATGTCAGGACCTTTGATCGCTGGTTTCCCGCCTGTCACACGCAGCGATGCGTGCCTGTCAGAGGGAAACCAGCGATCAAAAAAAGGTCCTGACATTTCTGCGACGATCAGCGATACCCGGCAGGGGGCTGATCGTCGCTGAATGTCACACACAGCGATATCGCTGGTGAGCTCGCTGCTGCGTCACAAAACTAGTGACTCAGCAGCGATCTCGGTTAGCGATATCGCTATGTGAGACGGGCCCTTAAGCGATGTTACCCACAGTGTCGCTGTCCCAGATCGCTGCCTGAGCTGCCTGTTTGACAGCTCAGCAGCGATCATGTAGCGATACACCAGCGATCCTGACAAGTGCATATCGTTGTCGGGATCGCTGGTGTATCGTTATGTGACACCCAGCCTTTACTCTCCTGTCAGGCAGGAGAGGAACTCATTCATTTGGGGTTTACTGTGAGGCTGCAGCATTAGCTGCGGTCCCTGCAGTAAACATTAACCCTTTCTGAAGGATTACACCGTGGGACCTGACTGTGCATGGGATAGGTAAGAATAATTTTGCTTTTTTATTTTATTTTTATTACAGGAAATGGTTTTTGCAGTAAAATAAAAGATGGTCAAAAACATGTGTCTTTATTTCATTAAAATGATTTTTAATTAAAGTGTGTGTGTTTTATTTTTATTTCATGCAATAGGATTAATAATTGATAGTTGTCTAATTGACAGCTCTCAATTATTAACCTGGCTTAAGGTCACCTTTCAATAGCAAGGTGGCTTTAACCCCATATTAACCCATTCGCCACCGCTACAGGGCAATGGAATAGACGGCAAAGTGCCAGAAAGGGCGAATCTAATTATAGATTTGTCTTTCCTGGGGTGTCTGGGGGCAGATGTTAGTAGCCGGGGGGGGGCAAAAATAATGGTCCCTCTCTGGGCTATTATTATCTGCCCCCACTCACTGGCTTTGTCTGTCTGGTTGCGAAAATAGGGCGGGAGCCCACGCATTTTTTTTCAGCAATTTTACACCTCATATATATATACATGTCATTGAATTTGTGACACATATATATATATATTTATATTTGTAGTTCATACACTTCTACATAGTATAATAGCCGCTAATTCAATTGCCGGCTTTTGTGAAAATGCAGAACCCGACATGAAATGACACTTGGTGTACATAGGGTTAACCATGTCTTTTCATGTCCTTTGCTATCTAATTTGCACAAACAATTAAATCAGACTATGTGTGCAAAATTTCACACCTCTAGGGGTTAATTAAAGGTGTAAATTCGTAGCAAAAAAGTCCGTTTTTTTTACAACGAATTTACACCTTTAATTAACCCCTAGAGGTGTGAAATTTTGCACACATAGTCTGATTTAATTGTTTGTGCAAATTAGATAGCAAAGGACATGAAAAGAAATGTTTAACCCTATGTACACCAAGTGTCATTTCATGTCGGGTGACCCGACATGAAATGACACTTGGTGTACATAGGGTTAACCATGTCTTTTCATGTCCTTTGCTATCTAATTTGCACAAACAATTAAATCAGACTATGTGTGCAAAATTTCACACCTCTAGGGGTTAATTAAAGGTGTAAATTCGTAGCAAAAAAGTCGTTTTTTTACAACGAATTTACACCTTTAATTAACCCCTACAGGTGTGAAATTTTGCACACATAGTCTGATTTAATTGTTTGTGCAAATTAGATAGCAAAGGACATGAAAAGAAATGTTTAACCCTATGTACACCAAGTGTCATTTCATGTCGGGTGCTTCTGTCTTTTCACTGAAGCCGGCTTTACCCGGCAATTGAATCAAAGGATATTTTACTATGTAGAAGTGTATAAACTATACATATATGTATATATATATGTCACAATGACATGTATATATATATATATATGTATTCTATGTGTGTATATTTAGTGTTTACAAGGAAAGAATGGGGTTTTTTTAGTTGCGATATTTTGTTCCCATAGACTTACATGGGACTTCCGGTATCGGTATCGGGTATCGCCGATATTTTAGTGATATCGGCGATACCATTCCGATTCCGATACTTTAGCATATCGGAAAGTATCGCTCAACTCTAGTGGGGGCGCCAAAAAATCTTATTTTTAGGTTTTAGGGTGCCAACCTCCACAGCAAGGCAGGATACAGATAGGCCTATTGTAGGGGATGTGTAGATTTTTTGGTCAATTATTCTATATTTGGTAACTTACCTAATTTTTCACTGGGAAGGTGTTTTTTAATATGATAATTAAAATTAGTCTTTTAAGGGAATTCATGTTCACTGTTTCTATCACTAAGCCAGTTACTTACCCATTTACACACATTTTCACCCAGACCCAGCATTCCATTTTGTGTACCAACCTCTTTTGTGGCACGCTTTGGAAAAATCAAGATATACCATGTCCAATGACTCAACTTGGTCCAGTCTATAGCTGAGCTCTTCATAAAAACTGATTAGATTGGTTTGACAGGAGCGATTCCTCATAAACCTATGCTGATATGGAGTTAAACAGTTATTCTCATTGAGATAATCCAGAATAACATCCCTCAGAAACACTTCAAATATTTTACCAACAATAGAGGTTAGACTTACTGGCCTATAGTTTCCAGGTTCACTTTTAGAGCCCTTTTTGAATATTGGTACCACATTTGCTATGCACCAGTCCTGTGGAACAGACCAATTAGATATGTAGTATAGTTCTTCTGATTTGCTATGTTGTTTACCCCATGTGCAGGGCATTATAGTAGCTTAGGTATCCATGGATATGACAACTAACTGCCATTATAAGAGTGGTCGCAACCATAAATACCTAAGCTACTGCAATGCCCTGCATATGGCGTAAACAACATAGCGAATTAGAAGAACTATACTACATTTCTAATTTGAGGTATTAGCTAATATTATTATTATTATTATTATTATTATTACACCTACTACATATTGGGATAGCATCTATGAGATGGAATTACCTTTTTAAGTGAAATTATTTATATTGGAATTTTTCACATTCATTCTTAATTTTCAGCATTTTTTTACACACCTGCTTCAAACTTATGTATAGTTCCATAATACAGCTGTTTGCCTGAGACCTTTGTAAAGTGCAACAACTGAGAATGATGATAAAGTATAAATGGTCCACTGGCTAACATCAGATAGAGGCAATTTTCTATGTAAAGACATAGCCTATATCTCATGAGTTAGTCACCAGTAGTAAGAATAGTATTTTTAATAGACATTAGCAATATCCCCAAGTGACTAAACGGTGGGGCCAAAGTTATTTTACTTAATGAAAGCTTTTAACCATGCGTGTCTGTTCTCCTGTCGTTGGCAGGCGGAATAGAAGGGATTTCAACTTCTCAGTAAGACAGTCACTCTATTAACATATCTTTACTTGTGCAATGAACTGTTATTCTTGAGTTCCTGATTTTACAGCATGAAACTCCACCAAAACAAACTTGATCATACGATAAATCTGAAGCCAGCATAAACCAGTTTCTATATGCTGAAACTGAAATGACTATTAATGCTAAATTCTGCCTCTCGATGTAGACAATTTAAAGAGCTTTTACCCAATGTCTTCATCTTTATAGCCCACATTTGATTCACTGCCATTCCCAGTCATTTTACTGCAAACACTGATGATTGAGAAACAAGTGAGCACATTTATTCCATACACGCCGACTATAAATGCGCTCATTTTCCCATGTGCCAGTGTATGTTAACATTATTAATGTCTCTATTGAGTTGATAGTTTCCTTTGATGCACTTTATTGTCTGATTTTGGCTTAGTTATACAGTACAGACCAAAAGTTTGAACACACCTTCTCATTTAAAGATTTTTCTGCATTTTCATGACTATGAAAATTGTACATTCACACTGAAGGCATCAAAACTATGAATTAACACATGTGGAATTATATACTTAACAAAAAAGTGTGAAACAATTGAAAATATGTCTTATATTCTAGGTTCTTCAAAGTAGCCACCTTTTGCTTTGATGACTGCTTTGCACACTCTTGGCATTCTCTTGATGAGCTTCAAGAGGTAGTCACCGGAAATGGTCTTCCAACAATCTTGAAGGAGTTCCCAGAGATGCTTAGCACTTGTTAGCCCTTTTGCCTTCACTCTGCGGTCCAGCTCACCCCAAACCATCTCGATTGGGTTCAGGTCTGGTGACTGTGGAGGCCAGGTCATCTGGCATAGCATCCCATCACTCTATTTCTTGGTCAAATAGCCCTTACACAGCCTGGAGGTGTGTTTGGGGTCATTGTCCTGTTGAAAAATAAATGATGGTCCAACTAAACGCAAACCGGATGGAATAGCATGCCGCTGCAAGATGCTGTGGTAGCCATGCTGGTTCAGTATGCCTTCAATTTTGAATAAATCCCCAACAGTGTCAGCAGCAAAGCACCTCCACACCATCACACCTCCTCCTCCATGCTTCGCGGTGGGAACCAGGCATGTAGAGTCCATCCGTTCAACTTTTCTGAGTCGCACAAAGACACAGTGGTTGGAACCAAAGATCTCAAATTTGGACTCATCAAACCAAAGCACAGATTTCCACTGGTCTAATGTCCATTCCTTGTGTTCTTTAGCCCAAACAAGTCTCTTCTGCTTGTTGCCTGTCCTTAGCAGTGGTTTCCTAGCAGATATTTTACCATGAAGGCCTGCTGCACAAAGTCTCCTCTTAACAGTTGTTGTAGAGATGTGTCTGCTGCTAGAAATCTGTGTGGCATTGACCTGGTCTCTAATCTGAGCTGCTGTAAACCTGCGATTTCTGAGGCTGGTGACTCGGATAAACTTATCCTCTGAAGCAGAGGTGACTCTTGGTCTTCCTTTCCTGGGGCGGTCCTCATGTGAGCCAGTTTCTTTGTAGCACTTGATGATTTTTGCAACTGCACTTGGGGACACTTTCAAAGTTTTCCCAATTTTTCGGACTGACTGACCTTCATTTCTTAAAGTAATGATGGCCACTCATTTTTCTTTACTTCGCTGCTTTTTTCTTGCCATAATACAAATTCTAACAGTCTAATCAGTAGGACTATCAGCTGTGTATCCACCAGACTTCTGCACAACACAATTGATGGTCCCAACTACATTTATAAGGCCAGAGATCCCACTTATTAAACCTGACAGGGCACACCTGTGAAGCGAAAACCATTTCCGGTGACTACCTCTTGAAGCTAATCAAGAGAATGACAAGAGTGTGCAAAGCAGTCATCAAAGCAAAAGGTGGCTACTTTGAAGAAACTAGAATATAAGACATATTTTCAGTTGTTTCACACTTTTTTGTTAAGTATATAATTCCACATGTTTTAATTCATAGTTTTGATGCCTTCAGTGTGAATGTACAATTTTCATAGTCATGAAAATACAGAAAAATCTTTAAATGAGAAGGTGTGTCCAAACTTTTGGTCTGTACTTTATATAATAGTGATGTCAATGATTCAAGCATAAAAGTAAATCAATTTAATTAACACCACTCACTAATGTGCATATATATGGGGAGGGATGTATCTGTGACAATTGCCCATGTTTTTCTTAAATTCACCATAACATGCTGGTATAGTGTAATGTAAAGTGAACAGCCTATGACATGGGAAACTGGGGTTCAAATCCCAGCTCTGACCTGTGAAAATAAATTATATACTAAGTCTCCTAAATCACATACTAAGGCTCCTAACACTATAATACTACATTAGGTGACTACCTTAGGACAATATGATGATAAATGGGCTACTGGAACAAACCATACATGGACAAGGCAAGAGAACCTGGATCTGATGAAATGCTACTATAACAGCAGACCAAATGAGAGAGGATATATGAAGCGTATGAGGAAACTCTGGATGGATACAAGACCTGCATGTCCATTGACTGAGAAACAGCTAGTCACCCAATGTTTCAATATCACAAAGAGAAAGCTATTATCACAACTTGAGTTGGATCAACTGCACTGCAGATCCACCCCACATGAAGACCTGGATGAACAACATGTGCTACCCACTGGCAGACAAAGTCAGAAAACAAGAACAATACATGGGCCCTTTGCAGCCCAAGATTTCCTAAAAATGCAAAATTGCACCTGCTTTGGAGGTATAAATGGGCCCCCTCACCTCTTGGGCCCCTGTGCGGTTGCATCAATGATATGTCTGCCCCTGGTGCTACCCCCTTTCCCAGCATCATGGTGATGAACAATGTTTTTTCCAGCTTGATGGCATTCCATGTCATAAGGAACTGATAACTCAGTGACTTGGTGAACAAAACATTGAAATTTTGGGTCCATTGTTCCCAGATCTCAGTCCATTTGAGAACCAGTGGTCAGTCCTCAAACATTGGGTAGACACACAAAACATAGAAATTGTAATAAACTTAAAGCACTGATTAGGCAAGAATGGGTTTCCACCAGTCAGGCTTTGGCCCAGAAGCTAATATCCAGCATAATAGGATGAACTGCAGACGTCTTGAAAAATATGGGACAACCCTGTAAATATTGAGTCTTTTGTATAAATGTGATGTATTTGAAATTAAAAATATAAAAGCTTAAATACTTTGTTCTTCAGTAACTATAGAAATATTTGACTAAAATATGTAACAACACTTCAGCAGCAAACTGTGAAAACCAAAATTTGTATCAGTCTCAAAACTTTTGGCTATGACAGTAGGTTCCCATCTAAATTTGATCAAACTGTTCATCAAGTGTCTCACTTTTGTAAGTATATTCTACACAATAGTAACTCGTTTCAGATTTAATTTATTTAATGCTCGCATATAACTAAGGGAACATTTATTTATATGGTGAGAGCAGTGAAGGGACACAGACATGTCACATAATATATGAGATTGTGCAAAGAACAAACACCAGGGAAAGGGGGATTTGATGGAATGGAGCCTATAGTTATATTGCCAATAAAATCTTTTACAGACCTAATGGCTGTTGGAGTAGTAGAGTTAATTAGGCACCAAATATTTCATACAAAAATAAAAGCTAGATTTTACTCAATTAGATTTTTTAAATATATCCAATGAAGGGTAATAGTTCTTCTGCAAACATCTTCTTTTGGGTCTACACTGATCATATAAAACATTACTGTTACGATCCATAATTGATTTGTGGCAGCTCTGGTTCCACTCTGTTTAAATGTAGCTTTTTTCCTTTCAGGCCAGCGGAGGTTAATGTCAGTTTCTCAGTCAGTGGTGAGGCTAGCGCCCCTTGCCGGCCAGTGCACTAGCCAGGGCAGTGTTAGGTGACGAGGAACGAGGCTCCTGATGGTGGTGGGGGGATGGACCCACTTAGGGCGTTAGGAGAGTGCAGGGGCAGGCTCAGTTTTGAGCAGGAGATGACCATTCCTTCATTTCCCTATTGATAGGGTCTTCCTCCCCCTCCTTCCATCTTGTTGTGTGTTGTGCCGTCCGCTGACCAATCCCCCCATTGGGTTGAGTCACATCGTGACATTATCACCAACCTATAATTTTGTCCGGTGAAACCATGGCTCAAGCCCAGACTTTTGTCCTGCTGATTCAGACCCTCACTGATGAGGTTAAGGAGCTGCAATGTCAGGTGGTGCAGCAGATTCAGCAGTTGTCGGGGTTCTGGGTTTCGGCTCAGGTGCAGGCTCAACCAGAACCCAAAATATCTCTCCCTGACCAGTTTCTGGAGAGAGAGATAAGTTTATGGTGTTTAAAGAAGCCTGTAAGCTATATTTCAGGCTTCGCCCTCGTTCTTCAGGGAGTGAGGAACAGCGTGTGGGGATTATATTCTCCCTTCTCAAAGGTCATCCCCAATCCTGGGCCTTCTCCCTGCCGCCCAATTCACCATCTTTGCTGTCGGTGGACGAGTTTTTTGTGGCATTGGCGCTGGTGTATGGGGATCCTGATGGTGTCTCCATGGCTAAGTCTCGACTCCGCAGGATCAAGCAGGGGTGCCGGCCGGCTGAGGAGTACTGCTCAGAGTTTAGGAGGTGGGCCACTGACATGCAGTGGAATGACCCTGCCCTTAGGAGCCATTTTTGTCAGGGTCTGTCACCTAGGCTACAAGATACTCTGGTGCAGTACACTACTCCTGGGTCGTTGGAAGCTGCTATGGCCCTTGCTATCTTGGTGGATAGATCCCTCAGGGAGAGACATACACCAAATTTGCCCCCTGTTGTCCTTTCTAGGGAGGAGGACACATTGGTGCAGATGGATGAACCTATGCAGGTGTGAGGAGTCTCATGTCAAACAGGGTTACCTGCGGTTCGCCGTGGTATGAGGGCATGTTTCTATACTGTGTCTGGCCTGCTCACACCAAAGTACCTCAACCATCTCAAAAGCTGCGTCCCCCTGGTCGTGTGGAGGGAGGCGACCAGGGTGTGTATATTTCCTCCATATTTTCATCTCAGTGTACCATCTTTGGCGGCGTAACTGAGACTATACCGATGCTGGTGGATAGTGGAGCTGGAGTCAATTTGGTTTATTGTTGCTTTGTCCAGACCCATGGTCTGAAGCATAGGATTCTGGCGAGACCCCTAAGCGTTCAGGCAATGACTCTGTCCCACTCAGCCAGGGGAGGGTGACCCAGTCTTAGGCCTTCGTTGGTTGAAGAAACACAACCCGGTCATAGATTGGTGGTCCAGGGAAGTAGTCAGCTGGGACCAGTCGTGTAAGGACTGCTGCCCGGAAGCCACGATCTCTGCCATCCCTCTCCAACCTACCCCTTCTTTTCCGATGTGGGCAGTGGAGGTGCTGCCAGTGAGTAGAGGCAAAACTCAACCCTCACCACAAGTAAACCCTGAGTTTCGGAGTTCTCTTAGGATGAGGGGTCGGGGAGGGTGATGGTTCCCTCTGTGTGTAGTGGGGGTATGAGTTTGGTGACACAGGGGATGCCTCTGTTGTCGGTTCCTCAAAGATTCATCATCTTGTGGCAAACGCATGTGTGGAAATAAACATTCAGGTACAGACCTGTGTGTGAATGAGTACATGAGGGTGTCCACCAAAAACATCAGGTGGAAGTATGCTACTGGGATCTGGAGTTCTAGGGTGATCAGGCCGTATCGGGTGTCGGCCATTCTCAGCCTGGGGACTTTCCAGCTGTAGTTAACACCAGTAATACACATACACAACATATTCCACAGATCGGCGCTCTGGAGATTTGTGGCACCTCCGGAGCCTACAATATTGTCATCTCCATCGGGCTGCTTTTGTCATAAACCTGAGGATCATGTGACTGCAGAGGTGACCTCTGGTGGTTCGAGGCATCCTCACAGTACATCGCTTCTGGTGAGGTCCGGTGTTGAGAGTACAGAGGCCCCTCATTGAAAGGGGAGTACTGTCACAATCCATTTGTGGCAGCTCTGGTTCAACTCTGTTTAAATGTAGTTTTTTTCCTTTCAGGCCAGCGGGGGTTAATGTCAGTTTTCCCTTGATGGCAATCTTCTGCAGTTGCAGAGTTGCTGGGTCAGCTGATGTGGGTGGTGACCACTCCCACCATCCTTTAAATGGTCACCTGATGCATCAGCTGACTGTTGGTGATAGAGTTTCTCTGGAGACCAGCCGATGTGTTAGAAGCTCTCTGGAGCCAGCGTGTATCAGCTGTTTGAGGTCCTGATTTTGTATCCTATTGCTGAGTGGAGTTTGGAGTCTGGCATCAGTGTCAACTGCAGTGTGGAGCTTGGCAGCGGAGTCTGGGAGCTAAGTGTGGTGTTTTTTCCTCGTCCCTTTTGTGTTTGTCACTATCCTCTGTGTGTTATCATCTGCAGTGGTACCCCTTGCTGGCCAGTGCACTAGCCAGGGCAGTGTTAGGTGACAACTAGGGATGATGTTCCTGATGGCAGTGGGGGGAAGGACCCACTTAGGGCATTAGGGTAGTGCAGGGGCAGGCTCAGGTTTGAGTAACCATTCCTTAATTTCCCTATTAATAGGGCCTTCCTCCCCCCTTTTCGATCCCGTTGTGTGTTGCGCCATCCTCTGACTGACCCCCCCTCTGGGTCAAGTCACATCGTGACAATAACACTTTAATGGAGTGTGTGCAAACTTCTTCAAAAATACATATCAAAGCAAGAAGTTTGCAGAGCACATAACACAGCTTACCAAATGATATGCCAATTTTCAGTCTCTCTATCTGAAGCTAAAAAAATTCCCTCATTTTGCTTTCATACCGTAGTAAAAGTCTATAAGCATGTCTACAATAGCCATCCTTTTTCTCGATGCTAACAGTACACCTGTCATCATGCGAGGATTCCAGTACAGAACTTGACATACTTGCGAGCACGACTGAGAGCCATGTTGGTACATTTGCATCACCCCACTGCAACAGTTAGTTGTCATGGTCAACATGATAATTCATGGAATGGAAATTCTGCTATGTACAACATTGACTGTTATAATGGTGGAGGAGGTGGATAAGCAGAACACTGACTCTAGCTAATGGTGTCAATGTCAGACACTGCAACATCTTCCTGTGATTGATATGAGTAATGTGACAGATCTTCCATGACGACCTCCGCTTCCTTCTCACTAATACAAGCAATGGAGGCAAAGGAGGCCAAGTGCGACCTGCGTATGTTAGTACTTTTGCTGGGATGTTAGCTGCCAGCAGTATCAATGGTGCTGCTGCTAGCGGTTCAAAACATTTTTTCCCGTTATATGGGTTTTTTTTCTATCACCATAGCGCATCCATTGTCCGTGCCATGTTTTGGATTAACATACATTTTTTTTATATATTTATAATATTTAATTTGTATCCAAAACTTTGTTACCATGCTTAGATAACCCAGGAAAAAATCTGAAATCAGCCAGTAATGTTAAGCAGTGGTCACATGATGGACAACAAGTCAACAACTGATCTGGCATGTATGTGTCTCTAGTTTGGCAATTTAAACATGTGTGACAAAATAGATATTTGCAGTTAAATGTTTTGATTTACTGTAATAATGTGTTCATAAAATTTTGAGTTTAAGCACAAGAATTCCCCCTGGCCAAAATAGGACCACATACAAATAAATGCCAAGTGGTAGAAATACCGCCTAAAGATGCTGCACAGACCACAGTACAGTTGTGTGAAGTTCTGTTGTCTAAATGGAATAGTGTAATAGGTATGCAAAAAGTAAAACTTGTGTAGCTGTGTATTTTTTTTTTTTAGATATTTTTAATCTTATTTGCAAGGGATAGAGATTTTTGTTTTAAGTTCCAGGACATCACAAAGGCTTAGTGGTAAGTTTTGTAGCTTTGCAGTGCTGTACAGTACATCAGCAAGGTATGTTCTGGTTTTCTCCCACACTCTAGAAAGGGAATTTAGATTGTGAGATTACTTGCACCAATCCAGCTCTGAAATAAAAAAAAAACTGCTAAAGTGGTCCTTTAAATGATTTTTTAAAAATATACCAGTGATGCAGTTTTACAAAATAGGATGAGGCAAGAAAAGCTAGGAAGGCTGTATTTAGGTGGCATATATACAGGTCTGATATTGGACTATGACAACAACAATATGTGCAAAAGAATTTTGTGAGGTATACAATTATGATTACGTTGATTACATTTCTACTTTATGGAAAAATTTATTTTAGGATGTGAAAAAAATATGTCTGGCCAGTTTTATAATGCAAAAAGCACACTTTTTGTGACAGAGTACTGCCATCATTTTAAGTGTGTAAAGAATAAAAAGGCTGTTATTAAGGCAACAGTCACATATTCAGTATTTGGTCCATGGGCGTACCCAGGATCAAAACTAGGGGGGGGCAAGCCATGGTTGTTCAGATTGTAAAATTTTAGAGCGAAAAAGGTGAATGAAACGAAAATTGACCAGCCCCTGTATGCATCACCAGCCCTAGCCCAGTACCTGTATATACTTAAGGCCCGGCCCAGCACCTTTATTTACATCTCCAGCACCTGTATATTTGTATATACATCACCAGCACCTGTATATACATCACCAGCCCAGCACCTGTATATACATCACCAGTCCAGCACCTGTATATACATCACCAGCCCCAGCACCTGTATATACATCACCATCCCCCACCTGTATATCTGTATATATATATCACCAGCCCAGCACCTGTATATACATCACCACCCAACACCTGTATATACATCACCATCCCAGCACCTGTATATACATCACAAGCCCAGCACCTGTATATACATCACCAGACCAGCACCTGTATATCTGTATATACATCACCAGCCCAGCACCTGTATATACATCACCAGCCCCAGCCCAGCACCTGTATATACATCACCACCCAGCACCTGTATATACATCACCAGCCCAGCACCTGTATATACATCACCAGCCCAGCACCTGTATATACATCACCAGCCCAGCACCTGTATATCTGTATATACACCACCAGCCCAGCACCTGTATATACACCACCAACACCTGTATATACATCACCAGCCAGTACCTGTATATACATCACCACCCAGCACCTGTATATCTGTATATACATCACCAGCCCAGCACCTGTGTCCGTCACAAGCCCAGCACCTGTATCCGTCACCAGCCAGCACCTGTATATGTCACCAGCCCGGCACCTGTATACGTCACCAGCCTCCAGCCCAGCACCTGTATATACATCACCAGCCCAGCACCTGTATATACATCAGCCCCAGCCTCCAACCCAGCACCTGTATATACATCACCAGCCTCCAGCCCAGCACCTGTATACATCACCAGCCTCCAGCCCAGCACCTGTATACATCACCAGCCTCCAGCCCAGCACCTGTATACGTCACCAGCCTCCAGCCCAGCACCTGTATATATGTCACCAGCCTCCAGCCCAGCACCTGTATATACATCAGCCCCAGCCTCCAGCCCAGCACCTGTATATACGTCACCAACCCCAGCATCTGTATATACATCAGCCCCACTGTATTACAGGTGCTGGCCGCTGGGCTGATGTATTTTACTTTAAACATCTTTCTGGATCAATTATTATTATTATACACTCAGTCTGGCAGTCTGAGTGACTCACCCAGTCCCAGAGAGACCGGCATCACTGATGTGATGATACCCGCCACCCGACCTAATGCCACGTGATTGCAGCAGGCAGGCATCAGGCACGCGTGTGTTGTGAATGTGTTGGAGATGATTTCTGAGCAGAAGCTCCCTCTGGTGGTTGCAGACAGTGCTGAACCATTTAGTGAAGATTGGCAATCAGGAGTTACAGACTGGTCCTATATAAGGGAGGTTCCCTCCCATCAGGGTTGCCGGTGATCAATTGTTCTTGTCTAACTGCTGTTGTTCCTGGTTCACTTGGAAGCCTGCTGAGTCTTGCCCCTTCTCTGCTCTCAGATAAGACATTTTCTTTTTTATTTCTGTGCTTGCTTTTTGCATTTTTTCCTGCACTCTTGTGGAGGTCAGCTAGGTCCCCTCCGGGGGGCTTGTGCTCCTCTCAGTTTGTCTGAGCCTCTGTTATTTGTTCATTTGCCTTTTCCAGTTTTTTCAGTGGCTGAGGCTTGGTTTTGTTACACCAGAGAACTAATTTAGGTGGTAGAGGTCGTGTGATCTCAGGTGTTTTTGTAATTAGTAGAGTTGGTACTTTTAGGGTTTTTTGGGATAGCAGTAAATGTCCTTCCTATCCTTTTCTGTCTAGGAAGTTTGGGCCCCAACGTTTGCTCATACTATTTTCTGTCTGTGTTTGTATTTCCTCTTGTCTAACCGCCATTACATGTTTGGGGGCTTCCTTTGTTCTTTGGGGATCTGCTCCGGGGCAGATAGTTTTCCTCTTTCTATCTTTAGGTGTAGTTAGCTTCTCAGGCTGTGACGAGGCGTCTAGGACCAACGTAGGTACGCTCCACGGCTGCCTTTAGTTGTGGTGGTTAGTCAGGGTACTGCAATCCAGTAGATTCCAACCTCTCTGGTGTATTGCCGTTTTTGCCTGCTCTCCTCAGCTACCAAAACATAACACGCGTGGGTAGGGAGTGTGTCCTGCCTGGACTCCCTGATGCCTGATACGTTGAGGCTGCAGCTCTCACAACCAACTGCTGCAGGCCTGCAGCCAGGGGTGGGAGAGCAGATCGCACTCTCTCCGCCCACAAAGAATGTCCTGACATATAACGTCAGGACGTTCTTAACCCCTATGTGTGTCGCAAGCACCTTTTAAAGGGCCGGCAGAAGAAAAAGGGGCTGGGTGGCCTCATCATGATAGGTGCCGCGGGCGCCCTGCTTCTGGGGGGCAGCTGCCCCCCTGCCATGGTGGTAACCCATGATTGGTCAGTATTACATCAGTTTTGTATCCAAACAGGATGGGTATTGTTTAGATATATTTTCTCTGTTGTTCCACTCCTGGTTTTGGCTTATAAATATGATGTAAAATACTGACCAAATACTGAATGTGTGAACATGCCTAAGGTGCTGTTACTGAAGTAACAGAATAATCTTCCCGTTACAAAGAGTGATATACAGTACAGACTTCTCTATATCACTTGAATTTTTGTTAGTATGCACAGACCGTAGGCTATCCAACTCACGTATTTTGTTAGAATTCATGAGTTCCACGACCTAAATCGTTGTTACGAACATGCTGGTGCATTTCTTAGATTAGGACTGATAATTTCTACTTCCCTATTGCACATAGATGATCCGCTACGACTCATTATGATATCACTTGTTTTTGTGTGCAGTACTAACACACATATTTTCAATCTGATTCAGCACTAAAGTTTACACTGTATCAGATTAGGCTATTTTCTATCCTATTGCCATGTTCACACTATTAGTATTTGGTCAGTATTCACATCAGTATTTGTAAGCCAAAACCAGGAGTGGTGATAAATACAGAAGTGGTGACTTGTTTCTATTATACTTTTCCTCGGATTATTCCACTCATAGTGGAATGTACTGTGTGCTCTGATCTCTTATTTATAAATTTTACATGCATGAAATGGCACAACTTGGACGGCTACCATCTTTTATACTGATAGACCTCCTAATTGGCGGCTGTAAACCATGTTATGTGATAGCTGTAGGGCATTGAGTGGAAGCCCACGAGACAGCCAGGAGACAGCTGGACTCTGAGTCTCCAGCAATGTCTAAAATGGCAACAGTAAACTTCTTGAATGTGGTTTTGAGCACTTTGAAGGATGCAATTTTTAGAATGGTGTCACTTTTAGATATTTTCTGTCATATTGGCCCTCCTAATGTCACTTCAAATGTGATGTGGTCCCTAAAAAAAATGGTTTTGTAAATTTTGTTGAAAAAATGAGAAATTGCTGATCAACGTTTAACCCCTATAACTTCTTAACAAAAAAATCATTTTAAAAAATGATGCAGATGTAAAATAAGACACATGGTAAATATTATTTATTATCTATTTTGTGTTACATAATTCTGTTTTAAGGGCATAAAAATTACCGTATTTTTTGGACTATAAGACGCACTATTTTCCCCAAAAATTTTTGGGGAAAATGGGGGTGCGTCTTATAGTCAGAATATACAGTACTTATAATTAGCGACAGGAGTCGGGCGATTCTTCCTGTGGTCCGACAATGCAGGGCGATGATCTCACTCCCCTCCCTGTGTGGCAGGTACGGTAGGCTTGGCGGTGCTCGCTGGTGCGGGGACTCTGGTGACATTTTGTGAGAGTTCGGAGCCTGCGCACTTCCATTGCCTCGATGCTGTGGTCTCCGGGAAAATGGCCGCCAGAGGTGGCGCATGCGCAGACTGAGATCTCAGCAACGAGATCTTGTCTCCCAAGATCTCGGGACGAGATCTCGTTGCTGAGATCTCAATCTGCACGTGAACCCCCTCCGGCGGCCATATCCTTGGAGTCCACAGCATCGAGGCAATGGAAGAATATGATAGAACTTTGAAAATTGCGAAATCATCATATTTCTGATATTTTCACAAATCAAAGCAAGTCACATCGAACAACTGTTACCACTATATCAAGCACTCCTGTCAAGCACAGCACTAAATATATGATTAGCTTGATTAGGGAATTAGGTAGCCCACAAATGGCATCCAGACCATAGAGAATCTGGGTGTCTAATTCACTACCTTGTAGATTATCACAAGGTATCCCTTTTACCCCATAATTTCTGGGATCGATTCTTCAAACGAGAATTTAAGCCAATGGCTGGATGAACACCTCCAGCCACTAGTGATCAGGATTCCTGGCTACCTAAAGGATACCACTACTGTACTTAGTGTTTTTGAACATTTCACATGGATAGATGACTATTGGTTCAGTACGTTCAACATAGTGAATCTTTACTCGACCATCCCTCACCAACTAACTGTCTAGCCATCAAACACCATGTGGTTAGGTTTAGCAATTATTCTGCTAACTTAAAAGACTTCACTCATTTTACATGTTTTGCAATAGACAAAGTTACCGTAGCTATCCCAGACAAGGTGGTGACTGGTATAAGCATTTATTGATGAGGGATGATTTTTGGATATTGCGCCTAGATACAAAACTCCCTAGGGGAATGAATTCTAAAAATGATTTGTTATATATTTATTGATTCCATTAATTATCCTACTTTTCAGTCCTCACTTGGTTTGTGTTACAGCTGCTGCATTTCATTAATCAATTATCTCTCTTTGCTCCCATTCGTGTTTGTTCCCTATTTATGTCTGCTTGTATGTTCCTATTATATCCTATGACTATGGGCGCACTGCTGCACCAGAAACGCATCAGCTTGCTTTTAGAATTCATTCCCCTAGGGAGTTTTGTATCTAGGCACAATATCCAAAAATCATCCCTCATCAATAAATGATATGTTACACTGAGGCTATTAGCTTCAGTGATTTGAAACCCAAAAGTTTCCTCTAGCACATTATGTGTTGAGAGGAGTTAATTGGCCATTTTAGGGGCTGTTTTTCCTTTTTGAACAACCATAGAGCGTGTGGGAAGTTGTCCACCTTATCTCCACCCCAGGGTGTGGTCTGGGTTTTAAGTAGTTGGCCTCCAGAGGCATTCTGTGTTTGGTAGGCCTAAAGAGTGGAACTCCAGCGCTATGTGTCCTGACTAGGAATAAGACCCATTATGTGTGAATTTCCTGAAAGGGCGGATCCCCGCAACCACATGGACTGTGTTTATGTTATGTTTTGTTTTTCCTTAAGCCAGAAATGCCTAGTTTATTTTTGCTAACTCTGCACGGGCTTATGCAGCACCATTAATAAAAAAGTGAGAGTCTTAAAGAGACAGTGTATCTGTGTGTCTACCTTCGTATGAAGCCAAGTGAGCCAATCTATTATAGTTGGTGCTAGAAGTTCTAGCAATTTTCCCAGGAAGCTCGTGTGATGGCTGTGAATAACCTGCATATCTTGGCTGAACTTGGCAGTGAGCCAGGAAGTAAAGTCAGTCAGCATGGAGGACCTGATTAAGCACCTTGTGAAAGCACAGCAGTGTCGCGGTCACGCGGGCTGGGGGTTACTCGGTAGCCAGGCAGGCAGTCAATTGGGGATATCACAGTGGCGATTGCCCAGCGCTTGGCCCTGAACCGGACAAATGAAATGGGAGTAGTTAAAGGGGATAATAGTTTATGGTTGTATCGTGACGCCAGCTGAGGTGTGTGGCCAGGGATGGCCAGCGCTGCAAATTGGGTCCCCAGGGGATAGATGGTAATGCAGCAAGATGGATGACTCTCCTCAACAAGAGAATGCCCCTGTGGTGATGATGGGAGTTGTAGGGAGCAGTGCAGCAGAAAGAAGCAAGGATGCGAAGGAATTCAGTCTTTATCTTTACTGATGGTAGATGCAGGTTGAATCCAGGGGTTCTGGTCACTAGGCTTGGGGTCCAGCCAGTCCGGGAGCAGCTGGAGTCCACTCCACTAAGTGGGTAGGATAAGCCTTTCCTTTCTATGCCCGTCAGTTAGAAGATTCAACATCTTATGAGCTGGTCTGTAATCCTTGCTTGTGCTCTCTATAGTAGCTACATTGCAAGCCCTTTGGAAGCTGTTCTCAGTCCCAGCTCTGAACTCTCTGTAATGTGTTTGCTTCTAGCGCCACAAGGGTGACCAGAGGACCTGCAGTACCTCGGTCTCCAGATTCTGCTCCCAGGATCTGCAATCCAAGGGCTCTGGTGCCCTGTCCTCTTTTGTAAATCCTAGTGTGAGCTTTTCATAGCTCTAACTCGGGAAACTCCATGTTCTCTCTCCTCCCTTCCCTTCCTCCACACTACACTGTCCTCCCTTCTTACTCCTCCTCCCTGCCAGAAGAGGCAGTCACCCTACATACTAGGGGCTTGTGCTCCCCCTTCTGGTCAGGGATCGACTTGTGTGTGGATGCATGGTTTACTTAGTGTAGGGAGCTCCAGATTCTTCCAGACATGATACCACCACTGGTTAGAGAGGTGATAGTATTGTGGCAGCCAGACCGCAAGGGCGCCACAGCAGCAGCAACAGCTCGCAGATCAGGAGACAAGTAAACTGCTTATGCAACAGATCCAGCAACAGCAGCAAAAGCAAGAGATCCAGAAACAGCACCACCACCAGAAGCTCCAACAACAGCAGCAGCATCAACAATATCCTCCGATATCAGCAGCAGCAGCAGAATAAGTTGCTCACAGAGGCAGTTCATGGGAGGCCAGGAGCCCCTCCCCCAAGTCCAGGTGACGACACATACGTTCAGAAGGCGGTAAGATGAGCAATGTAAAAGATGACCCCGAGAAATTATGTGGCAGCATTTTTGACTGTTTTTGAGTGGATAGCAGAGTAGGAGAAACTACCGCCAAACCTGTGGGGGAGGTGCTAGACCCCTATCTATCTGGTGCGCCCCAGAAGGCTTATTACGACATAGCCATACAAGATGCCTGGGTATTATGCCAAACTAAAAACTGAGATACTGACACACACAAGGGTGACTATGTCTGTTCGAGCTCAAAGGGTCACAGTGGCAGAGACACTATTACCAGCCCAGAAGCAATAGTGCCGAAAGCTGCTTCAGTGGAACCTGGAACCTGTTTTCGGAATTGCCAGGTTGTACGCAGGTCGTGGAGCATGAAATCCTGATGAAAAGCATTTGAAGGTGAACCAAAAGCTGTATCAGATTCCCGAAGCCCACTGTGAATTGATCTTCAAGGAGGTGAGGAGAATGCTGAGCCTGAGCATCATCGAGGAGTTAAAGAGCAGTTGGTCGAGCCCCATTGTTCTTGTGCCGAAGCTGGATGGAGAGTGGCTTTTCTGTAATGGCTACAGGAAGCTAAATGAGGTGTCCAAGTTCGATTCATATAGGATGCCTCGGGTCGGTGAGCTCATTAAGAGGCTGGGGTCAGCCAGATATATCACCACTCTGGACCTAACAAAAGGGTTCTGGCAAATTCTCGTGTCCTCAAGTGCCAAGGAGTAGATGGCCTTCACTATGCTTGGCTGGTGCTCTCAATTCATCAGGATGTCATTCGGTCTGCAGGAAGCCCCAGCTACCTTCCAGAGGGCCATGGCCTGGATCCTAACCTCACAAAAAGTATGCAATGGCTTATCTGAATGACATTGTGATCTTTAGCCCGAGTTAGGGATGTTACCTGCAGAAGATCCAAGTGGTACTGGATGCACTGAGGAAGGCAGGGTTCACCATAAACCCAAAGAAGTGTGCCATGGGTAAGGAAGAAGCAAAATACTTGGGCTACGTCATCAGAAAGGGCAAATTAAAGCCGCAAGTAAATAAGGTGGAGACAATCAAAAATTGGCCGCAACCGGTCTCCAAGAAGCAAGTTTAGGCCTTTCCGGGAATTGTAGGATACTATCGGCAATTTGTTCCAAATTTCGCGATGATAGCAGCCCATCTGACTGATCTTCTTAAGGACACAAAGACTTCAATGGCCAAGTGGTCCTCTAAAGCGGAGATGGCGTTCCAGAAGTTGAATCTCACCCTACGCCAACAGCTAGTCTTGGTCGCACCTGACTTCACAAAGGACGCCTCCGAAGTTGGGTTGGAAGCTGTGTTGTTCCAGGTAGTAGATGCGGACGAACATCCAGTCATATACCTGAGTAGGAAACTCTTCTCCTGTGAAAAAACTATGCCATCTTAGAGAAAGAGTGCATGGCTATAAAATGGGCAATTGACACGTTGATAAATTACCTGTTAGGCGGAAGTTCAGGTTATAAAAAAAGGCTCAAAATAACTGCCCATGAATTGAGGAAAATCAAGCGTGAAGCTGCCAAGATGCCATTTGCCACCAGTTTTTGCCATATTTCAGAGCTGCAATGTTACTGGAGTATCAAAAAGCACAAGGTGTGCCATACTCAGGGACATGGCCAAGGTAAGGAAGGCTGAAAAATGACCACCTTTGAACAAGAAACATAAGATAAAACGTCAAGACTGGGCCAAGAAATATGTTAAGACTGATTTTTCAAAGGTTTTATGGACTGATGAAATGAGATGACTCTTGATGGGCCAGATGGATGTGCCCGAGGCTAGATCAGTAAAGGGCAGAGAGCTCCACTCCGACTTAGACACCAGCAAGGTGGAGGTGGGGTACTGGTGTGGCTGGTATCATCAAAGATGAACTTGTGGGACCTTTTCGGGTTGAGGATGGAGTGAAGCTCAACTCCCAGACCTACTGCCAGTTTCTGGAAGACATCTTCTTCAAGCAGTGGTACAGGAAGAAGTCGGTATCATTCAAGAAAAACATGATTTTCATGCAGGACAATGCTCCATCACATGCATCCAAATACTCCACAGTTTGGCTGCCCAGTAAAGGTCTAAAAGAAGAAAAATAACATGGCCCCCTTGTTCACCTGATCTGAACCCCATAGAGAACCTGTGATCCCTCATAAAATGTGAGATCTACAGGAAGGGATAATATTACACCTCTCGGAACAGTGTCTGGGAGGCTGTGGTGGCTGCTGCACGCAATGCTGATCGTAAACAAATCAAGCAACTGACAGAATCTATGGATGGAAGGCTTTTGAGTGTCATCGTAAAGAAAGGTGGCTATGTTGGTCACTGATTTTTTTTTTTTGTTTTTGAATGTCAGAAATGTTTATTTCTAAATTTTGTGTTGTTATATTGCTTTAACTGGTGAAAATAAACGAGTGATATGGGTATATATTTGGTTTTTATTAAGTTGCCAAATAATTCTGCACAGTAATAGTTACCTGCACAAACAGATAGCCAAATAAAAAAAAAAAAACATTCCAACTTACAAAAATCTTAAGCTTTGATATTTATGAGTCTTTTGGGTTGATTGAGAACATAGTTGTTGTTGAATAATAAAAATAATCCTCTCAAATCCAACTTGCCTAATAATTATGCTTACAGTGTAGTGTTGAGAGGGGTTAATCGCCTATTTTAAGGGCTGTTTTTTTTTCTGCACAACCATGGAGCAGGTAGGAGGTAGTCCACCTGATCTTCACCCAATGGTGTGGTCTGGGGTTTAACTAGTTGGCCTCCAGAGGCATTCAGTGTTCAGTAGGCCTGGAGAGTGCTATGTGTTCTGACAAGGAATCTGAACCTTTATATGTGAATTTCCTGAAAAGGAACCTCATGGACTGTGCTGTATGTTATGTTTTGTTTTTCCTTAGGCCAGAAAGGCCTTATTTTTTTGCTAACTCTGCTCTGGCTTATGAAGCACCATTAATAAACTAATGAGAGTCTTAAAGAGACAATGTACCTGTGTCTACCTCCGTATGCAGTCAAGTAAGCCGATCTACCACAATACTTTCCGTACCCACTGTACATGTGTGTTAGTCATAATAAATAAATTTGTTTGTCACAAAGGGTGCTCCATGTTTTTTCTATTTTTTATTACAGTGAGTATTGGCTAAAGCCATGATGCCAATTGGATTACTCTAACGCTAGTGCAGACAGCCGTAGAGTCTCTCATTGAAGAGAATCGGGTCAATTATGCTAATCACAATCTTATCAGAGTGTGAGCATTGTGTGGTCCGATTCTCTCCGATGAGAAGATGGAGAAAAAAATGTCTCCATCGTCTCCATTCTGTCAGTCAGATGTCATCCAAATGCAGTCCGATGGTTTCCATGCACTTATTGACTTGCATGGCCGGGTGCGATCCAAATATCGATCAAACTTGAGCATGTGAGGAGGAGTGGCCTAGCGTGGCATGGAGTAGTACGCAGCACTGTAGACTCCCACTCCATATTTCTGATTTTATCTTGATGCAGACTTCTTTTCTGGAGTTTCCAGCTGGAAGATGACTTGGGGCCGTGTAAGCACACATGACCAAGATGGCGCCGACACCATTGCAGAGACAGAACATGCTAATGCTGCCATGTCAGTGGTGGCGAAATTAGAGCGGTTTGCCCACATGGAAATCGAGATTGCTAGTACTCATTTATTGATACAAAGCTTCATAACCCTTCCATCCATAATTTATCTGTAGATGAAGTGGAGGAAAAACAGATACCAGAAAAACTTGTTTTGGAGGACTCCTTAGGTGGAAGCTTTTAAACAGCAGGCTGCTGAGGTTGGCGATTCACTTGAACCAACAATCAAAGATGTATTTTCTGTGGTGTCTTTTTGTAAGTTCACATTAACACACAGGCTCTCCATGCATGTGCTGTGACAATGACACAGCTGCGACACATGTAGCTGTGGCGCCGGACAGCTGATCAGCCGGAGTGCTCCATGTATCCGGGTTCCCTCTGCAGCTTATTCGGCAAGCGCTGTAGCTTGCTGAATAAGCAGGGACCCGATCAAATTCGCTCAATTCTAATCCTGAGTAAACCTTTTGATGTCAACCAAAATGTCAGGAACAATTGAAAAATTTTAAGCTGAAATGTCAGAGATCTCCTAAACGAGGTAAAAAGAGCTGCAATTTTTCAATCCTATAACCCTTCCATAATATGTCTTCAGTAGAGTTGAGCGATACTTTCCGATATCCAAAAATATCGGATCGGAATGGTATCGCCGATATCACTAAATATCGGCGATATCCATTCCGATACCGGAAGTCCCATGTAAGTCTATGGAACAAAATATCGCAACTAAAAAAACACTTTCTTTCCTTGTAAACACAAAATATACACACATAGAATACATATATATATGTCATTGTGACATATATATATATACATATATTTATAGTTTATTCACTTCTACATAGTAAAATAGCCTCTGATTCAATTGCCGGGTAAAGCCGGCATTTGTGAAAAGACAGAAGCACCCGAGGTCCAGTCGCCACAGAGATGTTGCATCGCACCCAGCGGTGTGACAACTTACTCTCAGGTAAGGAGGAAACACCCCATTGACTCCAACCACTGCATTCAACAGTACACTATGCCAGCTGAGTGTAGGCGACCCAATGGGATGGTCTAGCTCAGGCTGGTTAGAACAGGGTGTAGCTAGTTGGATGGAGGGGTTGAGGCAGCCTTATGCTGCATGTCTTTGTAGTAAGAATTGTTTCCTTTCCTGCTTTCTTACTACGTCGCATACTCCACTCTGCTACATCACTCTGCACCATTGCTCTATCTCACATCTATCTGCCCTGGAAGGATACTGTCTTACCTGTAGAAGACTTATCACCTAGCTGCACTACACCATCCCTGCCAGAGGACCTGCACAGCAGCGCTGGTCACTCTGACAAGGTACTACAGGTGGCGTCACGACAAACTACACAAACATTCTATCATCCCCTGGAAATATCCCACATTCCAGTGAGCGACCAGGGCACGGACATAGCTGTGCTACCCTCACATCCCCCATAGAAGTCGACGGGCTTGGTGCCAGTACCCCCAAAACCTGTGGCTCTGTGCGACTCAACTTTGGCGTCACGAACAGGATTCAGAAGCTCGCTATAAGCGAGTCCTGTGTGCCTTAATTGAACTGTTTTTTTTGCTTGAGAATTGCAAAAATCATCATAGACTGTATTTGCCATTTTTCCGTCATATCTGCGCCACGAGGCACAGGTGAAGAATAAGGGCGTGCTCTCGTGGGCGTACACTCACTCCGTGGCGCGAAAAACGATGTCCGCCCACTCTAAATGTTACTGCAATGTAAGATCGTGCCCCACAGCTCTGGAGTTCCGCCTCCTCATCCTCCTCATGGGCGGAAACGAACGCAAAGGTCCCGCCTCCCTACAAAAGATGGCGCCTCTCCTGATGCTAATGACACATGTGACTTGGCAGAGATGGCGAACGGACGTGAGCAGAAGTGGGAAGGGATGGAGGAGTCAGAGCTCTCCCCCCACGGAAGCGACCCGATCGCCACGGAGCCACCGTTTGGCACCTGGCCTGGAAACCCTCCTACGCTGGAAGAAGTGGAGGATACCCTGATAGGTTGCCAGGATGGAAGCGAGCTGGCGGGCCCTAAAACTACACTTGGAGCGGCGCCAATCCCTCTTACCCCCTGAAGTGTCTGTACCGGAAGGTGAGGCACCCGTTCCAGTAGAGGAGGCCGTGCGGGCATCCCAGCCCTTGCAATCTGAACCGGTTGACAGTATCTCAGTGGAGGCACCCGTTCCAGTAGAGGAGGCCGTGCGGGCATCCCAGCCCTTGCAATCTGAACCGGTTGACAGTATCTCAGTGGAGGCACCCGTTCCAGTAGAGGAGGCCGTGCGGGCATCCCAGCCCTTGCAATCTGAACCGGTTGCCAGTATCACAGTGGAGGCACCCGTTCCTGCAGAAAACGCCGCACCAGCACCCCAGATCCCGCTGTCTGCCCCCGTCGCTGAGGCAGAAGAAGCGACGCCCGTCCTCATAGGAGGAGGCCGCGCAGGCACCAGAGCTCTACCTGCCTGTACCGGAGCCCCGACCGTCATCTGTTCCAGAGCCGGCTGCTTCCGCCACAGGTGAGCGCCGCCAGGACTGGGGGTGCCAGGAGAGCTGCTGCAAACCGGACATCGTAAGCTGGCATTTGATGGTGGAGACATGGAGCTGCTGGTGGAGGAGAATTACAACCGGCGTCAGGAGGAAAGTGGAGACGTCGGGAGCGGAAGCAGAGCGACAAAGGGAGCAGCGAGAATCCCAAAAGCTTCGGCAACGTCACCTGGAGAAGGACCTGGCAGAGAAGGCACGTATGAGAAAGGATAAAAGTACGCTGAGGGAGCCGCGGCGTAAGGGTGCAGTACGGAACTTTAAGTTAAAAGGTGGTTGGGGCTTCATCCAGGAGCCTGGACTTTATTTAGAAGTCTTTGTAACCCGGCGGGACGTGGAGGCTCACCTCCCAGAAGGACACCCGGGGAGGGACCTGTTGGCAGGAGACTTGGTGACTTACACCCGACACTGGGGTTACAATGGATGGTACGCCCTAAATGTTACCAGGTGCGACCCCTACTCCCCAGAGTGTCAGGAAACTGACAGACCCTCCGAGCCTTCAGCCTCCCCCAACCAGGCCTCTGCACAAGTGCCCACCCCACCCGTAAATCTCCCCAGCCTCCCTCAGTGGTCTCCTCAGCAGCCCCAGCTATGGACATGATAATGCTAGCTGGCCCGTACCCGGCGCCTGTTAGGCCCCCTGGGGTTCGTACAGTCCGGGACATAGGGTTCCAGACCCGGAGGGAGACGAAAGAGGTGGCCACACAGACCCAGATAGCGGGTCACGACGTAACTGACAGGCCACACGACGTCATCAGATCTGGGTGGACCCTCCTGTCACGGATGTTTGGCAAGCTCCAGAAGAGTACCAGTGGTACCTGTAAGAGGCCAGCCAAAGAAGTCTAAATAACCCGGACAGGGTCTCTGTATGTAAATCGTTAAATTATTGATGTACCCGGATGGGTGAATGTTCATAAAAAGAAGTTTATTGTTGCCTTAATATACCCATGTTGGGTAATGGTTTTGATGTACCCGGACGGGTGAATGTTCAGAAGAACAAGTTTATTGTTGCCTTTATATACCCAGGTTGGGTAATGGTGTTTCAATGTAATCAAAATGTCGAACTTTGAAGCCATGAACTGTACTGGCTCACAAACTTTCTGTAAATAGTTGGCACTTCGGTGCTCCATCTTGGTTTTACAAAAAACTTAACTGTGCACTATTTTCAACTACCTCAGAAACTAAAAACCCGTTTGGTGTGGCCGAAAGTGAGGTCTGCTCAAGGAAAGTCTTGCAGCCCACCCAAGACCACAGTTGGAGGTTTGGAGCGGGTCCTCCACAAGCACAAGTAAAGGACACTGTGAAGTTACCCCCGGTGGGGGTAGTCCTAAAGAAGTCTTAACGAACTTCGGCAGTAATGCTATTTGCACTTTTGTAATGTTATTAAAAATTTTATTATGCAACGTTTAACTTGAAGTGTTTCCTGCTTTCTTACTACGTCGCATAGTCCACTCTGCTACATCACCTGCACCATTGCTCTATCTCACATCTATCTGCCCTGGAAGGATAGCGTGTTACCTGTAGAAGACTTATCACCTACCTGCACTACACCATCCCTTCCAGAGGACTTGCACAGCAGCGCTGGACACCCTGACCAGGTACTACAGGTGGCGTCACGACAAACTACACGAACATTCTATCATCCCCTGGAAATATCCCACATTCCAGTGATCGCCCAGGTCACGGACCGAGCTGTGCTACTCGTGACATCCCCCATAGAAGTCGACGTGATGGGTGCCGAGTACCCCCAAAACCCCTGTCTCTGTGCGACTCAACTCCCTCACTGTGCTGGCACTTTACATTTACAATGCCTCTGGGTTTTTTTTTGGGGGGGTGGGGAACATTCAGACTTTTGCTATGGGCCCCATGATTTATATGTACGCCCCTGCTGCTGAGTCATGTATTTAAGGCTGTTAAGGAGCCAACATACATGGACCTTGCCAGCAGCGTCGACTGGAGTACCTTGGCCCACCAGAGAAAATATATTCTTGGGGCCCACCATCATACTTCCCAACCTTTGAAAAAGGGGAAAGAGGGACAAAGGCTGTGGCACGCTGTGCATGCTGCAGAAAATTTTAGGCCATGCCACGTTGCACCACAGACTGTCCAGAGTTGTGGATGCTTAGTCCAGGTGTGGGAGGAGATCCCTCACGAGACCATCCGTCGCGCTCATCAGGAGCATGGCCAGAAGTTGTAGGAGGTCATACAGCATACCTCCCAAATTTGAAGACAGGAAAGAGGATTAAAGGCTGCGGCGCGTGTTGCGCACCGCTGAAAATTTTAGCCCACGCCCCGACAACACCCATTTCACAGCTAATCACACCCATATCCTCGCCCCAAGCGTAACCATTTAGCACTGCTGATCACACTGACTGGTAATGAGGGCACAGTGGCTGGTACTGAGGAAAAGAAAGAAAGAGCAGCGAGAGAGAAAGAACAAACAGAGAAAGAAAGAGAGAAAGAAAGAAAAGAGAGAAAGAAAGAACAGAGAGAAAAAAGAACAGAGAGCGAGAAGGAAAGAACAGAGAGCGAGAAAGAAAGACTAGAGAGAGAGCCATAGGCGTAGCTAGGTTTTGGTTTAGTGGGGCAAAACTTCTGAGTGGGCCCATCATCAGAGAACCTCAGCAAATGACCGCGCTGTTGGCCAAAATAATCTATATATAAAAAGACCAATATTGATATTACCGCCATATGGTCTGTGTTAAATAATACCAGTCCTACAGAACATATAGATTACAGCACAGGTACAGATAATGACTTACCGCTGATGTTCTTTCTAATGAATTGTTCACTTTTCATGTCTTTTCCATCTGGCCCACACCGACATGACGACTTTTCCAGCCAGGACTCGACTGCACCCCCATTAAAAAAAAAAAAAAAAAATACTCACCTCCCGGCTCCTGTGCTGCTCACTGTTCTCCCTCTCAGCGTCTGACAGCGGGCGCCGGCAGGTGATGTTATTGCCCCGCTGTCATACGCTGAGGGGATTATGGGAGAGAAGGAGCGCTCGCTCCTTCTCTCTCTATGCGGTCAGCTTTATCGGCTGGATGCCGATACAGCTGACACTCCGATGACAGGTGGGGGGCCCATTGCTGGCACCGGGCCCCCCCAACGCCTGTTCAGCCCCATAGCTTCCGGGCGGCAGAGCAGGGAGAGCGATTCTCCCTGCTCTGCCGCAGAATGTAACTGTATCGTAGCTCCGGGTGGGCCCCCTCAGAGCGCGGGCCCCGGGCCACCGCCCCCTCTGCCCCGCGACCTATCCTTTCAAATCAGGGCCCACCACGCAGGAGCTGGGCCCACCGTAGGTTTCTCCGGTGTCCCGTGCCTCAGTCCGACCCTGCTTGCCAGCCTGATAATACCAGGCCACAGCAGTCTGCTTATCTTTGCTGGTTAACAAAATTAGGGGATCCCCTCGAAAAAAAATTGGCGTGGGGTCCACCCTATTTTTGTTAACCAGCCAGATGAAGCAGACTGCTGAGGCCTGGTTTTTCAGGCTGGTAATGAGCCAATATCCATGGACCTTGCCAGCCTGATAATACCAGGCCACAGCAGTCTGCTTAGCTTGGCTGGTTAACAAAAATAGGGGATCCCCTCGAAAAAAAAAACGGCGTAGGGGTCCCCCTATTTTTGTTAACCAGCCAAGTAAAATGCAGACTGCTGCGGCCTGGTATTAAAAGACTGTCAAGGCCCATGGATTTTGGCCCTCAACAGCCTGATAATACCAGGCTACAGCAGCCCCACATTTGGCGCATCAAAAGATGTGCCAATTGTGGCACTTTACCCGGCTCTTCCCACTGCCCTGTAGCGGTGGCAAGTGGGGTAATAAGGGGTTAATGTCACCGTTGATTGCACGGTGACAATAAGCCCGTTAATAATGGAGAGGTGTCAATAAGACACCGATCCATTATTAATCCCAAAGTTTTTAAATGTATAAAAAAAAAGACAAAGCAAGAAAAAAGTATTTTAATGAAATAAAAGAGACAACACAGTTTTCATTTCTTTTATTATACTCTCATTCCTGCGACGCCATCGATCTCCTGTAAAAAAAGGAAAAAAACAAACCAACAGTATACCACCTGTCCGACGCAGTCCATAGTAACGACAGTCCCACGACGATCCAGCTCTGCTACATCGGAATGACAGGCAGAGGCGTCATCCCGGCGCAGCACAGCTGATTACCTGCTTCCCCGGCGGTGACGTCATCGGACTGACTGCTTTATGGCCGGGATTACCCAGCAGTCACTGCAGTTATCGCGAGAAACTGCATGTGACCGCCGGGGAAAGATGATGGCGGCCATCAACCAGTCCAGGCCGTGACCACCGGAGATTCTTCTGCCAGGTAAGTGCCGCTGACTCCTGACAGACCCGACCGACGGACACTCACAGTGACAGTGACAATTCCGATTCCGGTATACGATATATGGGAAATATCGAAAGTCAATATCGAAAGTCCGATACAGCTAATATCGGCCGATACCCGATACTTGCGGTATCGTATCGCTCAACACTAGTCTTCAGGAAACACACCTTACAAAAGACAGAACATCCTTGGTAAACAAGAGGTGGATTCAGGCAAGCTATCACTCTTTATTTTCTTCATATTCTAGAGGGGCGTCTATATTGATTCACTCAGTCATCCAATTTGAATTAACATATGTTAATATACATATTGACAGATAGTTTGTATAGCATACATGTAGGATATTTGATACGGTGATTTCTGTTGCTTCAGTATACATTCCACCTCCATACAGTCGTAGGGTATTGCAAAAAATAATTGCTTCTTCAGCACAGCATCAGGGTGTACCCCTGCTGATTATAGGTGATGTTAACAATAGTATAGATGTTCACTGGGCTAGGGGAAGGCATGATATCAGCAAAGTAGAAGGCAATACAACTCCCTTTGGGTCATATATTAAAGACTTGCCGCTGATAAAACTGTGAAGAAGCAGGTTTCCTAAAGTCTGCCAATATTCCTACTATTCTAAAACTCATAACTCCCTTTCCCGTATTGACCTAGCTTTGGGATATTCAATAATTACCAAGGGTCATCTCAGGCCACAGTCCACTTCGTGTATGACTTTTAATGGGCAGGACCTTCCCTAAAGTGAGGAGACTAAATGCATTCTGGCTGCAAATTATAAATGTAAATAAGATATCCTCTAGTTTGAAAGGGTTTTTCCAATATAATAATGAGGCAGCGTCTCTTTTTCAGTGGTATGGGAGACCATGAAAGCTTATTTAAGGGGTCTAGCTGTTATGGAGATAGCTGGGAGTAAAATGAAAACCAAAAAAACAGTTTAGGCGGTTTTTCAGGAACTCAGATACGCAGAAATCCATTTGGTAGAAAGTCCTTCACCTTCTGCTCAGAACCGGTTAAAAGAAGTCCAAACACTTGCTAACCAAACTCTCTTACAAAAAACGGAATAGAAAAGGGCCTTTCAAAAGGTGACCTTTTTTAGGAAGGGGAAAGAGTGGGGCATTGATTGTCGCTTCTCACATCTGCCCAATAGGATTCCTCCCATATTTATAGCCTATATTCAGATATTGGTGCCTTAGTAAATGGTACAGGTTGGGTCTTATTAGTAAAGTTTGGTTTAAGGTTAAACAAATTAGATAAATACAATTCTTCACAATATATTCACCCATATCTAATAATGAATATCTATTAGAATTTGCAAAGTTATCTGAATTTGGAAATTGGAGGTCCATGGGACTTTTATATGTTAATCAGTTAATCAGTAATGATGTACACAAAACATTTGAATGCCTACAGGAAGAATTTAATTTACATGAAAGTAGTTTATTTCAATACCTCCAACTTAAGGAACAATGAATAATAGTTACAAACCGTCCAAGGAGACCAAAGTTTGTCAAAATATGCACTTCTGTTACTTTTGGAATAGACCTCTTTTTCAACAAAACTAAGAGACTTCACATATTTGATATATTCCCTGCTGGACAGAGGTCGCTCTAATATCCAATTTTTAGCAATTACTCTCACCTCATCAATATATCCCAGAATACATATCAGGGGATCTTTAAGCACTATACATTCATATGCCAGTTCTGTAAGGTTGAGAAACACAATCCAAAATGTATATAATCGCGTGCAAGCCCATAACATGTGAAGTATATAATGCTGTCTGCAGAACCTGCAGGGCACAAATCAGATTATCTAAAGCTGACAATGAATTAAGGCTTGCAAGTGACGTCAAAAGCAACAAAAAAGGATTTTGGGGATACGTCAAAAGTAAAAGAAAAGTCAAAGATGCTACAGGATTTTTACAGGATGAAAATGATGAAATGGTAAGTCAGGATGTTGAGAAGGCTGAACTTTTAAATTCCTATTTTGCATCTGTTTTCTCTCAGAAAGGAAATGTAACATCAACTGATCTTCACTGTCCTATTAAAGGAATAGAAGAATCCAGGATATCTATAAACAGAAAGACAGTGAGGAAACACTTAGCTAACCTAAATGAATTCAAGTCTCCAGGTCCAGATGAATTACACCCCAGGGTACTGAAGGAGATAGCAGAAGAAATTCTTGAACCACTGTCCATAATCTTTGAAAATTCTTGGAGAACAGGAGAAGTCCCAGAAGACTGGAGAAGAGCAAATGTTGTTCCTATCTTCAAAAAGGGGAAGAAGGTGGACCCAGGGAACTACAGGCCGGTGAGTCTGACTTCTATACCAGGAAAGATCTTTGAACAAATTATTAAAGAACATGTATGCAAGTACCTGGATAAGAATGAAGTGATTAAACAGAGTCAGCATGGGTTTGTAACTAATAAGTCATGTCAGACTAACTTAATTTCCTTCTATGACAGAATCACTGACTGGATGGATCAGGGAAATGCTGTAGATATAGTATATCTTGACTTCAGCAAAGCATTTGACAAAGTATCTCACACAATTCTTATTGAAAAAATGACTAAGTATGGAATGGACAAGGCAACTGTTAGGTGGATTCATAACTGGCTTAGTGATCGGACCCAAGAGTGGTTGTAAATGGCTGCACATCCAGTTGGAAGAATGTCTCAAGTGGGGTACCACAAGGCTCTGTTTTGGGCCCTGTATTGTTCAACATCTTTATCAATGATTTAGATGAAGCAATTGAGGGTAAACTGATCAAATTTGCTGATGACACAAAGCTAGGAGGGGTAGCTAATACTAGAGAAGAGAGAGAGAGGATTCAAAAAGATATACATAAACTGGAGCAGTGGGCAGCAACTAACAGAATGGATTTTAACAGGGAAAAATGCAAAGTGCTACATCTGGGCAATAAAAATGAAAAAAGCATATACAAAATGGGAGGAATAGGGCTAAGTAACAGCACATGTGAAAAAGACTTGGTATACTAATTGATCACAGACTTAACATGAGTCAACAGTGTGATGCAGCAGCAAAAAAGGCAAATGCAATTCTAGGATGTATCAACAGAAGCATACAGTCTAGATCACGTGAGGTCATTATTGCCCTCTACTCCTCTTTGGTCAGACCTCATCTGGAATACTGTGTCCAGTTTTGGGCACCACATTTTAAAAAAGACATCAACAAACTGGAGCAAGTTCAGAGAAGAGCCACCAGAATGGTGACCGGTCTGCAAACCATGTCCTATGAGGAACGGTTGCAGGATTTGGGAATGTTTAGCTTGCAAAAAAGAAGACTGAGAGGAGACTTAATAGCTGTCTACAAATATCTCAAGGGCTGTCACATTGTAGAAGGATCATCTTTATTCTCATTTGCGCAAGGAAAGACTAGAAGCAATGGGATGAAACTGAATGGGAGGAGACACAGATTAGATATTAGAAAAAACTTTTTGACAGTTAGGGTGATCAATGAGTGGAACAGGCTGCCACAAGAGGTGGTGAGTTCTCATTCAATGGAAGTCTTCAAACAGAGGCTGGATAGATATCTGTCTGGGATGATTTAGAGAATCCTGCTTTGAGCAGGGGGTTGGACCAGATGACCCAGGAGGTCCCTTCCAACTCTACCATTCTATGATTCTAAGTATTGCTGCTTCCTCCCCGGAGCAGCACGGACAATTAGAGTTTGGTCTGGTGACCATTTTGAACAATACCACTGGTGATCTATATACTCTATGTATGACATGCAATTAATTGTGAGAGTCTACCAGGTTCACTCAGTGAGAGACTGGGGACGCCTTCCAGGACCAAGGACTACCTGCCCTTAGAAATGGCCAACAGCTCCAATTTCACTTTTATTTAACTAGCAAAGGAAACTTTTAATGAAAACAAATAGCAAATCGTCATATATGCAGGAAATCCCTGCTGAGCATATAGTGTCTAAATTAATATCTTTCTGGGACACAATTTTATTTAACTTACATTGAGCTTTATATGCATGTTTAATAATTGTGCTAAAGAGCCTTAATAGAAACTATACAGTACAGACCAAAAGTTTGGACACACCTTCTCATTCAAAGATTTTTCTGTATTTTCATGACTATGAAAATTGTACATTCACACTGAAGGCATCAAAACTATGAATTAACACATGTGGAATTATACATTACACTTTACAAAAAAATGTGAAACAACTGAAAATATGTCTTATATTCTAGGTTCTTTAAAGTAGCCACCTTTTGCTTTGATTACTGCTTTGCACGCAGTAAAACCAAAAGTTGTTGGCCAATTTGTCCTGAGTATGCTGATACCAAATATGCGGGGGGGGAAACTGTTTGGGTGCACGGCAGGGCTTGGAAAGGAAGTAGTAACGTTTTGGAATGCAGACGTTGATGGGGGTCATGTTCCGTTTGCAGTGCCCCAGATGAGCCTAAACAGTAGAAACCCCCCACAAGTGACCACATTTTGGAAACTAGACCCCCTAAGAAACTTATCTAGAGCTTTGGTGAGCACTTTGAACCCCCAAGTGCTTCACACAAGTTTATAATGCCCGGGCATGAAAATAAAAAATCCTATTTTTTTCCCACAAAAATTATTTTTAGTCACTAATTTTTTTATTTTCCCAAGGGTAACAGGAGAAATTGGACCATAAAAGTTGTTGTCCAATTTGTCCTGAGTAAGCTGATACCCGATATGTGGGGGGAACCACTGTTTGGGCGCACGGCAGAGCTCGGAATGGAAGGAGCACCATTTGACTTTTTCCAACCAAAATTGGCTGGAATTGAGATAGGACGCCATGTTGCATTTGGAGAGTCCCTGATGTGCCTAAACAGTGGAAACCCCCCACAAGTGACCCCATTTGGGAAACTAGACCCCTTAAGGAACTTATCTAGATCTTTGGTGAGCAATTTGAACCCCCAAGTGCTTCACACAAGATTATAACGTAGAGCCGTAAAATTAAAAAATCATATTTTTTCCACAAAAATGATCTTTTCACCCCAATTTTTATTTTCTCAAGGGTAACAAGACTCCAAAAGTTATTGTGCAATTTGTCCTGAGTATGCTGATACCCCATATGTGGGGGTAAACCACTGTTTGGGTGCATGGCAGAGTTTGGAAGGGAAGGAGTGCCGTTTGACTTTTTCAACGCAGAATTGGCTGGATGCCATGTCGTGTTTGGAGAGCTCCTGATCTGCCTAAACAGTGGAAACCCCCCACAAGTGACCCCATTTTGGAAAATAGACCCCACAAGAAACTTATCTAGATGTGTGGTGAGCACTTTGAACCCCGAAGTGCTTCACAGAAGTTTATAATGTATAGCTGTAAAAACAAAAAATATTTTTTTTTTACAAAAATTATTTTTTTCGCCCCCAATATTTTATTTTCACAAGGGTAACAGGAGAAATTGGACCCCAAAAGTTGTTGTCCAATTTGTCCTGAGTACGCGGATACCCAATATGTTGGAGAAAACTACTGTATGGGTACACATTGGGGCTCGGAAGGGAAGTAGTGACGTTATGGATTGTAGACTTTGATGGATTGGTCTGGGGGCGTCATGTCGCATTTGGAGAGCCCCTGATGCGCCTAAACAGTGGAAACTCCCCACAAGTGACCCCATTTTGGAAAATAGACCCCACAAGAAACTTATCTAGATGTGTGGTGAGCACTTTGAACCCCGAAGTGCTTCACAGAAGTTTATAATGTATAGCTGTAAAAACAAAAAATATTTTTTTTTTACAAAAATTTATTTTTTTCGCCCCCAATATTTTATTTTCACAAGGGTAACAGGAGAAATTGGACCCCAAAAGTTGTTGTCCAATTTGTCCTGAGTACGCGGATACCCAATATGTGGGAGAAAACTACTGTATGGGTACACATTGGGGCTCGGAAGGGAAGTAGTGACGTTATGGATTGTAGACTTTGATGGAATGGTCTGGGGGCGTCATGTCGCATTTGGAGAGCCCCTGATGCGCCTAAACAGTGGAAACCCCCCACAAGTGACCCCATTTTGGAAAATAGACCCCATAAGGAACTTATCTAGATGTGTGGTGAGCGCTATGAAGCCCCAAGTGCTTCACAGAAGTTTATAACGTACAGCCGTAAAAACAAAAAAAATAATTTTTTTTAAAAAATGATACTTTTGCCCCCATTTTTTTATTTTCCCAAGGGTAACAGAAGAAATAGGACAAATTGCACAATAACTCTTAGGGTCCAGAGTACGCTGATACCCCATATGTGGGAGTAAACTACTGTTTGGGCGCATGGCAGAGGTCAGAAGGGAAGGAGCACCGTTTGACTTTTTCAACGCAGAATTGGCTGGAATTGAGATCGGACGCCATGTCACGTTTGGACAGCCCCTGATGTGCCTAAACAGCGGAAAACCCCCAATTCTAACTCCAACCCTAACCCCAACACACCCCTAACCCTAGTCCCAACCCTAACCACAAACCTAACCCTAACACACCCCTATCCCTAATCCCAACCATAACCCTAATACTAACTTTAGCGCCAACCCTAACCCTAACTTTAGCCGCAACCCTAACCTTCACCATAACCCTAATGGGAAAATGGAAATAAATTGTTTTAATTTTATTATTTTTCCCTAACTAAGGGGGTGATAAAGGGGGTTTGATTTACTATTTTTAGCGGTTTTTGTGATTGGCAGCTGTCACGCTAAAAGACGCTTTTTATTGCAAAAAATAGTTTTTTGCATCGCCACATTTTGAGAGCTATAATTTTTGTATATTTTGGCCCACAGAGTCATGTGAGGTCTTATTTTTTGCGGTACGAGTTGACGTTTTTATTGGTACCATTTTTGAGCACGTGACATTTTTTGATCGCTATTTATTTCGATTTTTGGGAGGTTAGAATGAACAAAAATCAGCAATTCATTAATTTCTTTTGGGGGAGGAGTTTATATCGTTCCGCGTGTGGTAATATTGATGAAGCAGTTTTATTTTGGGTCAGTACGATTACAGCGATACCTCATTTATATAATTTTTTTTATGTTTTGGCGCTTTTATACAATAAAAACATTTATATATAAAAAATCATTATTTTTGCATCGCTTTATTCTGCGAGCTATAACTTTTTTATTTTTTCGCTGATGATGCTGTATGACGGCTCGTTTTTTTGCGGGACAAGATGACGTTTTCAGGGGTACCATGTTTATTTATATCGGTCTTTTTGATCGCGTGTTATTCCACTTTTTGTTCAGCGGTATGATGATAAAGCACTGATTTTTTGCTTTGTTTTTATATTTTTTTTTAAGGGGTTCACAAAAGGGGTTAACTAGTGGGACAGTTTTATAGGGGGGGTCGTTACGGACGCGGCGATACCAAATATGTGTACTTTTATTGTTTTATTTTTTTTATTTACAGGAAGAAATTAATTTATTGGGGAATATTTTTTTTTTTTTTTTATTTATTTTGGAAATTTTTTTTTACACGTTTATTTTTATTTTTTTTACTTTTTTACATTGTCCCAGGGTGGGACATCACTGTGTAACATCAGATCGCTGGTCTCACAGTGTGCACAGCACTCTGTGAGACCAGCGATCTCACAGGCAGCGCTGCAGGCTTCTCAGTGCCTGCTCTCGGCAGGCACTGAGGAAGCCGCCTCCCTCCAGGACCCCGGCGCCATCTTGGATCCGGGTCCTGGGAGGGAGGAAGCCCTCAGAACAGCGCGATCACATCGCGCTGTTCTGAGGGTCTCAGGGGGGCGGGCTTGGAGCCCCCTCCCTGCGCGATGCTCCCCTGTGCCCCCAGTACACCGCGATCATGTTTGATCGCGGTGTGCAAGGGGTTAATGTGCCGGGAGCGGTCCGTGACCGCTCCTGGCACAGAGTCCCGGGTGTCAGCTGTGATAATCAGCTGACACCTGGCGGCGATTAGCTGCGCTCCCCCTGGGAGCGCAGCTAATCGCTATGACGTACTATCCCGTCCATGGTCAGATTGTCACGGGTTTTATGGACGGGATAGTACGTCAGATGTCAGAGAGGGGTTAACCACTTTCTGAGGAGAAGAACGGAGGTATCACGTATGCGCTGCTGCATCAAAGGGTGAAAGGATAAAATTATCTTGCCTGTTTTCTTACAAAACAGTGCAATGCTAGCCCACCGTTTTGGGTAGTATAACAGATTCGTTATTAACCCCTTTCTGACATCAAACATAATATTCTGTTATGTTTCGGTAACTGAGGAGAAATAGCAAAAAATAGCAAAAGCGGTAATACACCAGAGAGGCTGGAACCTATTGGATTGCAGTAACCTGAACTAACCACACAACTAGAAGTAGCCGTGGAGAGTTCCTACGGTGATCCTATACGCCTCGTCACAGCCTGAGAGATAACTACACCTAAAGGCAGAAAGATGAAAGCTATCTGCCCCGGAGCAGATCCCCAAAGAAAATAGGAAGCCCCCAAACATGTAATGGCGGTTAGACAAGAAGAAAGCACGGACACAGACTGAAAATAGAATGAGCAAACGCTGGGGCCCAATCTGTCTAGACAGAAAAGTACAGGAAAGAATTCTGACTGCAATCCAACAAAACCCTAACAAAAATACCAACACTTCTGATTGCCAAAAAACCTGAGATCACACGATCTCTACCACCTAAATCAGATCTCTGGTGTAACAAAACGCTATTCAGCAAATAAAAAGTAACAAAGGAGCAAAGCAAAAGTGCAGACACAAACGGAGCACAATTGCAGCGCCGGACCCCCAAAAGGGGACAGGCTGCAGTCCACTGCAAGCAGCAAACCAGCAGAGAAAATCAAACAGAGGAAAAAAAAAACAGCAAACACTTATCTGAAGGAGAGCAGGAAACTAGCAGTGCTTCAAGCAAGACCAGAAGGAACAATTGATAACCGGCAAGGCTGCTGGGAACTCAGGCCACTTATATCCTACCATTCAGCTCCAGCTGAAGGACATTCAGTAATCAGTTCATTACCCTCAGCAACCACCGGAGGGAGCCTCAGCTCAGAAGTCGCCTCCAACATATTCACAACAGTACTCCCCCCTTGAGGAGGGGTCACCGAACCCTCACCTGCGCAACCAGGCCGATCAGGATGGCTAGATGATAGGCACGGATAAGTCTCCCAGCATGAATGTCCGAAGCAAACACCCAAGAATTGTCCTCCTGACCATAACCTCTCCACTTAACCAAATACTGGAGTTTCCATCTAGCAAAACGAGAATCCAATATCTTCTCAACCACATGCTCCAAATTGCCCTCAACCAAAACAGGGTCGGGAGGCGCAGCCGTAGGAACCACTGGTTCGACAAACCTCTTCAATAAGGACTTGTGGAACACGTTATGGATCTTAAATGTCCCTGGAATAAGCAAACGGAAGGGAACCGGATTAATAATTTCCATGATCTTATAAGGTCCAATGAACCTTGGCTTAAATTTTGGAGATGCAACCTTCATAGGGATATTCCTTGAGGACAACCAAATCAAGTCCCCCACTTTAAAACGAGGACCATCAGTTCTATGCCGGTTGGCAAATCGCTGGGCCTTCTCCTGAGAGAGAGAGACAACCTCTCCACCACCTGGTCCCAAATCTACTGCATACGCTGCACAATAGAGTCAACTCCCGGACAGACAGAAGCCTCCGCCTGTCCTGAAGAAAATCGAGGATGAAACCCGGAATTGCAGAAAAATGGAGACATCAAGGTGGCAGAGCTAGCTCTATTATTAAGAGCAAACTCAGCCAAAGGCAAAAAAGAGACCCAGTCATCTTGATCAGCAGACACAAAACATCTCAAATAAGTCTCCAAGGTCTGGTTTGTTCTCTCGGTTTGTCCATTGGTCTGAGGGTGAAATGCAGAGGAGAAAGACAACTGAACACCAAGTTTAGAACAAAATGTCCTCCAAAATCTGGAAACAAACTGGACTCCTCTGTCAGACACAATGTTCTCCGGAATGCCATGTAACCGAACCACATGCTGAAAGAACAAAGGCACCAACTCGGAGGAGGAAGGAAACTTAGGTAATGGCACAAGATGTATCATCTTGGAAAACCTATCACAGATTACCCAGATAACGGTCATTCTCTGAGAGACAGGAAGGTCATAAATAAAATCCATAGAAATATGGGTCCATGGCCTCTTGGGTACAGGTAATGGCATTAACAAACCACTAGAACGAGAGCAAGGCTTGGAATGAGAGCAAGTCCCACAGGACTGCACAAAGTCCCTGACGTTACGAGACAAAGTAGGCCACCAAAAGGAGCGACTCACCAAGTCTCTGGTACCAAAAATCCCGGGATGACCAGCCAACGCGGAACAATGAATCTCAGACATCACACTCTTTTTCCACTGGTCTGGAACAAACAACTTCCCAACAGGGCAGCGCTCAGGTTTATCCTCCTGACACCCTTCCAGAGCCAGTCTCAAATTGGGTGAAATGGCGGAAAGAACCACATCCTCTTTCAAAATAACAGCAGGATCAGATAACTCAGGAGAATCTGCAAAGAAACTTCTCGAGAGGGCATCTGCCTTGACATTCTTAGTGCCAGGAAGAAAAGAAACCACAAAATTAAAACGTGTGAAAAACAAGGCCCACCTGGCCTGTCTAAGATTAAGTCGCTTGGCTGATTCGAGATAAACCAGGTTCTTTTGGTCCGTGAGGACCACCACCTGATGTTTGGCTCCTTCCAGCCAATGTCTCCACTCTTCAAAGGCCCACTTCATGGCCAATAACTCCTGATAACCCACGTCATAATTACGTTCAGTTGGAGAAAATTTTCGAGAGAAAAAGGCACAAGGGTTACTCTTAGAGGTCTCTGGATCTCTTTGGGACAAAACGGCACCTGCCCCAATCTCAGAGGCATCAACCTCCACCTGAAACGGCAGAGAAACATCAGGCTGCCGTAGAACAGGAGCAGAAATGAATCTCTGCTTAAGTTCCTGAAACGCAGAAACTGCCTCAGGAGGCCAATTCACCACATTGGAACCCTTTTTGGTCAAATCAGTCAATGGTTTAACAATACCGGAGAAATTACCAATAAATTTACGATAAAAATTGGCAAAACCCAAAAATCTCTGAAGAGCCTTCAATGAAGTAGGTTGAACCCAATCACAGATGGCCTGAACCTTGACCGGGTCCATTTCAATAACAGACGGAGACAAAATGAATCCCAGAAATGAGATCTTCTGTACGCCATTAAGACACTTTGATCCCTTCACATACAGTGCATTCTCTCTCAAAATCTGGAACACAGTCCGAACATGTTTCACATGAGAGTCCCAGTCATTAGAAAAAATCAAGATATCATCCAAATAAACAATCAGAAATTTATCCACAAAATCCCTGAAAATATCATTTATGAAGGATTGGATGACGGAAGGGGCATTAGTAAGCCCAAAGGGCATCACTAGGTACTCAAAATGCCCCTCTGGGGTATTAAACGCCATCTTCCATTCATCCCCGTGCTTAATGCGAATAAGGTTATACGCCCCCCTGAGGCCAAGCTTGGTAAACCAACTAGCACTTTTCAGTCTGGAAAATAGGTCAGAAATCAAAGGTAACGGATATTGATATTTAACAGTGATCTTATTCAGGAGGCGATAATCAATACACGGCCTCAATGAACCATCCTTTTTGGCCACAAAGAAAAAAACGGCGCCCAAAGGTGAAGAGGATGGTCTGATATGACCCTTCTCCAATGACTCCTTGATATAAGATCACATAGCATCATGTTCAGGTAGAGATAAATTAAAAAGGCGACCTTTAGGAAATTTACCACCAGGCACTAATTCAATAGCGCAATCATAGCTCCTGTGAGGGGGAAAGATGCAGATTTACTTTCACTAAACACATCAGAAAAATCAGTCAAAAAGTCAGGGACATCCTGAGACTGGGGAGAGGCAGAAAAAACAGGAGTGTCAGTATTAACACATTGGCAGCCCCAACTGGTCACAGACACAGATTTCCAATCCAAAACAGGATTATGAGACTGTAACCTAGGGAAACTTAGTATAATAATGTCATGCAGATTATGCAGCACCAGAAATTTGCAACTCTCCTGATGATCTGGTTCAACCCTCATTATCACCTGAGTAGAAAACTGGGGTTTATTCTCCGCCAAAGGGGTAGAATCAATGCCCAGTAGGGGAATAGACTTCCGCAGGGCTATCATGGGAAACCCACAACGTTTGGCAAAGTCAGAATCCATCAGGTTAATAGCTGCTCCTGAATCAACAAAAGCCTGAGCAGAAAATGTGGACAGGGAGCAAATCAGGGTAACAGTCAAAAGAAATTTAGTCTGAACACTACCCAAGACAACTGAGCGTTCAAAACGTCTTCCCCGCTTAGGGCAGACAGAAATAGCATGGGAAGCGTCACCACAGTAGAAACATAACCCATTGCGCTTACGAAACTCATGACGCTGAGCCCCAGAAGTCACTCCATCACACTGCATGGGCTCAGGAGCTGGCTCACAAGGCAACACTATCTCACTCATACCTCTGCGCTCACACAATTGTCTGTCAATTTGAATAGCCAAAGACATAGAATCATTGAGACCAGAGGGAACAGGGAATCCCATCATAACTTCCTTTACTCTTTCTGACAGACCCTTTCGAAAAAGGGCTGCCAAAGCATCATCATTCCATTTGGTCAGGACTGCCCACTTTTGAAATTTCTGACAGTACAACTAAGCGTCTTCAAGACCCTGATTTAATGCCAACAAGATCTTTTCAGCTTGATCAATGACATTAGGTTCATCGTACAATAACCCCAGAGCCTGAAAAAATACATCAATATCATTCAAAACAGGATCCCCAGGTGCCAGGGAAAAAGCCCAATCCTGAGGGTCGCTGCGCAGCAGGGAGATGACAATTTGAACCTGCTGTGCCGCGTTCCCTGAGGACTTAGGCTTTAAGGCAAAAAGCAACTTACAGTTATTTTTGAAATTCAGAAATTTAGATCTATCCCCCAAAAACAAATCTGGCATGGGGATCCTAGGTTCCACAACCGGTAACCCAGCAAGATAGGTAGCAATACTCCGAACCTCAGTGGCAAGCTGATCCACACGGCCAGACAGCTGTTCAAACTCCATTGAGAGAAAAAAAAATTCCTCCTCAGCACCCAAAGAAAAGAGGGGGAAAAAAATGCAACAAACAGAGTTTCCTTATTACTATTTTCCCCTTCTGTGAGTACCATACAATTTTCAGTTTTTGGGCCGGTTATATTGTTATGTTTCGGTAACTGGGGAGAAATAGAAAAAATAGCAAAAACGGTAATACACCAGAGAGGCTGGAACCTATTGGATTGCAGTAACCTGAACTAACCACACAACTAGAAGTAGCCGTGGAGTGTTCCTACAGTGATCCTAGACGCCTCGTCACAGCCTGAGAGATAACTACACCTAAAGGAAGAAAGATGAAAGCTATCTGCCCCGGAGCAGATCCCCAAAGAAAATAGGAAGCCCCCAAACATGTAATGGCAGTTAGACAAGAAGAAAGCACGGACACAGACAGAAAATAGAATGAGCAAACGCTGGGGCCCAATCTGTCTAGACAGAAAAGTACAGGAAAGAATTCTGACTGCAATCCAACAAAACCCTAACAAAAATACCAACACTTCTGATTGCCAAAAAACCTGAGATCACACGATCTCATCCACCTAAATCAGATCTCTGGTGTAACAAAACGCTATTCAGCAAATAAAAAGTAACAAAGGAGCAAAGCAAAAGTGCAGACACAAACGGAGCACAATTGCAGCACCAGACCCCCAAAAGGGGGCAGGCTGCAGTCCACTGCAAGCAGCAAACCAGCAGAGAAAATCAAACAGAGGAAAAAAAAAACAGCAAACACTTATCTGAAGGAGAGCAGGAAACTAGCAGTGCTTCAAGCAAGACCAGAAGGAACAATTGATAACCGGCAAGGCTGCTGGGAACTCAGGCCACTTATATCCTACCATTCAGCGCCAGCTGAAGGCCATTCAGTAATCAGTTCATTACCCTCAGCAACCACCGGAGGGAGCCCCAGCTCAGATGCCGCCTCCGGCATATTCACAACAATGTTCCATCCATGTGCCCTTGGCCTATTTCACCATGGACAGAATACTACGTCATCACGATCGCCCACACACATGGAGGGTGTGCAGGCGATTGCCACCTGGTGTCAGCTGATTCTGACAGCTGACACCCGGCACTTTAACCCCCGAAATGCTGTGATCGAACACGATCGCAGCATTCCAAAAGCTGGCAGAGGGCTGACAGCCCCTCTGCCTTTGGATAGGAGACCCCGCGGCGTGACAACATCCGGGTCACCAGACCTAGCAAACTTGCTGATCATGGCCAGTTTGTCTGTCAGTGCAGAGCTGACAGTTTCTGCAGCTCGGAGGTGCTGCTTCAGCTCAATGCTGTAGAAGCAATCAACCTGCAAAAAATTATTGTCCCATAGTGGGTCAAAGTAAAAAACTTAGAATTTTTTTTTAAATAATTGTAAAACTGTTATAAAAATTCAAAAATAATAATAAAAAATAAAAAATATTGCATCCCTAAATAAATATTTGAATGAAAAAAAAACAAAAAAATAAAAGTACACATATTTCGTATAACTGCTTCCGCGATGACCTGACCTATAAAACTGTCCCACTAGTAAACCCCTTTAGTGAACACCATAAAAAATAAATAAAAAACAAGGCAAAAACAATGCTTTATCATCATACCGCCTAACAATAAGTGGAATAAAATGCGATCAAAAAGACGGATATAAATAAACATGATACCGCTGAAAACATCATCTTGTCCTGCAAAAAGCAAGCCGCCATACAGCTCCATCAGTGGAAAAATAAAAAAGTTGTAGCTCTCAAAATAGCGCAATTCAAAAATAATTATTATTTTTATAAAATAGTTTTTACTGTATAAAACTGCAAGTGCATGGTAAGGTTCCCAGGGGACAGCCCCTGACGAGCGTTTTGCTTTTGCTTTTTCCCTGTTGAAAAAGCGAACGCGAAAAGCGTGTCCGGGCTGTCACTGGGAACCTTACCGTGCAATCCCTGTTGAAAAAGTGAACGCAAAACGCGCATCCAGGGCTGTCCCCTTGGAACCTTACCATGCATTTTCAGATAATTATGGGTGAGTGTTATTGATCCTAAGTACGGCACAGTCACTTTGCACTTTATCTCTTTGCTGCTATTTACTTTATCTGTTTTGTGTCCAAATAGTTAGTTGCAGCTAATCTATTGGTGTGCCTATGAGCTTCAGTATTTGGTACTGCGCTTGTTTACTTTATTTAATGAGATCCTCATGTTTTATGGTCTGGACATGAGACTTTACTATCATTATTCCAGTGAACCATTTAATATGAGCTTTGCAGTGTGCCTGAAAAATATTTCCTAATTACATGTAGGGTATTGGTGCACTCAGGAAAATTTTTTTGTGATGATAATGTGATTTTATTATTTTCACGGTTCAACGTTATAAACTTCTGTGAAGCACCTGGGGGTTCAAGGTGCTCACCATACATCTAAATACATTCCTTGAGGGGTCTATTTTTCAAAAAGGGGTCACTTGTCTGGGGTTTCCACTTTTTAGGCATCAAAAATGGGGTTCATTTTTCCTGTTACAATAAAAAAAATTTGGGATCTGACGTAAGTTTTTTGGGAAAAAAAGTTAAATGTTAATTTTTTTTCCACATTCCAAAAATTCCTGTGAAGAACCTGAAGGGTTAAGAAAACTTCTTGAATGTGTTTTTGAGCACCTTGAGGGGTGCATTTTTTAGAATGGTGTCACTTTTGGGTATCTTCCATTATATAGACCGCTCAAAGTGACTTCAAATGTGATGTGATCCCTAAAAAAAATAATAGTGTTGTAAAAATGAGAAATCACTGGTTAACTTTTAACCCTTATTCCTAACAAAAAAAATTGGTTCCAAATTTGTGCTAATTTAAGGTAGACATATGGGAAATGTTACTTATTAAGTATTTTGTGCAACATATCTCTGTTATTTTCATTTATTCATTTTCATAGATTTTTGATTTATTATTACTTTTGTCAGATTCAAGTTATTTCTGTGACCATTGTGGGTTTTTCTGTCATTAAATGAGGGGTACTAACAATTTTGACCACTGCCGCTGGCACTCGGACCGGAGTGTGCGGCTGCATAGAAATACATGCAGCCGCACACTCCGGTCCCGAGTGCCTGCGGCAGTGCCGGGTATTGATATGAGAGACTCGCGCGAGTTTCTTGCATCACACTCAAAAGTGTGACCCCGGCCTATCTCTAAAAATTGCGCTTCAAACCCCCCACAAGTCTACAGCGTATAATGATGGCACACTACAAAGCCAGAAGTTTGTTGTATTCATTTGATTGTAATTATTAACGACCATATCATTTTTTTTGTACTTTTTATTTAATTTGAAAACAAAGGATAGTGTATAGATCACAAAACCCCAAATATATTTAAAATATATCTTTATAAAAATATTTTTTTATGTAAATATCAGACACAGTACAGTGGGTAGTCTGCACAATGCAGTGAACTTTTGGGCTATGTGCAGTTTTTTTATGGCTATCAAAAACAATTCATTTTACAGAAGAATTTCAAAAGCAATTTTGAAGAGTTTTCTCTTGAAGCGTTTTGAAGAAACAGTTCCTAGTTCGGAGCAGATTCCATCAAGAGCAACCAGTTGTTTCCAAAAACCTGGGGTTAAAGGGAATCTGTCACCCTAAGTTGGCGGGATATTTAAATGATGGCAGTCAGGTCAGATGGGCGGTGTTTTGGGTACTTGCCTTAACATGTTGTTCGCCGCTGTCTCCATTATTTCTGGGAATTGTAGTCGTTGCCCTCCATATAACGCGCATGCACATTGCAATCTTGAATTGCGCACGCGCAGTATGCTTTGCCCGCAGATTGCAATACGCAGGCGCGTTATATGGAGGGCAACGACTACAATTCCCAGAAATAATGGAGACAGCGGCGAACAACATGTTAAGGCAAGTACCCAAAACACCGCCCATCTGACCTGACTGCCATCATTTAAATATCCTGCCAATTTAGGGTGACAGATTCCCTTTAAAGAAACGCTAAACCTGAACCTATGAACAGGCAAGTGGTTTTACAATAGAAATTAATAGACAGAGTTTTCATGTGTTTTTGAGTGATTTCTCAGATTTTTTTTATGTAACCCCTTAAAAAAACTAAGTTTTCACACAGTCTAACAGCATATATGTATATTAGTCTATAACAAAGGTCCACAGACCAGTGATTTAGGAGTGACAATAAATGCAATAAATGTAGCGTTTCTTTGAAATTCCTACATTAAGATTGGGCATTGTCTACACAGCATTAGTCAATGTGGATCATTCAGTCTAAATTACAGATATGATTTGATATACATACATTTGAAAGATTCCATCTTACAGTAAATCTGCGCTACCACCTACCTAGATGAAATGTGTTTCATGAGATACAGCTGTTTATGAAAAAATGACAACAGGAATAGACTTTGATACATTGTGAACAAAATGTACGGTATTCCATGAAGCCAGCCTAAATACGAAGCAAGTCAGGCAGCTGGGCACCTGTTGTAGATTGAGGTAAACTATTACAATTTACTACGCTGGAAAGCTAGCAAAGCAATTTGGCCGAAATAAAAGAAATAAACATTTGGTCTTTGTAGCAATGATTCAGTTAGTAATAAGAAAAGTGGGACCAGAAATCTTCTGAAATTTGAAACATATTGGAAAAGATAAAACAATATTGAAACTTGTGTGCGTTCCTTGGCTGTCTATATGCACGTGTTCAGTGCTTAGAATTCCTTGCAGGTGTTTGAAGTAGGACTTTTTTTTAATATTTTAGGAGTAAATAACTTTGTGTATTTTGGATACTAATTTAAGGTTTTCTTAAATATTGTTTCATGCATTGCCGCCGTCACTTGGGACCGGAGCGTTCAGCTGCATAGAAATACATGCAGCCGCACACTCTGGTCCGAGTGCCGGTGGCAGTGCCGGGTATTGAGGCGAGAGACTAGCTCGAGTTTCTCACATAGCACTCATAAGTGTGACCCAGGCCTTAGGGTTGTGCACAGCAGATTTGGTTTTCCATAGGTTTACATGGTACTGTAAACATATGTAAAACTGCTGCGGATCTGCAGGGCCAAAGCCGCTGCGGATCCGCAGCAAAATCCGTAACGTGTGCACAGACTCTTTGGCTTTGACAAAACTTTATCCATACAGTCATGTGCGGATTACATGCTTTTCTTAATTGTGTATTTTCTGCATATAATGCAATTCTATGAGGAAAATGCGCACAGAAAACTCAGGATACCCGCAAGGGAAATCTTGGTTTATTGCAGTCAAAGTATAGGTAAGTACAGGAGACGTTTCGGTCCAACACGGACCTTCATCAATCTTCAAAACATAGAGGGCCCAGAAGTGGACTTTATATAGAGGCAATTGTAGGAGCCTGTGAAAAGGTAAATCCGTATCCGAATATTGTAGCCCCAACAGGGCAAGTATGCAGCTATGCGTTACCGATTGAAGTCCCAGGTCTCTCCAACACTGACGCGACTGTTTATGCCTATAAACAGTCTTGGCTGGAAAGGTCCCCACTGAAAGGAGGATAAGTTGTAAGACCAGACAAATATGTTAAAGTCATAGATGACTCAACGTATGGAAGTCGCAACTGAACAACCTGTGATTAGATATTGTGCAATAACAGCAGCCCTCTCCTCATCACTTTATTGTTCATAGAACCGGGATGATACCAGTTATCAAGGTGAGAATAATGCTTCTCTGTAAATGCACATTCCCACTAGCACAGTGTTCCATTGTCACTTGGCTACACGGCAGCATGGTTCATTACCAGTCATGGCCAAAAGTTTTGAGAATGACACAAATATTAATTTTTACAAAGTCTACTGCTTCACTTTTTCTAATGGCAATTTGATATACTCCAGAATGTTATAAAGAGTGATCAGCTTAACAGAAATTACTTGCAAAGTCAATATTTGGCTAGAAAATGAACTTTATCCCCCAAAACACATTTCAACATCATTGCAGCCCTGCCTTAAAAGGACCAGCTAACCTCTTTTCAGTGATTGCTCCATTAACACAGGTGTGGGTGTTGATGAGGACATGGCTGGAGATCAATCTGTCATGATTAAGTAAGAATGACACCACTGGACACTTTAAAAGGAGGCTGGTGCTTGGCATCATTGTTTCTCTTATGTTAACCATGGTTATCTCTAAAGAAACACGTGCAGTCATCATTGCAATGCACAAAAATGGCCTAACAGGGAAGAGTATCGCAGCTAGAAAGATTGCACCTCAGTCAACAATCTATCGCATCATCAAGAACTTCAAGGAGAGAGATTCCATTGTTGCCAAAAAGGCTCCAGGGCGCCCAAGAAAGACTAGCAAGCACCAGGACCGTCTCTTAAAAGTGTTTCAGCTGCGGGATCGGGCTACCAGCAGTGCAGAACTTGCTCAGGAATGGCAGCAGGCAGGTGTGAGTGCATCTGCATGCACTGTGAGGCGGAGACTCTTGGAGCAAGGCCTGGTCTCAAGGAGGGCAGCAAAGAAGCCACTTCTCTCCAGAAAAAAAACATCATGGACAGACTGATATTCTGCAAAAGGTACAGGCAGTGGACTGCTGAGGACTGGGGTAAAGTTATATTCTCTGATGAATCCCCTTTTCGATTGTTTGGGACATCAGGAAAACGCCTCATTCGGAGAAGACAAGGTGAGCGCTACCACCAGTCTTGTCTCATTCCAACTGTTAAGCATCCTGAAACCATTCATGTGTGGGGTTGCTTCTCAGCCAAGGGAATCGGCTCTCACAGTCTTGCCTAAAAACACAGCCATGAATAAAGAATGGTACCAGAATGTCCTCCAAGAGCAACTTCTCCCAACCCTCCAAGAGCAGTCTGGCGATCAACAATGCCTTTTCCAGCATGATGGAGCACCTTGCCATAAAGCAAAGGTGATAACTAAATGGCTCAGGGAACAAAACATAGAGATTTTGGGTCCATGGCCTGGAAACTCCCCAGATCTTAATCCCATTGAGAACTTGTGGTCAATCATTAAGAGACGGGTGGACAAACAAAAACCTAAAAATTCTGACAAAATGAAAGCATTGATTGTGCAAGAATGGACTGCTATCAGTCAGGATTTGGTCCAGAAGTTGATTGAGAGCATGCCAGGGAGAATTGCAGAGGTCCTGAAGAAGAAGGGTCAACACTGCAAATATTGACTTGCTGCATTAACTCATTCTAACTGTCAATATAAGCTTTTGTTACTCATATGTTTGCAATTATATTTCTGTCTGTGATAAAAAACATCTGTCAAACACACACATAAAAACCAAAGGGCAGCAGATCATGTGAAAATATAATATTTGTGTCATTCTCAAAAATTTGGCCATGACTGTAGACACTGAAATTTCTCTGCGACATTGCAATTCTGGATGTAATTAATCTGATCTCCTCTGGTGTCACAATGTGACCTGTGACATACTGCCATACAGAGTAGTAAATGTTTTCAAATGTGTTGGATTTTCTGCCACTGGTTGCAAGTTGCAGGCGAAACAATTCCTATAGACTTCAATGCAAGTAGCATGTGACTGATCTGCAACTTGGCTGTTTTATCTACAGCAAAATGATAGCTCTAAAATAGTTATGCAAATGTTTTTGTTGCACGACTTTTCAGAGACTTTTCAGAGAATTGCTGTTGAGAGACACATACCGTTGCGTAGCCCAAGCCTTAAGAGGGTTCTTTATGGTTTTCACAAAATTCTACAGTCACTCTATGTGAATCTTCATATCGTGCACGGTATGCCTGCAATATGCATACAGTGGATACGGAAAGTATTCAGACCCCTTTAAATTTTTCACTCTTTGTTTCATTGCAGCCATTTGGTACATTCAAAAAAGTTCATTTTTTTTCTCATTAATGTACACTCTGCACCCCATCTTAACAGAAAAAAAACAGAAATGTAGAAATGATGCAACAAGTTTTTCACACCTGGATTTGGGGATCATTCTTCATGGTAGATCCTCTCCAGTTCCATCAGGTTGGATGGTGAACGTTGGTGGACAGCCATTTTCAGGTCTCTCCAGAGATGCTCAATTGGGTTTAGGTCAGGGCTCTGTCTGGCCAGTCAAGATTGGTCACAGAGTTGTTCTGAAGCCACTCCTTTTGGTATTTTAACTGTGTGCTTAGGGTCAATGTCTTGTTGGAAGGCAAACCTTCAGCCAAGTCTGAGGTCCAGAGCACTCTGGAAGAGGTTTTCATCCAAGATATCTCTGTACTTGGCTGCATTCATGTTTCCATCAATTGCAACCAGTCGTCCTGTCCCTGCAGCTGAAAAATGCCCCCATAGCATGATGCTGCCACCACCATGTTTCACTGTTGGGATTGTATTGTATTTCTCCACACATATCGCTTAGAATTATCACCAAAAAGTTCTATCTTCGTCTCATCAGACCAGAGAATCTTATTTCTCATAGTCTTTCAAGAGTCCTTCATGTGTTTTTTAGCAAACTCTATGCAGGCTTTCATATGTCTGGCACTGAGGAGAGTCTTCCATCGGGCCACTCTGCCATAAAGACCCGACTGGTGGAGGGCTGCAGTGATAGTTGACTTTGTGTAACTTTCTCCCATCTCCCTACTACATCTGTGGAGCTCAGCCACAGTAATCTTGGGGTTCTTCTTTACCTCTCTCACCAAGGCTCTTCTCCCACGAATGGTCAGTTTGGCTGGACGACCAGGTCTGGGAAGACTTCTGGTGGTCCCAAACTTTTTCCATTTAAGGATTATTGAGGCCACTGTGCTCTTAGGAACCTTGAGTACTGCAGAAATTCTTTTGTAACCTTGGCCAGATCTGTGCCTTGCCACAATTCTGTCTCTGAGCTCCTTGGCCAGTTCCTTTGACCTCATGATTCTAATTTGGTCTGAAAGGCACTGTGAGCTGTGAGGTCTTATATAGGCAGGTGTGTGCCTTTACAAATCAAGCCCTATCAGTTTAATTAAACACAGCTGGAATCCAACGAAGGTGTAGAACCATCTCAAGGAGGAGCCGGCACTCGGGAGCGGAGTGTATGGCTGCATGTATTTCTATGCAGCCACTCGTTCCGCTCCCGAGTGCAGGCAGCAGTGCCAGGAATTCACATACGAGACGCGTCCGTGTTTCTCGCATGTGTGATCCCGGCATGAGCTGTAAGATCTAATATAGACAGGTGTGTGCCTTTACAAATCAAGTCTTATCATTTTAATTAAACACAGCTGGACTCCAATGAAGAAGTAGAACCATCCGAAGGAGGATCACAAGGAAATGGACAGCATGTGACTTAAATATCGGAATACTTATGACCATGTGATATTTCAGTTTTTCTTTTTAATAAATTTGCAAAAATTTCTACATTTCTGTTTTTTTCAGTCAAGATGTAGAGTTTACATTAATGAGAAAAAATGAACTTTTTTGAATTTACCAAATGGCTGCAATGAAACAAAGGGGTCTGAATACTTTCTATACCCACTGTAGTGCTGGCCACATTCTGGCCTCATTCAATTTACTTGTATTGAACAAGGCTGCACCCGTATTGTCATAATCTCATGGATAGTATGCATATTCACAGTCACATGACTGCTCGGTCTCACCGCCGGCACTGGTGAATCTTCACAACACATGCTGTGCACGATATGAAGATTTACAAGTCTGCAGTCAAATAGAGTGACTGCAGACTATAATGAAAATCCTGGACAACCCCTTTAACTTAAACCAGCAATTGCTAAATTGGTTTATAGTTAAAAGGTCAAATACATGATATAAGTGGGCAATGACCAAAACAGATTTTACAGCTAAAGTGCCTTACCACTGAATGCATTGCAGATGTCTTTTTATCCACCTTGGCATGATGTTTTTCCTGAACACTTAGTAATTTTGATAGACTGACAGATTTCCATCTCTTGCCATACTTTTGCCAGCGACAATGAAAAATTATGTTTTTGGAATATTTCATTTTCTTATTCCATGAGTCCATTAGTTTTTCTTTTTCAAGTCTGGCAGCTATATTCTCGATGGGTTTTCTTTCAATCACAAATTATTTCCATGATCCCACTTGATTTTTTTTTTATGCCAATTTATATGTTAGATTTGCTGGTGAACAGCTAGCTGAGAAAATACAGATCTTGTGTCTACTAGAGGCCAGAAAATGTCATATTCTTTCCATATTCCAATTTATCCTTATAACTTTTTACAGTACACACATATACAGCATTTAGCAAGCCATACCATCATACAGGCCAATATTTAGTTTTAATGGTACTGTAAAATAAAGATAAATGTTTAGCACACGGTTTGTAGAGTTTGTCTGTAAAATTAGATTTTTCTATTTATGTGTAATAAATTCAACATACTTGGAAAAAAACTCAAAAATCTGGAAAAATTATATGTGTTTTCTATATTGTTTCCATGGCTCCTGTGCTTGGCTCTTATTGTGAGCAGGTTGCGGGATGCAGTGACGGACAGGAGACAGAGCAAGGGTTAACAGTTTTACTTAACACTGATATACTCCACGCAGGGAGGTAAACGGTTAAAAGAGGAATAAACAGTTCAAAATGTAAATAGTATACAGAGTTAAAGAACAGTAGGAAAGGTATTAAAAGTTCTTGCTGAGTCAACATATCCTGTCAGTCGTTTCTCAGGACGCGGTAGCCACAGAGCAGGTGATAGCTTGTCTGTTGAGATCCAGAGGGTAACGATAATCCGTCTTCTGGCGACAGCGGTTGGTGTTGTGAATGGGTTTGAGATGAGTTCTGAGCAGAGGCTCCCTCTGGTGGTTACAAGCGGTACTAGTGAGGATTGTGAGGACTGGGAATCAGGTGTTACTGATTGGTCTTATGTAAGGGAGTCATTTTCCCATCAGGGTTGCCGGTGATCAATTGTTCTGGTCTGAATCCTTCTTTCCAGTTTCCCTTGTAGCCTGCTGTGTCGTGTCTGCATCTCCTGCTATCAGATAAGACAATTTCTTATTTTGTGTTTTTGCTATATTTTTGCATTTTGTCCTGCACTTCTGTGGGGGCCTTCAGGGTCCCCTCCGGGGGCTTTTGCCCTCTCAGTTTAGTCCAGCCACTGTGTTTTGTACTTTTGCTTTTTCCAGTTTTTTCAGTGGCTGCTGTTTTGTTTTTGTTACACCAGAGAACTAATTTAGGTGGTAGAGGTCGTGTGATCAGTGATTTTGAAATTAGTAGAGTTGGTGTTTTTTCAGGGTTTTCTGAGATTGCAGTAAGTACCCTTCCTATCCTTTTCTATTTAGATAGTTTGGGCCCCAACGTTTGCTCATACTATTTTCTTTCTGTGTCAGTATTTCCTCTTGTCTAACCGCCATTACATGTTTGGGGGCTTTCTATTATCTTTGGGGTTCTGCTCCGGGGCAGATAGCTTTCCTCTTTCTATCTTTAGGTGTAGTTAGTTTCTCAGGCTGTGACGAGGCGTCTAGGACCAACGTAGGAACGCTCCACGGCTGCCTCTAGTTGTGGTGGTTAGTCAGGGTACTGCAATCTCATAGATTCCAACTGCTCTGGTGTATTGCGTTTTTTACCTGCACTCCTCAGCTACCGTAACATATAACAGTATCACCGGCCATAAAAATTGTATGGTACTCACAGAAGGGAAAAAATATTTTGAAGGAAGAAAAGTTGTCAGAGATATTTTTCTGTTTGTTGCATTTTTTTTTTTTTTTCCTCTGTATCTCTGGGTGCTGGGGAGGATCTTTTCTCCCAATGGAGTTTGCACAGTTGTCTGGCCGTGTGGATCAGCTTGCCACTGAGGTTCAGAGTATTGCTGCATATCTTGCTAGGTTGCCTGTTGTGGAACCTAGGATCCCCATGCCAGATTTGTTTTTAGGGGATCGAGCTAAGTTTCAGAATTTCAAAAATAATTGTAAATTGTTTCTTGCCTTAAAATCTAAGTCCTCAGGAAACGCAGCGCAGCAGGTTCAAATTATCATCTCTCTCCTGCGCGGCGATCCTCAGGATTGGGCTTTTTCCCTGATACCTGGGGATCCTGTTTTGAGTGATGTTGATGCATTTTTTCAGGCTTTGGGGTTATTGTACGATGAGCCTAATGTCACTGATCAAGCTGAAAAAGCCTTGTTGGCATTAAATCAGGGGCTTGATGACGCTGAGTTATACTGTCAGAGATTCCGTAGGTGGGCAGTCCTGACCAAGTGGAATGACGACGCTTTGGCGGCCCTTTTCCGGAAGGGTCTGTCGGATAATGTAAAGGATGTTATGGTGGGATTCCCTGTCCCCTCTGGTCTCAATGATTCTATGTCATTAGCGATTCAAATTGACAGACGTTTGCGTGAGCGGAGAAGTATGCGTGGAATTGTGTTGCCTTGTGAACCAGCTTCTGAACCCATGCAGTGTGATAGAGTGGTGTCTGGGGCACAGCGTCATGAGTTTCGAAAGCGCAATAGGTTATGTTTCTACTGTGGTGATGCCTCTCATGCTATTTCAGTCTGCCCTAAGCGGGGAAGACGTTTTGCACGCTCGGTTGTCTTGGGTAGTGTTCAGACTAAGTTTTTATTAACTGTCACTCTGATATGCTCTCTGTCCTCATTTTCTGCTCAGGCTTTCGTTGATTCTGGAGCAGCTATTAACCTGATGGATTATGATTTTGCTAAACGTTGTGGGTTTCCCTTGATACCCCTACAGAAGTCTATTCCCCTACTGGGGATCGATTCTACCCCTTTGGCTGAGAATAAACCCCAGTTTTCTACTCAGGTGATAATGAGGGTTGAACCTGATCACCAGGAGTGCTGCAAATTTTTGGTTCTATATAATCTGCATGACATTATAGTGCTGGGTTTCCCTTGGTTACAGTCTCATAATCCTGTTTTGGATTGGAAATCTGTGTCTGTAACCAGTTGGGGCTGCCAATGTGTTAATACCAACACTCCTGTTTTTTCTGCCTCCCCCCAGGCTGAGGATGTTCCTGACTTTTTGTTTGATTTTTCTGATGTGTTTAGCGAAAGTAAATCTGCATCCTTACCTCCCCATAGGAGCTATGACTGCGCTATTGAATTAGTGCCAGGTAGTAAATTCCCTAAAGGTCGCCTTTTTAACTTGTCTGTACCTGAACATGACGCTATGCGGTCTTATATCAAGGAATCATTGGAGAAGGGTCATATCAGACCATCCTCTTCACCCTTAGGTGCCAGTTTTTTCTTTGTGGCCAAAAAAGATGGTTCATTAAGGCCGTGTATTGATTATCGTCTCTTGAACAATATTACTGTGAAATATCAATACCCTTGTCCAAGAAATATCGTCACTCCTTGCGGAGATCAACATGCTAAGCATGCAGATGAGGAGACTTAAAGCTGCAATGCTCCTCTGGGAAATATGCTAATTATGCAAATTGTCTCTTCAAAGAGGAAGAGAGCTAGAACTCTAGTGCCACCTTTTGGAAGGTAGCAATCCTACAAGTCAATGTCGACCCTTTAACGAGCCTTATCACATGACCTAGGATAATAGCCAAACCAGAATCTCAATTTGCAGACACTGTGTTTCTTTTTTTTTTTTTTTTTTTTTTTAACCATTCAGGTTAGTTATAAACAACTCAATATAAGCTCATCAACTTAAACGTCGTTGTTTCAACTCTCATCATCATGGTTCATATTTAATTCAGCATAACAAACTAAAGGTATACACAAAAGACGTCATAAACATCAATAAACATCACTAAAATTCACTGATATTTGATCAAGTGCTGCCATTTTTTAAATTTCCAAACGCCCTCTGCATCAGAACCACCACCGCCTTCACTATCTAATTTATAAATCAAGTATAATCTAGAAAGGATCAGCCCGACACACTTATTCACAGATAAATGCTTCTCTTTGAAAATTCCTAAATTCCTCACATCCCACAAACTCTGCATCACACAAGTCATAATTAACCATAGGATTCTATTTTTCACACGACCACATGCACCAATTCCAAACATTGCAAGACGCCAGTCAATAAAACTCACACCCGCTAACTCCTTACACAACCCACCTACACACTTCCACACACTGTACGCATAATCACAGTCCCACATAGTATGCCACACAGTCTCACATCCACCACAACCTTCTCTCGGGCACACTTCCGTTCTGGTCAGACCTCGTCTCTTCTGAACCTGTCGCACAGGCAAAATATTGTGCAAGGACATCCATACAATATCCCTTTGTCTATTAGACATCCCATGCGTTCCCAAACTCTTCCATGCAACCGAGACTTCATTCCCTCTCAAACCCACAATATTACTCTCCACATCATTCTTATGTATTATCTTCATCACCTTCTTAGCCATTCTAAAATCATTCATCGGCACACTCAGTAAATCATGCTTCCTCACAAACTTTTCAATCACCTCATACCAGACCGGACACTTGAAAGCAACAGGCACTCTAGCATCCCTTTCTCCAACACAAGCCATACAACATCCAACCAGCAGAATATCTTGCCATATAAGCTCCTTTATTTCCTTTATTCAACAAAATAACTACCGTTTTGATGTACTGAAGCCCCAGAAAAATCTCAATGTTTGGAAAGGCCATGCCACCATGGTGACATGCCTTAAAAAGACTTTCTCTCTTAAGTTTTTCTATTTTACTACTCCAGAAAAAAGTAAAAACTAACTTTTCCACTCTTTTATTTTCCTATTAGACGGTGGAAAAACTGTTGCAATAAAAAGCAGAATCGGAAGAATCACCGCTTTTATGACCAAAATCTTACCACTCAAGGTCAAGTCTCTCAGTCGCCAAAAATTTAACTTACGCTCTATGCGCAATCCACACTCCTCCCAGCTCTCCTTACCTTCCAGCTCCTTATTAAATAATACTCCCAGCACTTTGAGAGCACCCTCCTCACATTTAACCCCCTCCATTTTAACCCCATCATCCCCAAAACATTTAAAACTACATTTATTCCAATTCACTCTAAAACCAGACGCACCACAGAAAAACTCCAAAAGCAACTTAACTCTACTCATAGACGCAACACTTTCACTCACAACCACAACATCATCCATATATCCAAGAACTTTCACATGCTTTCCACCACTCCCCGGTACCAACAAACCTCGCACCACTTTATCACGTCTCACCAAGCACAACAAAGGTTCAATCACACATACAAATAAGACAGGGGACATGGGACACCCCTGCCTTACACCAGACATAATATTCACTTTCTCACTCAACCATCCATTAACAAGAAACTCGCTTGACACACAATCATACAAAGACATTAACCCATTCACAAATTTTTTAGGAAATCCCATTCTCTCCAGAACTTTAAACAAAAACACATGCGAGACCCTATCAAACGCTTTCTCAAAATCAATTGTCAGAACCATACACTTCTGTTTCCTTCCCATGCAGTCCCCAATCAAATCCCTTAATAACAATAAGTTATCACTCATACTTCTGCCAGGCACCGCACACACCTGATCCTCATCCACAACATTACCAATCACCTCACGCATACGATTTGCCAACAATTTGCTATAGATTTTGTAATCTGCATTCAGCAGCGTTATAGGTCTCCAATTCTCTAAACACTTTCTCTCACCTTTCTTATACACAAGCACAACCACCCCCTCCTTCATTGATTCACACAACTTACCATTCTCCCACATGTACTTACATATCTCAGTCAAATCAGCACCCAGGAAATCCCATGCTTTCACATAGAATTCTACCGGCAATCCGTCTTTCCCTGGTGTCTTATTCTTTTTAGCACTCTTCATCACGTTTTCTACTTCATCCATAATCACATCCTCATTCAAAATATCACATTCTTCACTACCCAACTTGTTTTCTAACCCATTCAGCACTTCTGAAACAAGACCAGAGTCAATCCATTTTTTATCATATAACTTGCTGTAGAACCTATTCACCTCCTTTATCACATTCTCACCTGACACACACAAACCGTTCCTATCCAGGACTTTATCCATATCAACCTTTCTCCCATTCATTTTCTTAAAAAAGAACCTTGTGCACTTTTCATCTTTCTCAAGATGTTCTATTTTGGTGCGATAGATGATTTCCTTCCCTTTTTCATCCATAACACGCTTTAGTTCACTCTTTGTCTCAGCCAGCTCATCCGACACATCCATCCCACTTTCTCCACACTTCCTTAACCAGTCTATACGCCTGTTTAAATCATTAAATCTTTCCCGATAAATAGCAGCTTTTTTATAGCCCCATTTTTTGAAGAATTTTTTGCAACACACCTTAACCCAGTCCCACCATTCCAGCACACATGCAAAATTCCTCTTACATACTCTCCACTCTTTATACTTTATTTTTAATTCATTCATCACATCCTCATCTTCTAACAACCTAACGTTCAGCTTCCAAACCCCACCACCATACACACGGTCATCAATCGCACTAAACACACCTCTCAAACACTCATGATCAGAAAAAGGTACAGCATTTTGTTCAAAATTCATACACAACATATTTTTGGAAAACAACATTTTATCTATTCTGGATGCAATACCACCCTATCAGCATGGTATGTTGGCGGTGGTGGGATGCCAAATTTCAGAGCAGCAGCATCTAGAAGGGAAAAATCAGAAATAAGATTGGATAACTTTTTACCAGTTATGTCACAATTCCCTTCTGTGATGCAATTAAAGTCTCCAACTAAAACTGTAGGCATTTTGCCTGGAAGAAACAAACTTAATTTTTCCAAAAGAGCCAGACGCTCCTTTTTCCCATCCTTTCCTGATGGACAGTACACATTAATAATTCTAGCCCGCCACCCCCTATAGCTAACATGTGCAATTATACATCTACCCACCTCTACCACCGTGTAGCTATCTAAACTAATCTCCCTGTTACCCATTAATATCCCTACACCATCATTCCTATTAACACATGAGCCAGACCATACATGCTGACCGTAAGGCCAGTCCTTATCGCTTGGAGCGTCCTCAATCCCACATTCCTGAAGACAAAAGATGTGAGCATTCATCTGTTTAATGTAATCTAGGACGACTGCCCTCCTGGATTTAGATCTAATTTGTCTGACATTCAGGGACGCAATGCCCCAACCAGCTTGGGGAGCCATAACATGATGGTGTTATTTACATGACGACAAACAGGCCACTTCTTCTTCAGCCGTTTTCGTCTTCCATCTGGAACTGCAACTCCCCGAATCTGTTTACGTCTGCGGGAATGCCTAAAAAAACATTGGTGTCAGGAGAGAAGACATTCTGAGGGTAACTACGTTCACTCACCGGACTTAAACAATCTTCACCGGCGTCCGCCCAATCCGTTCTGGGCTTTTTACAGGAAGTTCCAGGCTCCTCCTCCTCCTCAGAGGGCCTTGCAAGAGTGAAGTCACCTTGATCTCCACAACTGGTCAACTCCTCCTCAGTAGCTAACCAAGATATACTGGGGGTATTACCAAGAGAACCCTCCAACTCCCCCTCCCCACAGACATCAGACTGATGAGGGAGCTCACATTCAACCTCAGCAAGTTCCAAACCTGCCACCTCTGGGCTGGGAGTCTCCGTTTCGGGCAGGGCCTCCTCATGTGCATCCATGATTTCAGGTTCCTCAATAAGATCCGGGTCTGTAACCTGTGGAATGTCAACAACAGCAGCAGGGGGCGCAGCTGCCCCACCTGTGACCTCAGCGTAAGACCTAGGACTGATCCTTACAATCCCGATACTTATGGCCCTCCTCACCACAAGCATTACACATAACAGGATTTGTGCAGTCTTTTGCCATATGGCCGGAACCATTGCAATTCCTACAAGTTGGCATGTCCTTGCAACTATCCTGGGTATGCCCGAAATTTTTACACCTCCTGCAATACAGTGGGGCATCTGGAAAAAACAAAAAACCACTATTTTTCCCAATTGAAAAATTAAGAGGGGGTAATGGATGCCTCCCGGGCCTTGGGGATCCATCCCAAATCTCACAAAAAATTTGTACTTCCCGGTCCAGAGCCCTTCTCCATTCAGGACCCTGTGGGAGTACTGAACATAAATGCAATGTCTTTTCAAAAATAAAGTAATGTCCTCCAGGGAAACAAAAGGGTTGTGCATGAAAACCACAAGTGGGATATCCCCCTTGGAGTATAACACAGTAAAGGTAAGTCCTTCCAGCAAAGGATTTGCCACTCCATTTTTCAGGGCAGTAAACAAATTCTGGCAAGCCGCCATAGAAGATAGCACCAGCACATACCTGCCTTCCCTTCTGAACTCCTGCAGGCATATTATATCGGACTTCCGAATCTTCAGGATGTCATAAAACACCATGTTGACCAAATATCCCAGGGAAAAATGCAACTTCTTATCTTCAGCGATTTCAATCCGGAATCCATTTTTGACCCGGCTATCACCGGTCCCAGAGAATTGAAGTCGGACTCCCATCGTCCACAACTCCAAGGATCTTCTCCCTGAATCCTCCTGGCTATCTCCCTAAAGCAGCAACCGGCTTAAGCCACCGAAGTGGCGATGCCGGAAGGCCAAGAGACAGCACTCAAGGTATCCAGGACACTTTGCACCTCGTCAGTGCAAAGCGGAGATCTGGTTTGGCTGTGTGAGAGGCGTCAGACCATTGTCCAAGAAATATCGTCACTCCTTGCGGAGATCAACATGCTAAGCATGCAGATGAGGAGACTTAAAGCCGCAATGCTCCTCTGGGAAATATGCTAATTATGCAAATTGTCTCTTCAAAGAGGAAGAGAGCTAGAACTCTAGTGCCACCTTTTGGAAGGTAGCAATCCTTAAAGCATTGCGGCTTTAAGTCTCCTCATCTGCATGCTTAGCATGTTGATCTCCGCAAGGAGTGACGATATTTCTTGGACAATGGTCTGACGCCTCTCACACAGCCAAACCAGATCTCCGCTTTGCACTGACGAGGGGCTGAACCCCGAAACACAGTGTCTGCAAATTGAGATTCTGGTTTGGCTATTATCCTAGGTCATGTGATAAGGCTCGTTAAAGGGTCGACATTGACTTGTAGGATTGCTACCTTCCAAAAGGTGGCACTAGAGTTCTAGCTCTCTTCCTCTTTGAAGAGACAATTTGCATAATTAGCATATTTCCCAGAGGAGCATTGCGGCTTTAAGTCTCCTCATCTGCATGCTTAGCATGTTGATCTCCGCAAGGAGTGACGATATTTCTTGGACAATGGTCTGACGCCTCTCACACAGCCAAACCAGATCTCCGCTTTGCACTGACGAGGGGCTGAACCCCGAAACACAGTGTCTGCAAATTGAGATTCTGGTTTGGCTATTATCCTAGGTCATGTGATAAGGCTCGTTAAAGGGTCGACATTGACTTGTAGGATTGCTACCTTCCAAAAGGTGGCACTAGAGTTCTAGCTCTCTTCCTCTTTGAAGAGACAATTTGCATAATTAGCATATTTCCCAGAGGAGCATTGCGGCTTTAAGTCTCCTCATCTGCATGCTTAGCATGTTGATCTCCGCAAGGAGTGACGATATTTCTTGGACAATGGTCTGACGCCTCTCACACAGCCAAACCAGATCTCCGCTTTGCACTGACGAGGGGCTGAACCCCGAAACACAGTGTCTGCAAATTGAGATTCTGGTTTGGCTATTATCCTAGGTCATGTGATAAGGCTCGTTAAAGGGTCGACATTGACTTGTAGGATTGCTACCTTCCAAAAGGTGGCACTAGAGTTCTAGCTCTCTTCCTCTTTGAAGAGACAATTTGCATAATTAGCATATCAATACCCGTTACCCTTGATTTCTGACCTGTTTTCCAGGGTGAAAAACGCTACTTGGTTTACCAAGCTTGACCTCAGGGGGCGTATAACCTTATTCGCATTAAGCACGGGGATGAATGGAAGACGGCATTTAACACCCCCGGAGGGCATTTTGAGTACCTAGTGATGCCCTTTGGGCTCACTAATGCTCCTTCCGTCTTCCAGTCCTTCATGAATGACATTTTCAGGGATTTTGTGGACAAGTTTCTGATTGTTTATTTGGATGATATCTTGATTTTTTCTAATGACTGGGACTCTCATGTGAAACATGTTCGAACTGTATTCCAGATTTTGAGAGAGAATGCTCTGTATGTGAAGGGATCAAAGTGTCTTTTTGGCGTACAGAAGATCTCATTTCTGGGATTCATTTTGTCTCCATCTGTTATTGAAATGGACCCGGTCAAGGTTCAGGCCATCTGTGATTGGGTCCAACCTACTTCATTAAAGGCTCTTCAGAGATTTTTGGGTTTTGCCAATTTTTATCGTAAATTTATTGGTAATTTCTCGGTTATTGTTAAACCATTAACTGATTTGACCAGAAAGGGTTCTGATGTGGTGAATTGGCCTCCTGAGGCAGTCTCTGCGTTTCAGGAACTTAAGCAGAGATTCACTTCTGCTCCTGTTCTACGGCAGCCTGATGTTTCTCTGCCATTTCAGGTGGAGGTTGATACCTCTGAAATTGGGGCAGGTGCCGTTTTGTCCCAAAAAGATCCAGAGACCTCTAAAAGTAACCCTTGTGCCATTACCTAAGTTGCCTTCCTCCTCTGAATTGGTGCCGTTGTTCCTTCAGCACGTGGTTCGTTTACACGGCATTCCTGAGAACATTGTGTCTGACAGAGGAGTCCAGTTTGTTTCCAGATTTTGGAGGACTTTTTGTTCTAAACTGGGTGTTCAATTGTCTTTCTCCTCGGCATTTCATCCTCAGACCAATGGTCAAACTGAGAGAACAAACCAGACATTGGAGACTTATCTAAGATGCTTTGTGTCTGCTGATCAGGATGACTGGGTCTCTTTTTTGCCTTTGGCTGAGTTTGCTCTTAATAATAGGGCTAGCTCTGCCACTTTGATGTCTCCGTTTTTCTGTAATTCTGGGTTTCACCCTCGATTTTCTTCAGGACAGACGGAGGCTTCTGTCTGTCCAGGTGTTGACTCTGTTGTTGAGCGTATGCAGCAGATTTGGGACCAGGTAGTGGAGAGGTTGTCCCTCTCTCAGGAGAAGGCCCAGCGGTTTGCTAACCGGCATAGGACTGATGGTCCTCGGTTTAAAGTGGGGGACTTGGTCTGGTTGTCCTCAAAGAATATTCCTATGAGAGTAGCATCTCCTAAATTTAAGCCTAGGTTCATTGGACCTTATAAGATCATGGAGATTATTAATCCTGTTTCTTTTCGTTTGCTTCTTCCAGGGACATTTAAGATCCATAACGTGTTCCACAAGTCCTTGTTGAAGAGGTTTGTTGAGCCAGTGGTTCCTGCTGCTGTGCCTCCTGACCCTGTTTTGGTTGAGGGCAATCTGGAGTATGTGGTTGAGAAAATATTGGATTCTCGTTTTTCTAGACGAAGACTCCAGTATTTGGTTAAATGGAGAGGTTATGGTCAGGAAGACAATTCTTGGGTGTTTGCTTCGGACATCCATGCTAGGAGACTTATCCGTGCGTATCATAGAACTCATCCTGACCGACCTGGTTGCTCAAATGAGGGTTCGGTGACCCCTCCTCAAGGGGGGGTACTGTTGTGAATGGGTTTGAGATGAGTTCTGAGCAGAGGCTCCCTCTGGTGGTTACAAGCGGTACTAGTGAGGATTGTGAGGACTGGGAATCAGGTGTTACTGATTGGTCTTATGTAAGGGAGTCATTTTCCCATGATGGTTGCCGGTGATCAATTGTTCTGGTCTCAATCCTTCTTTCCAGTTTCCCTTGTAGCCTGCTGTGTCGTGTCTGCATCTCCTGCTATCAGATAAGACAATTTCTTATTTTGTGTTTTTGCTATATTTTTGCATTTTGTCCTGCACTTCTGTGGGGGCCTTCAGGGTCCCCTCCGGGGGCTTTTGCCCTCTCAGTTTAGTCCAGCCACTGTGTTTTGTACTTTTGCTTTTTCCAGTTTTTTCAGTGGCTGCTGTTTTGTTTTTGTTACACCAGAGAACTAATTTAGGTGGTAGAGGTCGTGTGATCTCAGGTGATTTTGAAATTAGTAGAGTTGGTGTTTTTTCAGGGTTTTCTGAGATTGCAGTAAGTACCCTTTCTATCCTTTTCTATTTAGATAGTTTGGGCCCCAACGTTTGCTCATACTATTTTCTTTCTGTGTCAGTATTTCCTCTTGTCTAACCGCCATTACATGTTTGGGGGCTTTCTATTATCTTTGGGGTTCTGCTCCGGGGCAGATAGCTTTCCTATTTCTATCTTTAGGTGTAGTTAGTTTCTCAGGCTGTGACGAGGCGTCTAGGACCAACGTAGGAACGCTCCACGGCTGCCTCTAGTTGTGGTGGTTAGTCAGGGTACTGCAATCTCATAGATTCCAACTGCTCTGGTGTATTGCGTTTTTTACCTGCAGTCCTCAGCTACCGTAACATAACAGGTTGGTTTCCGGTACCTTCCGCTGAGCCCCTTGTCCATATGCTGGTGTGGCTGGAGGAGTGGGGGCCACCGCACAGTCTGGGCACAACGTGGCTCTGCAGATATACACTGGAGAATCGGGTCACAGATGGCAGTCCTGCACCTGGTCTCTCTTTGGCGGTACGTGCGCAGTACTCACTAGGCCGGAACATTTGGCACCTCTCTACGCGGTGATCAACGGGCACACACCAAGTCTCTCCTCACAGTCTCTGCGGTGGCGGGGATGCTCGAGTGTGGGACTGCGCTGTACTGATGCTCGAGGGATGGAGCACTCGCTTCCCCCTGCTGCGCACTCTGTTCCTTTGCGCTGTGCCTGTAAAAGCTTAGCCACACCCCTGCTTCTACCTGCAAAGATTAGTCTGGTCTCTTAAGCTTTCCCTCGGACAACAGAGGAGACAGCCCCAATAGTTCCGGACCCGGCACAAAATAGGTACCCACGGCACGGTGCTTCCTCTTACACTCACCCTCTCCTTTTGCTCGCCATTCCACGGGCGAGAGTTCTTGCAGTAAACGTTGACATTCCTCCATCTCCTGGATAATTCACTGCCAAATAAATTGGTCTTGTTCATTTCGGTTGGGTGGTATTCCTGTTGTCCGTTCTGTGCGGCGTAAGTCGGGTTGAGCAATAGAGTCAGATTGACTAGTAGAGTCGGGTTGAGTAGAGAAGTCAGTTTAGGCGAGGACGGGGACACGCCCAGGTTCAATTGAGCAGCCAGTTCAGGAGCTTCAAGCTCCGGTTCCTCTTCTGGGTCGTTGGGCAGCGGGTCGGAGGATTCTTCCTCATCATAATTAGAAGCTGTGGAGGGGGGCGTTTTGGAAACAGCTTGTGTTCTCTCTTTTTGATCAGGGTCTCGTGACAAGCAAGGACGTAACATTTTCCGATGAACTACTCGAGTGGGAGAGCCTTCTTCCCTCTCATGTTAAACCTCAAAGACTGGTCAGTAGTATAGGAGTTCCATTATTCGTCAAACTCAATCTGATAGGTCGTCACGCCCCCTATAATTTAATCCGTCTCCCTGTGATTTGCTCTGTCTGGGAAATCAGGACTGCTGAATCTGGGAATTTCAATCAAAGTGATTCATGAATTTATTCGTCTCTATTTATATTTTATCCATCTCCTTGTGGATTTGATCAGTCTGTGGTGTGGTGGAAAGGTGTATCAAGGCGAATCTTGATTTTATAAGGCTCTTTTTGTGGGGGTTCTTTTAAGTCCACCAGTAAATGTATGTAAAGGGATTTTCTAGCAGGGCATTAAATCTGAGTGTGTGCTTCACTCGCTGTAAAGATATATCTTAGTAGTCTATGTACAGGCTAAAAGGAGCTTATTCTACAGTATTATCCAGTATATAAGTTTTTCCACATAGTGAATTAAAGATAGGATCTGTATCTTTTTAGCAGGAGTGCACCAGTGATATGTCTGGACATGCCCAGTAAAGTACAATTGGCAGAAGCTCGCATCTTAACAGGCTATTTAGATATGGTAATTCACTTGCTAGAAATTACTCATAGTAATTAGCCCTGTATTGTGTATAGCCAGGCATAGTCCGGGCATGCCCGGACAAGTCCCTTAAATGCTCATATTATGAAATGGTCACATTATGAAATGGTCACGGGCATATTATGTATATGGCCGTGTTACAATATTACACACGCGAATGTTTTATTCGTATTTTTAAAAAAGCAATGACGCTGTATTGTAAAACAGGGTTACAAGATTTTATTGCATTAAATAAATACATCTCAGAGACATTTCAAGCATTGAACTAATTGTGACACCAAAATGGCGATACAAATGGCGATACAGCCCGGTTATGGTGTTCTCTCTAGACATGCGCAAGTTTGGTGAATATGCCAACAGATGTAGTGCGGTGTTTTTTAAATTTGATTTTCTCTCAGCAATAAAATTTCTCACAATTGTATCATTACGCGATTTATCAGCAGAAAACTTTGCCAATATCTTACTGAATGGCATGTTCCGAGCTAAAAAATGTAAAAAGTACACGCAGTAGTGACCGCAGACAGTGCTATATGTGTCTTGGATTTGGCTGCCTTGATAATAATAAGTCCCACAATTCTTGTTCAGGAAAGTCACAAAGGCGATTTTGAACAGAATTCAACAAAAACCGGGTACAAACTTTTTAGCATAGCGGTGTTTCTGACTCTCAGCTGCTATTTTAAGCAGTTACCATGCCGATATTGTAGCGAATCAAGGTGTATTAAATTGAATACTAACACGATTCCAGCAACTTGATGACAAATTCAGAGCAAATTCGTTATTTCGGGACGTGTACCGGCCTATTTTGGCACATTCCCACTCCTACGCAGCGTTTTTGACCACCATTCAACAAAAATCGGGTACAAACTTTTTAGCACAGCTGTGTTTCTGACTCTCAGCTGATATTTTAAACGGTTACCATACGAATATTGTAGCGAATCAGGCTGTATTAAATTGATTACTAACACGATTCCAGCAACTTGATGATAAATTCAGAGCAAATTCGTTATTTCGGGACGGGTCCCGGCCTATTTTGGCACATGCTCCACTTTACTCTGATTCAGCGCAATATATTCAACGCGATATTTGTAAAGCTAGGTTATTTTAAAGATTCCAGCAACTTGATGGCAATTTCAGAGCAAATTCGTTATTTCGGGACGTCTGTACTGGCCTATTTTGGTACATGCCCACTCCTACGCAGCGATTTTGACCACCATGCATCAAAAATCGGGTACAAACTTTTTAGCATAGCGGTGTTTCTGACTCTCATCGCGATATTTGTGAAGCTAGGTTATTTTAAAGATTCCAGCAACTTGATGGCAATTTCACAGCAAATTCGTTATTTCGGGACGCTTGTACTGGCCTATTTTGGTACATGCCCACGCCTACGCAGCGATTTTGACCACCATGCATCTAAAATCGGGTACAAACTTTTTAGCATAGCGGTGTTTCTGACTCTCAGCTGCTATTTTAATAGTTACCATACGAATATTGTAGCGAATCAAGATGTATTAAATTGATTACTAACACGATTCCGCCAACTTGATGACAAATTCACAACAAATTCGTTATTTTGGGAGAGGCCTAGGCCTATTTTTTAACAATGCTAACCCCCTCAGATATGAAAGACAGGCAGCGCTTTTTCAAGAAAACTGTCACTGTGGTGCTTTTCTCTAGCCCTCATCAGTGTATCCGCTAGGATACCCGGAGCCCTCCAGCTCATTCCTATAGTGTAGTTTAATGAAGGGAGCAAACAGATCATCGACTGGTGTTTGGAAAATACCATATTTCATAGATGGTGGTGATCCGCTGAATCATTTTTAAACATTTCACGCCACTCATGCACCCACAGCACATTTACAGTGTACCCGCACCGCTGCAGCTAGCGCTTTTTAGCTAAAAAGGCATGATATAACTGCCCGCAGGTGATGTTTGTGACCTTATTTGCATCATTTTCATTATAGCACGACGGACAGCCGTGGAAAAAACAACCCTGAAATTCAAAAACTATGTCCTGGCCGTTAACATACGCATAGTCGTCTAGAAAATATTGAGCGAGTTGCTTCACAAACCCTCTCAAGGCATGCTGAATGTCAATGTTCTCGGTATGCGCTACATACATGACCCACTGTATAGCCTGGGATGAGTAGCGTTCTTGCTGCACAGGCCTATTTTTAAAGATGCTATGCCCCCTCAGATAGAAAAGACAGGCATGTTGGGACGTGTCCCGGCCTATTTTGGCACATGCCCACTCCTATGCAGCGATATTGAGCACCGTTCAACAAAAATCAGGTACAAACTTTTTAGCATAGCTATGTTTCTGACTCTCATGCCATGCCAGAAAGGCCTATTTTGGCACAGGCCCACGCCTATGCAAAGATTTTTACCAGCATTCAACAAAAAATTGGGTGCAAACTTTTTAGCATACCTGTGTTTCTGACTCCCATGCCGTACCAGAAAGACCTATTTTGGCACAGGCCCACACCTATGCAACGATTTTGACCAGCATTCAACAAAAAATTGGGTACAAACTTTTTAACATACCTGTGTTTCGGACTCTCATGCCATACCAGAAGCACCCGGTGCCATGTACTCTAGCCCATAATATTTCACATCGGGTATGGGACCTACATAGCTTTGTTTTCTCGGGTATTAAAAACTGAAAATCCCGAGGCCTGAGGTAATTTACTGAGCTTCATGGGGATAAAATTTAGCGAGTCTATGAACCTTATAGACAAATCGGGTATCGTCACACACAAGACCACGACACCTCGGGCTAACACATTTACCGGTAGTTTTCAAAAACCACTGCCTTAACAGTAAAGTAAGAATCGTGGCGACCTGCATTGCGGGCTATAAATGTATACCCTGAAAATTTACCGCTGGTAAAGAACAGTAAAAAGTCGTGCGTACAACTATCATCCTCAAACTCCCAGCGCTATCACAAACACTATTACCTACAGAGGCGGCCCCGCGAGAATTTCTGTATGTGTGTATCAAGATGCTCCCTGCTCTGACCGATTGTTTGCTCGTGAATGCTGACATTTCCAGGGGCATCATAGTTGTGTAAATGCGCTGGGAGCTCGTGTATCGGCCCCTAGGGGGGTAATGCGTGAGCATTTTAATTATTTTTCAATTCATAATCATACGTTCTCAGGCAGACAGGTTTATTTCACAGAAGTTGACTGTACAGTTGCATAATTTTTGTTTAAATCATACATTTGCATAATTTTGTTTAAAATCGCACAGTTCTGCGATAATGTCGGGTGTTGGACACGCACTTATCAGTCTTTCATACGTGTCGCAGAAAGATTTTAGTCTGTTCTGCGCGAGTTTATTATGCACGTACTGTGCAGACATGTCAAGAAACATTTTGGCGTGTTCAGCAGTCCATACGGGTGTTGGTGTGTAAGGTGTTCGACCATCATCCTTCTACTTCTTACTTACACGATGGCGCGATACTGCGCGTTTCTTTGGCGCTAATGCACCGGCTGAATTGGCAGCTGCTGCTTCCGCGTTGCTATTTGCAGATTCTGTAGCTTGACACAGACGTATATTCTTAAGCCTACTACTCTCCGTATTCCCGGGGTGGGCGGTTGGCGCGTCGCTTTCTCCACGATCTGCGACACACCTGAGTGAAAGAGGTTCCGTTCTCACCTCCGCTCTGTTCTCAAATCCATAATTGCGCTGTTGCAAAACTCGCGAATGACGCTCCTCCGTAACTAAAGAAAAGATACGTGGTGTAGTTAACTGCTAAGCGGGCGAGATATAGGAAAAGCTACAGGCCCCACTTTACTCTGATTCAACGCGATATTTGTAAAGCTACCAACACCGATTATCTGTGAAACCGATGCATGATTGTTTGTATAAGTACACTATAGAGCGTCCTAGACATATATACTTACAAGTATGCCCCGGGTGCTGATCCAGCTCTCACCAGTCTGTCACAGGCAAGAAACCTATAGCTATATCATATGTTTTAAACCTATGTATCTAGACGGGTTATTAAATACATTTTCTCATACAGATACAGTTCGCCTCCAAGCAGACTGGGCGGTTGAAAACACCGTGGCGGCTGTGCCGCTCGAGCATCGCGATTCCGATGTTGAGATCGTGGAGGGTCCTCAGGATTCAGATTTCGAGTTCGTAGAACCGGACTATAATCCTCTAACTCGCGCGATACCCTACGCTCCTAAAAGATGGAGTGTTTCGCTAAGCACATGGCGCTGGAATAGAAAAGGTAGCGGGTCCTTGAAACACTGGTGATATGTGTTTGTATCCACTGTACCCTGCGATCCCCACTGATAACTAGTGGATATATTTTATTTACGCGCGTTACGGTAGCTTTGCGAATTTAGCTTTGTGCGTGTGGGCCGTGTAGATATCATTTCTGAGGCGACTAATAGTTATATTTTATTTACAGCTGTTAAACTAGCGTGCAGGAGGCTGCAGCTTGAAAAAGAAAACAGCCTCATACGACAACGACCGAGCAACTCCACACCGTTTAATTCACCAATCTCTGAACTACACTACACGTCTCATACTTGTAAGCATATATGTCTACGCAGCTCTATAGTGTACTTATACATGCAGCTAAAAATTTCTGCGGTAACTAGTAGATATATTTTATTTACGTGTGTCAAGTTAGCTTTGTGAGTGTTTTGCGCATTCATGTATGTTATATTTTATTTACAGCTGCTAAAGTATCGCCCGTGAGGTTGCATTTTGAGGGAGAAAACAGCCCCATACGGCGGCGACCGAACAGCGTGATGTCTGTTAATTCAGCATTCTCTGTAGATCAGCACCCGGGGCATACTTGTAAGTATATATGACTAGGCCGTTCTATAGTGTACTTATACAAACAATCATGCATCGGTTTCACAGATAATCGGTGTTGGTAGCTTTACAAATATCGCGTTGAATCAGAGTAAAGTGGGGCCTGTAGCTTTTCCTATATCTCGCCCGCTTAGCAGTTAACTACACCACGTATCTTTTCTTTAGTTACGGAGGAGCGTCATTCGCGAGTTTTGCAACAGCGCAATTATGGATTTGAGAACAGAGCGGCTGTGAGAACAGAGCCTCTTTCACTCAGGTGTGTCGCAGATCGTGGAGAAAGCGACGCGCCAACCGCCCACCCCGGGAATACGGAGAGTAGTAGGCTTAAGAATATACGTCTGTGTCAAGCTACAGAATCTGCAAATAGCAACGCGGAAGCAGCAGCTGCCAATTCAGCCGGTGCATTAGCGCCAAAGAAACGCGCGGTATCGCGCCGTCGTGTAAGTAAGAAGCAGAAGGATGATGGTCGATCACCTTACACACCAACACCCGTATGGACTGCTGAACACGCCAAAATGTTTCTTGACATGTCTGCACAGTACGTGCATAATAAACTCGCGCAGAACAGACTAAAATCTTTCTGCGACACGTATGAAAGACTGATAAGTGCGTGTCCAACACCCGACATTATCGCAGAACTGTGCGATTTTAAACAAAATTATGCAAATGTATGATTTTAAACAAAAATTATGCAACTGTACAGTCAACTTCTGTGAAATAAACCTGTCTGCCTGAGAACGTATGATTATGAATTGAAAAATAATTAAAATGCTCACGCATTACCCCCCTAGGGGCCGATACACGAGCTCCCAGCGCATTTACACAACTATGATGCCCTGGAAATGTCAGCATTCACGAGCAAACAATCGGTCAGAGCAGGGAGCATCTTGATACACACATACAGAAATTCTCGCGGGGCCGCCTCTGTAGGTAATAGTGTTTGTGATAGCGCTGGGAGTTTGAGGATGATAGTTGTACGCACGACTTTTTACTGTTCTTTACCAGCGGTAAATTTTCAGGGTATACATTTATAGCCCGCAATGCAGGTCGCCACGATTCTTACTTTACTGTTAAGGCAGTGGTTTTTGAAAACTACCGGTAAATGTGTTAGCCCGAGGTGTCGTGGTCTTGTGTGTGACGATACCCGATTTGTCTATAAGGTTCATAGACTCGCTAAATTTTATCCCCATGAAGCTCACTAAATTACCTCAGGCCTCGGGATTTTCAGTTTTTAATACCCGAGAAAACAAAGCTATGTAGGTCCCATACCCGATGTGAAATATTATGGGCTAGAGTACATGGCACCGGGTGCTTCTGGTATGGCATGAGAGTCCGAAACACAGGTATGTTAAAAAGTTTGTACCCAATTTTTTGTTGAATGCTGGTCAAAATCGTTGCATAGGTGTGGGCCTGTGCCAAAATAGGTCTTTCTGGTACGGCATGGGAGTCAGAAACACAGGTATGCTAAAAAGTTTGCACCCAATTTTTTGTTGAATGCTGGTAAAAATCTTTGCATAGGCGTGGGCCTGTGCCAAAATAGGCCTTTCTGGCGTGGCATGAGAGTCAGAAACATAGCTATGCTAAAAAGTTTGTACCTGATTTTTGTTGAACGGTGCTCAATATCGCTGCATAGGAGTGGGCATGTGCCAAAATAGGCCGGGACACGTCCCAACATGCCTGTCTTTTCTATCTGAGGGGGCATAGCATCTTTAAAAATAGGCCTGTGCAGCAAGAACGCTACTCATCCCAGGCTATACAGTGGGTCATGTATGTAGCGCATACCGAGAACATTGACATTCAGCATGCCTTGAGAGGGTTTGTGAAGCAACTCGCTCAATATTTTCTAGACGACTATGCGTATGTTAACGGCCAGGACATAGTTTTTGAATTTCAGGGTTGTTTTTTCCACGGCTGTCCGTCGTGCTATAATGAAAATGATGCAAATAAGGTCACAAACATCACCTGCGGGCAGTTATATCATGCCTTTTTAGCTAAAAAGCGCTAGCTGCAGCGGTGCGGGTACACCGTAAGTGTGCTGTGGGTGCATGAGTGGCGTGAAATGTTTAAAAATGATTCAGCGGATCACCACCATCTATGAAATATGGTATTTTCCAAACACCAGCGATGATCTGTTTGCTCCCTACATTAAACTACACTATAGGGATGAGCTGGAGGGCTCCGGGTATCCTAGCGGATACACTGATGAGGGCTAGAGAAAAGCACCACAGTGACAGTTTTCTTGAAAAAGCGCTGCCTGTCTTTCATATCTGAGGGGGTTAGCATTGTTAAAAAATAGGCCTAGGCCTCTCCCAAAATAACGAATTTGTTGTGAATTTGTCATCAAGTTGGCGGAATCGTGTTAGTAATCAATTTAATACATCTTGATTCGCTACAATATTCGTATGGTAACTATTAAAATAGCAGCTGAGAGTCAGAAACACCGCTATGCTAAAAAGTTTGTACCCGATTTTAGATGCATGGTGGTCAAAATCGCTGCGTAGGCGTGGGCACGTACCAAAATAGGCCAGTACAAGCGTCCCGAAATAACGAATTTGCTGTGAAATTGCCATCAAGTTGCTGGAATCTTTAAAATAACCTAGCTTCACAAATATCGCGATGAGAGTCAGAAACACCGCTATGCTAAAAAGTTTGTACCCGATTTTTGATGCATGGTGGTCAAAATCGCTGCGTAGGAGTGGGCATGTACCAAAATAGGCCAGTACAGGCGTCCCGAAATAACGAATTTGCTCTGAAATTGCCATTAAGTTGCTGGAATCTTTAAAATAACCTAGCTTTACAAATATCACGTTGAATATATCGCGCTGAATCAGAGTAAAGTGGAGCATGTGCCAAAATAGGCCGGGACCCGTCCCGAAATAACGAATTTGCTCTGAATTTGTCATCAAGTTGCTGGAATCGTGTTAGTAATCAATTTAATACAGCCTGATTCGCTACAATATTCGTATGGTAACCGTTTAAAATATCAGCTGAGAGTCAGAAACACAGCTGTGCTAAAAAGTTTGTACCCGATTTTTGTTGAATGGTGGTCAAAAACGCTGCGTAGGAGTGGGAATGTGCCAAAATAGGCCGGTACACGTCCCGAAATAACGAATTTGCTCTGAATTTGTCATCAAGTTGCTGGAATCGTGTTAGTATTCAATTTAATACACCTTGATTCGCTACAATATCGGCATGGTAACTGCTTAAAATAGCAGCTGAGAGTCAGAAACACCGTTATGCTAAAAAGTTTGTACCCGGTTTTTGTTGAATTCTGTTCAAAATCGCCTTTGTGACTTTCCTGAACAAGAATTGTGGGACTTATTATTATCAAGGCAGCCAAATCCAAGACACGCATAGCACTGTCTGCGGTCACTACTGCGTGTACTTTTTACATTTTTTAGCTCGGAACATGCCATTCAGTAAGATATTGGCGAAGTTTTCTGCTGATAAATCGCGTAATGATACAATTGTGAGAAATTTTATTGCTGAGAGAAAATCAAATTTAAAAAACACCGCACTACATCTGTTGGCATATTCACCAAACTTGCGCATGTCTAGAGAGAACACCATAACCGGGCTGTATCGCCATTTGTATCGCCATTTTGGTGTCACAATTAGTTCAATGCTTGAAATGTCTCTGAGATGTATTTATTTAATGCAATAAAATCTTGTAACCCTGTTTTACAATACAGCGTCATTGCTTTTTTAAAAATACGAATAAAACATTCGCGTGTGTAATATTGTAACACGGCCATATACATAATATGCCCGTGACCATTTCATAATGTGACCATTTCATAATATGAGCATTTAAGGGACTTGTCCGGGCATGCCCGGACTATGCCTGGCTATACACAATACAGGGCTAATTACTATGCGTAATTTCTAGCAAGTGAATTACCATATCTAAATAGCCTGTTAAGATGCAAGCTTCTGCCAATTGTACTTTACTGGGCATGTCCAGACATATCACTGGTGCACTCCTGCTAAAAAGATACGGATCCTATCTTTAATTCACTATGTGGAAAAACTTATATACTGGATAATACTGTAGAATAAACTCCTTTTAGCCTGTACATAGACTACTAAGATATATCTTTACAGCGAGTGAAGCACACACTCAGATTTAATGCCCTGCTAGAAAATCCCTTTACATACATTTACTGGTGGACTTAAAAGAACCCCCACAAAAAGAGCCTTATAAAATCAAGATTCGCCTTGATACACCTTTCCACCACACCACAGACTGATCAAATCCACAAGGAGATGGATAAAATATAAATAGAGACGAATAAATTCATGAATCACTTTGATTGAAATTCCCAGATTCAGCAGTCCTGATTTCCCAGACAGATCAAATCACAGGGAGACGGATTAAATGATAGGGGGCGTGACGACCTGTCAGATTGAGTTTGACGAATAATGGAACTCCTATACTACTCTGGTCTGTTGTGAATATGCTGGAGGCGGCTTCTGAGCTGGGGCTCCCTCCGGTGGTTGCTGAGGGTAATGAACTGATTAATGAATGACTTTCAGCTGGCGCTGAATGGTAGGGTATAAGTTGCCTGATTTCCCAGCAGCCTTGCCGGTTATCGATTGTTCTTCTGGTCTTGCTTGAAGCACTGCTAGTTTCCTGCTCTCCTTCAGATAAGTGTTTTCTGTTTTTTTTTTCTCTGTTTGATTTTCTCTGCTGGTTTGCTGCCTGCAGTGGACTGCAGCCTGTCCTCTTTTGGGGTCTGGCGCTGCAATTGTGCTCCGTTTGTGTCTGCACTTTTGCTTTGCTCTTTTGTTACTTTTAATTTGCTGAATAGCGTTTTGTTACACCAGAGATCTGATTTAGGTGGAAGAGGTCATGTGATCTCAGTTTTTTTTGGCAATCAGAAGTGTTGGTATTTTTGTTAGGGTTTTTGTTGGATTGCAGTCAGAATTCTTTCCTGTACTTTTCTGTCTAGACAGATTGGGCCCAGCGTTTGATCATTCTATTTTCTGTCTGTGTCCGTGCTTTCTTCTTGTCTAACCGCCATTACATGTTTGGGGGCTTCCTATTTTCTTTGGGGATCTGCTCTGGGGCAGATAGCTTTCATCTTTCTGCCTTTATGTGTAGTTATCTCTCAGGCTGTGACGAGGCATCTAGGATCAAAGTAGGAACGCTCCACGGCTACCTCTAGTTGTGTAGTTAGTTCAGGTTACTGCAATCCAATAGGTTCCAGCCTCTCTGGTGTATTACCGCTTTTGCTATTTTTTGCCATTTCTCCTCAGCTACCGAAACATAACACTGGTCCCTCAGATCTGATCCTGCGTTTCACCCAATACGGGGTCTTTTCCCACCGATACTCAAACTTGCCTCGAGGATGTTTGTCTTGGACCAACACGCGGTCCCCGGCCTTAAGAACTGTCACTCACAGGGGAGTCACTTCAAGATGTTTAAGTTCCAGGAACTTGGGCTGATCCAATTCCAGCTTAGTGATCCGGCCGATCAGCAGGGTGTAGGGTGTATATCCAGTTGTACTGTGCACCCGATTGTTGTACACCCAGACTAATTCTGCCACGAACTTGGGCCAGCGAACTTTTTGGTTTTGCTCCAGGGATCTCAACATCTGAATCAGCGTCTGATTATAACGCTCGCAGGCCCCATTCCCTTGGGGATGGTAGAGGGTCATCCTGGATTTCTCAATCTGATACATTCAATGCAATTCTTCCATAACCCATCCTTGTAAACAGGCGCCTTGGTCAGAGTGAATTCTCTTCGGACTGCCGTACACTCGGATGAAGTCTCTGCAAATGGCCTGTGCCGCCGAATTAGCAGTTTGATTCCGGGTTGAAGTCACCACCGCGAATTTGGTGAAGTGATCGGTCATTACAGTGTTCATACCCAAGGTGAGCTGGGCCTACAGTCAATAGTCAATCATCAACATCTCTAGGGGGGCAGATGTCACGATGGTTTGCATAGGGGCCATCTATTCTGGAGGCTTCACTAGCTCGCAGTTCCTGCATTGTCGACAAGTTTCCTCTACTGCCGCTTTCAGCCGAGGATGGTAGACCAACTTCTGTAGCCACTGGAACGTCTTTTCCGGGTCGAAGTAGGCTCCTCTCTCATGAGCTTCTGTGGCCACCTCACGCAGCAACTTTTCCGGGAGTACCACCTGCCAGGGGACCCCCAACTCTCGTGCCAACTGCATCTTCCTATACACTATGTTCCAAATTATTATGCAAATCAGTTTTAAGTGTCATAGCGTTTGTTTTTGTTTTTTTAATTAAACCCATTGATGGTATTGTGTCTCAAGGTTCTTTGGATAACTGAAATCAATCTCAGATACCTGTGATAATTAGTTTGGCATGTGAGCCCAATAAAAGGAAAACTGGATGTTCCACACTATTAAACAGGCCAGAGTTTTCAAGTAATATGGGAAAGAAAAAGGATCTCTCTGCTGCTGAGAAGCATCAAATAGTGCAATGCCTTGGTCAAGGGATGAAAACATTAGATATTTCCCGAAAACTTAAGCTTGATCATCGTACTGTTAAGAGATTTGTGGCTGATTCTGAGCACAGACGTTTTGTGCTGATAAAGACAGGATGAGGAAGGTTTCTGCCAGGCAAGTTCATCAGCTTAAGAGAGCAGCTGCTACAAAGCCATTACAAACCAGCAAACAGATATTTGAAGCTGCTGGTGCCTCTGGAGTCCCTCGAACCTCAAGGTGTAGGACATACCTCCCAACTGTCCCGGATTGAGCGGGACAGTCCCGATTCTGACCCCCCAGTCCCGCTGTCCCGCTGAGGACACTATGTGTCCCGCAGTGAGATGAGCCGCCACGCCCCCATGCACCCCTTCCTGCCTGTCTCTTACAGCCTTCGCCTCACAGCAGCTAGCAATGACGCTGCTATTGCTGTAGTCCTCTGTGCCCACAGGACCTGTGATGAGGTCACAGGAGGGGAGGAGTCAGGGGTCACATGATCAGTGTCCTCTGCTGTGATGTTGTCATGGTGTTGGATGAGGGTAAGTGTGTGTGTGTGGGGTCGGGACTCGGGTTTACAGTGTGGATGTAGCAGAGCCGTGTGTGTACGAGGTGTACGGAGCGGAGCCGTGTGTGTACGAGGTGTACGCAGCGGAGCCGTTGGTGTGCGAGGTGTGCGGAGTCGTGTACGGAGCGGAGCCGTGTGTGTACGGAGTTGAGCCGTGTGTGTACGAGTTGTACGGAGCGGAGTCATGTGTGTACGAGGTGTACGGAGCAGAGCCGTGTGTGTACGAGGTGTACGGAGCGGAGCCGTGTGTGTACGAGGTGTACGTACGGAGCGGAGCCGTGTGTACGAGGTGTATGGAGCGGAGCCGTGTGTGTACGAGGTGTACGAAGCGGAGCCATGTGTGTACGAGGTGTACGGAGCGGAGCCGTGTGTGTACGAGGTGTACATACGGAGCGGAGCCGTGTTGTTACGAGGTGTACGTACGGAGCGGAGCCGTGTGTGTACGAGGTGTACGTACGGAGCGGAGCCGTGTGTGTACGAGGTGTACGTACGGAGCGGATTTGTGTGTACGAGGTGTACGGAGCGGAGCCGTGTGTGTACGATGTGTACGGAGTGGAGCCGTTTGTGTACGAGGTGGTTGTAGCAGTGATGTAGTGTACGAGGTGTACAGAGCAGAGCCATGTGTGTACGAGGTGGATGTAGCAGTGCTGTAGTGTGTACGAGGTGTACGGAGCAGAGCCGTGTGTGTACGAGGTGGATGTAGCAGTGATGTAGTGTACGGAGCAGAGCGGTGTGTGTACGAGTTGGATGTAGCAGAGCCGTGCGTGTACGAGTTGGATGGAGCGGAGCCATGTGTGTACGATGTGTACGTACGTAGCGGAGCCATGTGTGTACGAGGTGTACGGAGCGGAGCCGTGTGTGTACGAGGTGTACGGAGCGGAGCCGTGTGTGTACGAGGTGTACGGAGTGGAGCCGTTTGTGTACGAGGTGGTTGTAGCAGTGATGTAGTGTACGAGGTGTACAGAGCAGAGCCGTGTGTGTACGAGGTGGATGTAGCAGTGCTGTAGTGTGTATAAGGTGTACGGAGCAGAGCCGTGTGTGTACGAGGTGGATGTAGCAGTGATGTAGTGTACGAGGTGTACGGAGCAGAGCCGTGTGTGTACGAGTTGGATGTAGCGGAGCCGTGCGTGTACGAGTTGGATGGAGCGGAGCCGTGTGTGTATGAGGTGTACATACGGAGCGGAGCCGTGTGTGTACGAGGTGTACGGAGCGGAGCCGTGTGTGTACGAGGTGTACGTACGGAGCGGAGCCGTGTGTGTACGAGGTGTACGGAGCGGAGCCGTGTGTGTACGAGGTGTACGGAGTGGAGCCGTTTGTGTACGAGGTGGTTGTAGCAGTGATGTAGTGTACGAGGTGTACAGAGCAGAGCCGTGTGTGTACGAGGTGGATGTAGCAGTGCTGTAGTGTGTATGAGGTGTACGGAGCAGAACCGTGTGTGTACGAGGTGGATGTAGCAGTGATGTAGTGTACGGAGCAGAGCGGTGTGTGTACGAGTTGGATGTAGCGGAGCCGTGCGTGTACGAGTTGGATGGAGCGGAGCCGTGTGTGTACGAGGTGTACGTACGGAGCGGAGCCATGTGTGTACGAGGTGTACGGAGCGGAGCCGTGTGTGTATGAGGTGTACGGAGCGGAGCTGTGTGTGTACGAGGTGTACGGAGTGGAGCCGTTTGTGTACGAGGTGGTTGTAGCAGTGATGTAGTGTACGAGGTGTACAGAGCAGAGCCGTGTGTGTACGAGGTGGATGTAGCAGTGCTGTAGTGTGTACAAGGTGTACGGAGCAGAGCCGTGTGTGTACGAGGTGGATGTAGCAGTGATGTAGTGTACGAGGTGTACGGAGCAGAGCCGTGTGTGTACAAGTTGGATGGAGCGGAGCCGTGTGTGTGTATGAGGTGTACGTACGGAGCGGAGCCGTGTGTGTACGAGGTGTACGGAGCGGAGCCGTGTGTGTACAAGGTGTACGTACGGAGCGGAGCCGTGTGTGTATGAGGTGTATGGAGCGGAGCCGTGTGCGTACGTGCGGAGCGGAGCCGTGTGTGTACGAGGTGTGCAGAGCCGTGCGTGTACAAGGTGTATGGTGGGGAGCATTCATACCTCCCAACCGTCCTGAATTCAGCGGGACACTCCCGATTTTGGGAGTCTGCCCCGCTGTCTCGCCGGGAGCTTTTCCCGTGGACACAGGAGTACATGCCGGAGCCCCGAGGAGCACTTTAAAATTTGCACGTGATGTTCCACCAGAAGTGACGTGCTGGAAGATGACTGGAAAAGAGGTAATTTCGGGAGGAATTGTGACGGAACCATAGAGGCACTTCAGGGAATGCTTCAGATCCATCACCGTGTCCTCGCCTTGGAAACGGGGATGTCGGCCATGTGAGGGTCATGATATGTCCTGCACTGGGAGGCTCAGGTGGGCACTACAATGGGAGCCGGGCTGCTATAGTATCTTTATAGAATCTTTGTTTCTTTCTGTTTCTTTCTCTCTCTGCTCTTTCTTTCTTTCTCTCTGTTCTTTCTTTCCCATCTTTCTTTCTCTCTGTTCTTTTTCTTTCTTTCTCTTTGTTCTTTCTTTCCCCTCTTTCTTTCTCTCTCTCTGTTTCTTTCTTTTTCTCTATCTCTCTGTTCTTTCTTTCCCCTCTTTCTTTTTCTCTCTCTGTTCTTTCCCCTCTTTCTTTCTTTCTTTCTTCCTTTCTCTCTGTTCTTTTTTTCTTTCTCTCTCTTTCCCCTCTTTCTTTCTCTCTCTCTGTTCTTTCTTTCTTTCCCCTCTTTCTTTCTCTGTTCTTTCTTTCTCTCTCTCTGTTCTTTCTTTCCCATCTTTCTTTCTCTCTGTTCTTTTTCTTTCTTTCTCTCTGTTCTTTCTTTCCCCTCTTTCTTTCTTTCCCCTTTCTTTTTCTCTTTCTTTCTTTCTCTCTCTTCTTTCTTTCCCCTTTCTTTCTCTTTCTCTCTGTTCTTTCTTTCCCCTCTTTCTTTCTCTCTGTTCTTTCTTTCCCATCTTTCTTTCTCTCTCTGTTCTTTTTCTTTCTTTCTCTCTGTTCTTTCTCTCTCTGTTCTTTCTTTCTCTCTGTTCACTGGGAGGCTCAGGTGGGCACTACAATGGGAGCCGGGCTGCTATAGTATCTTTATAGAATCTTTGTTTCTTTCTGTTTCTTTCTCTCTCTGCTCTTTCTTTCTTTCTCTCTGTTCTTTCTTTCCCATCTTTCTTTCTCTCTGTTCTCTTTCTTTCTTTCTCTCTCTTCTTTCTTTCCCCTTTCTTTCTCTTTCTCTCTGTTCTTTCTTTCCCCTCTTTCTTTCTCTCTGTTCTTTCTTTCCCATCTTTCTTTCTCTCTCTGTTCTTTTTCTTTCTTTCTCTCTGTTCTTTCTCTCTCTGTTCTTTCTTTCTCTCTGTTCTTTCTTTCTTTCTGTTTCTTTCCCCTCTTTCTTTCTTTCTGTTCTTTCTCTCTGTTCTTTCTTTCTCTTTCTTCCTCTCTCTTTGTTCTTTCATTCCCATCTTTCTCTCTATCTCTCTGTTCTTTCTTTCTTTCTCTCTTTGTTCTTTCTTTCCCTTCTTTCTCTCTCTCCCTCTGTTGTTTCTTTAACTTCTTTCTTTTTTTCTGTCCCCTCTTTCTTTCTTTCTCTCTCTCTGTTCTTTCCCCTCTTTCTTTCTTTCTTTCTCTGTTCTTTTTTTCTTTCTCTCTCTCTGTTCTTTCTCTTTCTTTCTCTCTCTGTTCTTTCTTTCCCATCTTTCTTTCTCTCTGTTCTTTCTTTCCCCTCTTTCTTTCTCTCTCTATTCTTTCTTTCTTTTTCTCTCTGTTCTTTCTTTCTCTGTTCTTTCTCTCTCTGTTCTGTCTTTCCTCTTTCTTTCTTTCCCATCTGTCTTTCTTTCTCTCTGTTCTTTCTTTTCCCTCTTTCTTTCTCTCTCCCTCTCTGTTCTTTCTTTCTCCTCTTTCTTATTTTCTCTCTGTTCTTTTTTTCTGTCCCCTCTTTCTCTGTTCTTTCTTTCTTTCTCGTCTTTCTTTCTTTCTCTCTCTGTTCTTTCTTTCCCGTCTTTCTTTCTTTCTCTCTCTGTTCTTTCTTTCCCCTCTTTCTTTCTCCCTCCCTCTCTGTTCTTTCTTTCCCCTCTTTCTTTCTCTCTCTCCTTTCTCTCTGTTTTCTTTTTTCTCTCTCTGTTCTTTTACTCAGTACACACCCCACAGTACCAGTCACTGTGCCCTCAGTACCAGTCAGTGTGATCACCAGTGCTGAATGGGTGTGGTTGGGGCGTGGACATGGGTGTGACTAGTTGGGAAATGGGTGTGGTCTGGGCATGGCCTAAAATATGACCTTTGTCCCTCTTTCCCATCTTCAAAAGTTGGGAGGTATGGTGTAGGATCCTTCTAAGGCTTGCTGTGGTGCATAAACCTACTATTCGGCCACACCTAAACAGTGCTCACAAGCAGAAACGGTTGCAGTGGGCCCAGACATACATGAAGACTAATTTTCAAACAGTCTTGTTTACTGATGAGTGATGAGCAAACCTGGATGGTCCAGATGGATGGAATAGTGGATGGTTGGTGGATGGCCACCATGTCCCAACAAGGCTGCTACGTTAGCAAGGAGGTGGAGGAGTCATGATTTGGGCCGGAATCATGGGAAACAGCTGGTAGGGCCCTTTAAGGTTCCTGAAGGTGTGAAAATGACCTCTGCAAAGTATATAGAGTTTCTGACTGACAACTTTCTTCCATGGTATAAAAAGCAGAAACGTAATGTCACGCTGTATCACAGATACACATATGATGTCAGTAATCGATACTAAGAGGAACAACATGCAATATAACACATAAATAGGAAATCTCAACATGTACATAAAGTATAGTATTACCTGACATAATATCCGTTGTACTGTGGGTGAATCCTGAAGATGTATAATGCTGTACTCAGGCTGCAGGTGACCGGGGTCTATGCTGACCCTAGCCTGGGGACCTGACTAGTCCCTCAACCTGGAGGTACTGTTAATGGTACAGAGGTCCAGGCCGCCAACGTAACCCTGTCTCCTATAAGTCCCTGACAACTGTAATCTAGTCCTCAGAAGGACCCTGATTACCACACAGGGAATAGGCAGGTTACTGCTTAACAAACAGTACAGACAAACGAGACAGACAGGGGACAAAGCAAATACTGTCTTGCATACAACACTTAAACACAGAGGGAACACAAAAGGTCTAGGAGATAAACTATAATCGAGGAGAGGAGAAACCACAAAGCAACTCTTAACTTAAGTCTTCTCATGACCTGATCCAAACTGCTGGTCTGCATGTAAGCTATCACCGGCATCTAACAAGCAGACTGGCAGGTATATAAAGGAAGCTAATTAGTGCATAATCAAAAGCAGCCGGGCGATGCTGGACCTAGTCTTAGCAAAGAGCTAGGTAAAATTAACTCCCTCACTACCAAACACAAAGAAACAGCAACTCAGCTGCGAGAAGTCAGAATGTGCAATCGCGACGATCTTCGTGGCGATACACCCATGACACGTGTCTTCAGGAGCAAAATCATCTTCATTCATGACAATGCACCATCTCATGCTGCAAAGAATTGGCTGCTATGGGCATAAAAGGAGATAAACTCCCCTGACCTCAACCCTATAGAGAACCTTTGGAGTATCATCAAGCAAAAGATCTGAGAGGGTGGGAGGCAGTTCACATCAAAACCGCAGCTCTGGGAGGCTATTCTGACTTCATGCAAAGAAATACAAGCAGAAACTCTCCAAAAATTCACAAGTTCAATGGATGCAAGAATTGTGAAGGTGATATCAAAGAAGGATTCCTATGTTAACATGTAACTTGGCCTGTTAGGATGTTTTGGAGTTAAGTAGCTTTTTTGTTCAGTGAATGTGACCTCCTAATGCTGCAAATTCCACAAATGAGCATTTTCAGTTCTTTAAAACAGATCAAATGTTCAGAAATTGTACTGTGCCTAATAATTTGGAACAGTGCATTTTGAGTTTTTTTCCATTTTGGAGCTTATACTGTTATCATTGGGAGGTTTCTTCAATAAAATTCAATGTATACTCTAACGGGTGATGACTTTTATTAGACTGACTGTCATTTGCACCGACCACTTAGGAAAATCAGAGAAAAATATCATTTGCATAATAATTTGGAACATAGTGTACAGCAGGCCATCTTCCAATTGGAGCCTCTCCCATTGCTGGAGAATCTGCAGAGCTCCGGAGGACAGGGCATCTCTCTCTTGGGCTAGGGAGTTGTCTTAAGGTCACCCATTGCCTCAACTATCAAATCTCCAATGGGTCAGCTGCTCCACACCCTTACATCTCCACTGACTGGCTGGCCAGTAAAGGCCTTAGGCTATGTGCACACGTTGCGGATTTTTCACGTTTTTTCATGGCAAAAACGCTTAAAAAGCACATGAATTAAGCATCCTATTAATTAGAATGAATTCCGCAATTTTTGTGCACATGGTGCGATTTTTTTCCGTGAAAAAAACGCATTGCGGAAAAAAAACGCATCATGTTCATTAATTTCGCAGTAAATCTGCGTATTTCCCGCTATGTTATTGACCTAGAATGTTCAGGAAAATTTGCGGTAAAAATGCGCTAAAAACGCACCAAAAACACGCAAAAAACGCGTGGTTTTCCTCAGGAAATTTCTGCAAACATTCCGCAACGTGTGCACATAGCCTTAAGGCTGGAGTCACACACAACATAAAAAAATACGGACCGTATTTTACGGTCATAATAAGCAGAAAATTTCTATGAACAGTGATCCGTTTGTCATCCTGTTGTCAAGGTGTGGCAGCGTATTTTGCGCATGTAAGCATCCGTATGTCATGCCTATGTCATCCGTATGGCGAGATTTTCTCGCCGGCTTGCAAAACCGACATATAATGGATCCCAATGACAGGTTTTAAATTACAAAAGAAAGAATAGATACTGTATATACACATAGAATACATATATATAAAATATATATATATATATATATATATATACACCGTACAGACCAAAAGTTTGGACACACCTTCTCAATCAAAGATTTTTCTGTATTTTCATGACTATGAAAATTGTAGAATCACACTGAAGGCATCAAAACTATAAATTAACACATGTGGAATTATACATTACACTTTACAAAAAAGTGTGAAACAACTGAAAATATGTCTTATATTCTAGGTTCTTCAAAGTAGCCACCTTTTGCTTTGATTACTGCTTTGCAAGCAGAAAAGGTGAACGGATGGATTCTACATGCCTGGTTCCCACCGTGAAGCATGGAGGAGGTGGTGTGAAGGTGTGGGGGTGCTTTGCGGGTGACACTGTTGGGGATTTATTAAAAATTGAAGCTGTGAGCGGTCCAGCTCACCCCAAACCATCTCGCTTGAGTTCAGGTCTGGTGACTGTGGAGGTCAGGTCATCTGGCGTAGCACCCCAACACTCTCCTTCTTGGTCAAATAGCCCTTACACAGCCTGGAGGTGTGTTTGGGGTCATTGTCCTGTTGAAAAATAAATGATGGTCCAACTAAACGCAAACCGGATGGAATAGCATGCCGCTGCAAGATGCTGTGGTAGCCATGCTGGTTCAGTATGCCTTCAATTTTGAATAAATCCCCAACAGTGTCACCAGCAAAGCACCCCCACACCATCACACCTCCTCCTCCATGCTTCACGGTGGGAACCAGGCATGTAGAGTCCATCCGTTCTCCTTTTCTGCGTGCAAAGCAGTAATCAAAGCAAAAGGTGGCTACTTTGAAGAACCTAGAATATAAGACATATTTTCAGTTGTTTCACACTTTCTTGTAAAGTGTAATGCATAATTCCACATGTGTTAATTCATAATTTTGATGCCTTCAGTGTGATTCTACAATTTTCACAGTCATGAAAATACAGAAAAATCGTTGAATGAGAAGGTGTGTCCAAACTTTTGGTCTGTACTGTATATACATGTTAGAATATATATATATATATATATATATATATATATATATATACGTCATTGTGACTTCTACATAGCATAATAGCCGCTAATTCAATTGCCGGCTTCTGTAAAATCGTTGTAAAAAAATGCATGGGCTCCCGCGGCATTTTCTCTGACAGACAGGGAAAGCCAGTGACTAAGGACAGATATTAATAGCCTTGAAGGGACTATGTTTTTCGCCCCCCCCTGGCTACTAACATCTGCCCCCAGCCACCGCAGAAAAGGCACATCTAATATTAGATGCGCCTTTCTGGCGCTTAGCTCTCTATTCCCATTGCCTTTAGCAGTGGCTAATGGTTAATTATGGGTTAATGTCATTAATTGCTATTGAAAGGTGACATTAATCCGGGTTAATAATGGAGATTTGTCAAGTAGACAACTCTCCATTATTAATCCTATTGTGGTAAATGGTTAAAAAAAACACACACACATTAATTAAAAATTATTTTAATGAAATAATGACACATAACAGTCATTTCACTGATTAGCGTGGAAACTTAATAGTTTTTTTCCAAAGCTATCGACATTACTTCAGGTCAGCCAGGGACTCCGCACAGCCTTAGTGACGTCAGCGGTAGTCAGTGAGGCTGTACGGAGTCCCTGGCTGACCTGAAGTGATCTGACAGCATGGGAAAAAATCAATTAAGTTTCCCACGCTAATCAGTTCATCTCCGGTCAGCCGGGGAGGCTGCGCAGAATGAACTCATTCATTCTGCAGTGGTTTACAGCAGGGTCAGTTGTATTAGCACCGGTCCCTGCTGTAAACCAGTTAACCCCTTCAGATGGATTGCAGCGTGGGACCTGACTGAATGGCAGAGACGTATGGATATTGTTGCTTTTTTATTTTATTTTTATTACAGGAGAACAATGGATTCAGAAGGATTACCAGTATAATAAAAATTGGTCAAAAACTATGTGTCATTATTTCATTAAAATAATTTTTAATTAATGTGTGTGTGTTTTTTTTAACCATTTACTACAATAGGATTAATAATGGATAGTTGTGTAATTGACAACTCTCCATTATAAACCCGGATTAATGTCACGTTTCAATAGAAAGGTGACATTAATCCATAATTAACCCATTTGCCACCGCTAAAGGCAGTGGGAATAGAGAGGCTAAGCACCAGAAAAGGCGCATCTAATAATAGATGTGCCTTTTCTGGGGTGGCAGGGGGCAGATGTTAGTTTTGGGTGGACCCAAAAACAACTCACTCACTGGCTTTCCCTGTCTAATGGAGAAAGTAACACGGGAGCCCACGCATATTTTACAACGAATTTACACATTAAATTAATATGTACATGTATGAAATTTTGCACACATACACTCATCTAATTATTAATCAAAACTGTTGTGATCACTCTGGATCTGACTCCTGAGTTTGGGCTCCCTCTGGTGGCTGCTGATAGTAATGAAGCTGCTTTGGCTAACAGAGGTTCATCAGCTGGGAGCGATGATTGGCAATCTGGTGTTGATGACTGGGGAGATTTAAGTGAGTAACCTTCCCATGATCCTCGCCGGTGATTAGTTGCTTCCTGGTCTCTTTTGGAAGTCAGCCTGCTTCCTGCTTTGTCCTGCAACGTTCAGATAAGTTATTTGCTGTTTTTTTCTGTGGCATTTGCTTTTGTCTATCTCAGTTTTCTGCCCTGTTGGTTTTGTGCAGCCAGGTTCCCTTGTGGGGGCCTGTGCTGCACTCTGTTTCTCTTTTGCCACTGTTTATTTTCAGTTCTCTGTTATTTCAGCATCTGCTGATTGGCTACCAGTGCACACCAAAGTCTGATCTAGCGAGGGAGAGATCGTGTGGTCTCAGTATTTTTGTATATCAGAAGTGTTGGAATTTTTCTTAGTGTTTTTGCTGGATTGCAGACAGTACTCTTTCCTTTACTGTTCTATCTAGACAGTTTGGCCCCAGCCTTTGCTTACTCTATTTTCTGCCTGCGTTTGTATTTCATCTTGTCTCACCGCCAATATATGTTTGAGGGTACCTATTCCTTTGGGGGTCTACTCCGGGGCAGTTAGCTTTCCCCTTTCTCTATAGGCTTAGTTAACTCTCCGGCTGTATCGAAGCGTCTAGGGCACCGTAGGCATGTCCCACGGCTACTTCTAGTTGTGCTGGCAGTTTAGGGGTCTGCAATCCGCTAGTTACCAGCCTCTATGGATGTCTGATTGCTTAGCCTATTTTTGCTGCTTTCCTCCTTGGCTACCAAATCATAACACAAAACCATATATCAAACTAAATGAAATGAAATGGTTTACTCCATGTAAACCATGTGTCATTTCATGTCGGGTTCTGTAATGATTTTACAGAAGCTGGCAATTGATTTAGAGGCTATTATGATATGTAGAAGTGTATGAACTATATATATATGTATGTGTGACAAAGACATGTGTATATATAATGTACATATACAGTACAGACCAAAAGTTTGGACACACTTTCTCATTTAAAGATTTTTCTGTATTTTCATGACTATGAAAATTGGAAATTCACACTGAAGGCATCAAAACTATGAATTAACACATGTGGAATTATATACTTAACAAAAAAGTGTGTAACAACTGAAATTAAGTCTTATATTCTAGGTTCTTCAAAATAGCCACCTTTTGCTTTGATAAGTGCTTTGCACACTCTTGGCATTCTCTTGATGAGCTTCAAGAGGTAGTCACCAGAAATGGTTTTCACTTCACAGGTGTGCCCTGTCCGGTTTAATAAGTGGGATTTCTGGCCTTATAAATGGGGTTGGGACCATCAGTTGTATTGTGCAGAAGTCTGGTGGATACACAGCTGATAGTTCTACTGAATAGACTGTTAGAATTTGTATTATGGCAAGAAAAAAGCAGCTAAGTAAAGAAAAACAAGTGGCCATCATTACTTTAAGAAATGAAGGTCAGTCAGTCCGAAAAATTGGGAAAACTTTGAAAGTGTCCCCAAGTGCAGTTGCAAAAACCATCAAGCGCTACAAAGAAACTGGCTCACATGAGGAGCGCCCCAGGAAAGGAAGACCAAGAGTCACCTCTGCTTCTGAGGATAAGTTTATCCGAGTCACCAGCCTCAGAAATCGCAGGTTTACAGCAGCTCAGATTAGAGACCATGTCAATGTCACACAGAGTTCTAGCAGCAGACACATCTCTACAACAACTGTTAAGAGGAGACTTTGTGCAGCAGGCAGGGTGAACCTAGCCTCTCTGCTGCCTGAGGCGAACTGCAAAACGGCGCCCCCCCATTGTAAAATCATTACAAATAAATCTGGTTTACTCTTACTAGCCTAACCTGACGCACATGTGAAATACATACACTTTTAAATAGGAATATGTTTGAAACATCGATTTTTATATTTGTTGGCTAAGTGCACACGTTCAGGAATATTTGTGTTTTTTTTCGCGTTTTTTCCACGATTTTCCGCGGTAAAAACGCTAAAAAAACGCAAGCATTAAGCATCCTATACATGTTAATTGATTCCGCATGTTTTGGCCACATGTTGCGTTTTTTTCCGCGAAAAAATAGCAACATGTTCATTAATTTTGCGGAATGTAAGCGGTTCATGTGCTGTGGTACCCAGGGCCTGGAGGAGAGGAGACTCTCCTCCAGGCCCTGGGTACCATATCCCTGGTAAAACAATAATTAAAATAATAAATAATGACATTCTCACCTTCCGGCGGCCCCCGCAGCCTTCCCGCCTTCAGCGACGCTCCCGGCAACTCCCGGTCCCAAGAGTCCTTTGCGAGAATCACCCAGATGGCGTAGCGGTCTCGCGAGATGCTACGTCATCGGTGTGATTTGTCGCAATGCATCCTTGGGACCGGGAGTTGCCGGGAGCGTCGCTGAAGGCGGGAAGGCTGCGGGGCCGCCGGAAGGTGAGAATATCATTATTTATTATTTTAATTATTATTTTAACATTAGATCTCTTTACTATTGATGCGACATAGGCGGCATCAATAGTAAAAAGTTGGTCACACGTGTCAAACACTATGTTTGACTCGTGTGACCAACCTGTCAATCAGTTTTCCAAGCGATGCTACAGATCGCTAGGAAAACGCTAGCATTCTGCAAGCTAATTACGCTTGCAAAACGCTATTATTCTGGCGGGAATACGCTTACAAAAAACGTGCGTATTTCCCGCGGGAGAAGTGCGGGATTGCCGCGGAAATTTCCGCGGCAATTCCGCAACGTGTGAACTTAGCCTTAAAGTTCTGTATAAGTAGTAGAAAATAAAGGATATTAAGAATACTACTCACTGTATGGTTCATTTTCAGAAATTAACAGCTGGGCCTTAATCAAAATCGTTCAACAAACCCTCTTGCCACGTAGAACTTCAAGGTCTTGGACAATAGAAAAAATATACAAAAGACATAAATGAATACACCAATAAAAACCAGTGCTGCGCATATTATAAGAGCATACTGTACATCATCCCAAGTGAAGCCCTATAGTGCACAGTGATGATACATGAGGCCCTATAATGCAGTGATGATACATGAGGCCAAATAGTGCACAGTGATGATACATGAGGCCCTATAGTGCATTTGATTTGAATAGGGGGGAAAATGTGCAGAAGCTGGCCATGGCCACTAAATAGGAGACAGAGCAGCTCTGTAAGGCAGCAATTCCAGCTGGCACCAAGAACAGCTGACTGGCAGGTGTGCTAGGTGTCGCACCCCACTGATCAGACATTGCTGACTTATTCTAAGGTTAGCCAGTGTTAGTGATTTATCTGCATCCGGATTTTTTCTGCAAACGGATGCAAACACATGGAACTGCATCCTGATAAGATGCAGGTCCATGCGTCCCTATGTTAAGGATAGGGATGCAATCTGGATCAGGATTGCTACGCATCACAACGCATCGTACCAAAACGCTAGTGTGAAAGCAGACAAACTCGTGCAGCCCCTCACCAGGTGCCCCTATGTCATATACATGCTTCCAATAAATGTTATTAACATTAACTATAACATGGGGCGCAAGCTCCTCTAGTGAGGCGGGAAAGATCACTGTATGACAGAACAGCATGCAGAGTCTACATTATGTCTGCATACTGGCCCCATGCAGGTTCATCACTTTCCCATACAGCACTTCCCTCGCTTCTGAGCATGCTCAGTGCCGCAAAACAGATCCCTGCACACGGAAGCGCCCGGATCCGTGTTGTCCTGGATCCGTGCTCCATAGAGCTCTATTTTATTTCCAGACGTGTAGCCGTGGATCTGTGCGTCTCCCTGTGCCTGCGTGTTTTTCAGACGACACAAAACTGCAACAAGTTACGTTTTTGTGCGTCTGATAAAATATATGCAGACACAGGGATCCGTGGGAAAACGGTGATAACTGAATGCACACGCAAGTCCCATCCGTCACCACTGAAAGTCAATGGAGACGATAAAGGATCCATGTGTCTGCATAGTTTATCAGACGCACAAAAACGCAACTTGTTGCAGTTTTGTGGTGCCTGAAAAACAACACAGGACATGGATGAAGCCAACATATTTTTATTTGGGACTCAATAACTCACATGCATTTATTCCCAGCACACATATACTGCTCTCCTGCCTGCTCCTCCAGATGAGTCACAGTCAGTCACACTGCAATAAGCTGCCAGCCAGGCACAGGAAAAAAAAACAAAACTGGGCTCACTCTTGAGTCTCACTGCAGAGCCTGCTCCTGTCATTCACAGCAGGGAGCAGGCTCTTTGTATCAGGAAGGCACATCACTGAAGGAGCTGTACAGCTGCAGCGGGGCGGGGGACCCGGGGAGATCATGTTTTTTTAACCATTTGCTGTGTCTGAGGGACGAGTCCCTGACTAGCAGTATGTGTTCCAGCCCAGGGAGGGACGGGAGAGGGGCACCGCCGCTGCACCTCAGCCCCATAGTAAGTTGCTAAAATAACTAATTAGTCACCTGGCTTCTGCTTCTGAGCGATATCAAGCACCGTGCGCAGGAGTGTAAACTGACTGTGTGACTCAGCAGGGATTAAGGAGAGCCGGCACCACACCACGTGTTCTGAGTTCCACTCTGATGCCCCCTAGCTTCAGTGGGAGAGCCGCCGCCTGAGACAGAAGGCTCAACTCGCCTCATTATAGGTGCGCCCCTGGCAGCAGTCCTTCATGGTAAAATAGCTGCTAGGAAACCACTGCTAAGGACAGGCAACAAGCAGAAGAGACTTGTTTGGTCTAAAGAACACAAGGAATGGACATTAGACCAGTGGAAATCTGTGCTTTGGTCTGATGAGTCCAAATTTGAGATCTTTGGTTCCAACCACCGTGTCTTTGTGTGACACAGAAAAGGTGAACGGATGGACTCTACATGCCTGGTTCCCACCGTGAAGCATGGAGGAGGTGTGATGGTGTGGGGGTGCTTTGCTGGTGACACTGTGGGGGATTTATTCAAAATTGAAGGCATACTGAACCAGCATGGCTACCACAGCATCTTGCAGCGGCATGCTATTCCATCCTGTTTACGTTTAGTTGGACCATCATTTATTTTTCAACAGGACTATGACCCCAAACACACCTCCAGGCTGTGTAAGGGCTATTTGACCAAGAAGGAGAGTGATGGGGTGCTACGCCAGATGACCTGGCCTCCACAGTCACCAGACCTGAACCCAATCAAGATGGTTTGGGGTGAGCTGAACCGCAGAGTGAAGGCAAAAGGGCCAACAAGTGCTAAGCATCTCTGGGAACTCCTTCAAGATTGTTTGAAGACCATTTACGGTGACTACCTCTTGAAGCTCATCAAGAGAATGCCAAGAGTGTGCAAAGCACTCATCAAAGCAAAAGGTGGCTACTTTGAAGAACCTAGAATATAAGACATAATTTCAGTTGTTACACACTTTTTTGTTAAGTATATAATTCCACATGTGTTAATTCATAGTTTTGATGCCTTCAGTGTGAATGTACAATTTTCATAGTCATGAAAATACAGAAAAATCTTTAAATGAGATGGTGTGTCCAAACTTTTGGTCTGTACTGTATATATATATATATATATATATATATATATATATAAAACCGTATATACTCGAGTATAAGCCAACCCGAATATAAGCCGACACCCCTAATTTTGCCACAAAAAACTGGGAAAACTTATCGACTCGAGTATATGCCTAGGGTGGAAAATGAGGCAGCTACTGGTAAATTTCAAAATTAAAAATAGATACCAATAAAAGTAAAATTAAAGTATGTTAAATGTTTTTGAATAGCCATATTGAATCAGGAGCCCTATATGCTACCCCATATATTAAGGTAGAAACCATGAAAACAAAAAAGGGGAGCTCAAGTCACCAATGTATAACTAAATAATGAGAAACAAATGCGGAAAGTAGCAAAAAGGTATAACAAATTTTATTAAATAATCAAATAACTATGCTACAAAATCACATATAATAACAAATATTAAAAAAACCAGTGGAGAAGATGATTAGACCATGATGCGATAGCAACAGCAAATGTTAGTACATAATAGTACTCCCCTTGGGTGAGAAAAAAGCATGTGTAGGGGGAATCAGCAGTTGTAATAATGCCCGATTGTGAAGTGGTAGCCGGTTTAGGTATCTCAGTAAGATAAAGGCAAATGCCTAATGTGTTAACCCATAGTGGGTCCCACTGAGAACCAAACGCAGTCACTATATACCACAAACTACCGATAACCCAGCTGAAAGATGGTAGAAAACCAAGATGTGTAACCACATGCTAAATCCTATGGTCCCACTCACCCATAGTGAAAAGCTGCTGGTCGCACCGAGGCCCCGACGCCGTTTCGCGTTTCCGCTTCCTCGGGGGGCAGTGTGTAAATGTGCCGGAAGGTGGGTTTAAATAATCCCTAACATAGTGCAATCGCCAATCACGCCACGCTATAAGGAGGGTACGGGCTCCATAGTGATGCTCGTCGCCTAGAGGCGGGACATCCGGTGCTGGTACCGTCACTTCCGGCATCACGGGAACGATGTGCAGGAACAAATGTTCCTAGGACGTCATCAGCGCACAACGTTCCCTCTAGATGCCATAGGTGACGGGGGCACACAGGAGGGACCGACGGAAGGCGACGGTAATGGAGCCCCATCCGCCCATAGTATATCGCTGTAAGAAAATGAGTATAACAGACCCCATATGTATGTATATATATGCGCAAACATATCACATTCAAATTATGAGCATAATACACATTTAAGCAGCAATACGCGTGCAGTCTGAACAATCAATAACAATTAATACAGATTAAATAGTACAATGATGAGTAAATACAAAAGTGTACAAAATAAAAAAGCAAAAAAAAACACAATACAATGTTGACGACTGAGGGGCGAAGAGAATGGACGGTATATTGAGGTAGTTCTTCATCCACTATGAGCCAGGGGGGACGCACAGGATAAATATAAACCCACAATATAAACCCACAAGAAATCCACTAAAATGAAAAACTGCACAAAACACAAAATTAAAATCACATAAAAAATTCTGAGAATAAAAAATGAGCAATTGAGCTTTTCATCTTTTTTGTAATTTTTTCCACTTACCATTACCTGCTGGTTTTTCTTGGTTTTCTTGTCTTTATTGTTTATTTATCCATTTTTTATTCTCAGAATTTTTTATGTGATTTTAATTTTGTGTTTTGTGCAGTTTTTCATTTTAGTGGATGATTCTTTTCTCCCTCCATCTTCGCTTTGGATTTCTTGTGGGTTTATATTTATCCTGTGCGTCCCCCCTGGCTCATTGTGGATGAAGAACTACCTCAATATACCGTCCATTCTCTTCGCCCCTCAGTCGTCAACATTGTATTGTGGTTTTTTTTGCTTTTTTATTTTGTACACTTTTGTATTTACTCATCATTGTACTATTTAATCTGTATTAATTGTTATTGATTGTTCAGACTGCACGCGTATTGCTGCTTAAATGTGCTTAAATGTGTATTATGCTCATAATTTGAATGTGATATGGTTGCGCATATATATACATACATATGGGGTCTGTTATACTCATTTTCTTACAGCGATATACTATGGGCGGATGGTCCCTCCTGTGTGCCCCCGTCACCTATGGCATCTAGAGGGAACGTTGTGCGCTGATGACGTCCTAGGAACATTTGTTCCTGCACATCGTTCCCGTGATGCCGGAAGTGACGGTACCAGCACCGGATGTCCCGCCTCTAGGCGACGAGCATCACTATGGAGCCCGTACCCTCCTTATAGCGTGGCGTGATTGGCGATTGCACTATGTTAGGGATTATTTAAACCCACCTTCCGGCACATTTACACACTGCCCCCCGAGGAAGCGGAAACGCGAAACGGCGTCGGGGCCTCGGTGCGACCAGCAGCTTTTCACTATGGGTGAGTGGGACCATAGGATTTAGCATGTGGTTACACATCTTGGTTTTCTACCATCTTTCAGCTGGGTTATCGGTAGTTTGTGGTATATAGTGACTGCGTTTGGTTCTCAGTGGGACCCACTATGGGTTAACACATTAGGCATTTGCCTTTATCTTACTGAGATACCTAAACCGGCTACCACTTCACAATCGGGCATTATTACAACTGCTGATTCCCCCTACACATGCTTTTTTCTCACCCAAGGGGAGTACTATTATGTACTAACATTTGCTGTTGCTATCGCATCATGGTCTAATCATCTTCTCCACTGGTTTTTTTAATATTTGTTATTATATGTGATTTTGTAGCATAGTTATTTGATTATTTAATAAAATTTGTTATACCTTTTTGCTACTTTCCGCATTTGTTTCTCATTATTTAGTTATACATTGGTGACTTGAGCTCCCCTTTTTTGTTTTCATGGTTTCTATGTTGTTTGGAGAGCGTCTTATATTATTATTATGTCTTACAAGCAACTCTTTAGTCCTTGTTATGTTTTCATTCCCATATATTAAGCCCCATATGCTGCCCCATATATTATGCCCCATATGCTACCCCATATATTATGCCCCATATGCTGCCCATGTATTATGCCCCATACACTGCACCATGTACAGTCATGGCCAAAAGTTTTGAGAATGACACAAATATTAATTTTTACAAAGTCTACTGCTTCACTTTTTCTAATGGCAATTTGCATATACTCCAGAATGTTATAAAGAGTGATCAGATTAACAACAATTACTTGCAAAGTCAATATTTGGCTAGAAAATGAACTTTATCCCCCAAAACACATTTCAACATCATTGCAGCCCTGCCTTAAAAGGACCAGCTAACCTCTTTTCAGTGATTGCTCCATTAACACAGGTGTGGGTGTTGATGAGGACATGGCTGGAGATCAATCTGTCATGATTAAGTATGAATGACACCACTGGACACTTTAAAAGGAGGCTGGTGCTTGGCATCATTGTTTCTCTTCTGTTAACCATGGTTATCTCTAAAGAAACACGTGCAGTCATCATTGCAATGCACAAAAATGGCCTAACAGGGAAGAGTATCGCAGCTAGAAAGATTGCACCTCAGTCAACAATCTATCTCGTCATCAAGAACTTCAAGGAGAGAGGTTCCATTGTTGCCAAAAAGGCTCCAGGGCACCCAAGAAAGACCAGCAAGCGCCAGGATCGACTCTTAAAAGCGTTTCAGCTGTGGGATCGGGCTACCAGCAGTGCAGAGCTTGCTCAGGAATGGCAGCAGGCAGGTGTGAGTGCATCTGCACGCACTGTGAGGCGGAGACTCTTGGAGCAAGGCCTGGTCTCAAGGAGGGCAGCAAAGAAGCCACTTCTCTCCAGAAAAAACATCATGGACAGACTGATATTCTGCAAAAGGTACAGGCAGTGGACTGCTGAGGACTGGGGTAAAGTTATTTTCTCTGATGAATCCCCTTTTCGATTGTTTGGGACATCAGGAAAACGCCTCATTCGGAGAAGACAAGGTGAGCGCTACCACCAGTCTTGTCTCATGCCAACTGTTAAGCATCCTGAAACCATTCATGTGTGGGGTTGCTTCTCAGCCAAGGGAATCGGCTCTCTCACAGTCTTGCCTAAAAACACAGCCATGAATATAGAATGGTACCAGAATGTCCTACAAGAGCAACTTCTCCCAACCCTCCAAGAGCAGTTTGGCGTTCAACAATGCCTTTTCCAGCATGATGGAGCACCTTGCCATAAAGCAAAGGTGATAACTAAATGGCTCAGGGAACAAAACATAGAGATTTTGGGTCCATGGCCTGGAAACTCCCCAGATCTTAATCCCATTGAGAACTTGTGGTCAATCATCAAGAGACGGGTGGACAAACAAAAACCTAAAAATTCTGACAAAATGATAGCATTGATTGTGCAAGAATGGACTGCTATCAGTCAGGATTTGGTCCAGAAGTTGATTGAGAGCATGCCAGGGAGAATTGCAGAGGTCCTGAAGAAGAAGGTGTCAACACTGCAAATATTGACTTGTTGCATTAACTCATTCAAACTGTCAATATAAGCTTTTGTTACTCATATTTTGCAATTATTATATTTCTGTCTGTGATAAAAACATCTGTCAAACACACATAAAAATCAGAGGGCAGCAGATCATGTGAAAATATAATATTTGTGTCATTCTCAAAACTTTTGGCCATGACTGTATTATGTCCCATATGCTGCCCATGTATTACGCCCCATATGCTGCCCCATGTATTATGCCCCATATTCTGCCCATGTATTGTGCCCCATATGCTGCCCCATGTATTATGCCCACATATGATGCTCCATAGATTGTGCCCCATATGCTGCTCATGTATTATGCCCCATATGATGCTCCATAGATTATGCCCCATATGCTGCCAATGTATTATGCCCCATATGCTGCCCCATATATTATGCCCCATATATTATGCCCCATATACTGCCCATGTATTGTGCCCCGTATGCTGGCCATGTATTATGCCCCCATATGATGCTCCATAGATTGTGCCCCATATGCTGCCCATGTATTATGCCCCCATATGATGCTCCATAGATTATGCCCCATATGCTGCCCATGTATTATGCCCCATATGCTGCCCCATGTATTATGCCCTATATATTATGCCCCATATACTGCCCATGTATTGTGCCCCATATGCTGCCCCATGTATTATGCCACATATTCTGCCCCATGTACTGTGCCCCATATGCTGCCCATGTATTGTGCCCCATATGCTGCTCCATGTATTATGCCCCACAAGGTCCCTTATGCTGCCGCTGCAAATGAAAAAAAAAAATGACATACCTCTCGTCACTGGGGGCTAGGTGCCAGTGTTCTGAGCAGGCGGGGACACCGGCGCGCTATGGTGGACAGGTGCCGGTGTCACCGCTGGCTCAGGGCCCCGACTCTGGTGCTTTTTACTGGTCCCCATTTCACCACTGCGCGCCGCTGTCTTCCGGGTCCTCCAGCAGTGAATGCTCAGGCAGAGGGCGCGGCGCGAACTAACCACATCATCGCGCCCTGACCTGAACATTCACAGCTAGAGGACGCGAGGACACAGCGGCGCGCAGCGGTGGAACGGGGACAGGTGAATATGGAATATACTTACCCTCTCCTGGAGCGTCTCTGCAGTCCCTGCTCTTCTCCCACAGTCTTCCGGCGCTATGCCTAACTACAGCGGTCATGAAGTACCGCTCATAAAAGTCATGAATATGTGCATATTCATGACTTTAATGAGCGATACCACTGATGGCTGAACACAGGCGCCGGAGACCGTGGGAGAAGAGCAGGGGCTGCAGAGACCGCGCCAGGAGGGGGTGAGTATATAGGACACCTGTGCGTATTTCTCGCAAGTCACATGTCTGGTCCATGTGTAATCCGTATTTTTCTCGCCCCCATAGACTTGCATTGGTGTATTAGGGGCACAATACGGTGATAATCGCAGCATGCTGCGATTTTCTCAGCCCGTATAAAACAGCCGAGAAAAAATCTGCTGATGGGAGCTGCCCCATAGATTAACATTGGTCCGAGTGCAATGCGATTTTTTCTCGCATTGCGCTCGTCCGTATTTCTCGCTACTGTGACTCCGGCCTAAAAATTAAAGAATAACCAAAGATGCAACCCCCTTCTTTTCGTGACCTTATCCCTAATGAGGACTTGTGTGGTAGATTTATGGTGAAGGAAAACATTACACTGAATAGTATCAAGGAGGCTGTGGTTGGTCCTGCTCAAAAAGTTGATTGTCAACAGATTAAGAACCTGATAGACTCCATGGATGGAAGGTTTATGACTGTTATTGGAAAGAAGAGAGACTGTATTGGTCACTCATAATTTCTTTTGTAATGTCAGAAATGTATTTTTGTATAATTTGAGTTGTTTTGTTATTATTCTCACTTTTATAGTTGAAAATAAACAATTGAACAATTGAAATGGGAAAATTTATGTTTTTCATTAAGCTGCATAATAATTCTGCTCACTAAGGCTATGTGCACACGTTGCGGATTTGTTGCGTTTCCGTGACGTTTTTTTTGTGCGAAAATGCTCCAAAAACGCATACTATTACTTAAGCAATGTTAATCAATTCCATTCCTGAATTGTTATGCACATGCTGCAGAAATTTCCATCCTTATTTGCAGCATTTTATTTTCCGCAGCATGTCAATTCCTTTTGCGGATGTGCAGCGTTTCTGCACCCATTGACTTCCATTGAGTTGGTCATATCCACAGCAAAACCACAGGTGTTAAAAGGTTTGCGGATTTCCTGCGGAAGTGCTGTCAAAAATGCTGCAGAAAAGGAAATGATGGCAGAAGGAGGAAGAGTGTGTGGGCGGAGAATATGTGTGTGGGCGGAGACTATGTGTGAGCAGAGAATATGTGTGTGTCTGTCTGTGTGTGTGGGTGTCTGCGTGTGTGTGCGGGTGTCAGCGTGTGTGCGGCTGTGTGCGTGGGTCTGCGTGTGTGTGCGGGTGTCTACATATCAGTGCAGGTGTTTGCGTGTGTGTGTGGCTGTGTGCGGAAATGTTACCACCAGTACTGTCAGTCACAGCGCTGCGGGATCATGCTGTCACATGTAAGCGTGACCCCACAGCTGTGATTGTCACCCACGGTAACTCTACCGCCGGTACTGTCAGTCACAGCGCTGCGGGATCATGCTGGCAAATGTCAGCGTGATTCCGCAGTTGACTGTGACCCGGAGCAGTGACCTGCGGTAAAAAAGCAGGCATGGGCAGATGAGACTACTGCTCCCATCGGGCTATGTCTGCTGTCACTAATAATAGTAACAGCAGGTGCCGCTGATGGGAGAGTAGTATCATCTGCCGGCGCCTGTGCCCATAGTTAAAAAAAAGTAAAATTACATACATATTCACAGAAAAATAAAAACCCATTATACTCATCTCACACCAATACCCAACGCCCCTTAGTCTCCTAGAAATAATGTAAAATAATAAACCAAGATATACTCCATGTCCGCCGTAGTCCAGGTAATCCAGATTGTCCCACGGCGAAATAACGTTTAGAACAGTCACATCGGTAGATGTGACCACTCTACCCAGCCGCCGGCAATACACTGACAGGAGCTAATCTCTCCCGCAGTGTATCAGCTGATCAGCTCCGGTGCTCTCACTTAGGCACCATTGCGTGGGAAAGTTCTCACACAGTGGTACTGCCGTGATGAACTCCAGTGAACTATCACAGCAGAGCAGTGATACACTGGGGGGCGATTACCTCCTGTCAGTGTATCACCAGAGGCCGGGTAGAGCGGTCACATCTCCCGAAGTGACTGTTCTACACGTGAGATGGTCATGGGACACTCGGTAAATGGACTGCATCGGACAGAGAGTATTATAAGTTGGTTTATTATTTTATTTTTCTTGCAGGAGACGAGGGAGTCAGGGATTAGGCGTTCAGTAAGTATGGTAAATGAAGATTCAATACAGGAGTTATTTCAAATAAAGGACTTTATTCTGGCTGTGTCTTTATTTACCAATTATACGATTAGTAATGGATAGGTGTCTTATAGATGCCTCTCCATTATTAAGCCATGGGCTTGATGTCAACGGACAATACAAAGTTGACATCAACCCCACAAATATGAACCCTACTTGTAACCGCTACAGGGCAAGTGAGAATAGCGAGGCTAAGTGCCAGAATTGGTGCATCTATAAGATGTGCCATTTTTGTGTTGGCTGAGACCTGATGTTGTTAGCCTGGGAGATGCCAATAACCAGGGCCCCTTCCCAGGCTATTAATATCAGCCCGCAGCTGTCTGCCTAGCCTTTGCTGGCTCGATTTTATAGGGGGACCCCATGTCAATTTTTTTCTGGGGTTCACCTGAAAACTGGCCAGTAAAGGCTAAGCAAACATCTGAGAGCTGATATTAATAGCCTGGGAACCTTTATGGCTATTGACTCCTTCCCAGAATATTAACATCAGCCCTCAGCTGTTGGCTTTTCCTCTGGTGGTTATGAAAATTATGTGGGAGCCCTCGCAATTTTTTTTAAAAATATTTTGAATAAACAGATATTGCGTTTTAGGCTTGAGTCACACACAGCATATAAAAAATCACTCCATTTTTCACGGACGAGAATCGCACAAATGTTCCCTGAACAGTGATCCGTATGTCATCCGTTTGCAATGCAAGGATGCGATTTTCTCGCATCTAAGCATCCATGTGACATCCGTATGGCATCCGTAAGGCGAGATTTTCTCGCTGGCTTGCAAAATGGACATATAATGGATCTATGGCCTCAAATATTCATGAAAACATATATACAGTCTGTATATATATATATATATTGTAACATTTCCAGGGGATATAGCTCTAGGATCGCTGTCTGGGTAGACAGAGTGACACGAAAACAGTTCATTCAGACAGCAGTTCTGGTGAAAACTGGCCGCAACCAGCTTTATTAAAGTCCACAGCAAACAGATAAAAATAAAGCATAAACAGAAAACCTAGGCTTGTCTAGCCACTAATTACACATAGATAGATTGCCCTGTCTATCCGGGTCCCGGCTCTACCAGCCTGACCCAAAACAACACATATGATATATGTTACCAGTATGGAGTTTCACAGATACTCCTCCTTGTGTCTGAAGGCACCTTCAATGTCCAGACTTGAGAGAGATCCACTCCTATTCAGCCGCTATTCGCACGGATTCTCACTGCGACTACTCCTGTGTCCGGGGTACTTCCTGCACCCAGACTGAGATAGCTCACACTCCTGGAGACACCTTCTGTACCTGGACCCCTTGTCCAGATTAAGCGTGCTCCCACTCCTGGAGACTGCTTCTTGTGCCTGGACCCCTTCCTGTGTCCAGACTAAGCCAGCCTCCTGACTGTGTTCCAACACACCTACTTCTGGTCTCCTAATTAACACCTGAGTGATTTCAGGCCTGAGCTGCAAGTGTGTACTGAATGTAAGGTGTAGTGACCTTTCTCTACCACTAGGTCTACAAAGCCACACACCTCCCTTATACCAGTCAGTAAAGTAGCTAGGTGAAATATACACCCCATTCAATACACATACTCTCACTGTCTCACATATCCCCCCCTCTTCTCCAGACCGGAGGGCTGGTCATCCAGACCGGAGGGCTGGTTAACAATCCAACAGAGACAGTGAACTCTGGACCAGTCATGGCCCTCATCAGCTTCATCTTCACCACTGTCATAGCCAACATCAGCTTTCTCTTCATCTGAAGCATCCGTACTACCCTGTACCCTCCCAGGCCTATGCTCTCTGCGGGCCTCGGGTATCCTGCATGGCTTCATCTTGACCTTAGGGCCGGGCTCAGTTTCGATATAGTGCCTGGCCAGAGAAGTACGACCCGGCACATCAGAACACTTCTGCTGACTCTTCCTCAGAAACTCACGTACCTCCTGTTCCTGGTGCATTGACCATGTGTCACCAACTATCACAGAAGGTATAGGGGGTTTTTCACTTTTCTCCAGTTCCCCGTGAACCTTCTTTACTTCCTTGAGCTTCTCCAGAAGATGCTCATGGCTCTCATCACGCTCCTTCATCACAGTTTGGAGTTTTCTCCGAGAAGCAATCAATTCATCTTGTACCCGTTGGACGTCCTTTATGTCTTCAGCCCCTTCTTCGGGCTCTTCTGGTAGGACATGCTCAGAAGCCCTACCGTCAGTCTTACATTCTACTTCTTCAGTCACATCATTATGGTCTCCAATATCTCCATTTATTCCAGCTTTCAAGTTCTCCTTGATAGCTGCATCTGTATACTCAGAACCCGCCGGATTCTTCTCTTCCACCACGTTCTGCATCCCGTCTGAGCTCCCGTGTGTCTGCAGCGGCAACGGAGTGACACACCGCTTTTCCCATTTATTGGGACGTGGCTCCGATGTAGACTCCATGAAAGTGCGCTTGAGCTCACCAATGCCAGCTACTGATCCGGACCGTAACCCGTCCACGCCGCTGTCTTCGGCAGAAACAGATTCCTGGACAGAGTCAGTCCCCATATCTTCAGTCTTGTTCCTCACAGCTTCACTTGAAACCTAAGCTTCTGATGAGGCATCTGGCTTGGTGACCACCACTTCCATGGCTTTTTCCACTTCTGCAGCATTACCTTCAGAGTCCTGGGCATGATGCAGCTCCATACCATACATTGATAACTTCTCATCTACAACAGCATCCACTTGTGCTGTGTTCAGTTTCAGAGTCCTGCCTTTAAAGCTCAGCTCTCCTTTCACCTTAGTCTTCGCCAGGGAACCGGCCAACTGTAAAACATCTTCAGATGCCATCTTCTGTCTGGCTGTAAGGTCAGCATCAGCTTTCTTCTCAGGACTCTCAACCTCCTCTGCTACCATGCCTTCCTCATTTGCACTGGTTGCTTTATGGTCATCAGATGATTCACTATCACTATCCCTGTCTGACCCCTTTTTCTCAGCCACATCTGGCTCACTGTCAGGGCTATACACTTCATTTTTATTCACATCCTGCTCACTGTCAGGGTTATACAATTCATTTTCATTCACATCCTGATCTGGAACCTTAGTTAACATGTCATCCACAACATTAACTTTACCATCTGGTCCCTCAAGTATGTGACTATGTGACAACCCCAGCACTATACTTCCATATAGCTCAGGTACTAGGAGCTGACTCACGACCTCTCCCTGGACTTCAGTGTCCCTATACAATAGGTTATTGTTCATGGCAGCATGAGGAAACCTCTCCTCAGAGCCAGGCTCTTGGGAAACCTCATTTAGAACATTTATATTTTCCTGGGCCGTTTTAAGAGAGGGGTCTCGCCACTGCTCACTCTCAAAATTGTCACAGGACACAGGTAAGTCAGGGACACTCGGTTCCCGAGAACCACCATCCTCGTCTCCCAACATCACCTGCAAAGGAATTTCATCACCATCACAGTCATCATTATTATCAATATCATTATCATGACTATGATCAGTATCATCATCACTATCATGATCATCATCACTATCATTATCAGCATCAGCATCATTATCATGGTCATCATCATTATCATGATCATCATCATCATCATCATTATCATTATCATCATTATCATGGTCATCATCATTATCTTGATCATCATCATCATTATCATTATCATCATCATCATTATCACATAAGTTTAACGGCCCACTAGCATTGTGTTCCGCCCCTCGGGACTGCGCACCCTCAATAGGAGCTTCATCACACTGTCCATCAGAAACATTTTTTTTCCAGAGACCCTTAGATCGGGGAAAGTCATTACCCAATATAACGGGGTGCACCAAGGTCTTCACTACCCCACTTCACATGAAACCTCCCCGAGTTTGGGGACCAAGTCCACGGCAGTCTCTGGGTAGACTTTGGTGTCTCCATGGATGCACACCACACTCAGGTGTTTATCAGGGATGAAGTCCCTATCAATCAGGCTGTCACATACGGAAGTCACTGGACTCTCTGAGTCCAAGAGGGCCTGTGCTGGGCAGTCATTTACAACCACCGGGGACCCTGTGGTCCAGTCTCTTCGGTGAGGTGGACACACACACAGGTTTCTGCGCAGAGAGAGAGGGATCTGCCAACATCACAACACATAGGCTCCCCCTCTATTGGACAGTTGGCTGCAATTTCACGCCAGCTCCAACACTGTCCATCACACTCTCCCACCCACATGTCCCCTCGGGCCTGAACCCGCTTATCAGCATACCCCATGTCCCCAACAGCTGGAACGCTCTTACCGCGAGAGTTCAGCGTCCGGGAACTCTGAAGTGACGACCTCTCAGACGGCTGTACCTCAGGAGGGACATGCTCGGGTGTAGCGGTTCACTATCACCTTTTCAACTCCATAATCATGTTTGTTGACTGCAGACTCCCAACTGCATCTCCAGTCATGAACTCCCCTGGCACGGGCTGTTACCGTAACACCCAGCCGGGTAAGAAATCTCCGCTTTCAGCTTGCC
>JARQOD010000004.1:218006686-218065236 GCA_033576555.1 Oophaga sylvatica
GGTGCAAGGACAAGGAAGTACAAGTACCATCGGCTCCTCAGCTTTCTGAGACCTGTCCTTGCACGTCGAGTGTTAGTATTTATATTTTTTTTAACAATGTGCTGTTACCTGAATATTTATTTTCAGCAGTATTTTGCAAATGTACAAATATAATTTTTTGAATACTAATTTTGCCTTTTTCCTAATTTCACAGAACACATAGCAGCACCGTACAATCTGGAGCGGTCCCTCATGGCACGCCATCTGACCCGTCCCAGCCATCCGACAGTCTTGCGGTAAGTATGCCTGCAACACACTCTGGAGAACCGGTAGCCGGTACATCCGGTCTTCCCCTGTCCCAAACCTCTGTCGCACCTTTTTTGGCCTCTTCACGCCAGCGGCAGCGGGTTTGGGACAGGCCACTCATGCCTGAGTTTTTACATTTGAGCACAGTGTTCCAGAATTGCTATAAGACGCTGGGTGACAGTGTCTAATGGTTTGTCCAATGTCAACCAACGCCTTGACGCAATGGCCGCTGAGCTCCAGAGACCGGCAAGACATTTTTTTAGTGCCATAGAGAAGGGCATGTCGGAAAACCTAACGCCGGAACTCCAGCTTGCTGTGATGCAGGCCTGCAATGCCGCATATGTCAGTGCTATGCAGCAGACTCGGTTCATGCAGCCACCACCAGCGGCTGCTTTTCCAACACTCCCACCGCTTTCAAGTCTCAGTATACCGAGTTCTGCTGCATATCATTGTGCGGCCCCAACTTTGTCCACAGCCGCCCAACAACAATACATGATGCCGGATACAGAGGGACGCCAATATACTGCGCCGCCGATTCCTGCTCCTGTGACTATGTCCACCAGCACCATGCCGGGCCACTTCAGCCAACAGACACGGGTACAGATCCTGCGAGGACTTCAACCAGGCCGTCCACAATCACGCAGACACTGGGTCCTCGTAGGCCGAGGACATCCACCACCACAACGCTGGGCCAACAAACCCACCAGATGGCGAGTCCAGCGTCGACACCCAGCAACAGGCCACAGTCAAGAAGCCGCAGAGATCGCAGCCACCGGACACAAAGGCATAGAAGGAGAACTGTACACGTGTCTCCACCATCACCTCCAACATCACTTCCCAGTTTATCTTTCCCTTCCCATTCACCTCCACATGTTTCTACCTGCAGTATTCCTGATCTACCTTCAAGCTTACTGGACACCTCCCCTTCTCCCAACCCAAACCAATCTCCAAGTTTACCATCCCCCTTTGCCCATAATTTTTCCCCTTTTTCATAATGTCTCTAAAATATTGAGTAAATGTTGTAATTTTTTCATCAATCAATGACTGTTTTTTGAGTACTTCGTCACCGGCAACACACCGTGCGCCTTATACACAAAAGTTTGGGAGGGGGGTGCCATACATACAAGTGAGAATGGGAGGGGGTAGAGGCATGCATACAAGAGTGGGTGGGAGGGGGTAGGCATACATACAAGGGTGGGAGGGGGTAGGCATACATACATACAAGGGTGGGAGGGGGTAGGCATGCATACAAGGGTGGGTGGGAGGGGGTAGGCATACATACAAGGGTGGGTGGGAGGGGGTAGCCTGACCTAAAGAAAACAGATACATATTTTTGAAATAAAGGTAATAGGTGTTTTATTAACAGCAAAGCGAATAATTTTCATGAATAAGTATTGTATCAATTTGACATCACATAACAAAAACCCTAAACCATTTGATCCTGCCATGACAAACGCCCAACATCTGAAACAAAATATGCGGCAAAACGATCCCTCATTTGTACTATTTCAAATGTTGTCCTCAGAGGGTGTTGCTGGAAATCGGGTAATGGGTTACAAACCGGTTCGTCAAGTTCCACATTGGGTCGCTCTTTAGCCATGATGTAGTTATGGAGAACCACACACGCCTTGACTACCTCATCCACTGTCTCAATTTTAAGATTTATTGAGGTTTGCAAAATGCGCCATTTGGAGACAAGGATACCAAAGGCGCACTCCACAGTTCTTCGTGCCCTGGACAGTCTATAGTTAAAGATCCTTTTAGTATGATCCAAGGCCCGACTAGAGTAAGGTTTCAGGAGGTTTGTACACATCTGAAAAGCCTCATCCCCAACCACAACAAACGGCAAAGCAGGTCCGTCAGTGTTGGGAAGAGGTTGTGGCTGTGGGAAATTGAAATTATTCAGATATAAGCGTTGGCCCATGTCAGAGTCTTTAAATGTGCTTGAATCACTAGCACGTCCAAATGATCCAATGTCCACCACCACAAAGCTGCAGTCTGCACCTGCAATGGCCATGAGCACAGTTGAAAAATATTTCTTATAATTGAAGTGCTGAGAACCTGTTTTAGCCGGTTTGGTAATCCGGATATGTTTCCCATCCACAGCTCCAATACAGTTTGGAAAATCACAAATTTCCTGGAATTTGACTGCTTTGGCCTTCCATAATTCCGTGGTGGGTAGGGGTAAAAATTCTTCACGAAGAACGTCCCATAAAGCCCGGCAGGTGTCTGCAACAATCCCAGAAAGTGTTGAAATACCAATCCGAAACTGAAAATGGAGCGATGTTAAAGTCTCTCGGTAGCAAGGAATCTAATAACCAAAAAAATTATAAGTACATTGCAGAACAATAATTATTACAGTGGTTTAGCTTGAAATATTACGTACCTTAGTGTCACCAGCAGACGTTCCTCTGGAGGAATCGCTCTCCGGAGCTGGGTATCCTGCCTGGTGATGGCTCCTTCAACGCGCCGAAGCAAATACCGGAAACTGTCTTGACACATCCTCGTATACTCGTAATACTTGTCCGGATTATCATTTAGTTCCCTGAATAAACAGTGGTAAGCTCCAAAGCTCTCACGGACTTCCACAATAGGGTGTCGCCAAAATCGCCTACGCCGTCTTCTGCGTCTTTCTCTCTTCCGTTCGTCATCACAAGCAGCAACAAAAGCAAGAAACAAGCCGAGTTCCAAATCAAGATTGCGGTACAAGGTGTCCATGTTAAGATCCATGATGAGTGAGTAGCATACAGGAAAAAATGGGATGATTTCAGTCCTGCAAGGGTATATAAACAGAAATACTATGAGACACGCCCACTGTAGTGCCATTGGATGTGTACTTTTATCTATGAATGCCATCTCTCCCTTGGTTTCAGGTTTAAAAATCTTGCGTTTAAAAACGCAAACGCATAAAAAACGCATACCAATGCTTATAAACGCAGCGTTTTTCAACGCATACGTCAAGCGCATGCGTCGGGAAAATAGTGCGTTGACATGCGTTTTTACATGCGTTTTATAATGCGTTAGCAACGCTGCGCACAAAGACGCTAATGTGAAAGCAGCCTAAACGCTGACTCCAAGCATTTAATTGTACTTGTTTCTGTCAGGCATGAGTACTGTTGAATAGAGATGAGCAAATTTGTTCGGATTCGGTTCCGAATATGATCGGAATCGAATATTGTTTTTGCAATATTCGTCGAGCACAGCCGAACGTCATTAGAGTCAATGGGAGTAGAAATTACCTAATATGTTCGGAACCGATCATAAGATATACATTCGGCATGAATATTGTTCGAATATGGCCCGAATATGTCAAAATCAGATGCTGGGCCAAAATCCGAACAAATTTGCTCATCTCTACTGTTGAAGCCCTGCCTGATAGCATTTGCTGGTCAGAGCGATGTCAACAGCGTGATTAGATAAGCTGATTGCTGTGCTGACGTCACTCTGGCGCCGCAGAGGATGTGAGGAAATGGTATGAGGAGGGCAGAAATGTCTGAGGAAACAGTATGGGGAGGGCAGAAATGTATGACAGGAGAAGGGGAAATGTGGTAGGAGACAATATGGGAAGGGGGATGTGTGAGGAGACAGTATGAGGAGAGCAGGGAAATAAACAAGAAGACTGAATGAGAAGGGAGGAAATTTATGAGGAGATAGTATGGGGAGGGTGGGAAATATGGGAGTAGATAGTATGCAGGGCCGGCGTCAGCACCCGGCATACCCGGGCAAGTGTCGGGGCCCTGAGCGGATGAGAGCGGTACCAGCGCCGCCACTGGGCCTCCGCTTGCTCAGGGCCCCGGAAGCAGCCGGCGCAATACTTACCTCTCCCCGTGCCTCCTCAGCTCCGGGCTCCAGGGGGCACCTGCAGGGCACCCGCGCTTCCTCTCACAGCAGCGCAGCTGAATGATGTCATCATTCAGCGGCCGGCTGTGGCAGAGAGACGCGGATGCCGGACAGGTGAGATGTGAGGTGTGTCTGTCTGTGTGTATTAGTGTGTGTGTATGTAGTGCGGTGCTTTGTGTGTGTGTGTGATGTGAGAGAGTGCTGCGGTGCTGTCTGTGTGTGGTGGTGGGGGGAGGCAGTGATGGTGGTGAGGAGCCGGAGGCAATGATGATGATGATGGGGAGGCGATGATGATGGGGAGGCGATGATGATGGGTAGGCAATGATGATGGGGAGGCGATGATGATGGGGAGGCAATGATGAGGATGATGGGGAGGCAATGATGATGATGATGGGAGGTGATAATGATGGGGAGGCAATGATGATGGGGAGGCAATGATGATGGGGAGGCGATGATGATGGGGAGGCGATGATGATGGGGAGGCAATGATGAGGATGATGGGGAGGCAATGATGATGATGATGGGGAGTCTTTCCACAGCGCCCTTTCCTGAGCCGTAACAGTGCAGAACACAGCACAGTGCAGAGGAGAGCTCCATATTTTGTATGGAGCATTATATGGGGACAAGTATCCTGTATGGAGCATTATTTGGGGTCCAATATTCTTTATAGAGCATTATATTTGGCCCATAATACTGTATGGAGGACTATGTGGTGCCCATAATATTGTATGGAGGACTGTACTGTCTAGTCTGTACTGTGCGCTGTGAGGATTTGGCGGTTTGGCTATTGTAGAATTTACAATAGATATCACTCATGTAATGGAAGAAGTGAAGTGTTTGGCATTGTACTATACCCATATTTCTCTGCAGTATCTGTGCATCATGAATCGTGGTCTGTGTTAAAGGGACCCACTGAGACTCTTTCGCCCGGGGCCCATAAAAACCTGGAGCCGGCCCTGATAGTATGTGAAAGGGGGAATGTGTGAGGAGACAGAATGAAGAAGGATGAAATGTGTGAGGAAACAACATAAGGAAGGGGAAATGTAGGTGGAGACAGTAAGGAGAGCAGAAGATGTGTGAGGAGAAAGTAATGAGAGAGAGGGGAATGTATGAGGAAAGAGTTTGGGGAAGGGTGAAATGTGTAATGAGACAGTATGGAGTGGGGAATGTGTAAACATACACTATGGGGAAATGTGTGAGGAGATAGCATGTGGATGGACAAATGTGGGAGCAGACAGTATGTGTGAGAAGACAGCATGGGGAGAGGGAGAAATGTTTGAGAATACAGTATGAAGCGGAAATGCATGAGAAGACAATATGGAAAAGGAGGATGCGGAAGGTGCGGGAAGAGAAGAATACATGAGACGGTATGGGTAATGTGTGAGGAGATAGTATGGGGATGAGGAGGATGTGGAAATAGAAAATAAGGGGAGAGGGGGAATGTATGAGGTGACCATATGAGGAAGCGGACATGTGACGAGACAGTATTGGGAGAGGGGAGAATGTGTAATCAAACAACATGGGAGGGGGAAATGTGTGAGGACATAGTATCGGGATATTGGAATGTGGGAGGAGACAGCATGGGAGAAGAGATGTGTGAGAATACAGTATGGGAAAGGGGGTAAATATTTGAGAAGACAGTATGAAAAGGGAAAAATGTATGAGACAGTATGTGGAGGGGGAATATGTGAGGATACAGTATAGGAAGGGGAAATTTGTGAGGAGACAGTATGGGGAGAGAGGGGAATGTATGAGGAGATAGTACGGGAGAGGGATATGTGTGATGGTACGGGGAGAGGGATATGTGGGACGAGACAGTATGGGAAGGAGTAATACTGTATGTGGGAGGAAACAGTATGGGGAGGGGTAGATGTGAGGAGAGATTATGAGGATAAGGGGGAATGTACGAGGATATAGTATGGAAGGGGGAGATGTGTCAGGAGACAGTTTAGCGAGAATAGGAATATGTGAGGAGACAGCATGGGGAGGAGGAAATGTGTGAGGAGATGGATTGAGGGAAGAAACAGTATGGGGAATGGTGAAGAGTGTGAGAACACAGTATGAGGAGGGGAAATGTGTGAGTAGACAGTATGAGGAATGGGGAAATGTGGGAGAAGACAGTATGGTGAGGGAGAGATGTTTGAGGAGACAGTATAAGGAGAGGGGGAATGTATGAGGAAATAGTAAGAGTAGGGAGGAATGTGGAAGGAGACAGTATGGGGAGGGGGATATGTGGGGGAAGACAATATGGGGGAATATGTGGGAGGAGACAGTATGGGGAGGGAGATATGTGGGATGAGGCAGTATATGGAGGGAGGATATGTGATTATAAGACAGTATGGGAATGTGTGAAGATATAGTATAGGAAGAGGGGGATATATGATGAGACAGTATGGTGGGGATGTGTGAGGAGACAGTATGGAGGGATGTTTGGGGAGACAATGTATGGGGAGTGGAGAATGTATGAGGAGATAGTATGGAGAAGAGGGAAATATGTGAGGCTACAGTATGGGGAGGGGGATATTTGTGAGGAGACAGTATGGGAAGAGGAGGGAAATGTGTGAGGAGATAGTATGGGAAGAGAGGGGAATGTGTAAGGAGACAATATAGGGAGAAATGTGTTAGGAGACAATATGGGCATTGGAGATGTGTGAGGAGACAGCATGGGGAGAGGGGGAATGTATGAGGAGACAGTATAGAGAGGGGGAGAAATGTGTGAGGAGACAGTATTGGGAGAAGAAATTGTGTGAAGAGAGTATGTGAAGGGGAATGTGTGAGGAAACAGTATAGGGATGGGGAAACATGTGAGGGACAGTATGGGGGGTAAATGTGTTAGGAAGCTTTATGATGAGGTGGAGGAGGAAATGTGTGAGGGTACAGTATGGGGATGGGCTACAGAGAAATATGTGAGGAAAAATTTGGGGGATGTGTGAGGAGACAGTATGCAGGAGAAATGTGTTAGAGGACAGTAGCTGGGAGAAAAGTGTGAGGTAGGATATAATAGAGAGTGGGCAGAGGGAAAGACAGTATAGAAATATGACAGAGTGAGGGGATAGTGTGGGGATAAATATGTGTGATGGACAGTATGGGGGAGAAAAGTTTGAAAGGACAGTATTGAGGAAAATAGTGTAAGCAAACATTAAGGAGGACAAAAGTGTGAGCGGGCACAGTATAGAGGAGGGGTAGAGTCGAGAACAGTATAGAGAGGTGACCGCATTGAGCGACAGTTTGAGGGCACAGACAGTATTCAGATAGGGTGATTGTGAGGATGTGAGCAAATTAAAGATACATATATAGGGGGATTGTGAGGATGGGGCAAATTATAGATACAGCAGTGTGGGGAGAGTGCCACTATACAGAGGGGGCAGCATAAGTAGACATTTTGATTGCACAATATGGAGACGACAGTATGCAGAGGAGGAGTGTAAGGCGGGGGCATGATATTGAGACTGGGCAATATAAGGAAAAAACAGTAAAAAATGGGGGCCCAATATGGAAAGCAGAAGACAGTGTGGAGGGAGCACAGTGAGGGCTAATAATTCAGGGACACAGAATAGTAGAATAGGGCAGATATTTTTTATTCAGGAGCATTATATGACAGTTATTTTAAGGGTACTCTGTTGGGATGTGCTACAGAAGACTGGACAAGAGGAAGTCTGCAGAGATAAGCTGTGGATATGAAAAGTCATCATAGTATCTGGACAAGATGAAAAGAAAGAGAATGATTCCAAACAGAGACTATGTCACATATAAAGTACCTGGATGTAAATGTGTATTTGTAAAACTGACAATGTATCATCAGTAATGTGGTTCCTTTATGATTGGCAGTCTGATGATGGCTGGTAATAACAACTCCCAATATCTCCTTACCATTGATAAGAGCTTATTGGAAGTTGTAGGTTCATGTGTTTAAATTGCGTGTCCGGCTGACCAGACATTACAGATGCACTATGCTTGGTATGTATTCATGTACTGATGGTGTTTCTGGTGAAGTATTCATGTACTATTGGTGGTTCTGGCGATGTATTCCTGCCTGTTATTAGTTCTGATCCTCTATACATGTAACAATCCATAACCTGTCAGATAACGAGATAAATGGCTGTGTTAATAAGGTATTGTGCAGTTTGACAAGTTAAAGAGACCTACCTTCTGTATTTACGTTATGAGCATTACATTTAAAATTAAACAGTATATCATGTATAGCATGTAATATACTCGCTGTCGGGATTAGGCTCTGCATGCTTCTTCCAGCAGTTATCAGAAGACTATTCATGTGATTTTCATAATTACGGTAACCTCCTGACTAGCTTCTCTTCCTGCTTATCTCAATGAAGCAGGGGCTGTAGATTTTCACTGAACATTGAGAGAATTAAGAAGCGCAACTAGTTGGCATGTGACTGTAAGTATGCAAATTGTATATGAGCGACCACATGACAACTACCCAAACCTCTTATGCTGTGTATAGGAGGGGTGCCAAACTGAATTTTAGCCTCGGCTGCTTGAAAACCTAGATGCACCAAGTGTGAACACTTGCTATAACTGCATAATATACAAACATACATATATTGGACTGCATTATTGCTATATAAAATATCCTGTGAACCATAGACATTTTCCCAACCAGTAGATTGTGTGAGAAAGAAGTGTTCGAACACGTCTTGGCCTTCACAATTAGTGATTTTCCCTGCCGCCCCGTAGATGTCTATGATATCAGCAATATATGATATCAGTAATAAATTTAGAGATAGCCATAGTTGAAGTTGCACCTACGGCGATATCGTTTTATTAATCTGGCCTTATTGGAGTGTGTCACTTGCAACGATTACAAATACAAACTAGCGGATATGTCCTGCAATCAAACACATATAATGCTGGTCGAGCTCAGCTCTCTCTATTTTTCGTAGCCTCTCAGCTAAGGTGGCGAGTACCATAATTAACCCTCTTCAGTTATGCACAAACATGTATGGGATTCCACATTGGCAGATGAAGCCTAACAATTACAATAATTGCTAATAATTTAAATATTCAAAGAGTAGGAAAGCCGATACCAACCCAGTGGGCGGTTTTCCATCCAGCCCCAGGAAATCCTCCGATTGGCTAGCGATTACATTAGTAGCCATGACGTTACTTTCGATCCCTACAAGCCCCCAGGAATAAACATTTGCGAAATGCACGATGGGGTATGGAGAGGCAGTGTGAGGTCACCATCTCAGAGACACCCACAGCCAAGCTTTTTATGTTTAGGTTATACGTACCTTTCCAAATTCTTATAATGCTGGCTATCTTTATGTCACAACTTTTTTCTTGCTTATGTATATTATGGCAGAATCTAAATAGAAACTGCACGGGTGGGAACATGCAAACGTTTCCACCTAAAATTGGCCATTCATATAATGATGTACCTGATCAGTTTTCCCTGTGTTCAGATGGCTAGTTCTTACAAATATTGATAATTATTCTTGTATTATACATATTATATGCCATTTTACCTGTTCCTATTCCTTTGCAATCTCAGCAATATTTGTGCACATATTTTGTCTGAATAATCGGATGCACTTACCAAAAAATCTATGAGGTCATACTATAATTTTTCTTGATTGCAACTGTCTCTCTTTTTCGTTTGGTTTGAGGCACCTGTTTATATTATGTGTTTTAAATTGTTTCAATAAAAAATATAATTTTATGTTCTTGTTCAAACACTTCTTTCTTCACACAATCTACTAGTTGGGAGAATGTGTATGGTTCACTATGTAATTGAAGTGTCATCCTCCCCCTATTAAATAAAGGTACTTTTTATATTATATTTAGTAGTAATGCAGTATAAATTTAATATATTCACTGTTTCTATACATCTTAGCACTGCCCAGACCCTGGCTGAGTCTCTGATATAGTATTCTAGCTTGTCAACAGTCCTGGACCTTCTTTTCCATATTTTTCATTTCATAATATTTTCTCTTGGAGAAGGTCTGGACTGTAGGCTGGGAAGTTCATCACCTGAATTCTTCTTCTGTGAAGCCAACTGTTGTGATGGATGCAGTATGTGCCTGAAATACCCATTGTTTAGATAGGAGCATATGTTGTTCTGAAACCTCTATACAGTGCTTAGCATTGATAGTGTCTATCAAGATGTGTAAGCTACCTGTGCCCCAAACTGTAGGTTGCAATGCATCCCCATACCATCAAAGGTTCAGATTTTGAACTCTGGGCGCTGATAATCGGCAGGATCAGTGTCGAATTACAAATAAGGCATACTAGGCACTGGTCTATGGGCTCCGTTTCTTTCGACGGTCATGTGCAGTGGATGAAAATAATAGTAATTTGGTATTTAAAGAAATTTACAATCTGCTAGCTGGCCAGTTAGCATTGGAGGCCTGCTTGAGCAACAGAGCTTAATTGAAAACATTACAGAAAGCGGCAATAAAATAATGTTTTGGCTGTTGTCGGATATAATCGAGAATTCAAGAGTAGTAGAGGAAAGCCATCTGTGATTGGGTGTGGCAACTGTGTGATTGGGAGTGCAGGAGAAACAAGTGACTGCGAGTGGTCACCAACTCTAGATCATAATAGAACATTTATGTGTAGAAACTTTGTGAAAACACATGTCTATACCTCAGTGTTGACATTACTTACCTTTTCTGGGTTATAATGAAGTTTGATTAACTTATTTTTTGTTCTGTTTATTAAAATTTAATTGGCACATTAAAATTGTTAGCCAAAATTGGCGATAAATACCAAAAGACACCAAAGCGCATTTCTCTTTAGCTTCTTCCTGGGGGTTATGTGGCCACTCAGGTTCTATATATTTTGATCTTCCTTTATTTTGTGTCTGCTATGTTCTACTATCTGGTGTGTTAGGGTTCGAGTTCCCACTCCTGCACAGGGGGAATCTCGAGCTGTTTCCGCTGCGGTCCCCCATCCGTCTCCGGCCGCAGTGGTTCCTGCTCAGCAGAGATGTCGGTCCCAGCGTCTTGCCCGGCCCAGTACTGTGCAGAGACTTGCTGCTGCAACCAGTGTTGGAGCAGGCAGATTTGGGACTAAGTCCTTTGTTGCTTCATCTGAGCATGCCCAGGGCAAGATCTCCCATTGGAGATCAGGAGTCACATGCTCAGATACAGCTGCCACTCCTATTGGTCCTTCAGGAAGGTCCTGTGGCTGTTGATGTTCTGAAGCAGCTTCCCATTGGTCCTTCCTGGAATGTATTTTCTCGTGGCTGCTATAAAGGGCTGTCCTTACCGCACGGCCATGCGCTAGTATCAAATCTGTACCAGTGTGGTCATGTATGCATGTGGTTAGGTCTGGCTGAAATAAGCCCTTAGAATACCGGCACCTCCGGTGAGGAGATTGTATGCACGTTTTCAGGGCTCGGCTGAAAACGCCATTAGAATACCAGCTACTCCGGTGAGGAGATTATTGCTTGGGTTCTGATTGCACAGTCATCTGTGTTCCCTGTGAGTCTAACAGGACAAGTCTTTGTTACAGCGGCTCTATGAATTAACAGAGTCCGCTTATATCGCCATATAGTGCTACGGCGTTTACATCTGCGACTCTGCGGGATAACAGAGTTCGCTCATACTGTCTATTTACGCCATCTTACTAGCAGCAGGCTCTGCCTGCACGGTGGACCCCGGGCTGCGAACGCACCTCTCCTTAATATCTATTAGGTGCGTTCCGCAGGCCCCTAACATAATACTAGCGCCAGGGTCTGGCTAGTAAAATGGCGGATGACCAGCGTCTACCGCAGTACATCCAGCAGCTGGAGGGTATGTAGGCGGCTCTTGAACGCACAACCTCAGCTGTGGATGTTACCGCAGTCGCTGTTCAGGCTGCTAGCGTGGCAGCAGCCAGTTTGTCCTCTGCCACCTCTGCCCCTACATTATCCCACCTCCCGCTTCCTGACAAGTTTGCCGTTGACAGCAAGCAATGTCGGGGATTCGTGAGTCAGTGCTCTATACAGCTCAAGCTTCTGGCTGCACGTTTCCCCACGGATCGGGCACAAGTGGGTTTTGTACTGTCTCTACTCTTGGGCAGAGAGTTGGAGTGGGCAACGCCACTGTGGGAATGCGACGATCGTGTGGTGCGGAGTGCTCCTCGTTTCCTGGAGGCTCTTAAAAAAGGTCTTTTTAGGACCTCAGGTCACCCACGATATGGCACTCCAACTGCTGGCATTGGCACAGGGTTCGTCTTTGGTCAGTCAGTTTTCCGTCCAGTTTCGGACTCTGGACTCAGAGCTAGACTGGTCGGATAAAGTTCTCATTCCAGTCTACTGGCGAGGACTGGCTGACCATGTTAAAGACGCTTTGGCTACCAGGGAGATTCCTGCCACACTGGAGAAGCTTATCTCCATATCTACCCGCATCGACCTCCGTTTTCACGAGCGGAGGTTGGAGCGGGCCCAGTGTAGGCAGAGGATTCGGCTGGCTCCCACCTTTGCCAAACTTCTTGAATCCCCCGATCTGGCGTCCGAACCCCAAAAGGCCACAGAGGTTCCTCGTGCTGGACCTAAGTCTCAGGCCGTCCGAGTATCCGTGGTCTGTAACCTTTGTCAGCAGACAGGACACTATGCTAACAAATGTCCATAGCGATCGGGGAAGTGATCGCGTCTAGTGGCCCTGGGAGGAGGTTCACTAGAGACAGCGGCATTTTCCTCCAAGATGACATTTAAAGGGACAGTCACTGTAAACTCTTCCACACTTACAGTCGAGCTTTGTGTGGACTCAGGAGCAGAGGGGAATTTCATGTCATCTACCTTTGCTCGTCGCCACGCAATACATCTGGTAGCGCTCGACAAACCAGTGACTGTCCAGGTAGTGAATGGGTTGACATTGCCCTCGCCAATTACACATCAGACTGTCCCTCTTACTTTGTGTGTACCCCCTTCCCATCAGGAAATTATTTCCCTTCTCTCCTTCCCGAGGGAATAGGCAAAATCCTACTGGGAGTACCCTGGCTCCTTCCCACTCCCCTCATACTGAGTGGACCTCCGGTAGGATACTTGGTTAGAGTGAGTCATGTAAGGATAGATGTGTCAGGGAGTTCATTCAGGTTATCACTACAGAGATACCCGCAGATCTTTCTCCTCTTCCCAAGTGCTATCAGTCGTATGCAGACGTGTTCTCTAAAAAAGCTGCGGAGACTCTGCCACCCCATCGTCCCTACGACTGTCCTATTGACCTCTTGCCTGGAGCAGAACCTCCTCGGGGAAGGGTCTATCCCCTCTCTCTTCCTGAGGCGGAGGCTATGTCTCAATATATCCAGGAGAATCTGGCAAGAGGGTTCATTAGGAAGTCGATGTCACCAGCAGGAGTGGGATTCTTCTTCGTGCAGAAGAAGAATGGAGAATTACGTCCGTGTATAGATTACAGAGGTCTTAACGCCATCACCGTTAAGAATAAGTACCCGTTGCCCCTGATTTCTGAGCTCTTTGATAGGCTCCGGGGAGCAAGGGTATTTACTAAATTAGATCTGCGTGGTGCTTATAACCTGATTCGCATCCGTGAGGGGGACGAATGGAAGACGGCTTTTAATACCAGGGATGGGCATTATGAATACCTGGTGATGCCCTTCGGACTCTGTAATGCCCCAGCCGTTTTCCAAGACTTTGTCAATGACATCTTCCGGGATATGCTTTCCACCTCTGTAGTAGTCTATCTGGATGATATTCTCATCTTTTCTCCAGATATTGACTCTCACCGGAGGGATGTCTGCAAAGTCTTCGACCTGTTACGGGCGAACTCCCTCTATGCAAAGTTGGAGAAATGCATGTTTGAGTAGAAGTCTTTACCTTTCCTGGGCTATATCATCTCCGCCCAGGGATTGGCTATGGATCCTGCCAAAATACAGGCTGTGATGGATTGGCAAGAACCCCATTCTCTTAAAGCGGTTGCAGCGCTTTATGGGGTTCATTAATTGCTATCGCCAATTCATTCCCCACTTCTCCACTTTGGTAGCTCCCTTGGTAGCCCTCACCAAGAAGGGAGCCAATACCAAATTGTGGTCAGAGGAGGTCTCCAAGGCCTTTACTTCAATTAAGTCCCATTTTGCTAGCGCTCCCATCTTACATCGCCCCGAGGTTGATAAGCCTTTTATATTGGAGGTTGATGCCTCGTCCGTTGGTGCTGGAGCAGTCCTTTTTCAAAAGGATGCTCAAGGTCGGAAACATCCTTGTTTCTTCTTTTCCAAGACCTTCACATCAGCAGAGAGGAATTATTCCATTGGGGATAGGGAGTTGCTAGCCATGAAGTTGGCCTTTTCCGAGTGGAGACATCTCCTGGAGGGGGCTCGTTTTCCCTTTCAAGTTTTCACTGACCACAAAAATTTGGTCTATTTACAGACCGCCCAGCGGCTAAATTCTCGTCAGGCCAGATGGTCCCTGTTCTTCTCCCGGTTCCATTTCACCCTCCATTTCCTCTCCGGTGAGAAGAACATTCGGGCCGAAGCTATTTCTCGCTCCGTGGTGTCCTCTGAGGAGGTGGAGGAGGAGCCTCGGTTGATTGTCCCCACAGAGAGCCTAAGAACTGTGGCCCCGATTTCGCTTGAGTCTGTGCCTCCGGGCAAGACTTTTGTGCCCACCAATTTGCGACCGGAGATACTCTCTTGGGCACATTCGTCCAGGGTGGGTGGACATTTTGGGGCAAAAAGGACATCTGAGTTGCTGGCGAGGACATACTGGTGGCCACATGTGGTCCGTGACGTCAGGGAATACGTTCAGGCGTGCGTCTCCTGCGCCAAGAATAAGTCCCCTCGACAACGGCCAGCTGGGCTACTTTTCCCTTTACCGGTGGCAGACAGGCCTTGGGAGATGGTTGGGATTATTATTATTTATTATTATTATTTATTTATATAGCGCCATTAATTCCATGGTGCTGTACATGAGAAGGGGTTACATACAAAGTTATAGATATCATTTACAGTAAACAAATTTACAATGACAGACTGGTACAGAGGAGAGAGGACCCTGTCCTTGCGGACTTACATTCTACGGGATAATGGGGAAGAAACAGAAGGTCGGGGGTGCGGCAACTCTGGTGGTGGCGGCGATGTGGCAGCTCTGGTGGTGGCGGCGAGGCGGAATGGTTATTGCAGTCTGTAGGCTTTCCTGAAGAGATGGGTTTTCAGGTTCCGTCTGAAGGATCCAAGGGTGGTGGATAATCGTACATGTTGAGGCATGGAATTCCAGAGGATGGGGGATATTCGGGAGAAATCTTGGAGGCGGTTGTGTGAGGAACGAATAAGTGTGGAGGATAGTAGGAGGTCTTGGGAGGATTGAAGATTACGTGAAGGAAGATATTGGGAGATTAGTTCAGAGATATAGGGAGGAGACAGGTTGTGGACGGCTTTGTAGGTCAGTGTTAGTAGTTTGAACTGGATTCGTTTGGGAATTGGGAGCCAGTGGAGGGATTTGCAGAGGGGAGAAGCAGGGGAGTAGCGAGGGGAGAGGTGGATTAGTCGGGCAGCAGAATTGAGGACAGATTGGAGTGGTGCAAGAGAGTTGACGGGGAGGCCACAGAGGAGGGTGTTGCAGTAATCAAGGCGGGAGATGATGAGGGCATGCACAAGAGTTTTAGTAGATTGAGGGCTGAGGAAGGGATGGATTCTGGAAATGTTTTTAAGTTGGAGGCGACAGGAGGTGGCAAGAGTTTGGATGTGTGGTTTGAAGGACAGGGCAGAGTCGAGAGTTACTCCGAGGCAGCGGATTTCAGGTGCGGGAGAGATCGTGATGCCATTTACCATAATAGATAGATCGGGTAGGGAAGATACGTGAGATGGAGGAAAGATGATGAGTTCGGTTTTGTCTACATTGAGTTTTAAGAAACGAGAGGTGAAGAAGGAGGATATGGCTAATAGACACTCCGGGATTCTGGACAGCAGAGAGGTGACATCTGGGCCAGAGAGGTAGATCTGAGTATCGTCCGCATAGAGGTGGTACTGGAAGCCATGGGACTTTATGAGTTGTCCTAGGCCAAGGGTATAGATGGAAAAAAGTAGGGGCCCCAGGACAGAGCCTTGAGGGACTCCAACACACAGAGGGCGGGATGAGGAGGTAGAGTGGGAAAGGTAAGTGCGGTTGGAAAGGTAAGTGGCGATCCAGGACAGGGCAAGGTCTTTGATGCCATGGGAAGAAAGAATCTGTAGCAGTAGGCAGCGGTCGACTGTGTCAAAGGCAGAGGACAGGTCAAGGAGGAGGAGGATGGAGAACTGTCTGTTAGCTTTGGCTGTGAGTAAGTCGTTAGTAATTTTGGTCAGGGCAGTTTCAGTGGAGTGGTGGGGGCGGAAGCCAGATTGGAGGTTGTTGAGGAGAAAGTTAGATGAGAGGTGGGAGGAGAGTTGAGCGTGAACATGCTGCTCAAGGTGTTTGGAAGCAAACGGGAGCAATGATATTGGGCGATAGCTGGGCATAGCAGTTGGGTCAAGGTTTGTTTTTTTGAGGATGGGTGTGATGGTGGCATGTTTGAAGGCAGAGGGAAAGGTACCAGAAGATAGCGATAGGTTGAAGAGATGGGTTAGGGCTGGGATGAGCATGTTAGTGAGGTTGGGGAGCAGGTGGGAAGGGATGGGGTCAAGTGCACAGGTGGTGAGGTGTGATTTGAAAAGCAGATGAGTAAGCTCTCCTTCAGTGATGTTGGAGAGGGAGGCTAGTAGGGAAGGACAGAGGTCTGGTATATAGAGTGGTTGGGGTGGTGGAACAGTAAAGGTTTGCCTTGTTTGGGATGGATTTTGTGGTGTCTCAGGGCTGCACCATCATCTGGGTGATAACCGACCACTTCTCCAAAATGGTGCACTTGGTGCCCTTACCACGGTTACCGTCTGCACGGGCCTTGGAAGCATTATTTATTAGGTATATTTTCCATTTACATGGAATGCCAGGCAAAATCGTCAGTGATCGAGGTCCCCAATTTGCGTCTCGGTTCTGGAGAGAGCTGTGTCGTCTACTCAGCATTGAGTTAAATCTCTCCTCGGCATATCATCCCGAGACGAATGGGTTGGTAGAGAGGGCCAACCAGACCTTGGTCACATACTTGCGACATTTTGTCTCTGCCAGGCAGGATGACTGGGCATCCTTGCTACCGTGGGCTGAGTTCGCTCTAAATAATGCTGTGGCGGCCTCCACCGGACAGACCCCATTCCTCCTGAACTACGGTCAGCATCCTCGGGTACCAGTGCCATGCCCGTGTCTCCCGCCGATTCCAGGGTGGCAGATTGGGCTGTGGAGGCACGGGACATTTGGGACCGCACCCAGGATGCCATTCAGGCCTCCAAAGAGAGGATGAGGTCTTCGGCCAATGCCCATCGGCGCCCCGCTCCTACATTTGCTCCGAGTGACCTAGTGTGGCTCTCTGCCTGAAACATTAGGCTACGTGAAGAGTCCACCAAGTTGGCACCTCACTTTTTGGGTCCCATTAAAGTTCTTGAGCAGGTGAACCCGGTGGTTTACCGCCTAGCCCTTCTGCCTCGACTTGGTATCACCGACACCTTTCACGTGTCCCTCCTGAAACCCGTGGCCATTTCCCGGTTTTCTGAGTCATCTGCCAGGACGTCGGGTTCATATAACGAAGATCATGAGGTGAACGCCATTGTTGGGTGCAAGGTGGTACGAGGTAAAAAATTTTATTTGATGGATTGGAGGGGTTATGGGCCTGAGGATAGGTCCTGGGAGCCTGCCAAGCATGTTCATGCTCCGCAGCTCATTGCTGCCTTTGAGCGCAGCGAGGCCCAAAGAAGGGGGGCCTTAGGAGGGGGGTAATGTTAGGGTTCGAGTTCCCACTACTGCACAGGGGGATTCTCGAGCTGTTCCCGCTGCGGTCCCCCATCCGTCTCCGGCCGCAGTGGTTCCTGCTCAGCAGAGATGTCGGTCCCAGCGTCTTGCCTGGCCCAGTACTGTGCAGAGACTTGCTGCTGCAACCAGTGTTGGAGCAGGCAGATTTGGGACTAAGTCCTTTGTTGCTTCATCTGAGCATGCCCAGGGCAAGATCTCCCATTGGAGATCAGGCTCACATGCTCAGATACAGCTGCCACTCCTATTGGTCCTTCAGGAAGGTCTTGTGGCTGTTGATGTTCTGAAGCAGCTTCCCATTGGTCCTTCCTGGAAGGTCTTTTTCTCGTGGCTGCTATAAAAGGCTGTCCTTACTGCACGGCCGTGTGCTAGTATTAAATCTGTTACGTGCTTGCTCCAGTGTGGTCATGTATGCATGTGGTTAGGTCTGGCTGAGATAAGCCCCTAGAATACCGGCACCTCCGGTGAGGAGATTGTATGCACGTGTTCAGGGCTCGGCTGAAAACGCCATTAGAATACCAGCTACTCCGGTGAGGAGATTATTGCTTGGGTTCTGATTGCATGACCACAGACTGCAATCTGCTTAGCAGTCATCTGTGTTCCCTGTAAGTCTAACAGGACACAGTCTTTGTTACAGCGGCTCTGTGAATTAACAGAGTCCGCTTATATCGCCATATAGTGCTACGGCGTTTACATCTGTGACTCTGCGGGATAACAGAGTTCGCTCATACTGTCTATTTACACCATCTTACTAGCAGCAGGCTCTGCCTGCACGGTGGACCCCGGGCTGCGAACGCATCTCTCCTTAATATCTATTAGGTGCGTTCCGCAGGCCCCTAACATGGTGTTATGTTAGTATATCTGATTATTTTGGGTTTATGGTCCTTGCAATGCACTTTACTATGTTGATAATTTGCTCTTGAGTAGAGATGAGCGGCTTTGCCTCCGGAAGGGTCGAGTCGGGTTTCGGACCACCCGACTTTCACAAAAGTCGAGTCGAACGAAATCGGCTGACTATCGTCAAAAGTCGAAAGTTCGACTGAAACACGAAACCCAATGCAAGTCAATGGGGAAGTAAAGTCGGCAGGGAGTGGAGGACAGTAAACACACCTACAGTGCACATTTCAATGCCAACGACATCCATTCTTATTACTTAAGCTTGTCAACCTTAATTTACTTTATAATAATAGTTACGCATTGAAAACTGGGGGTTATTTGGCAAAAGTTGTGGGGGGGCAGGGCTGGCTCCAGGTTTTCGTGGGCCCCGGGCAAAAGAGTCTCAATGGGCCCTTTTAACACATACCACAATTCATGATGCTCCGATACGGCAGAGAAATATAGGTATAGTACAATGCCAAATACTTCACTTCTTACATTACATGACTGATATCTATTTTAAATTCTACAATAGCTCAAAAATCGGACAGTATATTCCTCCATACAGTATTATGGCCACCTCATACTGTGCCATACAGAATAATGAGCCCCATATATTGCTCCATACAGAATCATTGGTCCCATATAATGTTCCATACAGTATATGATGAGCTCCACATAATGCTACAGTATATGATGGTCCCCATATAATGTGCCATACTGTATAGGACGGTCCCCATAGAGTAGAATGAGCCCCACATATTGCTCCATACAGTATAATGAGTCACATATAAAGCTCCATACAGTATATGATGGGCCCCATATATTGCTCCATACAGAATGGGCTTCATATAATACTCCATACAGAATAGGCCCCATATGTGCTCCATATGATGCTCCATACACTATATGATGCCCCATAAATAATGAACCCCATATGATGCTCCAGTATATGATGGGCCCCATGGATGACAGTCCAGTGTATGATGGGCCTATATAATGCTCCATATACAATGGGCCCAATATGATGCTCCAGTGTATAATGGGCCCCGTATATGATGCTCCAGTGTATGATGGGCCCCATTTATAATGCTCCAGTGTATGATGGGCCCCATGGTTGATGCTCCAGTGTATGATGGGCCTATATAATGCTCCATATATAATGGGCCCCATTTATAATGCTCCAGTGTATAATGGGCCCCATATATGATGCTCCAGTGTATGATGGACCCCATTTGTAATGCTACAGTGTATGATGGGCCCCATGGATGATGCTCCAGTGTATGATGGGCCTATATAATGCTCCATATATAATGGGCCTCATTTATAATGCTCCAGTGTATAATGGGCCCCGTTTATATGATGCCCCAGTGTCTGATGGGCCCCATTTATAATGCTCCAGTGTATGATGGGCCCTATGGATGATGCTCTAGTGTATTATGGGCCTATGTAATGCTCCATATATAATGGGCCCCATATGATGCTCCAGTGTATAATGGGCCCCGTATATGATGCTCCAGTGTATAATGGGCCCTATCTATGATGCTCAAGTGTATGATGGGCCCCATATATAATTCTCCAGTGTATAATGCTCCCCATATATTGCTCCAAACATTAAAAAAAATGAAATTCCTCTCCTCGCTGTGCACTGCTCTACTCTGGACTCCTCAGCGTCGCCATCTTCCAGCTCTCTGCACTTGGACTGTTCAGGCAGAAGGCGTACAGACGTGACGTCATTGCGCTCTCTGACCTGAATGTCACTGTCAGGAAACGCGGAAGACGTCACAGCGGTGGAGCAGGGAGAGGTAAGTATTGCAAGTGTTGAGGCCCTGACCAAGCAGGGGGGGCCCACTCGTGGGCGATGGCACAGGCATAGGGCCCCTCATAGTACGCCGGTGTCTCTGACGGCGAGTGGGCCCCCCACATGCTCAGGGCCCCAGCACTTGCCCGGCTGCGCCAGGTGCTGACGCCGGCCCTGGGGGGGTGCAGCCCAGTTAGGGAGGTGGAAAAACTGGCATATGTTGAGATGTAGGCTGGACATTCAGCAGCTGCAAATGGAGGAATTGGAGAAGTCGCAGGAAGAGGAGGACAAAGCGAGCCATTATGCTGGCAACCTATGTGTCATCAGGGGAAGGTGGTACAAAATCCTTTGAAACCCAGGCATGGTTCATTTTAATGAAGGTGAGATCACCAACATTTTGGGTTGACAGCCGGGTCCTTCTTTCTGTCAGGATTGATCCAGCAGCACTGTAGACTCTTTCTGATAGCACACTACCAGCAGGGCAAGCGAGCTCCTGTAAGGCATATTGTGCCAATTCAGGCCAGGTGTCCAGTTTACAGGCCCAGTAGTCAAAGGGGAATGAACTGTGAGGGAGAACATCGACAGGGGAGGATAGGTAATTTTGAACCATACTTGACAACTGCTGTCTCCTGTCTGTTGCAATAGATTCACTATTACCAGTCGTGTGAGCGTTACTCGAGAAATCAGACCACAACATGGTCATGAAACCCTGTCTCCAATGCCACTTCGGCTGTGTGCACCACGAACACCTTTTTCATTTGGCCCAGTACGGCTCGTGGTAGAACCTGCACCGCTGCTGTGTGCTGGGAATGCCTCTAACAAATGGTTTACCAGAGTTGCTTGTTTGTTCGCCAATATTAGCTCTATGTTCTCCTGTGGCATGATGTTCTGTAATTTGCCTTTATAGCGTGGATCGAGGATGCTGGCCAACCTGTAGTCGTCATCTTTCATAATTTTGGCAATGCGGGGGTCCCTCTTTATGATCCTCAAGACATAATCACACATGTGGGCCAATGTTCCAGGTGTCAATGATGCACTGCCAGTGGTGGGTGGAGGAGCACTTTCTGCCAAATCCACATCCCTCCAGTCACGCACAAACCTGCACCTGACCTTGGCAAGCCAACTTTTTCTCTTGCACCTGAGAAGCATCCTCCTCCCCAAAATTATCATCCCCCTCATCCTCCTCCTCTTCCTCTTCTTCCTCCACCTCGTCCAGGACAGTTCACTGAGCAGACAACGGCTGACTGTCATCAAGGCTTCCCTCCTCCTCTTCCTCCTCCGCTGCAGACACCTGATCCTTAATGTGCGTCAAAGTTTGCATGAGCAGACGCATAAGTGGGATGCTCATGCTTATGATGGCGTCGTCTGCACTTACCAGCCGTGTGCATTCCTCAAAACACTGAAGGACTTTACAGAAGTCTTTCAACTTTGACCACTGCACACCCGACAACTCCATGTCTGCCCTCAAACTGCCTGCCCGTGTATCCTCCCACAAATGCATTACAGCCTGCCTCTGTTCGCACAGCCTCTCAACCATGTTCATGGTGGAGTTCCACCTTGTTGCAACGTCTATGATTAGGCGGTGCTTGGGGAGGTGGAACGATCGCTGCAGCCTTTGCGTACGACTGGAATCTACAGGCGAGCTACAGATGTTCGAGAATAGTCTTCGCACCTTATGGAGCAGGGCTGTTAACTCCGGATAATTATTTACTAAGCACTGCACCACCAGGTTCAAGGTGTGAGCCAGGCAAGGTATGTGTCTGAGTTTTGCCAGGGCTATGGCCGCCACAAAATTACGGCCGTTATCACTGACTACCTGCCTGGCTCAAGATGTAGACTGCCCAGCCATGACTCAGTTTCTTGCTGCAAGTAGTCGGCCAGTACCTCCGCGGTGTGTCTGTTGTCGACCAAAGACATCATCTCTAAAACAGCCTGCTGACGCTTACCACTAGCTGTTCGATAGTGGGACACCTCGTGTGCAACACTGGCAGCTGCGGATGGAGTGCTCGTGCGACTGCGCTCTGTCGATGAGCTTTTGCTTCTGGAGGAGGAGGAGGGTTCAACGCCTACAGCCAACTGTTGCCTATACCGTGGGCTAGGCAGCACTGTCCCATCGCCGCTGTCTCCTGTGGACCCTGCATCCACCACATTAACCAGTGCACAGTGATGGACACGTAACAGCCCTGGCCATGCCTACTGGCCCATGCATCTGTTGTGAGGTGCACCTTTCCACTCACTGTTTGAGTGCATGGACAATGCGGTCTTTTACATCCAGGTGGAGGGCAGGGATGGCTTTTCTAGAAAAGAAGTGCCAACTGGGTAGGTCATATCATGGGACAGCGTAGACCATGAGCTCTCGGAACGCTGCGTTTTTAACCAAACGGAAGGGCATCATCTCTAATGAGATCAGTTTGGCAATGTAGGCATTCAAAGCCAGTGTACGCGGATGAGAGGATGAGTACTTTCTTGCCCTACCCAGAGTGTCTGCTAGGGTGAGCTGGACTTGAGAGCAGCATATGGGAGAACTAGCGGTGGACATGGCAGATTGAGAGGGGGTTTGTGATGGTGGTGGTGATGGCCTAGATTCAGTCTTTGGTTGCAAAAACATTGTGATTCCGACTGCTTTGGCCTTGCGACGACACCTCAACATTTCTTGCTGGTGGTGTGCTAACCGGTGGGCTTACAGTGGGGGAAGCGATGTAGGGTTGCTGGCTACCTTCAGTCGGGGCAGGTGCATCTGTGCTACCTGAGGTTTTGTAGTCCGTCCACGCTTGCAAGTGCATGGTGTTTAAATGTCTAAGCATGCAACTGGTATTCAAATTTCGGAGATTTTTCCCTCGGCTAAAGGTCCTTCCGCACTTCTTACACATAACCTTTGCCTCATCAATAGGATTTTGGTCAAAAAAGTGCCACACTGCACTCTTCCTACTATGGGATACATTTTCAGGGCTTGCACGCTGTGCTAATTTGACCGTCTGGCCATGCTGTCCTGCAACGCTTCTTGTTTTTTTTAACACGTTTTCGGACTGCTACGGGGCTGCCAGATAACCGCAGCTGCGATGTTGATGCCTGCTGCGGATCCTCCTTCTCTTCTGAGCTATTGCCAGCGGCACCCTCTTCCCCCAATGGATGCCAATCTGGGTCAACAACTGGGTCATCCATAACCTTCTCTTCAATTTCATCTGCACCTTCCTCTGTGTCACCGTGTAAGATGGCATAGTATGTGGGAAGGGGCACCTGAATTTCATCAGGGTAAGATTCTGGCTCAGTAGACTGCGAGGGCAATGTAGTGCTCTGGGTGAATGTACCAGCAGAATCATATAGCAGTGGCTGTGCATCAGTGCACTCCATGTCTCAGATTCATTTTGGACTGGGGAACTCAGGATTTCACTTGATAACCCAGGCATGGTATGTGAAAAGAGCTCCATGGAGTAATCTGAAGTGTGGCTTGCCGCATCCTTCACTTTTGGTGGGGGTGAAGGACACAAGGAAAGGTGTTGTTCCTGACCAGGAGCCTGCACTGACGACTCAGTGCTTGCATTTTTTGAAACTTCAGAAGAGGAGGCGATAGAGCTGGAGTCTGTTTCGGCAATGTAAGCCAAAACCTGTTCCTGATGCTCTGGCTTTAAAAGCGGTTTACCTACTCCCAGAAAATGGAGCCTTCCAGGCCTTCTGGAGCCAGACGATGACGCAGACTTAACACCTCCTGCCTTAGGTGCTATTGTGCTTTTGGCACTACCAGCAGATGCACCACCACCACCATCAGTACCAGCTGCCCCCCACGTCTGTGGCCTCTTCCACCATACTTCCTCATGTTTGGGAAAATAAACCAAAAATACCAGCAGATATATGGTACTGTATCAGAAGCGTACAGCTGTATACGGTGAAGGGGAAAATTGTAAATCTCCGTATATATTTCCGGAGTCACACACAGACGCTCACAGCCTCAGTATGGATTAGACCAGAATATAAAAAGCAGAAAAAGGGTACTGTATCAGAAGATACCAGGTGTATACAGTGTAGGGTAATTGTAAATCTCCGTATATATTTCCGGACTCACACACAGATGCTCACAGGCTCAGTATAGATTAGACCAAAATATAAAAGCAGAAAAACGGTACTGTATCACAAGATACCAGGTGTATATAGTATAGGGGAAAATTGTAAATCTCCCTATATAATTCCGTAGTCACACACAGACGCTCTCAGGCTCAGTATGGATTAGACCAGAATAGAAAAAGCAGAAAAAGGGTACTGTATCACAAGATACCAGGTGTATATAGTATAGGGGAAAATTGTAAATCTCCGTATATATTTCCAGAGTCACACACAGACGCTCTCAGGCTCAGTATGGATTAGACCAGAATATAAAAAGCAGAAAAGGGTACTGTATCAGAAGCGTACAGCTGTATACAGTGTAGGGGTAATTGTAAATCTCCGTATATATTTCCGGAGTCACACACAGACGCTCACTCTGTATGGATTTGACCAGAATACAAAAAGCAGAAAAAAGGTACTGTATCAGAAGATACCAGGTGTATATATTGTAGGGAAAAATTTCAATCTCCGTATATATTTCCGGAGTCACACGCAGATAGTCAGCTGTCAGCATGTATTTGTCCGTGATACCAGCCGGTGCACGGTAGTGTGTGAGGAGCGCACAGCTCTATACGGTGTGGGAAAAAATGAACGCTCGGTAACTGTGCAGAAAAAAAGAATAAAAGTATTAGAACTGTGTAAAAAGCAGTCTGCACAGCAGCGTACACACAGCAATACAGCTAGCAGGCAGCCTATTAACCAGCGCTGCTGCACACAAGAAAATCCTCCCCTGTCACTGCACACTAACTGTACAGCAAAATTGGTATCAGCACAAGCACATAAGAACTTCTCTTTCCAGCCCTAACTCTCTCCCTACCGATAAACAGCACCAGCAACCTCTTCCTACTGTTAAGATCGGCAGAAGAAAAATGGCGGTCGGCGGTCGGGGTCAGGCTTTTATAGACACTATGACGCCCCCCAAAGCAAGCCAATCACTGCAATGCCCTTCTCTAAGATGGTGGTGGCCGCTGCACATGTCATCTCGTTGCCCACAGTGTACGTCCTTGCTCATTGGCTGAAAAAATGCGCCTGCAAGCATTATGGGAAAACCAACTTTGGTGCTCGGGTCGACGACCGCATGGCCAACTTCACGCTATGGTCAGGTTTCGCCAAGCGGCAACTTTTGAATCTGACCTACCTGTTTCGCTCAACTCTACTCTTGAGTTTCTGTTTTCATTTCTCTTTATTTGCCTGTTATATTTGATTATTAAATTTGACCATCTTAATCCTTGCATTGCACTTTATTGGCCTTTTGCATTGCGTTTTATTCATATGACCAAATAGTTTTGATTTATTAATTACTTGGCATTTCATTAAGGAGTCTGTACCTTTCAGATTTTTTTCAGTCTTAATGTTGTACACGTGACCAACTTCCTGTTATACATGAACACGTCTTGTGCATCTCACACCTTATTTATTGACCACTTGGTTTTATGAATTGATTATGATATGCTAAATTATGTATTGCAGTGCACTTTACTTTGGATTATTAAGTAGTCAGCCATTTTGCACATCACTTTCAATATAAAATCAACATCTTCTGCTGGTCCCAGGAGCTTCCTATCCGGCATAACAGTTTTCCTGAAGCTCACCATACTTCCCCTCTGCTGTGACCCGGCTGACATCTTCCTCACAAGGGGATAGAGACATGACACTCAAAGTCTCTTCTGAGCCTTATGTCCAAGACTGTCCCGGCATTCATGTGACTTGTACTGCGAGAACCCTTCTGCTTCTGCTGCATCCATTTTCTTAGAACCCGTTGGCACTGTCATTATCTAGCACTTCCTAGAACTACCTTGAACACTTGACTCTCCTAGACTCTTCACTTAAGGCCAGGGTCACACTTGCGAGTGCAATGCGAGAAACTCACATCAACACCCGGCACTGCCGCCAGGACTCGTGACCGGAGTGTGCGGCTGCATGTATTTCTATGCATCTGAATGCTCCTGTCTGAGTGCCAGCGGCTGTGCCGGGTATTGAGGCGAGAGACTCAGGCAAGTTTCTCGCATTGCACTCGCAAGTGTGACCCCCGCCTAACTCTCCTCCACTCCTTAACTAACTGCAACTAGGAAGTGCTTCCCCTATAAATTAATCTAATCCCTCCCAACCAGTGATCTAATCCCATGAATTAATTGTACATTTTCCTGTGTAGTGCAAGCTCTATGCTTATGTTGGTAATGGTCTCCCTAGTGGGCAGACCCCCCGATTTCCAGGGACGGCCTTTGAGGCATAAAACCGGCCATTAGGATAAAATACTTTATGTTTTATCACACAAATAAACAACAAACATTAGCACATAACCCTTTTGTTGCCACAACGTCTTCCAGTCACCCCCTTACTTAAGCATTAACAGGCAGGCAGTTGCTAACTAACTGCCTATTATGCCCGGCACCAATCTCTGTTGGCACGGAGCGGTCACCCATCACTCCTGTCAATTCATTGGCTTCCATTGACATCATGCTGATAGAGCAGAGGCTTTTCTTCTGTTCTGCTCTGTTGATGGGGAGTGATTTCTGGCATCATGTTGATTGACAGCTGACTCCCCGCAGTACCTGGTTTATATTTATCTTCGTCCTTCTAGTCATCTTGACGCCAACCAGTGGAGTGAGATGGTTACACTCATCACTCTTTACACTGTGACCACTCCCCAGCACATTGATTGACAACTTGCTCTGCAGCATGTGTGTCGAGCAAGCTGTCAATGGAAGAGCTGGGGAGTGATAACAGTTTGGCTTGCTGTATAGTGAACAGTGAGTGTAACATCTCCAGGCAATGACTGAAAGAAAATAAACTTAATTTTCTCCTTGTAGCCACTGCTTAAATACATAGGTTTTTGAGCTTAAACCTTATTGGGAACAGTTAATCACATTCAGCATTAACGACATAAATGTATTGCATACAATTTATGGAACATGTTTATTACGTATAGAACATTGTAAGATTCATTTATTGATATGAAGAATATCTTTACACAATCTGCATTTTCTATACTAGTTTAGTATATGACACATTGTAGAAACAAAAAACAATTTTGACCGCCCTTTAGAAGGAATTATAAATACGTTAATTTAGCTTTAAATCCTTTTACTTGTTTTAAGTTGCCAAACATATTTAGAATATGGAAACGTGTGAGGACGAAAAGATCACATAGAGAAGTAAAAACCTACAAAAGTACGGTAATACAAATGGGTAAAACAAAATACTACTGCCTTATTACTCCTTAAAATTAGGTTTTATTATTAGAATACTGAAGAGTGGACATATATTACATAGATTAAGAACCACTGGGACAATAGAACAAACAACAGAAAATGAACTCGGCACTCAACTTTAGTATAGTGAGAATAAAGATTTTTATTCACAGTAGTAACACGAAACGTTTCGGTCCTATATCATGGACCTTCATCAGTCACAGATACTACTGGGAAGGGGGTTGATCCACATAGGGAAGAAAGAAAGGGCTGGATATAGCCTGTGTTGGTGGGGTGAGATGAGGAAGAGGACAATGCCTCTATTGCACTAGTAACCTGTTGTGAAGGAGTCCGGTAGTGAGGATAGGTCTCTGCATTGGACGCGGCACTCAGACTAGCGGTGGACACCGCGTCCAATGCAGAGACCTATCCTCACTACCGGACTCCTTCACAACAGGTTACTAGTGCAATAGAGGCATTGTCCTCTTCCTCATCTCACCCCACCAACACAGGCTATATCCAGCCCTTTCTTTCTTCCCTATGTGGATCAACCCCCTTCCCAGTAGTATCTGTGACTGATGAAGGTCCATGATATAGGACCGAAACGTTTCGTGTTACTACTGTGAATAAAAATCTTTATTCTCACTATACTAAAGTTGAGTGCCGAGTTCATTTTCTATTAGATACGGTGTGGGAACCTACTCTGGCACCTTCTTGGTTGTGCACACGGTTATTTTTTCAATAGAACAAACAACAGCCCATACAACAATCACATGTCAATGCTATCTCAGTGGTTCAAAATGATGAAGCTAGTGAAATTAAGACCAGTAAACTGCAATGAACATGAAACCATCCAACACACGGAAAGTTAATGGAAGCTGTGAGCTTTGTGCACTGTAAGAGTTTTCGGATGTGCTGGTATTCACCAGATATAATTAGACTCAGGAGGAACATGCCTGTCTTCAGTCCTTTTAGGTGAAGGTGTGTGCTGCCTGTTCTTGGTGCCTGTGGGCCTCATGGCATTCATAACATTGGCTCCATACCCTGAAACAACATAAATTAGAATTAGTCGCATGTTATATTTTCTTATTGAGTTTGTTATACACATAATAATGGGACTATCTGATTCTATACTGTATATATAGCTTCATAGATGTATATTAAAAGGTCTAAAAATTTCTAATAAAATGTACTTGTTTCAATCTCTCACATTTTTCAATAACTCTGCTTGTTGTCAGTAAGTAGGGACATTTATCATTTCAATTCAAAACACTTGATGCAACTGAAAGCTTGTCCTGAAACTGAAAGCTTGTCCTGAAACTGAAAGCTTGTGACTCCTGACTAAGTCATTTTGAAAGTGCTGCGTGTCTTGATTTGGAGCTTTCTTATAATAAACCCTGATATGATATAGAGGAAAAAAAAGGATCTCTCCAGCACACCAACGAGGTAAGTGCAAATTGTTCTTTATTCAGGCATAAAGTGCCAATTAAAAACAGGGAAGTGGATTAAAATCACCTGACACGTTTCTGGCGCGGTATTGCGCCCTTAGTCATATGCACTTTATGCCTGACTAAAGAACAATTTTCACTTACCTCGTTGGTGTGCCAGAAAGATCCCTTTTTTCCACTGTTTACGACTGTCTTCACCAGCAGGATCGGCACCCACCTGGTGTTCATTACTTCCAGCCTCAGTCTACAGCATTCAACGCTAAGTTGAATATCACTGACCCTCTACCCTAATATCATATATTAGGATATGGTCAGGAAATTTATTCAGCCTCAAAATGCAATCTGATATCAGCATGAGGTAGGGGCAGGGACCCTGATTCCAGCAATGTTTCAATTAGGTTATTGGGTGCAGCAGTTATAATAGGGATGAGTAGACCCTTGGAAGTTCGGGTTCTGGTACACAACCCAAACATTAGTCCAAAGTTCGGTTGGGGTAGCGGAACTAAACCTGAACTTGAACCAGAACCCGAGCCCCATAGAAAATAATGGAGACCCAAACGTTGGATCTGGAAAATCTCTGTCTCTCATCCCCGGAGCTCTGAACATTAAAACGGACTTCTGGGAGAAGTCCATCTTCGGAGTTTAGCACCAGACACTAACTGTCCGGTATGAACCCCAAAGTTTTAAGTTCAGGCTCGATCATCTCTACTTATAATAGAATCACAGTTTTCAATGCCGCAGATGTCCCTATGTATAACCCCAATCACACCACTGATTAGCAGCTGTGTACAATGTATGTAATTTGACAGAAAGCTGCCAATCAGTGATGGTGGAATGGTTGGACTAGGTCACCAGAGTGTAACCAAAGCGTAACCCACTTCTTCTTCAGGATACAAAAATGTATGGTTTTTGTTTCCTGAAGAAGTGGGTTACACTTGGAAACGCGCACTTGATGTTTCTTCATCAGCTGGCAGTGTGGATATGTGTAGCCCTGGTGTGTGAAGGCACACGCAGTACCCTGGAGGATGTGTGGAGAGATAGCAGTTTAATGCTAAATGAACATTCATTCCAACATGCACTTAGACACGCCCACAGGTTTTATAAGCTTGTGACATCAGCAGGGAGTGTTCAGTCAGAGAGTGTCCTGTCTTCAGTCAGTTCAGTTTGTCTGAGGAGACAGTCAGTCAGCGAGAAGTCTGTGCAGGAGAGAGGAGTGAGCTGCAGATAATTCAGACGCCTGTCTAGAGGACGGTAGAGGTTCAGAGACGTGCTCCTGCCTAAAAGTATTACTGGTATTCTGCTAGCAAGCTCTGGAAGGAACTAAGAAGGAACTGACTGATATATATATCTGTGAAGTGAGGGATGCTTATGCTACCAGCACGGGCAAGGCGAAAGGCACAGTGGTAGATATTGTGAGTGCTTTAGGATTGGAAGTCCTGCACTGTTAACCGGTTACTGGGACCGAAGCATCACCATAGCTTCATGCATGGTGGTAGAAGAACCAGATTTATTGGAGGGAACTACGCTTCATGCTAGTTGGACTCGTCATATTGGAAGTAAAGGAGGCCCCTAACTTGCCCAGCTGCTATCTCGAAATACATCCTCCTTGGATCAGCCTCCCTGGGACCTGCTTGAACATCTTACAAGTAAAGGTATGGAAAGACGCTGACCGTGTGAGACTGTGTTCTTTATCCGCACCCGACTTCACAAATCCCATAGACTTTGAGGGACCAGTCCCACCTGTAGGGGACCCGACATCTAGCTGCCTCACCATCCCCTCAGAGATCTACAGCAGCGCTGGTACAAATTACCAGAATACTACAGGTGGCGTCACGAACTGTATATAAATCTATCCCCTGTAAATATATCCCCAACATACGCCAGACCGCCAGGGCCACAGACCGAGCCACAGCTACCTGTGACAAAATCCCCATAGACTTTTACGGGCTCGGCTCTGAGTACCCCATTGCCCTGGTAACCCACAATTGTGGTGGCGGGTCGACACAAAAACTTGGCGTCACGAACAGGATGCGAAACTCGCGAAATTGCGAGCCCTGTGTGCCTAAGGAATTGTTTTTGTGAGAAAGGACTGTTTGCACTTTTGGCGCCAAAATCGCCATTTTTGTCGCCATATTCGCGCCCTCAGGCGCTGGAGAAGAAGGTGGGCGTACCTGTAAAAGCGCGCTGTTGCCTGGCTCCGCCCCCGGCTCTGACTCATCGGCAGGTCCTGCGACAGGAAGTGAACGCTCTGACATCAGAGCGCCTGCAACGAAGGTCCTGTCTCCACCGAAAAGGAATGAAGGAGATAGAGAGACGCTGGCGTGCCCTGAAACAGCGGCTGCTGAGGGACGCAGTGTTCTCTCCTACAAGCATAATGCCGTCTCCTGAATTCCCAAGTTCCCTGCTGAGGAAGGCTGAAGAGAAACCGGAGGCTGCCCCCAAAAGTACCGATCCTGATCCCACCGATGGAGCGGTGGAGGCAAAGGAGGTTGAGGAGGTACCGCCAGTTCCGGAACGCCCGCCCGGCCAGGAGGCCGCAGCAGATGATCAATTCCTGGTAGGGACACCGGCGGGGACCCAGCCGTCAATGATGGAGAGCGACTGGGAAGAGATGGAGCAGCGACAGCAGCAGGTTAGTGCGTCCTCAATTGAGCCATTGCGCACACCTGCTTCCTGCTCTGCATCACACCAGCATTGTGCGTCCTATTCCGCATCGCCCCCTGCGTACACCTCTGCATCGCAATCGGCGACCCAATCTACATCGCAAACTGCGGTTACAGCTGAATCGCCCCCTGCAACGCAAATTGAGACGCAGTCGGCGTCTCACGAGAAAGAGATACCCGTTGCGCCCCTGATGGTTCATACAAAGACTGTTGCGACCCAGACTCTGATCGCAGCACATGATCTGTTCGTCATGAGATCTAGGGATCATCGCATTGTTCCAGCCCCCGGGATGGAAAGTGTAACAGAAATTAATAAAGAGATGTGAAGAACGGTAGGACCCAGACAGGGTTTACCGCAGCTGAGAAGATGTATATAAGTTTTTATAAAAGTGAAAGTAGTTGTACCGTTAATATGAAAAATGTCTATTTGATACTTTGTGTATTTTTCTATGTTTAATGCAACGTTCAAGATATTCGTACCTCCCGGATGGGAAGAAGTTAATGTTTGTTGTTATGCATAAACAAAATTTTCTGTCTTCTTGTATTTCACAGCCCGGGAGTGCTGTCTTTTACCATGGGGGAATGTGTAGCCCTGGTGTGTGAAGGCACACGCAGTACCCTGGAGGATGTGTGGAGAGATAGCAGTTTAATGCTAAATGAACATTCATTCCAACATGCACTTAGACACGCCCACAGGTTTATAAGCTTGTGACATCAGCAGGGAGTGTTCAGTCAGAGAGTGTCCTGTCTTCAGTCAGTTCAGTTTGTCTGAGGAGACAGTCAGTCAGCGAGAAGTCTGTGCAGGAGAGAGGAGTGAGCTGCAGATAATTCAGACGCCTGTCTAGAGGACGGTAGAGGTTCAGAGACGTGCTCCTGCCTAAAAGTATTACTGGTATTCTGCTAGCAAGCTCTGGAAGGAACTAAGAAGGAACTGACTGATATATATATCTGTGAAGTGAGGGATGCTTATGCTACCAGCACGGGCAAGGCGAAAGGCACAGTGGTAGATATTGTGAGTGCTTTAGGATTGGAAGTCCTGCACTGTTAACCGGTTACTGGGACCGAAGCATCACCATAGCTTCATGCATGGTGGTAGAAGAACCAGATTTATTGGAGGGAACTACGCTTCATGCTAGTTGGACTCGTCATATTGGAAGTAAAGGAGGCCCCTAACTTGCCCAGCTGCTATCTCGAAATACATCCTCCTTGGATCAGCCTCCCTGGGACCTGCTTGAACATCTTACAAGTAAAGGTATGGAAAGACGCTGACCGTGTGAGACTGTGTTCTTTATCCGCACCCGACTTCACAAATCCCATAGACTTTGAGGGACCAGTCCCACCTGTAGGGGACCCGACATCTAGCTGCCTCACCATCCCCTCAGAGATCTACAGCAGCGCTGGTACAAATTACCAGAATACTACAGGTGGCGTCACGAACTGTATATAAATCTATCCCCTGTAAATATATCCCCAACATACGCCAGACCGCCAGGGCCACAGACCGAGCCACAGCTACCTGTGACAAAATCCCCATAGACTTTTACGGGCTCGGCTCTGAGTACCCCATTGCCCTGGTAACCCACAATTGTGGTGGCGGGTCGACACAGATATAGACCACGAACCTTCCATTTTTTATATTTCTTAGCTGCATGTAGGGAGAGAGCAGGAGCAGCTGGGTCCTAGGAAACCCAGTCAGATCTGCTTTCAGCCAGGAGGTTGACTTTTCCCTGTAATTAGAACTGATATTCTATCCACAATTACTAAGGAAATCAGCAATAAAAAGATTGTATTATTATGTTAAAATGCCACAAAAAGATATTTTAAGAAGTCTGTAAAATAAAACAAAAGATACAAAAAAATGGAAAACTAAAACAAACAAACAAAAAAGTCAGACTCACTGGTACTGGTTCATAATAAAAAAAAATATGTTCCGTATATAAAAAATATTTATAGGGAAAGGAGAACACAATTTTAAATGATTTTTAGCGGTCTTTTGTAGTCATAACAAAATAAAAAAATATATTAGCTTTCATTTTATTTTCACAGAAAATAAAACAAAAGAAAAAAAGGAATAAAAAGGCTATAAAAATGGACCCATGTATCACAAAAAAAGACAAAATGATTTAAATATCTGAATGAGAATTTTTTTTATAGCCAAAAAAGCACAAGTATGCTAAAACCCAAAATTGTGCATGGTTAGGAACTCGGCAAAATGGCTCCAGTCCTAAACTGGTTACTGACCTGTGGTTTAATAGTAGAAACTAGGCAGCAGTCCCCAGAGGACTTAGTAACATAATAACATAGATATTTAAGGTTGAAAGAAGACTTTAAGTCCATCTAGTACAACCCATAGCCTTACATGATGATCCAGAGGAAGGCAAAAAAAATCACGTGGCAAACCCTAAACTCCACAGTGGGGAAAAAATTCCCTCCCGACTCCACATAAGGCAATCAGACTAGTTCCCTGGATCAACGCCCTATCGAGGAATCTAGTATATATACCCTGTAATATTATACTTTTCTAGAAAGGCATCCAGATTTGTTCTATACTACTATGGCCCACTGATAGCATAGCCAACGTCTGTGATAAAAGCTATTCAATAAATAATATGTTTGGCAACTGGACTTAATCAGGAACATTAAAAAGTGTATCTGAAATATTTTTTGCGCCTTATGGATGGTAAAAATGTATTTATTTGGAGTACAATACAAAGGTCTGTGGAATATGGAGGTGTAGGCTAGACTAAGGACGATTGATAAAAAGTATTTCTGTTCCCTGTTACTATCAGAAGGTGACTTATACTTTAGAATTTCTGATGTAAAATTAATCGGAAAATGTAGACACAGCGCTGGCATTCGGTCTGATGCCTTTGCATTAATACAGAATCCTTTATTTAATGATTTTCTGGTTTATATGAACAGACGACTCTGCCAGCACTGGAACTCAAACTTCTTTTTCCCCCAGCAAAGTTCCATTTCTGGCTCTTTTAAAGTAGCGTCCTTGTTATGCTATTGCTCCGTCTATGTTATGACTCTTATGCGATGTCACTGTTTGCTCAGCATACTTACAGATTTGGTAAACAGTTCTGCACAGGCCATGAATACATAAGCACCGGCTTGTTTTAAGTCCTGTCACTCTCCATAATAGTACCTATCATTATCTGCCAGCATATCTGATTAAAAGCTTGCATTGGAAGGAAGCCAAAACTTCCCAGCCAGTCTAAACTTCTGTGGTGGTCTGGCCCCTCTTATGGAGGTAAAAAGGACCCTAACTCTAGGTTATTTTTCCTAACATTGGGAAATGGCAATTCACAGTCTGGGGTGTTTATGACAGATCTACATGGTAGAAGAAGGTTTTTCCATCGTTCATCCTCGCTAAGCATGTGGTTGTTTAATTGTCTGTATTATGGAATAAGTCATTTAACTACAGGGACCTGTCATGACTTGATGACTTTGTTTTGCTGAAATCAAAATAAAAACATGACATGAATACAGTCTGAGGCTACATTCACATGGCTTTATTTGCGGTATGTGTGAGGTCTGTGTGGTGCCAAAATGGGATTGGATCACTTTAGATGGACGCAGGAAAATCTTTCTCAAAGAGGTGGTTCTCTTGCTCCCCTCTTAAGTTTTTGGATCTGACTCTGTAGTGGAACACGACACAAAGGGGGAAGTTTCCTAAGGCTGGGATTTTATATATTAGTCTTAACCAGGAGCACACTGAAGTAAGATACATCAGATTTGGTGAAGGAATAGCGCTTAATAAATTTAGTACATCCTGAGCTGTGCACGCACCACAATCTGCAATCTATGCCAGTTATGAGCTGGTGTTTATTTCCGCTATCATTCAATTTTTGTGTAAATTATGGTTAATTTTTGGGGCCACTGTTGCCCCTATTGTTGGCCCCTCCAAGCCCCATTGAAAAGTGTTAGGAGAAGCATAAAAAGTTGCATAGCAAATCAAGCGTGCTCTGAAATGCCCAACTTTTTTATGCCAAAAAGCAACAGATGGTTAATAGTGATGAGTGAACGTGGTCGGATAAGGTGTTATCCGAGCATGCTCGGGTTCTATCCGAGTGTCTTGGGCATACTCAAATAATATGTTCGAGACCCCGCCGCTGCATGTCTCGCGGCTGCTCAACAATATATTGTCTCGCGGCTGTTAAACTGATATTGCCATCTGGAGACTCTTAAAAACGTTGGCCACTTTCTCTTGTTAGTGTAGCTTTCCTCATCTTACAAACTGACCAGCATTTCTCTCCATAAAATGGCTGCTGGTGGAGGAGCGTGTGACTTGACCTGTCCATCAGCCTCCTCCTCCACCCTGGATCTGTCTACAAATAGGAAGCTTGCTCAAGCCCGTACCGCAGTCAGGATGATGTGTTCACAGTGGTGAATATACTGCAAAATTAATTTTTTACTTATTTATATATATATATGGATGTGTCGCACTGCCTTGTGAGATGCAGAGCCTAGTATCTCGGAGGATGGTTCAGTCACGGTGGCTTCGATGGCTCTAACAATCCCTAGGTTAGGTGGCAATTATAAAGGGGGGAGATGACTGATATATGAGACTGTGAGTGATGTTGATGCCCGCAAGCGGTGAGGTCAAGGACAAAAGAATCTTACACCGGGGGTCCTGTGCAAACTTGAAAGCTGAACTTTACTGAAGATTGGTAACAATTCTTATATTTTCCAACATAACAGTCATGGGTAGCAGATATACTTTTTCTTACTGCGACTATCAAAGCCTTTTCTCGGTCCCGGCCTTGGGAGGATGGCAGTAAATTTCCATTAGACTAACGGTGCTGCAGTTAGGGGAAAGATTAACCGACCTTAATAGGATCAGAGTATCCAGGAAATCTGCTGTGCAGTTCTGCAGTCTCAGCACTCTGTTGCTGGAAAATGCAGGACACTCTGAATCAGGTGCTATTTGTACTTCCCGCTGGTCCCAAACGAGGAGCCCCAATTTCCTACCTCCTCTCACCACGGGAACCGCTCGTACCTCCCCGTTTTCAGTCTCACGCCCCCACCAACTGCCACTTGTTTCAAATCAGAAAAACAACTTGCAATGCCCAACAAAGGCAGCAGAGGGCAGCATAGTACTACTAGTGGTAATACCAAAACAAGACAGGAGAGGGCAGCATAATATTAAATAATTTACCTCCTCCCAAGGCAAAACAAGGAGCCGGTGTCACAATTGAAATCATGTAAGAAATAGAGCACACTTACCATATAACATACATTAATAATGGTTTTTCTGGTCACTATATATGAAATTTTTTTGGATAAATTATGAAGAAAAACAAACTGTCGTTTTCTGTTTTGTATGTACTATAGTCAGTTGGTGGGAGCAACTGCTATGCTGCTATTATAGGTGTGGGGCTTTAGTATTAAATAAGCCACTTTTTCAATTTTTGGATGTCAAAAACATATGCCATTGACTCCATGAGGTTTGTCATAAACAGGCATTGTATTGATAGTGTCTTTTTTACTGTATGACCTAAATTTATTAGGTAGTTTTAAATAACGTGAAACACATGTGGTAATGATCCTTCTAAACAACTTATTGTCGGAAACCTCACTGTCAACCATGTTCCTATGTAAAAAAACACATCCAGTCAAGCACTTGTGAACAGATCCTAAGGGAACATGGTTAAGAGCTAGCAATCCCCATCAGTGTAGGGAATAAATAGAATACTGAGCTCTTACTTACTTTTGTTACAGTATCTACCATTCCAGCCTTCCTTGCATTGGCATTTGTTGGGTTCAATGCAGGTTCCATGCGAACCACATGAGGGTTCACAGACAGCTGCATAAAAACAAAGCAAGGTACCGTAAATGCCAGCTATGCTACTCTCCATAATACGGCTGTCAATTTTACCAGAATTACTGCTATGGTCAGTTATTAAATGAAAACATATATGAAAACATACAATAAATGTATAACAAGTGAATATAATTAAACAAATTGCATGATTATACAACCAGTTATGTTTTAGTGATTATATTGTGAATAAAATCCATGATTAAAATTTATAACTTACGTTTTGAGCAGAGATCTCCTTGGTAGCCCTTGGAACATTTACACTTGTTCTTGCCACTACATTTTCCTCCATTACGGCATGGCTGTTGGCATTTACCTTAAAATAAACTCACAAAGTCATTCTTGAAACTTGATTTATATTTAAATGCCACTATCAGAGATTGACAACGCTACCTAAATGGTTAAACAGCAGCGATCAGCGTAATCTCTGGTCGCTGCTGTTATAGACACATGTGCAACACAGCTGGCATCTGCTGTACATGGAGCAGGCTAAGCTCCCAAGCCACCTCCATACTTGAGGACGAGGACCACAGTGTGGAAGTGCTGGTAAATCTATATGAGCTAAGTGATTAACAATAGTAATAATAATAATAGCAGCAGGGATAATAGGCAGTATACTTGTGTGCATGTGTCATGTCCCCTTACCCTACTGACTAACATCTTCTCAACACCACAACTCTCCATATATGAAATTTACAACTTATTTAACTTGTTAGTCTATTACTATATATTACTATAGTATTTTAGTCTATTACTAACCATTATTAAAGTGAACTTGCCATTTCATGAAAATATGACATAAATGCATGTACATTCCTTCTGTATATGTACGCCACGCTGTATGTTATTAGACAAAAAACTGGTATAGGTAGTGACATCATCTGTGAACTACTGCTAAAAGTAGGTAAGAAGTGCATGGGGAAATTAAAGAGTTAATTATGATGGTGGCCCAGAGCTGATTTACAGAGATAGAGTTCTGAGATTTCACAAATTAATGTGTAAGGAGTAAAAGTTGTGGCAGTGCAGAGATCAAGAAATGGGGAGAATAGGAGAGCGACTTTTAGGCTACGGTCACACTATCAGTATGTGATCAGTATTTTACCTCAGTATTTATAAGCCAAAACCAGGAGTGGGACAATCCGAGGATAAGTATAATAGAAACACGTCACCACTTTTGTATTTTTGCCCTACTCCTGAACGTGATTCAGATAGATCCCCCGGCGGAAGATTCCCTGTAATGAGGCAGATGGAAACACTGTGGATGCTGTCTGGCCCATGATTCGGCGGTGTCCCTCTTTTTGTGCGGGCATAAAAGTCAGGTCGGCCACAGTTTTGTGCACCTCTGAAAAGATGGACACCGCTGAACAGAGGCCAGACGGAATCCAGAGTAATTATGCTGCCTCATTATAGTGAATGGATCCCAAAGGGGATAATTTCCAAAATGAGGTCACTCATCTAGCACTTAGGGGCTCTGTATATGGAGTCTACAAACTATTCTAGGAAAATTTGCGCTCCAGGAGGCAAATAGCTGTCTTTGCCGAGTGTCGCCGTGTGGCTAAGCAGTACTGTTACAGCCACATATGAGGTATTTCCAAGTTCAGCAGAAATTGTGTGACAAATTTTGGTGCCATTTTTACCCATTTCCCCTTGTGAAAATGTACTGTAAAATCAGGGGCTAAAACAAAATGTTTGAAGTAAAAATTGAATTATTTTTTCTTCACTGTCCAATGGTATAAAATTCTGTGACACGCCCGTGGTGTCAATATGATCACTCCAACCTTAGATGAATTCACTGAGAGGTTTATTTGTAAAATTGGCTCACTTATACGGGGTTCTGCTGCTCTGCCACCTCAGGGACTCTCCTTATAGCTCATGGCACCCACAAACCATAACAGTAAAATCTGCACTAAATTATGGCGCTCCTTCCCTTCTGAGGTTTGCACATGTAGGGTATTGGATTACTCAGTAGAAATTGATCAACAAACTGAGAGGTCCACTCTATTAGTCCTGATCAAAATCACAAATTTGGGGGTAAAACAACATTTAAGTGGTAAAAATATAATTATTCTTTCTTCACCGTCCAATGGTATATATTTCTTTGAGGCACATGTGGTGCCAACATGCTCATTGCTCCCCTAGATGAATTCATTAAGATGTGTAGTTTGTAAAATTATGTCACTTATATGGGGGTTCTTCTAGCACCTCAGGAGCTCTGCCAATGTGACATGGTACCCTCAAACCATTCCAGCAAAATCTGATCTCCAATATGGTGCTTCTTCCTTTCTGAGCTTTGTACTATGCCTCACAAGTAGTTTTCAACCACATATGGGGTATCAGCGTATTCAGGAAAAATTACACAACAAATTGTATGGTCCATTTTGCTTCATTTACCTTTGTGAAAATGAAAAATTTGGGGTAAAACCAACATTTTTGTGGGAAAAAATTACTTTTTTTCATTTTTACAGTTCAACGTTATAAACTTCTGTGGAGCATCTAGGTGTTTAAACCCCTTTATTCCATCAGACGTACTATTCCGTCCATGTGACCCTGGACCTAATTCCCATGGACGGAATAGTACGTCATTGGCGATCAGCTGCGCTCCCGGGGGAGCGCAGCTGATCGCCGCCGGGTGTCAGCTGATTATCACAGCTGACACCCGTGACTGTGTGTCAAGAGCGGTCACGGACTGCTCCCGGCACATTAACCCTTGGCACACCATGATCAAACATGATCGCGGTGTACCCGGGGCACAGGGGAGGATCGCGCAGGCAGGGGGCTCCCTGCGCGCTCCCCTGAGACCCTCAGAGCAGCGCGATGTGTCGCGCTGTTCCGAGGGTCCGTCCTCCCTCCAGGTCCCCGGATCCAAGATGGCGCCGGGGTCCTGCAGGGAGGCGGCTTCCTCAGCGCCTGCTGAGAGCAGGCGCTGAGGAAGCCTGCAGCGATGCCAGAGCGATCGCTGGTGTGACAGAGTGCTGTGCACACTGTCACACCAGCGATCTGCTAAAATACAGTGATGTCCCACCCTGGGACAAAGTAAAAAAGTAAAAAAAATAAAAATAAAAAGTGGTAAAAAAATCATAAAAAAAAAAAAATATTCCCCAATAAATTCATTCTTTCCTGTAAATAAAAAAAAAAAACAATAAAAGTACACATATTTGGTATCGCCGCGTCCGTAACGACCCACCCTATAAAACTGTCCCACTAGTTAACCCCTTTAGTGAACCCCTTAAAAAAAAAAAAGAAAACGAATCAAAAAATCAATGCTTTATCATCATACCGCTGAACAAAAAGTAGAATAACACGCGATCAAAAAGACCGAGATAAATAACCATGGTACCGCTGAAAACGTCATCTTGTCCCGCAAAAAAACGAGCCATCATACAGCATCATCAGTGAAAAAATAAAAAAGTTATAGCTCGCAGAATAAAGCGAAGGTATCGCCATAATCATACTGACCCGAAGAATAAAACTGCTTTATCAATTTTACCACACGCGGAACGGTACAAACGCCTCCCCCAAAAGAAATTCATGAATTGCTGATTTTTGTTCATTCTAACCTCCCAAAAATTGAAATAAAAAGCGATCAAAAAATGTCACGTGCTCAAAAATGGTACCAATAAAAACATCACCTCGTCCCGCAAAAAATAAGACCTCACATGACTCTGTGGGCCAAAATATGCAAAAATTATAGCTCTCAAAATGTGGTGATGCAAAAAACTATTTTTGGCAATAAAAAGCGTCTTTTAGCGTGACAGCTGCCAATCACAAAAACCCGCTATAAATAGTAAATCAAACCCCCCTTTATCACCCCCTTAGTTAGGGAAAAATAATAAAATTAAAAAAATGTATTTATTTCCATTTTCCCGTTAGGGTTAGGGTTGCGGCTAAAGTTAGGGTTAGGGTTGGCGCTAACGTTAGGATTAGGATTAGGGTTGGGATTACGGTTAGGGGTGTGTTAGGGTTAGGTTTGTGGTTAGAGTTGGGACTAGGGTTAGGGGTGTGTTGGGGTTAGGGTTGGAGTTAGAATTGGAGGGTTTCTGCTGTTTACGCACATCAGGGGCTCTCCAAATGTGACATGGCGTCTGATCTCAATTCCAGCCAATTCTGCGTTGAAAAAGTCAAACGGTGCTCCTTCACTTCTGAGCTCTGCCATGCACCCAAACAGTAGTTTACTCCCGCATATGGGGTATCAGCGTACTCTGGACCACAAGAGTTATTGTGCAATTTGTCCTATTTCTTCTGTTACCCTTGGGAAAATAAAAAACTGGGGGCGACAAAATAATTTTTGTAAAAAAAAATGATTTTTTTTGTTTTTACGGCTGTATGTTATAAAACTTCTGTGAAGCACTTGGGGCTTCATAGCGCTCACCACACTTCTAGATAAGTTCCTTGTGGGGTCTATTTTCCAAAATGGGGTCACTTGTGGGGGGTTTCCACTGTTTAGGCGCATCAGGGGCTCTCCAAATGCGACATGACGCCCCAGACCATTCCATCAAAGTCTGCAATCAAAAACATCACTACTTCCCTTCCGAGCCCAGACGTGCACCCATACAGTCGTTTTCTCCCACATATTGGGTATCAGTGTACTCAGGACAAATTGAACAACAACTTTTGGGGTCCAATTTCTCCTGTTACCCTTGTGAAAATAAAATATTGGGGGCGAAAAAATCATTTTTGTAAAAAAAAAAAAGGATTTTTTTATTTTTATGGCTGTACTTTATAAACTTCTGTGAAGCACTTCGGGGTTCAAAGTGCTCACCACACATCTAGATAAGTTCCTTGAGGGGTCTATTTTCCAAAATGGGGTCACTTGTGGGGGGTTTCCACTGTTTAGACGCATCAGGGGCTCTCCAAATGCGACATGACTCCCCCAGACCATTCCATCAAAGTCTGCAATCCAAAACGTCACTACTTCCCTTCCGAGCCCCGACGTGCGCCCATACAGTAGTTTACTCCCACATATTGGGTATCAGCGTACTCAGGATAAATTGGACAACAACTTTTGGGGTCCAATTTCTCCTGTTACCCTTGTGAAAATAAAATATTGGGGGCGAAAAAAATCATTTTTGTAAAAAAAAAACAGATTTTTTATTTTACGGCTGTACGTTATAAACTTCTGTGAAGCACTTTGGGGTTCAAAGTGCTCACCACACATCTAGATAAGTTCCTTGAGGGGTCTAGTTTCCAAAATGGTGTCATTTGTGGGGGTTTCCACTGTTTAGGCAGATCAGGAGCTCTCCAAACACGACATGGCATCCAGCCAATTCTGCGTTGAAAAAGTCAAACGGCGCTCCTTCCCTTCCAAACTCTACCATGCACCCAAACAGTGGTTTACTCCCACATATGGGGTATCAGCGCACTCAGGACAAATTGCACAATAACTTTTGGAGTCTTGTTACCCTTGGGAAAATAAAAATTGGGGTGAAAAGATCAATTTTGTGGAAAAAATATGATTTTTTAATTTTACGGCTCTACGTTATAAACTTGTGTGAAGCACTTGGGGGTTCAAATTGCTCACCAAAGATCTAGATAAGTTCCTTAGGGGGTCTAGTTTTCCAAATGGGGTCACTAGTGGGGGGTTTCCACTGTTTAGGCACAGCAGGGGCTCTCCAAATGCAACATGGCGTCCAATCTCAATTCCAGCCAATTTTGGTTGGAAAAAGTCAAATGGTGCTCCTTCCATTCTGAGCTCTGCCATGCGCCCAAACAGTGGTTCCCCCCCACATATGGGGTATCAGCGTACTCAGGACAAATTGGACAACAAATTTTGTGGTCCAATTTCTCCTGTTAGGCTATGGTTCCACGGTCCGGAACCATAGCGCTTTGGACGGAGCGGAAATTCCGCTCCGTCTAAGCCCCGCCCCCTTTATGACGCGCGATCTTTCCGGAGGTGTTCAGGACACCTCCGGAACACCTCCGGAAAGAGCGCAGGGCTGCATAGCCCTGTGTTAATTATGTTGCGGCGACGCACCGTCGCCGCAATACGCGAGGACATGCTGCGGTCTGAAAAGACGCGCCGCATGTCCGTTTACGCAGGTTTGCCACCTGCGTATTGTTACGCATAGTGGAGACGGGATTTCTTGAAATCCCCTCCACTATGCTGTAACATCTGGACGCTGCGTGTTTGGCGCTGCGCCAGCGCACAGCGCCAAACACGCAGCGTTTCCTGACCGTGGAAACTCACCCTTACCCTTGGGAAAATAAAAAATTAGTGACTAAGAGATAATTTTTGTGGGAAAAAAATAGGATTTTTTATTTTCATGCCCGGGCATTATAAACTTGTGTGAAGCACTTGGGGGTTCAAAGTGCTCACCAAAGATCTAGATAAGTTCCTTAGGGGGTCACTTGTGGGGGGTTTCCACTGTTTAGGCTCATCTGGGGCACTACAAACGGAACATGACCCCCATCAATGTTTGCATTCCAAAACGTTACTGCTTCCTTTCCAAGCCCTGCCGTGCGCCCAAACAGTTTCCTCCCCCCCCACATATGGGGTATCAGCGTACTCAGGACAAATTGGACAACAACTTTTGGGGTCCAATTTCCTTGGGAAAAATCAAAAATTTGGGACTAAAAAATCATTTTTGTGGAAAATTGTTTTTTTTTTTTCACACCCAGGCATTATAAACTTTTGTGAAACACTTTGGGGTTCAAAGTGCTCACAACAGATCTAGATAAGTTCCTTAGGGGGTCTAGTTTCCAAAATGGTGTCACTTGTGGGGGGTTTCCACTGTTTAGGCATATCAGGGGCTCTGCAAACACGACATGGCGTCCAATCTCAATTCCAGCCAATTTTAGTTTGAAAAAGTCAAACGGCGCTCCTTCCCTTACGAGCTCTGCCGTGTGCCCAAACAGTGGTTTTCCCCCACATATGGGGTATTGGCGTACTCAGGAGAAATTGCACAACAACTTTATCTGCCCATTTTCTCCTTTTACCTTGTGAAATAAAAAAAAGTTTGTAAAAGATCATTTTGTGGCTAAAAAGTAAAATATTCATTTTTTCCTTCCCTTGCTTCACTCCTGTGAAAAAGTTAATAAATATTGAATTTTTTGAGTACCTTTAGGGTTTTTTCAAAATGTGTCAAGTTTTCGGTATTTTACCATATAGACCCCTCAAATGTGAACTTCAAATCGTGAGGTGAGTCCCTAAAAAAATGGACTTGTAAATTTTGTTGAAAAATGAGAAATCACTTGGTAAGCGTTGTGTACACACCTTAATAATACTTCTAATCTACCAAAAAATGTGGTTCAAATGCGCTGAGTCCACTAAGTTAGAATTTGGCTCAAATGTCAATGATTCTTGCTTTTGCCTGTCTGTCAAACATAGTTTTTCTAATGGGAAAATAGGAAATTCATTTGAAAATTGCAAAATTTTCAAAATTTTAGCCATATTTGCGTTTTTTTCAAAAATAAACGCAAGGTATATCGAAGAAATTTTACCACTAACATGAAGTACAATATGTCATGAGAAAACAATCTCAGAATCGCGAAGATCCGTTGAAGCGTTCCAGAGTTATAACCTCATAAAGAGACAGTGGTCAGAATTGTAAAAATTGGCCCGGTCATTAACGTGCAAACCACCCTTGGGGGTGAAGGGGTTAAGGTGCTCATCACACATCTACAATAGATACATTCATTGAGTGATCTAGTTTCCAAAATGGGGTCAAATGCGACATGGCGTCCACTAATGATTACAGCAAATTTTGCGCTCAAAAAGTCAAATGGCATTCCTTCGCTTCTTAGCCCTGTCTTGTGCCCAAACAGTAGTTTTCCTCCATATATGGGGTATCAGCATAGTCAGGAGAAATTTCACAACAAATTTTATGGTGCCTTTTCTCCAGTCTCCCTTGTAAAAATGCAAAATTTGGGGCTAAAAGAACATTTTTGTGGGAAAAAAGTTACTTTTTATTTTCAGGGCTTTACATTATAAACTTATGTGAAGCACAACACATTTTGGAGTTCATTTTCTCCTGTTACCCTTGTGAAAATCAAAAATTTGGGGCTAAAGAACAATTTTGGTGAAAGAAGTAAAATGTTAATTTTTTCCTTCCATATTGCTTTAATTCCTATGAAGCACCTGAGGGGTTAATAAACTTCTTGAATGTGGTTTTGAGTACTTTGAGGGGTGCAGTTTTTAGAATAGTGTCACTTTTGGGTATTTTCTGACATGTAGACACCTCAAAGTCACTTCAAATGTGATCCCTAAAAAAATGGTTTTGTACATTTCGTTCGTAAAATGAGAAATCGCTGGTCAACTTTTAGGCTATGTGCACACGTTGCGCAAATGCTCTGTAATTTTGTGCAACTACCCGCCGCGGGTAAAACGCATACGTAATTAGTATGAGTTTTCCCGCAAAACACAAGCATTTTGCAAGCGTTTTTAGCTTACAGAATGCTAGCATTTTCCAAGCGATCTGTAACATCGCTTGGAAAACTGATTGACAGGTTGGTCACACTTGTCAAGCATAGTGCTGACAAGTGTGACCAACTGTTTAATAATGAGTAATGTAAAAAAAAATAAAAAATATTGATATTCTCACCTTCCAGCGTCACTCAACCGCGACGTCACAAAGGTCATTCTCGCAATGCATCCCTGGGAACGGAACTTGCCGGCAGCGTCGCTGAGGAGCGGGAAGACTCCCGGGGCCGCCGGAAGGTGAGAATATCAATATTTTTTATTTTAATTCTATTTTTGACAGAAATATGGTACCCAGGGCCTGGAGGAAAGTCTCCTCTCCTCAAGACCCTGGGTACAAAGCGCACATGAGGCGCTCACTTCACGCATGGTGGGCATAGCCACATGCATGATGTGAGCGTTTCAATGTAATCCTATGGTGGCATAATCGGCGTGATTACGCAAAAAGAATGGACATGCTGCTTATTTTTGCACAAAGCGATTACGCTCCGCAAAAATACGCAGCATGTGCACAGCAATGCGTAATCCCATAGGATTGCATGGGATGTGTTTTCGAAGCGTTTTTTAAGCGATAAAAAACTCTACGTGTGCGCATAGCCTTAACCCTACTAAATTCCTAACAAAAAAATTATGTTTCAAAAATTGGCCTGATGTAAAGTAGACATGTAGGAAATGTTATTTATTAACTATCTTGTGTGACATAGCTCTGTGATTTAAGGGCATACAAATTAAAAGTTTAAAAATTGCAACATTTAAAAAATTTTCATCATATTTCAATGTTTTTCACAAATCAATGCAAGTCATATCAAACAAATTTTGCAACTATCATGAATAACAATATGTCACGAAAAAACTATCTCAGAATTAGTGGGATCCGTTGACGCGTTCCACAGCTATTACTACATAAAGTGACGGTGGTCAGAATTGTAAAATTTGGCTTGGCCATGAAGGTGAAAACAGGCTTGGGATGAAGGGGTTAAAGGGAACCTGTCCTGTCTATTAACATTTGATTCCTGGGTACCATACATTCAATACTGTGTCAGTACACTGTCATAATGCTATTACCATACATATTACCTCTTTATCTGCAGGTTATTAACATTATTAGACTTCCTTTTATAGGGATTTTAATGCTGTTAACCTGCAGATTAAACCTAAAACTGCAGGTTAATAGTATTTGGGGACATGATAGGTTCCCTTTAAATATCGACACATGATCATCACATTGGGATTGTTGAACATCTCCCTTAGCAATCATAGCCATTAATATCGGGTTAATGCATTAAACTCTTCCATAGTGAAGCGTGCTTTTCAGCACTTCATGGCCATATTCTGTAGATTTATATGGCCTTTTGCTTATCTACTAAGCTGTTTCTCCTAGATTTTCTACTTTACAATATTCACCTTTCAGCAACTGATGTAGACAAAATGGGTAAATCTGCTAATTCTAAGGACTAGCCCACATACTTTTGGCCACTTGCTAATTATAAGAGCTAGCCCACATACTTTTGGCCACTTGCTAATTATAAGAGCTAGCCCACATACTTTTGGCAACCTGCCAATTATAAGAGATAGCCCACATACTTTTGGCCACCTGCTAATTCTAAGGACTAGCCCTAATACTTTTGGCCACCTGCTAATTATAAGGGCTAGCCCACATACTTTTGGCCACCTGCTAATTCTAAGGACTAACCACATACTTTTGGCCACCTGCTAATTATAAGGGCTAGCCCACATACTTTTGGCCACTTGCCAATTATAAGGGGCTGTGCACACATTGCGGATTTGCCTGCGGATTTTTCCTCGCCGAAACCGCACCTCTTGGCAGAAAACGCAGGCGCGGTTTTGACTCGGTTTTGGCGCGGTTTTGACGCGGTTTTTCATGCTTTTTCTCATGCGTTTTTGTATGCGGTTTTGACAGCTAAATAAAGATATGTTGTTTAACAAAAACAAAGATTTGTGATGTCGTTTCTTGTCCAACCTCCTCTTTTACATTTGTCCAACCCACACTTCATTACACACACAGATAGAGATAGATAGATAGATAGATAGATAGAAAATACATAGATGGGATAATAGATAGTTAGAAATATATATAGAAAGACAGATATATAGATAGATAGAAAGATATATAGGTAGATAGATAGGTAAAATGGTACATAAATAGTTAAAGACCCACGCGCACACACACACAAAATCTTAACGCAATATAGTTAAAAAAAAAAATGGAAAAAAAATGGCGTGGGCTCCCGCGCAATTTTTTGCGCCAGAGGGGGAAAGCCGACAGGGACAATATTTCCAGCCTGGGAAGGGGTTAATACCCATGGATCTTCCCAGGCTATGAATATCAGTCCGCATAGTAACATAGTAACATAGTTATTAAGGTTGAAGGAAGACTTTAAGTCCATCTAGTTCAACCCATATCCTATCCTAACCTGCCCTAACATGTTGATCCAGAGGAAGGCAAAAAAAACCCAAGTGGCAAACAGTAAGCTTCACATTGGGGAAAAAAATTCCTTCCCGACTCCACATACGGCAATCAGACTAGCTCCCTGGATCAACGCTGTATCTAGGAAACTAGTGAATATAGCCTGTAATATTATACTTTTCAAGAAAGGCATCCAGTCCCTTCTTAAATTTTAGTAGGGAATCACTCATTACAACATTATACAGCAGAGAGTTCCATAGTCTCACTGCTCTTACAGTAAAGAATCTGCATCTGTGATTATGGCTAAACCTTCTTTCCTCCAGACGTAGAGGATGCCCCCTCGTCCCCGTCACAGGTCTAAGAGTAAAAAGATCATTAGAAAGGTCTTTGTACTGTCCCCTCATATATTTATACATTGTAATAAGATCACCCCTAAGCCTTCGTTTTTCCAAACTAAATAACCCCAAGTGTAATAACCTGTCTTGGTATTGCAGACCCCCCAGTTCTCTAATAACCTTGGTCGCTCTTCTCTGCACCCGCTCCAGTTCAGCTATGTCTTTCTTATACACCGGAGACCAGAACTGTACACAGTATTCTAAGTGTGGTCGCACCAGTGACTTGTATAGAGGTAAAATTATGTTCTCCTCATGAGCATCTATGCCTCGTCTAATGCATCCCATTATTTTATTTGCCTTGGCAGCAGCTGCCTGACATTGGCCACTAAATGTGAGTTTGTCGTCCACCCATACACCCAAGTCTTTTTCAGTGACAGTTTTGCCCAGTGTTTTACAATTAAGCACATAATTATACATCTTATTTGTTCTACCCAAGTGCATGACCTTACATTTATCCCCATTAAAGCTCATTTGCCATTTATCAGCCCAAGCTTCTAGTTTACATAAATCCTCCTGTAATATAAAATTATCCTCCTCTGTATTTATTACCCTGCAGAGTTTAGTGTCATCTGCAAATATTGAAATACTACTCTGTATGCCCCCTACAAGGTCATTAATAAATATGTTAAAGAGAAGCGGCCCCAATACTGACCCCTGTGGTACCCCACTGCTAACCGTGACCCAGTCCGAGTGTGCTCCATTAATAACCACCCTTTGTTTCCTATCCATGAGCCAGTTCTTAACCCACTTACACATATTTTCCCCTATCCCCATTGTTCTCATTTTATGTATCAACCTTTTGTGTGGCACTGTATCAAAAGCTTTTGAGAAGTCCATGAACACCACGTCCACTGCATTCCCTTGGTCCAGTCCTGAACTTACCCCTTCATAAAAGCTTATCAGATTAGTCTGACAAGAACGTTCCCTCGTAAACCCATGCTGATACTGTGTCATGAGGTTATTCAGCCTCAGATACTCCAATATAGTATCCCTTAAAAAACCCTCCAGGATTTCACCCACAGTAGATGTTAAGCTCACTGGCCTATAATTTCCAGGTTCAGTTTTTGCCCCCTTTTTGAATATTGGCACCACATTTGCTATACGCCAGTCCTGTGGTACAGACCCAGTTATTATGGAATCTTTAAAGATTAAAAATAATGGTCTATCTATAACTGTCAGGGTGGATAAAAATCATGATTTTTTAAAAAAAATCAAAAAAATCGGATTTTTTTGAATTAAATCGGATTTTTTTGATTTAAATCGGATTTTTTTGATTTAAATAGGATTTTTTAATCAAGTTGTACACAAGCAAAACTTTGTCTTTTTGCAAATCAAATTATTTTACACAAATAAAAATATTAAAACAGTTGATGATTATGAAACCTAATAATTTTTATTTGCACTATTAAACAATCAGAATTGAACAACTTTGTCTTTCAAATATTTTGTACAAGCCGCTCTTTCTTTGTCGTATACAGCCTGAAGATGTTTTCCTGAGATATCAAATCTACTTGGTGGTTTGTAGCCTGGTCTTATTCCTTCGATTATTTGTACAAACAATGGGTGTTCAACTAGTCGGAAAGAAGAATTGGTTGCAAATATGAATTTAGCAATTAATTCATCAAAATGTTCTTTCTGGCTCGTCGTAGTCTTTAAGAGGAATTTTTCTACACTTTGCACGCAAAGTTTTTTGTTGGGCTGCTTTGTTGAAGTTGTACCGAGATATTGATTGTCACGTGCAGCACAAGCCATATTTGACCCTGAAAGCACAGTAATTAAAAATATAATTCGACTGCGTATTTGAAGAAATATAACGCAAATATTTTGAAACAAACTTTTTGAACAATGTAATGGTCCTCGTCCTATAAGGGCTGTCTCAAAAGTTATGCTACTCAAGTTTCCGGTGAAGTTGCTGTAATACTAGTAATATCAGAGCAACTGAAAAAAATTATGTCACAAAAGTTTTAAAAATGTTTTTTTAAAAAATGGTCAATTTGGCAGACTTCAAAAGTGAATTGTAGCCTACAATAAAAAAAAAATAGGCGTATACACACTCTTTTATTTTTACTTAACGTTAATCTTCTGTGAAATATTGCCTTAACATAAATTAAAATTCTATACTCCAGAACTAGTGCTAGAAATTTTTCTTTTCATAGACTTTAACCATCCCAGTAAAACGTTTGTTAAAATAGGTTGTAATTGCCAGACTTACCACTAGTGCTAGGGTCCTGGTGCATAAGAAGCTGTGGGGGTTCATTGACATTAGTTGTATCACTATCAACATCTTCATTTCCCTTCTGGTTGCAGTTTTAATAATGTGATTTCAAACGGCAAACAAGTCCTTGGATATCCTTTTGACAGTATTTGCACTTTGCTCTCCCACCTTTCTTTCCAAGCTCTGCTGGCATCTCAACAAAATGAACCCAAATAGGGTCTCTCTTACGACCTGCCATGGCTCGCACAGATCACTTCTGAAGTTTGATTGTTACTACAGCCAAGTACTGCTGACTGACTATCCAACAAGTTTGGGCATGTCAACTGAATGGAAAAAGAAACTGAAACCAAGCTACAGAAAGTGAAACCAAGCTAGAAGTGTGGAGTTAATTGAACAATGATTGAAAGTTTTAGATTTTAATCGTGATTTATATTAAAAAAATCTTTTGATTTAAATCAGTGATTTAAATCATGATTAAAATCACGATTTAAATCGATCTTATTTAAATAGAAAAAAATCATTTGATTTAAATCATGATTTAAATCGTTGATTTAAATCGGCGTGATTTAAATCAATCCACCCTGATAACTGTACTTAATTCCTGCAGTACTCGGGGGTGTATCCCATCCGGGCCCGGGGATTTGTCAACTTTAGTGATTTTTAGACGCCGCCGTACTTCCTGCTGGGTTAAGCATGTGACATTTAATGGAGAAATTTTTTTTATCTCTGATCATGTTATCTGTCATGGGATTTTCTTGTGTAAATACAGTTGAAAAAAAGTCATTTAGCATATTGGCTTTTTCCTCATCCTCATCCACCATTTCACCCAGACTATTTTTAAGGGGACCAACACTATCATTTTTTAGTTTCTTGCTATTTATGTAGTTAAAGAATATTTTGGGATTATTTTTACTTTCTCTGGCAATGAGTCTCTCTGCCTCAATCTTTGCTGTCTTGATTTGCTTTTTACAGAATTTATTCAGTCTTCTGTATTTATTTAATGCCTCTTCACTACCTACTTGCTTTAATTCCCTAAACGCTTTCTTTTTGTCCCTTATTGCGCCCCTTACAGCTCTATTTAGCCATAGTGGTTTCCTCCTAATTCTAGCATGTTTATTCCATAGGGTATATACTGTGCACAGGTCCTATTCAGGATACTAATAAACGTCTCCCATTTTCTTTGTGTATTTTTATGTCTCAGGATATCGTCCCAGTTTATTGCACCAAGATCATCTCTCATCCGTTGGAAATTTGCCTTCCTGAAGTTTAGTGTCCTTGTAACCCCTCGACTACACATCTTATTAAAGGATACATGAAAGCTTATTATTTTGTGATCACTATTACCCAAGTGACCCCCAACCCTTATATTTGATATGCGGTCTGGCCTGTTGGATAATATTAGGTCTAGCAGTGCCCCCCCTCTTGTTGGGTCCTGAACTAGTTGTGAAAGGTAATTGTCTCTCATAGTTGCCAAAAACTTATTACCTTTGCTGGAACTACAGGTTTCTGTTCCCCAATGTATTTCAGGGTAGTTGAAGTCCCCCATAATAATGACTTCTCCTTGAGTTGCTGCTTCATCTATTTGCTTTACGAGGATATTCTCTATTGCTTCCATTATTTTAGGAGACTTATAACAAACCCCTATCAATAATTTATTATTTTTCCCCCCTCCCCTAATCTCCACCCACAGAGACTCTACATCTTCATTAGATTCACAGATATCACGCAGGATGGGTTTTAAGGATGATTTTACATATAAACACACACCCCCACCTCGCTTATTTTTACGGTCATTTCTAAACAGACTATAGCCCTGTAAATTAACCGCCCAGTCGTGGCTCTCATCCAGCCAAGTCTCAGATATCCCCACCATGTCATAATTATGTTCCAACAAAATTAATTCTAATTCCGCCATTTTGTTGGTGAGGCTTCTAGCATTAGTATACATGCACTTTATGTATCTCTCTGAACCTCTATTCTTTCTTAAATTATTAACTGTTCTAACCCCACCCCCCATGCCACCCCCACCCCCAATTTCATTATTTGTGCCCAGGTCTCTATCTGTACTGCCTTCCCCTCCTATAAAATGAATACCCTCCCCCCCAGTCCCTAGTTTAAAGACTCCTCCAACCTTCTAGCCATTTTCTCCCCAGCACAGCTGCACCCTCCCCATTGAGGTGCAGCCCATCCCTAGCATAGAACCTGTAGCCAACTGAGAAGTCGGCCCAGTTCTCCAGGAACCCAAACCCCTCCTTCCTACACCAATTCTTGAGACACTTATTAACCTCCCTAATCTCCCGTTGCCTCTCTGGTGTGGCACGTGGTACCGGCAGTATTTCAGAAAATACCACGTTGGAGGTCCTTGCTTTAAGCTTGCAGCCTAATTCCCTGAAATCATCTTTAAGGACCTTCCACCTGCCTCTAACTTTGTCATTTGTGCCAATGTGCACCATGACCGCTGGGTCCTCACCAGCCCCTCCCAGTAATCTGTCAACCCGATCAGCGATGTGTCGGACTCGAGCGCCAGGTAGGCAGCACACTGTTCGACGATCCCTGTCTTTGTGACAGATTGCCCTATCTGTTCCCCTAATAATAGCCTTCACTGGCTATTAAAATAGGGGGACCCCCCATAATAATGACGTGGGGTCCCCCGATAATTTATAGCCAGAAAGGCTAGGCAGACAGCTGTGGGCTGATATTCATAGCCTAGGAAGGGGCCATGGATATTGGCGCCCCCCCTGGCTAAAAATACCAGCACCCAGCGCCCCAGAATGGGCGCATCTGTACGATGCGCCAATTCCGGCACTTAGCCCCTCTCTTCCCACTCCCTGTAGTGGTGGGATATGGGGTAATAAGGGGTTAATATCACCTTGCTATTGTAAGGTGATATTAAGCCCAGTTAATAATAGAGAGGCGTCAATAAGACGCCTATCCATTATTAATCTTATATTAATAAAGGGTTAAAAACACACACACATAAGAATAAATTATTTTAATGAAATAAAACACAGCACAGTTTTCATATCTTTATTAGGCCTCTTTCACACATCCGGTGTGCGCCTGACGGCGCCCCCGGCATTTAGCCGCAGCGCCGCATCAGAGAACCTGATGCGCCGCTTGCGGGTTTTTTTGCATTGACTTGCATTAGGGCCGGATGGCGCCGCATGTCAATGCGTCGTATGCGATTTTGTCCGGATGCGGCGGAAATGTACATTCCGGCGGCCGGACAAAACGCAGCATGTAATGTTTTTTTTTTTTGCCGGATTCCCCTGATATCTCCGGGCATCAGAAACCATCCGGCAAAAAAACGCATGCGGCGCAAGCGGCACATCAGGTTTTCTGATGCGGCGCTGCGGCTAAATGCCGGGGGCGCCGTCAGGCGCACACCGGATGTGTGAAAGAGGCCTTACACGCTCAGATCCAAGCGATGCCCTCGATCTCCTGTAATAAAACATAAAAAAATAAAACAACCGTATACTCCCTGTCCGACGCAGTCCAATTAATAACGAGTGTCCCACGACGGTTTCCCCTATAGAACGGTGACATCAGGTGATGCCACTGCTCTGTAGGGCCTCCCAGTGATGCACTGACAGGAGACAATGGCTCCTGCAGTGCATCACTGAGGTTACCTGCGTTCATTTTCTCACTTTATGGCAATGCTGCGTGGGAATTTTCTCACCCAGCATTGCCGTGAGAGAATGAATGGAAGTGACGTCATTCTCTCCCGGGGGCAGAGCAGTACACTGATCGATGGCGTCGGGGAATAGGTGAGTATATACTCGATGTTCTGTGTTGTATGTCATTGTATGTTCTGTATGTCATGTGTATGTTATATGTTGTATGTCATGTGTATGTTACATGTTCTGTATGTCATGTGTATGTTATATGTTCTGTATGTCATGTATGTGTTTTTTTTTTACATTCAGCACATTAGCCGGATGATGGGACTACTACTGTCCCATAATTGGCTAATGTGTCAGTCACTGTCACTGTAGCAGGCATAGCCGGATGGGACTTGTAGTCCCATACGACGATGCATGCATACGCGGAGACACACACACAGCCCCGCACACACACCGATCACGCACACAGCCCTGCACACCGCCGCACATACACCGATCCCGCACACAGGCCCGCACACCGATCACGCAGACACCGGCACACAATCACCGCCCACACACATAGCGCCGCACACTATACATGCCCACGCACCGCCCACACACATAGCCCCGCACACTATACACGCCCACACTCGGCCCACACACTTCCCTCCTCCCGAACTGCAGCGGTTTCACCCGCAGCAAAACCGCAGATCTTTTTTAGACCTGCGGTTTTGCTGTGGAAGTGCCCGACTCAATGCAAGTCAATGGGCGCCGAACCGCTGCAGTTCCGCACAAAGAATTGACATGCTGCGGAAAATAAAGCGCGGCGAAACCGCGCGTTTTTTTCCGCAGCATGTGCACAGCAGACCTGCGGTTCCCATTGGATTACATTGGTAGTGCACTGTGCTGCGGGTTGGATGCGTTTCCGCACGTTGAAAAACGCAGTGGAAACGCATCTAAAAACGCAAAGTGTGCACAGGGCCTAAGGGTTAGCCCACATACTTTTGGCCACCTGCTAGTTAAATGGGCTAGCCCACATACTTTTGGCCACCTTGCTACAAGATTAAAATGGGCTAGCCCACATACTTTTGGCCACCTGCTAGTTAAATGGGCTAGCCCACCATACTAATGGTCTATGCCATGTTTTGTAATCAAAAAGACAGTCATAGTTAGTAACCTACACATATTGTAAGAATAGTGCTGTCATGATACTCCCGTGCTCATGTGACAATACAGTGATACATTACATTATTGAAAGTGGCGTGACTAGTTTATTCAATATTTATCTGTAAAATAATGAAGAAGTGTCTGGTGGCTAAAAACACACATAAAAAAAGTTCAACTTGTGTGCACTAGGCGAGGTTGAGATGTGATAAGGGTACGTTCCACCTTGGTCCACCACTAAAATCAAACATGCAGGAAGGGTCCCAGGCACCTCCAGCTACATTTTCTAATGCTTTATCATGTAGCAAAAATGCACTTAACACTACAGCAACTTTCGGCATGCAGTTTGAAAAAGCTCTGTATTTTACAGTTGTGTGCTTTTGTGCTTCACAATAAAGCATTGAATAAGGTAGGTGGCATTGTCTTGGACCCTTTTTGCATATTTCAGTTTAATATTTCTAAGTATTTGTTTAAAAAAAATCCTGTATTTGTTGTTCAATATTGCAAATTAGTTTGAGAAGCGTCTACCTTTCTAAACGCTAAATACTGTACTTCTATACAAAGATGTTACTACAGCGGAGGCTAAATGTAAGCTTATTGGCGTAGAAGCTGATAGGAAAATGTGAATACATTTGTGCTTCAAACATCACCCAGTTACAGTGGCATGTGTGAAAGGCTTTGATGCCAAACCTCTGAAAATTCTTTGATCTTGACATAAATAAAAGCAGCTTGAAAGCTGCAGTGGGGGGTTACAATTTATTACATTTTAACCTAACACAGACAAAGGAGACATGAATTGCAGAATTTCGGCATAGTGGGTTCTGGTCACATACTTGTTTCACACTGATCTCCTTCGTATCCTGATGGGCAGATACATTCCCAGGGTAGAAGCATGTTCCTCCATTCAGGCAACTTGTAGTACAGTTTGCTGTATACAGAAATGAAGAAGAATACATGTATGGTTTCTTAATTTCTTAAATGTACTGTATCTTCTTATCCTAACATGAAAGATAACTTGGATGTGGTTTCCTACCAGTGTCGGACTGGGATGCCAAGGGCCCACCAGTAACATTGACTTTGGGGGGGGCCCACTTTTCACCCAATACAAATATTAGACTACCCTTGTTTACAAACTCTGTATAATAGTAAACTAGGTAGTTTGGTTAATGAATGATGAGATGCCCCTTTTTCACATGTAAAGCACCATGTAATAAATGGTGCTATAAAAATGAATAATAATAATAATAATAATAAGATGCTGCTTTTTTTCTGTACAGAGTGAATCAAGGGAATTATGCCAAGTATTGCCCATACAGTGGGATTGGTGGCCCAGATCTGCCCAGGGGCCCACCGGAGGATTGCCCTGTTCCCCTATAGGCCAGTCCGAACCTGTTTCCTACTTACCCTACTGCTGCAGTGATTATATGCCAATATTAATAACATCAAAATACTATCATTTGTTTGATGTTTATAAGATTGTATTCTATCATCCCGATCCAGAAAGCTAAACTACACGCTAATTATATGCTTTACTTAGAAGCTTACGGTACACGACAAAGCGCACACTATGGGCCCAATTCATCATTGTATTTTCAATCAGCGAAATTTGTGACAAAATCATCAAAGGATTTGGCCCTTTTTTTCAAGTTGTCTCTTGTTCTTTTAATTAGTTCTCTGAACTTTATGCCAGTGTGGCTTTTCCGGATTTCTTAGATTCATTAAGTTCAACTTTTTTAAAAAGTTGCATAGTTTTATGTATAGCAATTATTTTCATGAAAGTTTTGCCTTTTCTAAGAATTTAAGAGAAGTAGGAGACAGACGTTCTGGTTGATCTCACTGCTGTGATAAAGGAGAGGCTCACCGTGTGGTAATAGTTCAGGAAGCCGTTATTAATTACCGTAAGCGTATTCGTACCGAACCTTCTCTCAAACACTGAACTACATGATGTACGGTAGTTATGTAGCTGAGTTTTGAGAAAAGCGTTAATAACATGTGGAAATATTCCTTTTTCACAGCAGCACAAGAACATCGGTCTCCTAATTCTCCTCAATCTACATGCAGAAGAAGATCTTTTTTTTATATGCAGACATTACTGCAAGAGCTAAATAATATATGGACGTTTATTGGAGTTGTGACATGCACAACCATATCAGGTGTGTAACCTCCTCACCCCCCCCGATTTCACTTTTAAACTTATATTATCTTATTGCATTACCCTATGTGCGCTTATGTCCTCTTTCCTTTAATTTTGAAGAATTTGATGTAAATAACAGCAATGAATGCCACAAGCCATTAAAGAAAACTGATTTAAAAATACCCCCTCAAATAATGAACCAGGTCCTGTAGGTTTATTCGTCTTTTTCACAATATCCTATGCTACACACATCTTCAGTACAATGTATGCTTGTTAGTCACTACATAATGCTATGCTCGAATTATAAGAAGAGATGACGTCTTGTCAGCAGCAATGATCATAAATGAAAGATGTTTCCATATATAACATATGGAAATACAGTACAGACCAAAAGTTTGG
>JARQOD010000004.1:218065336-218094001 GCA_033576555.1 Oophaga sylvatica
CATCTATTTGTTTTGTTTCAAATTCATTGTGGTAATGTCTAGAACCAAAATTAGATAAATGTTGTCTCTGTCCAAATATTTATGGACCTAACTGTAGTATATAGCAGGGTCCACATAGTATATTGCGCAGCCCACATAGTGTACAGCGCGGCCCACATATTATATAGCAGAGCCCACATAGTATATAGCAGGGCCCACACAGTATACAGCAGGGCCCACATAGTATACAGCAGGGCCCACATAGTATATAGCAGGAGGGCCTACATAGTATATAGCAGGGAGGGCCCACATAGTATACAGCAGGGCCCACATAGTATACAGCAGGGCCCACATAGTATATAGCAGGGAGGGCCCACATAGTATATAGCAGGGAGGGCCCACATAGTATATAGCAGGGAGGGCTATTCTGTTTAGGTAGCTGAGGAGAAAAAGCAAAAACGGTAATACACCAGAGAGGCTGGAACCTATTGGATTGCAGTAACCTGAACTAACCACACAAGTAGAGGTAGCCATGGAGCGTTCCTACGTTGATCCTAGACGCCTCGTCACAGCCTGAGAGCTAACTACAACTAAAGGCAGAAAGATGAAAGCTATCTGCCCCGGAGCAGATCCCCAAAGAAAATAGGAAGCCCCCAAACATATAATTGCGGTTAGACAAGAAGATAGCACGGACACAGACAGAAAATAGAATGAGCAAACGTTGGGGCCCAATCTGTCTAGACAGAAAAGTACAGGAAAGAATTCTGACTGCAATCCAACAAAACCCTAAAAAATACTAGCACTTCTGATTGCCAAAAAACCTGAGATCACACGATCTCTACCACCTAAATCAGATCTCTGGTGTAACAAAACAAAGCCGCAGCCACTGAAAAAACAGGAAAAAGCAAATGAACAAATAACAGTGGCTACAGATAAATTGAGAGGAGCACAAGCCCCAGGAGGGGACCCGGCTGACCTCCACAAAAGTGCAGAAAACAATGAAAAAAGCAAGCACAAAAAGAAAAGCAGAAAATATCTTATCTGAAAGCAGCAGGTGCAGGCAAGACTCCAGCAACTTCCAAATGAACCAGAAACCACAATTGAGACAAGAACAATTGATCACCGGCGACCATCATGGGAGGGAACCTCCCTTATATCAGTCCAGTCAGTGATCCCAGATTGCCATTCCTCGCTGAAAGGTTCAGTACTGTCTGTAACCACCAGCGGGAGCCTCTGCTCAGAAACCATCTCTAGCACATTCACAACAGTACCCCCCCTTGAGGAGGGGTCACCGAACCCTCACTTGTGCAACCAGGCCGATCAGGATGAGCTCGGTGATAGGCACGGATCAGTCTCCTAGCATGGATGTCCGAAGCAAACACCCAAGAATTGTCCTCCTGACCATAACCTCTCCACTTAACCAAATACTGGAGTTTCCGTCTAGAAAAACGAGAATCCAATATTTTCTCGACCACATACTCCAGATTGCCCTCAACCAAAACAGGGTCAAGAGGCGCAGCCATAGGAACCACTGGCTCGACAAACCTCTTCAATAAGGACTTGTGGAACACGTTATGGATCTTAAATGTCCCTGGAAGAAGCAAACGGAAGGAAACCGGATTACGAATCTCCATGATCTTATAAGGTCCAATGAACCCAGGCTTAAACTTTGGAGATGCAACCCTCATAGGGATATTTCTTGAGGCCAACCAAACCAAGTCCCCCACTTTAAACCAAGGACCATCAGTCCTATGCCGGTTGGCAAACGGCTGGGCCTTCTCTTGAGGGAGGGACAACCTCTCCACTACCTGGTCCCAAATCTGCTGCATACGCTCCACAACAGAGTCAACACCCGGACAGACAGAAGCCTCCGCCTGTCCCGAAGAAAATCGAGGGTGAAACCCAGAATTGCAGAAAAATGGAGACATCAAGGTGGCAGAGCTAGCCCTATTATTAAGAGCAAACTCAGCCAAAGGCAAAAAAGAGACACAGTCATCTTGATCAGCAGACACAAAACATCTCAAATAAGTCTCCAATGTCTGGTTTGTTCTCTCGGTTTGTCCATTGGTCTGAGGATGAAATGCAGAGGAGAAAGATAATTGAACACCAAGTTTAGAACAAAATGTCCTCCAAAATCTGGAAACAAACTGGACTCCTCTGTCAGACACAATGTTCTCCAGAATGCCGTGCAACCGAACCACGTGCTGAAGGAACAAAGGCACCAACTCGGAGGAGGAAGGCAACTTAGGTAATGGCACAAGATGTATCATCTTGGAAAACCTATCACAGATTACCCAGATAACGGTCATTCTCTGAGAGACAGGGAGGTCGGAAATAAAATCCATAGAGATATGGGTCCATGGCCTCTTGGGCACAGGTAATGGCATCAACAAACCACTAGAGCGAGAGCAAGGCTTGGAACGAGAGCAAGTCCCACAGGACTGCACAAAGTCCCTGACGTCACGAGACAAAGTAGGCCATCAAAAGGACCAACTCACCAAGTCTCTGGTACCAAAAATCCCGGGATGACCAGCCAACGCGGAACAATGAATCTCAGACATCACACTCTTCTTTCACTGGTCTGTAACAAACAATTTCCCAACAGGGCAGCACTCAAGTTTATCCTCCTGACACTCCTCAAGAGCCAGTCTCAAACTGGGGCGAGATGGCGGAAAGTACTACACCCTCTTTCAAAATAACAGCAGGATCAGATAACTCAGGAGAATCCGCAAAGAAACTCCTTGAGAGGGCATCCGCCTTAACATTCTTAGTGCCAGGAAGAAAAGAAACCACAAAATTAAAACGTGTGAAAAACAAGGCCCACTTGGCCTGTCTAGGATTAAGTCGCTTGGCTGATTCGAGATAAACCAGGTTCTTATGGTCCGTCAGGACCACCACCTGATGTTTGTCTCCTTCCAGCCAATGTCTCCACTCTTCAAAGGCCCACTTCATGGCCAATAACTCCCGATTACCCACATCATAATTACGTTCAGTTGGAGAAAACTTTCGAGAGAAAAAGGCACAATGGTTACTCTTAGAGGTTTCTGGATCCCTTTGGGCAAAACGGCACCAGCCCCAATCTCAGAGGCATCAACCTCCACCTGAAACGGCAGAGAAACATCAGGCTGCCGTAGAACAGGAGCAGAAATGAATCTCTGCTTAAGTTCCTGAAATGCAGAAACTGCCTCAGGAGGCCAATTCACCACATCGGAACCCTTTTTGGTCAGATCAGTCAATGGTTTAACAATACCGGAGAAATTACCAATAAATTTACGATAAAAATTGGCAAAACCCAAAAATCTCTGAAGAGCCTTCAATGAAGTAGGTTGAACCCAATCACAGATGGCCTGAACCTTGACCGGGTCCATTTCAATAACAGACGGAGACAAAATGAATCCCAGAAATGAGACCTTCTGTACGCCAAAAAGACACTTTGATCCCTTCACATACAGTGCATTCTCTCTCAAAATCTGGAACACAGTCCCAACATGTTTCACATGAGAGTCCCAGTCATTGGAAAAAATCAAGATATCATCCAAATAAACAATCAGAAATTTATCCACAAAATCCCTGAAAATATCATTCATGAAGGATTGGAAGACGGAAGGAGCATTAGTGAGACCAAAGGGCATCACTAGGTACTCAAAATGCCCCTCTGTGTAATGTATCTAGTACAGTTCATATAGCGTCTTGTGCTTGGGTGCGATGAAAACACAGGAGTCACAGGTTTGATATAGAAAAGTCCTGTATTACTTCATACAAGTTGGTAGAAATAGTCACACAGTTTGCAGACACAGAAACAGGAGACACAGCAGGCCAGAGTAATCCAAGCTCAGCAATCACTCTCCAATACAGATTCAGGATCTTCTTCTCTGTTACCGTAAGTCCATGCAAACGTGGGTCTTTCAAAGAGCAGGGTTCAGAGTCCACAAATGCTTCAGAGTTCCTCAGTAGGAATAGCTGGAGTACAAGGTCCAAGGCTTACAGGAGTCAAGTCACAGGTTCACTGCAGGCTAGATTCTGAAGCACTGATTGCTCAGCTGTGGCTGCTTAAGAAGCAAAGGAGAGAATCAGGGCGGGAACATGCAAGCTGGAAACTCCATTTTGACTGAGGGCAAGATAGCTGCAGCAAGACAGAAAGTAAAATGGCTGACGAACAAACTGAGTTTCAGGAATATATACATAGAACCTTACATTACTCCCCCCCTTAAGGACAACCTCCGGATGACCTCAGACCAGGCTTGTGTGGGTACCTCTGATGAAACTGACGGAGCAAGCGAGGAGCATTAACGTTATTGACCGGTTCCCATGAGTTGTCCTCCACTGGGTAGCCCTGCCATTTAATCAGATATTGTAACTGATTTCTATACAACCTGGAATCTAAAATCCTTTCCACCACAAATTCTTCCTGACCATCGACTAGCACTGGGTCAGGGCAAGGAGAGGAACGTCCAGGAAACGTATTGGGTGTCGCAGCCTTTAGTAGGGATACATGAAAGACAGGGTGGATTCTCATAGTTCTGGGCAGTTGAAGACGACAAGCAACGGCACTTATAATTTTACTGATTTTATAGGGTCCAATGTACTTATGTCACAACTTAGACGATGGAATCCTTAACTTAAGATTTCTGGTTGACAGCCAGACCAAGTCTCCTACCTTGAAAGCTGGTGCAGGTTTACGAAATTTATCTGCTGCTTTCTTGTACCTTTCCTGAGCCGATTCCAGATTCTCCTTTAGAAGATCCATATTCTTCTGTAAAGACGTGATTCTTTCAGCCACTGCTGGTAAAGGCGTTTCTATGGGAAATCGTGGTAGAATGTTAGGATGATAACCTAGATTAGAGTAAAAAGGAGACTGCTTAGTGGAGGCACTCTGAGAGTTGTTATACGAGAACTCAGCTAATGGAAGTAGATCCACCCAATCATCCTGTAGGTGGCAGATAAAGCAGCGGAGATACTGCTCCAGGGTTTGATTGGTTCGTTCAATCTGTCCATTAGTCTGGGGATGAAAAGCAGAAGAAAGGTTTACTTTAATGTCCAATGCTGCACAGAAATTTTGCCAAAACCTAGAAGTGAATTGCACCCCTCGATCCGAAATAACCTCATCCGGTACTCCATGTAAGCGAAACACATCTTTAATCATCAAATCTGATGTCTGTTTTGCAGTGGGTAAGCCGACACAAGGGATAAAATGAGCTGCCTTTGTTAGACGGTCAACCACCACTAGAATGGTGTTCTTCCCCTGAGAGGTTGGTAACTCCACAATGAAGTCCATAGAAATGGATCCCCACGGGCGGGACGGGGTGGGAAGAGGCTGTAACAGACCAGTTGGTGAGGAGCGAGGTGTTTTGCATCTTGCACAGACCCACATGAAGTGACATAATTCAAAACATCCTTCCTGCAAGTGGGCCACCAAAAGAAACGAGAAAGAAATTCCTGTGTCTTTAGAATTCCTCTATGCCCAGCTATCTTGGAATCGTGAATGAGTTGCAATACTCTTAATCTGACTGTTTCAGGAATATACAGACGTTGTCCCTGAATCCACACACCATTCTTAAAGACAAGACTTACGTCCCTTGGGGGTTGTGCCAAAAAGGAATCCTCATGGTATGCTTCCTTGATGTCCTTAAGTAGGTCTTGATTATGAATTACTCCTAGGAATCTAGAGTCAGGAAGAATAGTCTTAGGAGGAGTAATTGGACGTGTCTCTGCTGAGTAAATCCTAGAGAGTGCATCAGCCTTTCCATTGCGCGATCCTGGTCTATAAGAGATGATAAAATTAAATTGGTTTAAGAAAAGATTCCAGCGAGCCTGGCGAGGAGTCAGGCACTTAGCCGACCTGATAAACTCAAGGTTACGATGGTCTGTCAGGACGACTATTTGCTGTGCAGCTCCCTGAAGAAGGTGTCTCCATTCTTTGAAGGCGGCAATAATGGCCAACAACTCTCTATTGCCCACATCGTAGTTCCTCTCAGCCGAAGACAACTGCTGGGAAAAGAAGGCACAGGGATGCAAGACATTCTTCTCACCTGTTCTCTGAGAGAGTATAGCTCCAACGGCACAGTCTGAAGCATCCACCTCTATTATGAAGGCTAGCTCGGGGTTGGGATGTACTAGGATAGGTGCAGTGGTAAATTTATCTTTTAGACGGGAAAATGCTTCCTGGGCTTGGGGAGTCCAGGAAAACCTAGACTCTTTCCGGGTAAGTTGAGTGATAGGTGACACTACCTCAGAGAAATTTCTAATGAAACGTCTATAGAAGTTGGCAAACCCGATGAAGCGCTGTACCTCCTTCACATTTCTAGGACTTGGCCAATCCTTGATGGCTTGGATTTTGCTTCCATCCATACTAATTCCTTGTGTAGACAGTACATACCCCAGAAATTGAATTTCGGTCCTATGGAATTCACACTTTTCAAGTTTGATGTAAAGATGATTTTGTCTTAGACGTTCCAAGACCATTCTCACATGTCCATGATGTTCCTCTGTGGAGTTAGAAAAAATTAGAATATCATCCAAATAAATTACCACGAATGTATCTAGGAGATCCCTGAAGATGTCATTCACCAAGTGTTGGAAAGTGGGAGGGTCGGCACGAGCAAGTTCATCCTTAATCAGTGGAGATAACCCCTTTCGAAAAATAGATTTTTTAGCGGAACTGTCCCAGGTGGTATCAAGGGCCAATCTCCTGAAATCCAAGGCATATTCAGCTACCGAGTGCTTACCTTGGCGCAAAGCTAACATGGCTGCTTCAGCTGTTGCACCTCGATTGGGGTCATCAAACACCTGCCCCATGGCTGAAATAAAATCATCAAGGTGATTCAAACAATCTTCCTCAGTCTCAATCAGAGGGTTTGCCCACATTAAAGCCTTGTTGGTAAGCAACATAATTATAGTAAGCACCTTAGATCGTTCAGTGGGAAATTGTGAAGCATGTGCAGAAAAAAAAAGATTGCATTGATTAATAAATCCCCTAAATTTCTCACGTTCACCGCCAAAACGAAAAGGGGGCAACTTGGGAATCCCAGCACTCGGGGCTACGGCAGGAGCCTGGACTCGCCCCTCTAGAACCTCAATCCTGGCTCGCAAATCCTGGGTAGTCTGTCCAACCACTTGCAAATTGTGATTATTGAGGTCCTGTAGATTTGTAAAACGGGTCTTTATATTCTGCAAATCTGCAAGGATATTATCAGTCACTCCGCAAAGTTCCTTTATGCGGGCCTCCATTTTCCAGATCTTTTAAGACAGGAGTACTGGAAGAAGAGGAGAGAAAAAAAAACAATAGTGTTCACCTGTGGCAACACTGCAGAGAGAAAAAAAAATTAAGGGAACTGCTCACCTGGAATGGTTGTGAGAAGTCACAACCACTATCATCACAGAAAGTTTCAACCAGACATCTGATATCCAGAGTTACAGCAGACAAAAAAGAGAAAAGAAAGGAAAAAAAACAAAAAAACAATAGTGTTTACCTGTGGTAACACTGCAAAAGAAAAAACTTAAGGGAATTGCTCACCTGGAATGGTTGTGAGAAGTCACAACCACTGTCATCACAGAAAGTACAACCGGACGTCTGATATCCACAGTACAGCAGACACAGCCTTCCAGACCCAGCAGACACTAACGTTTTGGCTTCAGAATCTTGTAATGTATGTAGTACAGTTCATATAGCGTCTTGTGCTTGGGTGCAATGAAAACACAGGAGTCACAGGTTTGATATAGAAAAGTCCTGTATTACTTCATACAAGTTGGTAGAAATAGTCACACAGTTTGCAGACACAGAAACAGGAGACACAGCAGGCCAGAGTAATCCAAGCTCAGCAATCACTCTCCAATACAGATTCAGGATTTTCTTCTCTGTTACCGTAAGTCCATGCAAACGTGGGTCTTTCAAAGAGCAGGGTTCAGAGTCCACAAATGCTTCAGAGTTCCTCAGTAGGAATAGCTGGAGTACAAGGTCCAAAAGCTTACAGGAGTCAAGTCACAGGTTCACTGCAGGCTAGATTCTGAAGCACTGATTGCTCAGCTGTGGCTGCTTAAGAAGCAAAGGAGAGAATCAGGCGGGAACATGCAAGCTGGAAACTCCATTTTGACTGAGGGCAAGATAGCTGCAGCAAGACAGAAAGTAAAATGGCTGACGAACAAACTGAGTTTCAGGAATATATACATAGAACCTTACACTCTGGGGTATTAAACGCTGTCTTCCATTCATCCCCGTGCTTAATACGAATAAGGTTATACGCCCCCCTGAGGTCAAGTTTGGTAAACCAACTAGCACTTTTCACCCTGGAAAACAGGTCAGAAATCAAGGGTAACGGATATTGATATTTCACAGTGATCTTATTCAGGAGGCGATAATCAATACACGGCCTCAATGAACCATCCTTTTTGGCCACAAAGAAAAAAACGGCGCCCAAGGGTGAAGAGGATGGTCTGATATGACCCTTCACCAATGACTCCTTGATATAAGATCGCATAGCATCGTGTTCAGGTACAGATAAGTTAAAAAGGAGACCCTTAGGAAATTTACCACCAGGCACTAACTCAATAGTGCAATCGTAGTTTCTGTGAGGAGGTAAGGACACAGACTTACTTTCACTAAACACATCAGAAAAATCAGTCAAAAAGTCAGGAACATCCTGAGACTGGGGAGAGGCAGAAAAAACAGGAGTGCCAGCATTAACACATTGGCAGCCCCAACTGGTCACAGACACAGATTTCCAATCCAAAACAGGATTATGAATCTGCAACCAAGGGAAACCCAGAACAATAATGTCATGCAGATTATGCAACACCAGAAATTTGCAACTCTCCTGATGATCTGGTTCAACCCTCATTATCACCTGAGTAGAAAATTGGGGTTTATTCTCCGCCAAAGGGGTAGAATCAATGCCCAGTAAGGGAATAGACTTCCGCAGGGGTATCATGTGAAAGCCACAACGTTTGGCAAAGTCGAAATCCATCAGGTTAATAGCTGCTCCTGAATCAACAAAAGCCTGAGCCGAAAATGTGGACATGGAGCAAATCAGTGTAACAGTCAACATAAATTTAGTCTGAACACTACCCAAGACAACTGAGCGCGCAAAACGTCTTCCCCGCTTAGGGCAGACTGAAATAGCATGAGAGGCGTCACCACAGTAGAAACATAACCCATTGCGCTTTCGAAATTCATGACGCTGTGCCCCAGAAGTCACTCCATCACACTGCATGGGCTCAGGAGCTGGCCCACAAGGCAACACCATCTCACGCATACCTCTGCGCTCACGCAAACGTCTGTCAATTTGAATATCCAAAGACATAGAATCATTGAGACCAGAGGGTACAGGGAATCCCACCATAACGTCCTTTACATTCTCTGACAGACCCTTCCGAAAAAGGGCTGCCAAAGCATCATCATTCCATTTGGTCAGGACTGCCCACTTTCGAAATTTCTGACAGTACAGTTCAGCGGCTTCACAGCCCTGACTTAATGCCAACAAGGTCTCCTCAGCCTGATCAGTGACATTAGGTTCATCGTACAACAACCCCAGAGCCTGAAAAAATACATCAACATCATTCAAAACAGGATCCCCAGGTGTCAGGGAAAAAGCCCAATCCTGAGGGTCGCCGTGCAGGAGAGAGATGACAATTTGAACCTGCTGTGCTGCGTTCCCTGAGGACTTAGGCTTCAAGGCAAAAAACAACTTACAGTTATTTTTGAAATTCAGAAATTTAGCCCGATCCCCCAAAAACAAATCTGGCATGGGGATCCTAGGTTCCACAACCGGCAACCCAGCAAGATAGGAAGCAATACTCCGAACCTCAGTGGCAAGCTGATCCACACGGCCAGACAACTGTGCAAACTCCATTGAGAGAAAAAAAATCCTCCTTAGCACCCAGAGAGAAAGAGGGAAAAAATGCAACAAACAGAAAAAACAAATCTCTGACAACTTTTTTCTTTCCACACTATTTTTCCCTTCTGTGAGTACCATATAATTTTAGTTTAGGGCCGGTGATACTGATCTGTTTAGGTAGCTGAGGAGAAAAAGCAAAAACGGTAATACACCAGAGAGGCTGGAACCTATTGGATTGCAGTAACCTGAACTAACCACACAACTAGAGGTAGCCGTGGAGCTTTCCTACGTTGATCCTAGACGCCTCGTCACAGCCTGAGAGATAACTACACCTAAAGGCAAAAAGATGAAAGCTATCTGCCCCGGAACTGTTATGTTCTGCTACAAGCACTAAGGAAAGAAAGGGATATCTGTCCCTACAATAGAACTAAGCTCAATCCCTACGATGTAACGGGGAACCTGATCCTGCGATCAGACCCGCTAAAGTCCTCAGCTAGTCTGAACAAAGACCTATAGATGCGAGGAAGGGATCCCTACAAGCACTAGGGACTGGGATAAAAGATGGACACCTCCTAACAGAAGTTGTAGCAGTAAAAAGAAAAACAAAACAACATAGAACATAGAGGTCTGAAGACCAAGCAAAAACTATTTGAGTAAGGTAACAAAGCACCCGGCTAGCTTAAAAGTAGAAATTACAATGAAGTCCAGCAAAGCCAGAAGGGCGGAGCAGGACTAAATAGGCCACAAAGGTCATGTGACCAGCAAGATAGAAAAAACCTAACAGGAGTTTTCTAACAGGAGCAGATCCCCAAAGAAAATAGGAAGCCCCAAACATATAATGGCGGTTAGACAAGAAGATAGCACGGACACAGACTGAAAATAGAATGAGCAAACGTTGGGGCCCAATCTGTCTAGACAGAAAAGTACAGGAAAGAATTCTGACTGCAATCCAACAAAAACCCTAAAAAATACCAGCACTTCTGATTGCCAAAAAACCTGAGATCACACTATCTCTACCACCTAAATTTGATCTCTGGTGTAACAAAACAAAGCCGCAGCCACTGAAAAAACAGAAAAAAGCAAATGAACAAATAACAGTGGCTACAGATAAATTGAGAGGAGCATAGGCCCCAGGAGGGGACCCGGCTGACCTCCACAAAAGTGCAGAAAACTATGAAAAAAGCAAGCACAAAAAGAAAAGCAGAAAATATCTTATCTGAAAGCAGCAGGTGCAGGCAAGACTCCAGCAACTTCCAAATGAACCAGGAACCACAATTGAGACAAGAACAATTGATCACCGGCGACCATCATGGGAGGGAACCTCCCTTATATCAGTCCAGTCAATGATCCCAGATTGCCATTCCTCACTGAAAGGTTCAGTACTGTCTGTAACCACCAGAGGGAGCCTCTGCTCAGAAACCATCTCTAGCACATTCACAACAGAGGGCCCACATAGTATATAGCAGGGAGGGCCCACATAGTATATAGCAGGAAGGGCCCACATACAGTCATGGCCAAAAGTTTTGAGAATGACACAAATATTAATTTTTACAAAGTCTACTGCTTCACTTTTTCTAATGGCAATTTGCATATACTCCAGAATGTTATAAAGAGTGATCAGCTTAACAGCAATTACTTGCAAAGTCAATATTTGGCTAGAAAATGAACTTTATCCCCCAAAACACATTTCAACATCATTGCAGCCCTGCCTTAAAAGGACCAGCTAACCTCTTTTCAGTGATTGCTCCACTAACACAGGTGTGGGTGTTGATGAGGACATGGCTTGAGATCAATCTGTCATGATTAAGTAAGAATGACACCACTGGACACTTTAAAAGGAGGCTGGTGCTTGGCATCATTGTTTCTCTTCTGTTATCCATGGTTATCTCTAAAGAAACACGTGCAGTCATCATTGCAATGCACAAAAATGGCCTAACAGGGAAGAGTATCGCAGCTAGAAAGATTGCACCTCAGTCAACAATCTATCGCATCATCAAGAACTTCAAGGAGAGAGGTTCCATTGTTGCCAAAAAGGCTTCAGGGCGCCCAAGAAAGACCAGCAAGCACCAGGACCGTCTCTTAAAAGTGTTTCAGCTGCGGGATCGGGCTACCAGCAGTGCAGAGCTTGCTCAGGAATGGCAGCAGGCAGGTGTGAGTGCATCTGCACACACTGTGAGGCGGAGACTCTTGGAGCAAGGCCTGGTCTCAAGGAGGGCAGCAAAGAAGCCACTTCTCTCCAGAAAAAACATCATGGACAGACTGATATTCTGCAAAAGGTACAGGCAGTGGACTGCTGAGGACTGGGGTAAAGTTATTTTCTCTGATGAATCCCCTTTTCGATTGTTTGGGACATCAGGAAAACGCCTCATTCGGAGAAGACAAGGTGAGCGCTACCACCAGTCTTGTCTCATGCCAACTGTTAAGCATCCTGAAACCATTCATGTGTGGGGTTGCTTCTCAGCCAAGGGAATTGGCTCTCTCACAGTCTTGCCTAAAAACACAGCCATGGATAAAGAATGGTACCAGAATGTCCTCCAAGAGCAACTTCTCCCAACCCTCCAAGAGCAGTTTGGCGATCAACAATGCCTTTTCCAGCATGATGGAGCACCTTGCCATAAAGCAAAGGTGATAACTTAATGGCTCAGGGAACAAAACATAGAGATTTTGGGTCCATGGCCTGGAAACTCCCCAGATCTTAATCCCATTGAGAACTTGTGGTCAATCATCAAGAGACGGGTGGACAAACAAAAACCTAAAAATTCTGACAAAATGAAAGCATTGATTGTGCAAGAATGGACTGCTATCAGTCAGGATTTGGTCCAGAAGTTGATTGAGAGCATGCCAGGGAGAATTGCAGAGGTCCTGAAGAAGAAGGGTCAACACTGCAAATATTGACTTGCTGCATTAACTCATTCTAACTGTCAATATAAGCTTTTGTTACTCATATGTTTGCAATTATATTTCTGTCTGTGATAAAAACATCTGTCAAAACACACATAAAAACCAGAGGGCAGCAGATCATGTGAAAATATAATATTTGTGTCATTCTCAAAACTTTTGGCCATGACTGTAGTATACAGCAGGGAGGGCCCACATAGTATATAGCAGGGAGGGCCCACATAGTATACAGCAGGGAGGGCCCACATAGTATATAGCAGGGAGGGCCGACATAGTATATAGCAGGGAGGGCCCACATAGTATATAGCAGGGGACCCTAGTATACAGCAGGGAGGGCCCACATAGTATATAGCAGGGAGGGCCCACATAGTATACAGCAGGGAGGGCCCACATAGTATATAGAGGGAGGGCCCACATTGTATGTAGCAGGGAGGGCCCACATAGTATACAGCAGGGAGGACCCATAGTATATAGCAGGGAGGGCCCACATAGTATATAGCAGGGAGGGCCCACATAGTATACAGCAGGGCCCACATAGTATACAGCAGGGAGGGCCCACATAGTATACAGCAGGGAGGGCCCACATAGTAATAGCAGGGAGGGCCCACATAGTATACAGCAGGGCCCACATAGTATACAGCAGGAGGGCCCACATAGTATATACAGGGAGGGCCCACATGTGTACAGCAGGGAGGGCCCACATAGTATATAGCAGGGAGGGCCAACATAGTATACAGCAGGGAGGGCCCACAAGTACAGCCCTTCTCTCTCCCCTCACCCCCAGTTCAGTAAGCACTGACAGAATTAAGAAAAAAATACACACTCCTCACCTCGTGCCGCGCTGCTCCGACTCTGTCTCCTGCTCTGCCGGCACACAGTGAACGCGCTGTGTCAGAGACAGAGCGGGAATGATGGGGAGGGAGCGTCAGCTGACGCTCTCTCCTCCATCATGCTTGAACTGTACCGGCAGACGCCGGTATAGTTCAAAGCAGCGGTGGGGGTCCGCGCTGGGGGCAGCGGGCCCCCCTGCCTTACAGGGACCCCATAGTGGCTGCGTGATGTGCCGCTAGCTGGGGCCTGGGGAGCCTCAAAATGTTGGGGCCCCTAATCACCGGGCCCCATACCGCAGTAGGGTTGTCATGCCCTGATGGCGCCCTGATTGTGGATTCAGAACTGTTGTTTACTCAACGATGATTGTTACTAAGTCATGTGTTCACATGTAGAAGCTCCATCTGCTGTAAAGCTTTCACAGTAAATTGTAAATGTCATAGTTATGTGATATTCTTAGCTCAATACTGTTATTGTATTCTTATAGTTTTACTAAAGACAAACTGTTGACCAAGAAAAAAAGTTTGACTACAGAGAACGGTCGGCTTATTTTTGAAGACAGAGAAGGTTTATGTTGTATGTCAGATTGCACACAGTGAGAACGTGCAAGAAGACAGAAAAGAAACAATATTGGAATTTCAACCTCATAGGCAACAATTCCTGAAATTATTGACAACTTTCCAATGTAGACAAAGGATTTAAAAATAAAATGAGAATTAAATATTTTATAATTAAATTTTACAAATTATAAAAACCATTATGAGTGGATGGAGAACCTGGATTCTGCCCTTGATTTTTCCCTGTACTGTAGTCTTACATTGACAGCTGAGGGGTGGTTTGCATGAAATGCTGAATGATTTTGATGTGTGGACTCAGTAGGCCAATACTGGCTCTTTGAAAAAGGGATTACCTACTATTATATGAAGGACTGACTGAACCTGAGGGGGGGGCATAATAGGCATAGGAATAGCTGGAAATAGAGGTGGTTGAGGAATAGGAGGTTGAATACTGCTGTGACCAATTAATCACCATCTCAAGTGCTGTGAAACATTCTGATGGATCATTGGGTGGTGATCCAGCATATATTTCTGTTAAAGTGCATGAAAACATGTGAGTACATACAATTTCAGGAATATGCTAAAAGCAAGGACCTAGACTGAGAGCAACTATATCATCACCATCTTCATCTACAAACTGCTGAGTTATTGCAGAACCTGTCTCTCGGGCTGCAGCAGAGAAAGTGTCCTTACTCTTAGGCCTCTCTTAGGACCAGTTGGTGAGCAGAGAGCTGTAGCTGGAACAGTAGCTGACATAGTAGCTGTGGTCTGCACAGTTGTTGACCAGTTATGTGGTGTGATAAGTGGTTCCAGTTTTAGCACATGTATCCATGAATACTCCCCAATAAGGATCATAAATCTGTTCAGCCATAGGGGTAGCTTCACTACTGCCTTCTGTTCCTGCATTGCCAACGTCCTCAGAAATGATAGTCAAGCCAGACATATTAGATATCTGCTCTAAATAGGAGTCACCTGGCGTCCGATCTAGAGTATTAAAAACATACATGAATGACAATCTTAAATTTGAAATATTATTCAATTTATTTTCTACTTACACATGCAACAGCCAACAGAAAATTACGGTTTTGCAGGTACATAGAGGGCCATTTGCAAAGTGTTGTGAACCCATTTTAAGCCTCTACTGAATTTCCCTCCTATGTTGGTCATAGTAGATCCAGCACCTCTTGGTAACATCTTCCTCTTAAAAATATGTAAAAAATATTTATGTGAAAAAATATATATATATTTAGTGCACATATGGCAACAATGATGCTTTGCATTACACATCATAAACATGTATTTAAATCACACATGGCAGCTTTAATGATGTGAGCATTAAAAATCATAAACATTTATTTAGGTCACGTATGATGGCTTTAATAATAAGGGCATTAAACGTCATAAACATATGTAAGGCACATACAGCGGCCATAATGATCTGGCCATTAGACATCATAAATATCTTTTAAGGGCACATATGGCGGCTGTGATGATACTGGAAGCTCCATGTCTTGTGCTGTGCGAGAACTACAGTCCTCATTTTCTTTTGCTGCTGACAGCCCACAGAGCGAAGTTCCCCCCTCCCTCTCTCACGCTTCTCATCAACCCCCCAGCCTGCACACAAGTAGTGTAACCTGAGTTGCCAGTGCTGGAGTTTTCCCGCCTCACCGCAGGGGGTCCCTATTGTCTTCACATGTGCTGTCCCTCCATGGCAGCCATTATGAGGATTCATTCTTTTGGCTTATACCACGGTGGGAAGTTGCGTCAGAAACACGAAAGTCACTGTTCTGAAACATGCGCTGACAGGCATCGTTCCCGTGGTACTGGTGAACCCGTAACTCCAACAGAACCGAGAAATGGAATTCTCGGATGCCCCATGAGCTATTCCACCCAAGTTTGGGCTCATTTGAACAGTTATTTCAAAGTAAGATCATTGATAGGTCTGCCGTTATTCTGCTAGGTTCACAGGACGAGGGAATGGACCTTATGATATTTCAGAGCTCAAACCATAGCTTTCAGCCTGGGGAGGTGGCCAGAAAACCATCCCCTTTTGTGAGGTCAGCAGCCCACATGTATAAGTCTGGCTGTGAGCCCCCCTTGGTCATTCCTTGCTGTGACGTCTTGACTAAGAGATCTGCAAATGAACTATGACGTGTGGCTCCTCCCCCAGCCTGGCTTGCCTGTACATGATATAACTACCATGTGAGTGATTTTCATCTTTAATCCTATTTTATTTCTGACTGCCTTGTACATAACTATATTGCCTCAGCTTGTTACATCTTTTTTATATTGTATAAGCACTGCCTGTTTTTTAAGGAATAAACCTATAAAATTATTAGTTTGATTCTCCTGCTCTATAAATGAATTTGCACGTGCCTGAAGTACTACGCTACTGTTTTGGGGTTGCTACGGACCCTCTTGATAAATTGTTCCTTAAGTAAATCGTAGCTGGTGGCAGCTTAAAAGAAGGGGTGTAAAGTGTTGACCTATGGGGTGGCGTTGGCAGTGACGGAGCGGGTCTTATAAGAGTATTGCCTGGCTGCGGCCCGGAGTAATTATAATTCCCTCACTGCAGCGTGCCCAATAGCCAGCACACATCCAAGTGACCCGTCTGGCGACTAATTATCCTAGGTGCAGTTCCCTGACTGACCTGAGGGTAAGGGGGACGCCAGAGAGCTGCAAGTTCCAAAGGGGAAGTGGGATAATTATAAATCCCTGCAGTTTACTGGGTCGGACGGCAGCAGCCGTCGTGTGTGTGCACGTTTTCGTCACATTTGCGGCACGGAGGGATCACAAGCCGTGATACCCCCGGGCTACCGTGTGGCGGACCGTGTGCTCGTTTCATCACAGCGGCATTAATGATGTGGACATTAAAGGTTATACATGGGGGCTACATACTTTAGTGTATGACTGGTCTGATCATACTGACAGATCAATGGCTTTTCAGAAGTTATGCCTTTGTCACAGTTAGGGATGAGCATATTTGCATATCTCCTTCCACACAACTTTCTTCTGGATTCTGTCACTGTAGGAGAGGGAAGTCTGTTTTCACAAAGTTCAGGCCTCTCCTGATCAAGAACAGTGATCTCAACATTCATAAGGCAAGACATTGCCGATGACAGAGCTAAGAGCAGCTCATCAGCGCTCTGCAGCCTAAAATGTCTGAACTTCCTGTTTGTAAAAACAGGATGTTATTTGATACGGATCCATGATGGGTACTCGTCTGTGTTCTGTTTTTGAGATCCAATTGACTTATTGGTTACTCACTTATGAAAAACGGATCTAACTAAGTATTGAATGCTGCAGTTGTTTACATGCAGACCATCGGTCTGTGTGTAAAGACGTTCATGTGAACTACTACATTGTTTTTCATTGTTCCATTGGCTGTCCGTATGGTATTTTGCATATTGACAGCACACAGATGTTTAATATGCTTGTCTGAACGAGCCATATGTTTATCAGTTTTAGGATAAGCACTTAACCCCTTAACGACCGCCGATACGCCTTTTAACGGCGGTAGTTAAGGGTAATTAAACCACAGCGCCGTTAATTCACGGCGCTGTGGAGAAAGTATATAGTGCCCCCCAGTGTCAGATTTTCTCCGGGGTCTCGGCTACCGGGGGGAGCCGAGACCCCAGAGAACATGATTTGGGTCAGTTTTTACCGACCCCGCTTTTGCGATCGCCATTATTAACCCTATAACGGCGACCGCAAAAAAAAGCCGCGATTCTCCATTTAATTTCTCTCTCCTCTGATGTGATCGCATATCAGAGGGGAGAGAAATAGGGTCCCTGGGACCCCCGATCAGTCCCCAGTACCTCCCGGTGTCCCCCCCTATCCTCCCATGGCTCCCGGAGCTGCCCGATCTTCTCCCTGCAAAGAAAATGTTGGATTTTCTCGGGGTCTCGGGTCCCCCGCTTTTGCGATCGCCGTTATTAACTATATAACGGCGATCGCAAAAAAAAAAGCCGCCATTCTGCAATTAATTTCTCTCTCCTCTGATGTGATCGCACATCAGAGGGGAGAGAAATAGGGTTCCCTGGGACTCCCGATTCCCCCGGTACCTCCTGGTGTCCCCCATGTCCTTCCATGGCTCCTGCAGTTCCCGGTCTTCTTCCTGCAAAGAAAATGGCGGGTGCATGCGCAGTGCGCCCGCCGAATCTGCCGGCCAGCAGATTTATTCATTCAGTGCAGGACATTTTGATCACTGTGATAAACGCTGTGATCACAGTGATCAAAATAAAAATAGTAAATAAAACCCCCCTTTATCACCCCCTTAGTTAGGCACATATAATAAAATAAAGAAAATATATTTATTTTCATTTTTCCATTGGGGTTAGGGTTAGGATTAGGGTTAGGGTTAATAGTTAGGTACACAAGTGAATTAGGGTTGGATAGGGTGGTGGATAGGTTAGGGGTGTGTTGGGTTGGTTGAGCTAGAATTAAGGGGTTTCCATTATTTAGGCACATCAGGGGGTCCCAAACACGACATGGCGTTCAAAAAGTCAAATGGTGCTCCCTCCCTTCCGAGCTTTGCCGTGCGCTCAAACAGTGGTTTACCCCAACAAATGGGGTATCAGCGTACTCAGGACAAATTGCACACCAATTTTTGGGTTCTAATTTCTCCTGTTACCCTTGGGAAAATAAATAATAGCTGGCTAAAAAATCATTTTTGAGGAAAAAAAAAGATTTTTTATTTTCACGGCTCTACGTTATAAACTTCTGTGAAGCACTTGGAGGTTCAAAGTGCTCATCACTATAGTTGAGCGAAACAGGTCGGTCAGATTCATAAGTCGCTGACTTTCGCCAAAGTCGGGTTTCGCCGTGTGAAACCCGACCATAGCGTGAAGTCGGCCATACGTTCGGCAAAACGAGCACCAAAGTCGGTTTTCCCATAATGCTTGCAGGCGCCTTTTTTCAGCCAATGAGCAAGGACGTACACTGTGGGCAATGAGATGACATGGGCAGCGTCCACCACCATCTTAGAGAAGGGCATTGCAGTGATTGGCTTGCTTTGGGGGGAGTCATAGTGTCTATAGAAGCCCTGACTGCCAACCGCCATTTTACTTCTGCCGATCTTAACAGTAGGGAGAGGTTGCTGACGCTGTTTATCAGTAGGGAGAGAGTTAGGGCTGGAAAGAGAAGTTCTTATGTGCTTTTGCTGATAGCAATTGTGCTGTACAGTTAGTGTGCAGTGACAGGGCAGGATTTTCTTGTATGCAGCAGCGCTGGTTATTAGGCTGCCTGCTAGCTGTATTGCTGTGTGTACACTGCTGTGCAGACTGCTTTTTACACAGCACTAATACTTTTATTCTTTTTTTTCTGCACAGTTACCGAGTGTTCATTTTTTCCCACACCATATAGAGCTGTACGCTCCTCACACACTACCGTGTACCGGCTGGTATCACGGACAAATACATGCTGACTATCTGTGTGTGACTCCGGAAATATATACAGAGATTTCAATTTTCCCCTTCACTATATACACCTGGTATCTTCTGATACAGTACCTTTTTTCTGCCTTTTGTATTACGGTCAAATCCATACTGAGAGAGCATCTGTGTGTGACTCCGGAAATATATATGGAGATTTCAATTTTCCCCTTCACTGTATACAGCTGGTATCTTCTGATACAGTACCTTTTTTCTGCCTTTTATATTACGGTCAAATCCATATTGAGTGAGCGTCTGTGTGTGACTCCGGAAATATATACGGAGATTTCAATTTTCCCCTACACTATATACACCTGGTATCTTCTGATACAGTACCTTTTTTCTGCCTTTTGTATTACGGTCAAATCCATACTGAGAGAGCATCTGTGTGTGACTCCGGAAATATATACGGAGATTTCAATTTTCCCCTTCACCGTATACAGCTGGTATCTTCTGATACAGTACCTTTTTCCTGCCTTTTGTATTACGGTCAAATCCATATTGAGTGAGCGTCTGTGTGTGACTCCGGAAATATATACGGAGATTTCAATTTTCCCCTTCACCGTATACAGCTAGTATCTTCTGATACAGTACCTTTTTTCTGCCTTTTGTATTACGGTCAAATCCATATTGAGTGAGCGTCTGTGTGTGACTCCGGAAATATATACGGAGATTTAAATTTTCCCCTACACTATATACACCTGGTATTTTCTGATACAGTACCTTTTTTCTGCCTTTTGTATTATGGTCAAATCCATACTGAGTGAGCGTCTGTGTGTGACTCCGGAAATATATACGGAGATTTCAATTTTCTACTACACTATATACACCTGGTATCTCTGATACAGTACCTTTTTCTGCCTTTTGTATTACGGTCAAATTCATACTGAGAGAGCGTCTGTGTGTGACTCCGGAAGTATATACGGCGATTTCAATTTTCCCCTACACTATATACACCTGGTATCTTCTGATACAGTACCTTTTTTCTGCCTTTTGTATTACGGTCAAATCCATACTGAGAGAGCATCTGTGTGTGACTCCGGAAATATATACGGAGATTTAAATTTTCCCCTACACTATATACACCTGGTATTTTCTGATACAGTACATTTTTTCTGCCTTTTGTATTATGGTCAAATCCATACTGAGTGAGCGTCTGTGTGTGACTCTGGAAATATATACGGAGATTTCAATTTTCTACTACACTATATACACCTGGTATCTCTGATACAGTACCTTTTTCTGCCTTTTGTATTACGGTCAAATCCATACTGAGAGAGCGTCTGTGTGTGACTCCGGAAGTATATACGGCGATTTAAATTTTCCCCTACACTATATACAGCTGGTATCTTCTGATACAATACAGTTTTTCTGCCTTTTGTATTACGGTCAAATCCATACTGAGTGAGCGTCTGTGTGTGACTCCGGAAATATATACGGAGATTTAAATTTTCCCCTACACTATATACACATGGTATCTTCTGATACAGTATTTTTTTTCTGCCTTTTGTATTACGGTCAAATCCATACTGAGAGAGATTCTGTGTGTGACTCTGGGAACATATACGGAGATTTAAATTTTCCCCTACACTGTATACAGCTGTACGCTTCTGATACTGTACCATATATCTGCTGGTATTTTTGGTACATTTTCCCAAACATGAGGAAGTATGGTGGAAAGAGGCCGCGAACGTGGGTGGGGGGGGCCAGCTGGTACTGATGGTGGTGGTGGTGCATCTGCTGGTAGTGCCAAAAGCACAAGAACACCTAAGGCAGGAGGTGTTGAGCCTGTGTCATCGTCTGGCTCCAGAAGGCCTGGAAGGCTCTCTTTTCTGGGAGTAGGTAAACCGCTTTTAAAGCCAGAGCATCAGGAACAGGTTTTGGCTTACATTGCCGAAACAGCCTCCAGCTCTATCGCCTCCTCTTCTGAAGTTTCAAAACTGCAAGCACTGAGTCGTCAGTGCAGGCTTCTGGTCAGGAACGACACCTTTCCTTGTGTCCTTCACCCCCAACAAAAGTGAAGGATGCGGTAGGCCACACTTCAAATTACTCCCTGGAGCTCTTTTCACATACCATGCGTGGGTTATCAAATTAAATCCTGAATTCCCCAGTCCAAGATGAATATGACATGGAGTGCACTGATACCCAACCACTGCTATATGATTCTGCTGGTACATTCACCCAGAGCACTGCATTGCCCTCACAGTCTACTGAGCCAGATTTTGACCCTGATGAAACTCATGTGCCCCTTCCCACATACTCTACCACCTTACACGGTAATACAGAGGAAGGTGTAGATGAAATTGAAGAGGTGGTGATGGATGATCCAGTTGTTGACCCGGATTGGCATCCATTGGGGGAAGAGGGTGCCGCTGGCAATAGCTCAGAAGAGGAGGAGGATCCGCAGCAGGCATCGACATCGCAGCTGTGGTTATCTGGCAGCCCCGTAGCAGTCCAAAACATGTTAAAAAAACAAGAAGAGTTGCAGGACAGCTTGGCCAGACGGTCAAATTAGCACAGCGTGCAAGCCCTGAAAACTTATCCCATAGTAGGAAGAGTGCAGTGTGGCACTTTTTTGACCAAAATCCTATTGATGAGGCAAAGGTTATCTGTAAGAAGTGCTGAAGGACCTTTAGCGGAAGGGAAAAATCTCCGAAATTAATTGAATACCAGTTGCATGCTTAGACATTTAAACACCATGCACTTGCAAGCATGGACGGACTACAAAACCTCAGGTAGCACATGTGCACCTGCTCCGACTGAAGGTAGCCAGCAACTCTACATCGCTTCCCCCACTGTAAGCCCACCGGTTAGCACACCACCAGCAAGAAATGTTGAGGTGTCGTCGCAAGGCCAAAGCAGTCAGGGAATCACAATGTTTTTCCAACGAAAGACTGAATCTAGGCCATCACCACCACCATCACCATCACCAACCCCCTCTCAGTCCGCCATGTCCACCGCTAGTTTCCCCATATGCAGCTTCTCAAGTCCAGCTCACCCTAGCAGACACTCTGAGTAGGACAAGAAAGTACTCATCCTCTCATCCGCGTACACTGGCTTTGAACGCCTACATTGCCAAACTGATCACATTAGAGATGATGCCCTTCCGTTTGGTTGAAAGCGCAGCGTTCCGAGAGCTCATGGCCTACGATGTCCCACGCTATGACCTACCCAGTCGGCACTTCTTTTCTAGAAAAGCCATCCCTGCCCTCCACCTGCATGTGAAAGACCGATTGTCCATGCACTCAAACAATCTGTGAGTGGAAAGGTGCACCTCATAACAGATGCATGGGCCAGTAGGCATGGCCAGGGCCATTACATGTCCATCACTGTGCACTGGGTTAATGTGGTGGATGCAGGGTCCACAGGGGTCAGTGGCGGTGGGACAGTGCTGCCTAGCCCAAGGTATGGGCAACAGTTGGCTGTAGGCGTTTGACCCTCCTCCTCCTCCAGCAACGAAAGCTCGTCGACAGAGTGCAGTCACACGAGCACTCCATCCACAGCTGCCAGTGTTGCACACGAGGTGTCCCACTATCGAACTGCTAGTAGTAAGCGTCAGCAGGCTGTTTTAAAGATGATGTCTTTGGGCGACAACAGATACACCGCTGAGGTACTGGCCGACTACTTGCAGCGAGTCTTCTCTTTACTGTTGACTTAGAGACAGATACCCTACTTCACTGAGAGTGTTCTGGACTTCAGTTGATGTTGTGAACGGGTTCTTCTTCACCAAAGAAAGTATGCGGCGATCATCCACCACTGTTGTCTTCCGTGGGCTCCCAGGTCTTTTTGGATTGATGAGTTCACCAGTGCTTTCTTTCTTTCTCAGGATGTACCAAATTGTAGATTTTGCCACTTCTAATGTTGTAGCAATTTCTTGGATGTTTTTTTTTCTGTTCTTGCAGCTTAAGGATGGCTTGTTTCACCTGCATGGAGAGCTCCTGTGACCGCATGTTTCCTTCACAGCAAAACCTTCCAAATGCAAACACCACACCTCAAATCAACTCCGGCCCTTTCATCTGCTTAATTGAGAATGACATAACAAAGGGATTGCCCACACCTGTCCATGAAATAGCCTTGGAGTCATTTGTCCAATTACTTTTGGTCCCTTTAAAAACAGGGTGGCACATGTTAAGGAGCTGAAACTCCTAAACCCTTCATCCAATTTTAATGTGGATACCCTCAAATGAAAGCTGAAAGTCTGAACTTCAACTGCATCTGATTTGTTTTGTTTCAAATTCATTGTGGTAATGTCTAGAACCAAAATTAGATAAATGTTGTCTCTGTCCAAATATTTATGGACCTAACTGTATGGGACTCATTATTCTGTATGGAGCAATATATGGGGCTCATTATTCTGTATGGCGCACTGTGTGGTGGCCATAATGCTGTATGGAGGACTATACAGTCCGGTTTTTAGCTATTGTAGAATTTAAAATAGATATATGGGCAGCACAGTGGCTCAGTGGATAGCACTACAGCCTTGCAGCACTGGAGTCCTGGGTTTGAATCCCACCTAGGACAACATCTGCAAGGAGTTTGTATGTTCTCCCTGTGTTTGCGTGGGTTTCCTCCGGGTACTCCGGTTTCCTCCCACATTCCAAAAACATACAGATAGGGAATCTAGATTGTGAGCCCCATCGGGGACAGCAACGATAATGTGTGCAAACTGTAAAGCGCTGCGGAATATGTTAGCGCTATATAAAAATAAAGATTATTATTATTATTATATTACTCATGTAATGTAAGAAGTGAAGTATTTGGCATTGTACTATACCTATATTTCTCTTCCGTATCGGAGCATCATGAATTGTGGTATGTGTTAAAGGTGCCCACTGAGACTCTTTCACCCGGGCCCACGAAAACCTGGAGCCAGCCCACAACTTTATCCAAATAACCCCCAGTTTTCAATGCGTTACTATTATTATAATGTAAATTAAGGTTGACAAGCTTAAGTTATAAGAATTGATGTTGTTGGCATTGAAATGGGCACTGTAGGTGTTTTTACTGTCCTCCACTCCCTGCCGACTTTGCTTCCCCTTTGATTTGCATTGGGGTCGGTTTGAGTTTCAGTCGGACCTTCGACTTTTTCCGATAGTCGTCCGATTTCGTTCGACTCGACTTTTGCGAAAGTCGGGTGGTCTGAAACCCGACTCGACCCTCCCGGAGGCAAAGTCGCTCATCTCTACTCACCACACATCTAGATAAGTTCATTAAGGGGTCTAGTTTCCAAAATAGGGTCACTTGTTGGGGTTTCCACTGTTTAGGCACATCAGGGGCTCTCCAAATGTGACATGGCGTCCAGCCAATTCTGTGTTGAAAAAGTCAGAGGGCGCTCCTTCCCTTGCGACCTCTGACATGCGCCCAAAAAGTGGTTTACCCCCACATATGGGGTATCGGCATATTCAGGAGAAATTGAACAACAAATTTTGTGGATAATTTTCTCTTTTAACACTTGTGAAAAAAAATTGGTTCTGAAGTAATTTTTTTTCAAATAAAAGTTAAATGTTAATTTTTTCCTTCCACATTGCTTCAGTTCCTGTGAAGCAAGTACAGGGTTAATAAACTTCTTGAATGTGGTTTTGAGCATCTTGAGGGGTGCAGTTTTTAGAATGGTGTCACTTTTGGGTATTTTCTATCATATAGACCCCTCAAAGTGTCTTCAAATGTGATGTGGTCCCTAAAAAAAATAGTGTTGTAAAACTGAGAAATCGCTAGTCAACTTTTAATCCTTATAACTTCATAACAAAAAAAAAATTTGTTTCCAAAATTGTGCTGATGTAAAGGAGACATGTGGGAAATGTTATTTATTAAGAAATTTGTGTGGCATATCTCTCTGATTTAAGGGTATAAAAATTTAAAGTTTGAAAATTGCTAAATTTTCAACATTTTCGACATATTTCCATTTTTTTCATAAATAAAAGTAAGTCATATAAAAAAAATTCCCACTAACATGAAGTACAATATGTCACGAAAAAACAGCCTCAGAATCAGCGGGATTCGTTAAAGCGTTCCAGAGTTATATCCTCATAAAGTGACAGTGGTCAGAATTGTAAAAATTGGCCCGGTCATTAAGCTGCAAATTGGCTCTGTCACTAAGGGGTTAAACATTGTTAGCATCCACCAGGAGAAATTGAGACCCATGTCCCTATCTTGAAAGGAGTGTTGGTCAAACATGTACGCTAGTAATTCTGAAAATATCTATGGAACTAAGGCAGCCAAGAAGAGCATCTCATGGTGTGTGTGGGAGCCCCAGCAGTAATAAATTTATCATCTATTTTGTGGTTGGCTAATAAATGTTTCTCATGGGCCACCCCCATTAGGTTCCAGGTATCACCACTCTCATATGTTGATGCTTGATGATACACCGCTGTCCTTATATTCTACTGATCAGAACCAATTAGAATAATTTGTTTTTATTTAGCACATAGTGACTTTGGACATTCATGTTATTGTTCTTCAGTCGTTCAGGTTGGATTTCCTTGCCTTGGCAATCAAGATGGAGTGGCGGCATTTGAGGTCAATATAATTGTTATGAATGCAGAAGGCAATGTGATTCTACAAACACCGCAGAATGCCATCTTTTTCAAAACATGTCAGCATGGTGAGTGTGAAATCTATGTGATTTACCTAAAACCAAACCATATTGAAATGTCAGCCTAAAAGGGTTATCCGGCACCAGACAAGTCTCTCTTCATTTACAGTTTTTATGCCTTTTCTTTTGCATGTCTGCATTTTTGACAAGAGGTTTTATGCAGGCATGAAAAAAGAAAAAAGACCATACCTACCACATGCTGTGTTTGAAAAAAAAAACAATGACACACAAAACACACCAAAAGTTTGAAAAAAGGCAAAAAAAATGCATGGCTTGTAATGGATTACCAGTGATTTTCAAGTTCTGATGTCTTGCAATTACTGCATGAGCAGGCATTATTAATTTCTTTCTTTAAACGGGTTGTCCTTTTCCAGACAGTGTTCTTTCCCAGCTGCAGTTTGCTAAAAAATAATATAGCAAGTTATTCTCACCTTCCCTGAGTCCACCAAACGTTATGTCAACAACTCGGCAGCCAATCAGTGAGCTCGGTGGCTGTTCCCATGTAGTCAGAATACACCCTATCGGAGCCATTGCGCTCACTGATTGGCTCCTGTGCTGTTGACATGACATCATGCTGCAGCCAGTTCCAAACACTATAAGTAGCGGTGGAAACTCACCAGTGGACCCGATGAAGATGAGTACAATGCAGTTTGTTATTTCTTTGACAAATTGTAGCGAGGGCAGAACATTGTCTGAAAGAGGACAAACCCAGTTCGCATGAGTTTATGAACAAATTCTCTGATTTTAATCCAGGAATAAACCCCGGTGATTTTTCATCTGTGTTGTCATCTACATGCAATCCGTATGTCAGTTTTTTACATCTTTATGGCATCCGAATGACATCCTATTTATACATCAGCAGTGGCTAAAATTTTAAAAATAAAAAACAAATACAGGGTCATATGTTAAAAATTGCTAATCATCTGTTAAAATCAGATGCTGTACAGTTGATCCGCATGGGATCTGATTTTTTTTGCACACCCATAGACCTTAAAATGGTGACTCTTATTCGAAAAAGTAAAGCGATTAGTGCATGCTGTGATTTTTTTCAAGTGGACGACCAGTCGGTGTGAAGAAATTGACAAATGAACAGCCCAATTGAATAACTCTGCTCCAAGTGCTGGCCATGTGAGGTTAGTTATTTTCACAGACAGCACTCGAACTTGTGTGAACATACCCTAATCAAGAGAATAGGTAAACTGGATTCATGATAACTATTTGTTGAGCAATTATGTGACACAGCAAGACAGTGGTGCTTTAAGGAGTTGTCATGTTTCATTAAAGCATAGGGTCAAGGCTGCTTATGCTGTAAATTAAGAAACCAGTCATTACTTACCTAATGAAACCTCTGCCACTCCAGTGCCACTGGTGCCTTCTGTCTTTGGTGACAGGGCTGCTGTGATGATATCATATTTACAATAGCTCATCACCTCCATGACATCAGCGTTGCAGGCCTATCAATGGACACTAGCGAGGAGCAGTAGACTAGTGGTGCTGGAGTAACAGGGCCATCACTAATTGAGATGGACTCTAGGAACAGCTGATGAGATATTGATGGGCTATCCTAAATATAGTTCATCAATATAAAAGTAGTCTACAAGGCCTTTAATATAGCGATACAGAGTGCACCCCTAAACGGCTTACATGGTCAGGTAGCTCTTGGAAAAGATAAGTCAAGTAGTATACAATCCCTTAAATATAGCTCTGAATGATAGAAGAGACCTCTAAACTGTAGCCACTCGAAGTAATAGTAATTTATGTTAAAAGGAATCGGTTATCAAGGTGCAATGCATCCACCCAAACCACTTAGATGTGATGTAGTCCTTGTAAATGTAAACCAGTCCATACTTTTCCTTACAAAGTCCACGACGCCTTATTCGTAAAATCCATATTGTTATCAATATGCAAATGAGATTGCAAGTGCTCTAGGCATGATAGAGCCCTTCCCAAGCCTCTGCCTCCCAAACCCAAGTACTTGCCTGGCAGGCTTGGCATCTCATGCTGCTGCTAGCTGTGTGATGTAAAGCATCAGCAAAGGAAATCTTGTGGTCAAGAAGCAGTGGGAGGCATAATGCGGTGACTTGAGATAGGACTAGGTTAGCATAGGATGGGAAAGTGCTCTATCACGCCCAGAGCACCTGTGTTATCATTTGTGTATTGGTAAAAATAAAAACATGGATCTTTTGATTATGGACAAATCCTACAAAAACTATGAAGCTCTATGCCATAAAATCAGATTTTATTAAACAAATTCATTACAATATTACAGATGAATAAATATGGGGACACAAAAATGCAAAAATAAGGGTCTTTCAAGGAAGTAAGGGGTATGAGGATATATAGGAATTACAAAATTAATTCATTGAAGTAAAAGTTAGGTATATAAATTCATAACATTAGTTCATTAAAGTGGATATTTGAATATATATATCCTAGTGTTAATTCATTAAGGCATGTGCCAAACATAGAACCAATAAAGATAAATACTTCAGAAAAAAATATATTTCAATATATAAATTCCTGCCTCAATAAAAAAAAACCTTAAAATA
>JARQOD010000004.1:218094101-218158421 GCA_033576555.1 Oophaga sylvatica
CAGAAGGGCCCCTGAATTTTTGTGAAAACAGACTTCCCTTCCTCAGTGACAGAACCCAAAAGAAAGTTGTGTGGAAGGAGTTGAAATATGCTCACCCCAAACTGGAAAAAAGGCATCTTCAAAAGCCTTGTCTGTCATATGATCGCCAGTCATACACTAAAGTAGTACCCCCCCAGATAACCTTTTTGCCACATCATAAGCCGCGTGATAAAAACCCCGGGCCCCCGCCAACGGTACCCCGGGGTATACGGCTTGTGATCCCCCCTGCCGCAAATTGACGAAAACGTGCACACACACACCTGCTGCCGCCCGACCAGTAAAACTGCGGGGGATTTATAATTATCCCCTTCCCTTTTGGAACTTGCAGCTTTTCTGGCGCCCCCCTTACCCTCGGTCTTCAGGGAACTGCACCAGGATAATTTATGCCAGCGGGTCATTTGGGATGTGTGCGGGCTTTGGGGCACGCGCGTGGGGGAATTAATTACCCCGGGCCGCAGCCGGGCAATATTTTATAAGACCCGTTTCCGTCATCCCAACGCCACCCATAGGTCAACATTTCACCCCCTTTTTTAGCGCCACAGCTACATTTACTTAAGGAACAAATTTATAAAGAGGGCCCGTACAACCCCAAACGTAGCTTTGATTCAGGCCGTGCAAATTTTTTATAGGCGGGAAATCAAACTAAAAAATTTTATAGGTTATTCCTTAAAAACAGGATTGCTTTTCCAATAAAAAAAGATGTAACAAGCTGAGGAAATATATTATGTACAAGGCGTCAGAAATAAAATAGATTAAAGATGAAAATCATCACATGGTTTTATATCATGTACAGGCAAGCCGGGGGGGAGGACCACACTCATAGTTCATTTGCAACCCTTTAGTCAAGAGTCACGAAAGGGAATGCCCAAGGGGGGGCCCCAGCCAGACTTTACTTGGGGGTGCGACCTCAAAAAAAGGGGGGAGGTTTTTCGGCCTCCCCAGGTAAAGTTGGTTTGAGCTCAAAATAATAAGGTCCACCCCTCCCCTGTGAACCTGCAGAATAAGGCGCCCTATCAATGATCTTTTTTTAAAAATTTACTGTTCAAATGACCCAAATTTGGGGTGGAATGCTCAGGGGCATCCGAAATTCCATTTCTCGGTTCTTTGGGATTAGGTTCCCAGTACCCGGGAACGAGCTGTCGCGCATGTTTCGAACAGTGCTTTCGTGTTTCTGCGCAACTTCCCCCCCGTGGTTAGCCAAAAAAATAACCCTATAAGGGTGCCATGGGGGGGACAGCAATGGAAGACAATGGGGACCCCGCGGTGAGGGGAAAAACTCCAGCCTGGCAATCAGGTTACACAAATTTGTGCAGGGGGGGGGTTGATAGAAGGTGGAGAGGGAGGGGGGAACCCTTTTTTGGGGCTTCACAGCAAAAAAAAATAGGACTGTAGTTCTCGCACAGCACAAACAGGGGAGCCCCAGTACACCAGCCGCCTATGTCCCCTTAAAAATTTTTATGATGTTAAGGGCCAGATCATTTGGCGCTGTATTGCCTTACATATTTTATGCTTTTTGGGCCCTTATTTTAAGCCATCATAGTGCCTAAAAAAATTTTTTTGTTTTTTTAATGCTCACATCTTAAAGCTGCCATTTGTTTTAAATACATTTTTAGATGTGTAATGCAAAGATCTTGTTGCCATATGTGCATAAATATTTTTAATTTTTTTTCACAAAAAATTTTTTTAATTTTTTAAAGAGGAAGTGTTCCCAGAGGTGCTGGATCTACAAGCCCAACATAGGGGGAAAAATTCAGTAGAGGTTTAAAAAAAGGGGTTCACAACACTTTGCAAATGGCCCTCTATGTCCCTGCAAAACCGTATTTTCTGTTGGCTGTTGCATGTGAAGTAGAAAAAAAAATTGAATAATATTTTTCAAATTTAAAATTTCATTCATGTATGTTTTTTTTACTCTAGATCGGCGCCAGGTGACTCCTATTTAGAGCGTATCTATTTTGCTGCTTTATACCCTTTTGGGCGTTTTGGGAAAGCAGGAAAAGAAGGCAGTATGAAGTACCCCTAGGGGAAAGTTTTTGTTCCTTAGGGGAGTATTTTATGGATACATGTGTAAAACTGGGAAACCCCTTACAACCCCATAACTGGCAAAAAAAGTGCAGACCACAGCTACTATTTTGTATGTTCCACTAAGCTCTCTGCCCCCCCTGGGCCCAAAAAGGGCCCCAAAGTAAGGGCACTTTCTCTCTGAGCCCGAGAGACAGGTTCTGCAATAACTAGCAGTTTGTAGATGAAATGGGGTGATTGTTTTCTCCGTCTAGGTCCTTGCTTTTGCATTTCCTGTTTGTATGTATCACATGTTTTTTATGACTTTAACAGAAAAATATCTGGATCACCCCCAATGATCCCCAAAAAAGTTTTACAGCACTTGAGATGGTGATTAATTGGTCACACAGTATTTTAACCCCTATTTCCCCAAAACCCCCTCTATTTCCCGCATTCCTATGCCTATTATCCCCCCCCCCTCAGGTTCGTCACCTTCAATAAAATGGTAATCCCTTTTTTTAAAGAGCCAGTATTGGGCCCCTTGGTCCACACAAAATCATTCAGCATTTCATGCAAACCCCCCCTCGCTGTCAATGTAAGATACAGTCAGGGAAAAAATCAAAGGGCGAATCCGGGGTTTCCATCCACTCATAATGGTTTTTTTAATTTGAAAAATTTAAATTATAAAAAATTTAATTTCATTTTATTTTTAAATCCTTTGTTAATTGGAAAGTTGCAAAAATTTCGGGAATTGTTCCTATGAGGTTAAAATTCCCAAATTTTGTTTTTTTTCTGTCTTTTTGACGTTCTCAAAAAAAAAAAAAAAAAAAAAAAAAAAAAAAAAAAAAAAAAAAAAAAAAAAAAAATTTTTTTTTTTTTTTTTTTTTTTTTTTTTTTTTTTTTTTTTTTTTTTTTTTTTTTTTTTTTTTTTTTTTTTTTTTTTTTTTTTTTTTTTTTTTTTTTTTTTTTCCCACTCCTAAACCTTCTCTTTTCCCCTACCGACCTTTTTTTTTTTTTTTGGTCAACATTTGTCTTTTTTAAAATATAGAATACAAATAACATATTTACTAAGAATATCACATAACATGAATTTTTTTTAAATTTTCTGTGAAAGCATACGCAAGGGTGGAGTTCTCTGTGAACACAGACTTTTGTAACAAACATCGTTTTTAGTAAAAAAACGTTCTGAACCCCAATAGGGCCCCCATCAGGGGATGACAACCCTTACTGCGGGATGGGGGCCCGGTATTGGGGGGCCCCCAAAATTTTGAGGCTCCCCAGGGGGCCCCCCAGCTAGCGGACTCAAGCAGCCCTATGGGGGGCCGAAGGCGGGGGGCCGCCTGCCCCCAGCGCCCGATCCCCCCCCCGTGCTTTGAACTATACCCGGGGTCTCCGGGACAGTTAAAACAATATGGAGGAGAAGGGGTCAGCTACGCTCCCCCTCCCATCTTCCCCCCCCCTTTTCTCTGACAAGGCGTTCACTGTGTGCCGGGGAAGCAGGGGACAGGATTTGGAGCACGCGGGAGAGGGGGGAGTGGTATTTTTTTTTTTTAAATTTTGCAGTGTTACTGAAATGGGGGGGGGAGGGGGGGAGTGAGGGTGTACATGTGGGGCCCCCCCTCTGTATACATGTTGGCCCCTTTCCCCGCTTATACTATTGGGCCCCCCCTGCTTTTCACATGTGGGCCCCCCCGCTAATCTATGGGGCCCCCCCCCTGTAAAACTATGTGGCCCTGTGATCTATGGGGCCCTCCCTGCTATTTACTATGGGGCCCCCCCCTGCTGTATATTTTTGGGCCCCCCTTTCTTTTTTCTATGGGGGCCCCCGTTTGTACCCTTGGGGGGCCCCCCTCTATTAATATTTTGGGCCCTCCCCGATTATATGGCCCCCTGCTGTTATTTTTGGGGCCCCCCTGCTACATACTGGGGGGCCCCCCCCCTTTTCCCCTTTTTGGGGTTTTTTTTTGTGGGGGGGCCCCTTTTCCCCTTTTCCCCCGTTTTTCTATTGGGCCCCCCCCCGGCTATTTCCCTTTTTTAGGGGGCCCCCCCTGCTGTATCTCAGTCATCCCCCAAAAAATTTTGGGAAAAAGAACAAAATTTTTTTTTAACTGATCTGCTGCCCTTGGTTTTTTGTGTTTTTTTGACAGTGTTTTTTAAAAAACCCAAAAAATAAATTGCAAAATATGATAACAAAGCTTATATTGACAGTTAGATGAGTTAAGCAGAAGTCAATATTTGCAGTTTGACCCTTTTTCCCCTGGACCCAAAAATTTTTCCCCCGGGCATGCTCTCAATTTTTTTGGACCAAATCCTGACTGTGACCCCATTCTTGCACAATCAATGCTTTCTTTTTGAATTTTGGTTTTTTTTCCCCCAAAACCCCCGTCTTTGATGATTGACCACAAGTTCCAAGGGTTTTTAAGGGGGGGATTTCCGGCCCCCCCCCAAAATCTTTTATTTTTTTCCCCGGGGCCCTTTTTAATTTTAAAACCTTTTGGGCTTATAAAAAGGGGTGCCCCATATCTGGAAAAGGAAATTTTTGCGCCAAACTGCTCTTGGAGGGTTGGGGAAGTTGTTTGGAGGGGGTTTGGTCCATTTTTATCCATGGTTTTTTTTTAGGCAAGACTGTGAGAGAGCCAATTTCCCCTTTGGGGAGAAGCAACCCCACAATGAAAAAGGGTTTTGGGTGCTTAACATTTGGATGAGCCCAAAAATGTGGAAAACGCTCACCTTGTCTTCCCCCCAAATGAGGCGTTTCCGATTTCCCAAACATCGAAAAGGGGGGTTTGAGAAAAAACTTTTTCCCCCTCCCAGAGCCCTGCCGTACCTTTTCAGAATAAAAGTCTGCCATGTGTTTTTTTGGGAGAAGTGGGTTCTTTGCTCCCTCCCCTTTTTAACCCCCCCCCTTTCCCCCAAGGCCCCCCCTCAAAGTGTGTGCAAAGCCTACCCTGCCGCGCCCTTCCTAGCAAGCCCGCCTGTTTACCATCCCGAACTGAAAACTTTTTTTAAAAAGGGGGCCCCCGGTGCTTGGGTCTTTTTGGGCGCCCCCGGGCCTTTTTTCAACAAAAAAAACCTTCTCCTTAAATTCTTGATGAGGTGATTTTACTTTATCAAACTTTGCTTTGAACTCTTCCCGTTAGGCCTTTTTTTGATTTTTAAAGATGACTTTGCCTTTTTCTTTAGAGATACCAGGGAAAAAGAAGGAACAAAAATGCCAAGCCCGCCTCCTTTTTTAAATTTCCCCCTGGTGTCTTTTTTTTTTTTTAAACATGACAGATTTATCTCAAGAAAAAGCCCCCATAACCCCCACCTGTTTAGGGACAATACTGAAAAGAGGTTAGCTGGTCCTTTTAAAAGGGGGGGAAAAAGTTTTTTAAAAAGTGTTTTGGGGGTAAAGTTATTTTTTGCCAAAAAATTTTTACTTGAAAATAATTGTTTTAAAATGACACTCTTTTTAAATTTGGGTTTTTAAAATTTTGGGCCCTTAGAAAAAATAAAACAGTAGCTTTTTAAAAATTAATATTTGTGTCATTTCAAAATTTTTGGGGCCCGACGATGTTGGGGGGCCCTTTCCCGCTTTAAAAATGTTGGGGGCCCCCCCTGCTATAAATAGGGGGGCCCCCCCCCTTTTGAATGGCCCAGAGATGGTTTCTGAGGGAAGGCTCCTCTGGTGGTTACAGACAGTATGAACCTTTCAGGAGGGTGGCAATTGGGTCATTTACTGGACGATTAAGGGGGGGTTTCCCCCCCATGAAGGTCCCCGGGGATCAATTGTTTTTTTCCTTGGGGTTTCCCCGGTTCATTTGGAAGTTGCGGGGGGTTTTCCTGCACCTGGCTTTTTAGATAAGAATTTTTTTTGCTTTTTTTTTTGGTTGTTTTTTTTTTTAGTTTTTTCACTTTGTGGGGGGGGGGGTCCCCTCCGGGGGCCCTTTCCTCTAAAATTTTCTGTACCACTTTTTTTTTTTCATTTGCTTTTTTTGTTTTTTTTTAGTGCTGCGGCTTTTTTTTTTCACCCGAGATCAAAATTTTGGGGGTGAGATAGGGGATTATTTTTTTTTTGGGAATCAAAGTTTCTTGGGGATTTTTTTGGGGTTTTTTTTTTGGGGTTTTCAGTAAATTTTTCCTGACTTTTCGTTAGCGATTGGGCCCCAACTTTTTCTCTTCTTTTTTTATTCCCGTTTTCCGTGCTTTCTTCTTGCTAACCCCATTTAATTTTGGGGGGGGTTCCCATTTTTTTTTGGGGAAATTTCCCCTGTTAGAAAACCCCGTTAGGTTTTTTTACTTGCGGTAAAAAACCTTTGGGGCCTATTTGCCTGCTGCCCTTCGGGGTTTGGGGACTTAAAAGAAAATTTTTATTTTTTAAACTACCCCGGGGGCTTTTTTTCCTTACTAAAAAAGTTTTTGCTTGGGGCTTCAGCCTTATGTTCTAAATTTTTTTTTTTTTTTTTTTATGCTACAACTTTTTTAGGAGGTGTCCATCTTTTATCCCGTCCCTATGCTTGTGGGGGGCCCCTTTCCCCGCATCTATAGGTTTTGTTCGATGCCAGGCTTTTAGGGTCTGATCGCAGGTCATTTTCCCCTTTTAATCGTAGGGTTTAGGTTTTTTATTGTAGGACGAAAACCCTTTCTTTCCTTGTGTTGTTCAGAAATAACAGTTCCGGGGGGATAGCTTTCTCTTTTTTCCTTTAGGGTATTATCTTCGGGTGGACAGGGTCTGGTCAACGTAGGAAAGCCCACGGCTACCCCTTTTTTGTGGTTTGTTCAGTTTTACTGCAACCAATAGGTTTTCCCGCCTCTCTTTTTATTCCGTTTTTGCTTTCCCCTCAGCTACCCCAAAAGATCAGTATCCCCCCGGCCCAAAAATAAAATTTAAAAGGGATCCGAAGGGAAAAATAGTGTGGGAAAAAAAAAAGTTGCAGGATTTTTTTTTTTTTTTTTGTTGCTCAGAAATTTCAAAAGGGGCGTCCTGACCAAATGGAATGATGATTTTGGCCCCCCTTTTTTGGGAAGGGTTGTAAAATTAAAGGACGTTATGGTGGGATTCCCCGTACCCTTTTCAATATTCATGTCTTTGGATATTAAATTTTGACAGCTTTGCTGAGCGCAGATATGCGGAGATGGGTTCCTTGTGGGCCCCCTCCTGAGCCCACAGTGTGAGGGGTGACTTTGGGGCACAGCGCATAATTTCGAAAGCGCAAGGGGTTTTTCCCCTTCCCCCCCCTTTTATTCCCCAAGGGGGGATTTTTCGCCTATTGTTTGGGGTTTTCCAAATTTTTTGATGTTAACTATTTTTACTTTTTACTTTTTTTATTCAACCTTTTAAAATGATGGATTTCGATTTTCCCAAAACGTTGTGGGTTTACATATCCCCTGCGGAAATTATCCCTTACTGGGGAATATTTTTTCCCCCTTTTGGGGGAGAAAAACCCCTTTTCTACTCAGGGTAAGAGGTTGAACCAATCATCGGGTGCAAATTTCTGGGGTTGCATAATCTGCTGCATTAAAAGTTTTTGGTTTCCCTGGTTTCAGTTTATAAAACCCGTTTTGGATTGGAAATCGTGTCTTGACCATTGGGGGTGCCAATTGTTTAAAGGGCACTCCTTTTTTTTTTTCCTCCCCCCGTCTAAAGTTCCGACTTTTTTATATTTTTCTGTGTTTTAGTGAAAAAGTCTTGTCCACCCCTCCAGAAACTCGTTGCCCCATTGAGTTGTGCCTGGGGGTAAATTTCCAAAAGGGCCCCTTTTTTTAACTTATCTGTACCTGAACAATCTATCATTTTATAAGGGGTCATTGGGAAGGGTTTTTCAGACCCTCCTCTTCCCCTTGGGGCCGTTTTTTTTTTTTGTGGGCCAAAAAAGGGGGGTTTATTGGGGGGGGATTGATTTTCGCCCCTAAAAAAGATCACGTGAAATTCAATATCCTTCCCTTTATTTGACCTGTTTTTTTCCGGGGGGAAATGCTAGTTGGTTTCCAAACTTGACCCGGGGGTATAAATTTTCGTTTAACCGGGGGAAAAAACACAAAAACCCAAATGAAAAGGGTTTTTGTTATATTTCCCGAAAATCGTTTGTTTGCCCATTTTATTTTTCTTGCGCAGCTATTTGCCCTCATCAAAAAGGGGTTTCCCCCTTTTATGTTTTCCCCCCTGATTTCCTTTCTTCTTAAGCCCAAGCTAAATCTGCTTAAATTAGGGGTGAAACCCGGGTTAACCCTTCTTTTGGACCTTTACTCCCGCTATTCCCACTGAGGAACCTGGATTTTGGGGTCTGAACCCCTCTTTGAAAGACCCACTTGCATGGCTTCGGAAAAAAGAAAACCGAACGATTTTGGGAGTTTTTGTGGGGGATTCTTGGGCCCGCTGTTTCCTGTTTCTGTGTCTGCAAATTTGCTATTTCTACCAAAATTTTTAATAAAAACAGGACTTTTCTTAAAACCCGGGCTCCTGGGTTTTTTATTGCCCCAACCAAGACGCATAGAACTGTACTACTACATTACAAGATTCTGAAGCCAAAACTTTGGGGTCTGGAAGGTTTGGTACTGTGGTATCAACCCGGGGTACTTTTTGTGATGCAGGTTTGATTCTCCAAACCTTTTTCCCGGTGAGAATTCCCTTAATTTTTTTTTTTTGCAGTTTACCAGGGAAACACTATTTTTTTTTTTTTTTCCTTTTTTTTCCTTTTTGTCTGCTGTAACCGGGAAAACAATGTCGGGGGAAATTTTTTGTGATAAGTGGTTTTTGACTTTCACAACCTTTTCCGGGGGGCTTCCCTTAATTTTTTTTTTCCCCGCATTTTCCACGGGGAACACTATTTTTTTTTTTTCTTTCCTCTTTTTCCAAAACCCCGTCAAAAAAATCTGGAAAAGGGGGCCCGCATAAAGGAACTTGCGGGGGATGATAATATCCTTTTAGTTTGCAAAATAAAGACCCGTTTACAAAATTCGGACCCATAACACCAAATTTTTTTTGTGGGGACAACTACCCCCGGATTTGGAGCCAGGATTTGGGGTTTTAGAGGGGCGAGCCAGGCTCCTGCCAGCCCCGAGTGCTGGGATTCCCAAGTTGCCCCCCTTTTTTTTTGGCGGTAACGGAGAAATTTAGGGGATTTATTAATCAATGCAATCTTTTTTTTTCTGCACATGCTTCACAATTTCCCACTGAACGATCTAAGGTGCTTACTATAATTATGTTGCTTACCAACAAGGCTTTAATGTGGGCAAACCCTCTGATTGAGACTGAGGAAGATTGTTTGAATCACCTTGATGATTTTATTTCAGCCATGGGGCAGGTGTTTGATGACCCCAATCGAGGTGCAACAGCTGAAGCAGCCATGTTAGCTTTGCGCCAAGGTAAGCACTCGTAGCTGAATATCCCTTGGATTTCAGGAGATGGCCCTTGATACCACCTGGGACAGTTCCGCTAAAAAATCTTTTTTCGAAAGGGGTTATCTCCACTGATTAAGGATGAACTTGCTCGTGCCGACCCTCCCACTTTCCAACACTTGGTGAATGACATCTTCAGGGATCTCCTAGATACATTCGTGGTAATTTATTTGGATGATATTCTAATTTTTTCTAACTCCACAGAGGAACATCATGGACATGTGAGAATGGTCTTGGAACGTCTAAGACAAAATCATCTTTACATCAAACTTGAAAAGTGTGAATTCCATAGGACCGAAATTCAATTTCTGGGGTATGTACTGTCTACACAAGGAATTAGTATGGATGGAAGCAAAATCCAAGCCATCAAGGATTGGCCAAGTCCTAGAAATGTGAAGGAGGTACAGCGCTTCATCGGGTTTGCCAACTTCTATAGACGTTTCATTAGAAATTTCTCTGAGGTAGTGTCACCTATCACTCAACTTACCCGGAAAGAGTCTAGGTTTTCCTGGACTCCCCAAGCCCAGGAAGCATTTTCCCGTCTAAAAGATAAATTTACCACTGCACCTATCCTAGTACATCCCAACCCCGAGCTAGCCTTCATAATAGAGGTGGATGCTTCAGACTGTGCCGTTGGAGCTATACTCTCTCAGAGAACAGGTGAGAAGAATGTCTTGCATCCCTGTGCCTTCTTTTCCCAGCAGTTGTCTTCGGCTGAGAGGAACTACGATGTGGGCAATAGAGAGTTGTTGGCCATTATTGCCGCCTTCAAAGAATGGAGACACCTTCTTCAGGGAGCTGCACAGCAAATAGTCGTCCTGACAGACCATCGTAACCTTGAGTTTATCAGGTCGGCTAAGTGCCTGACTCCTCGCCAGGCTCGCTGGAATCTTTTCTTAAACCAATTTAATTTTATCATCTCTTATAGACCAGGATCGCGCAATGGAAAGGCTGATGCACTCTCTAGGATTTACTCAGCAGAGACACGTCCAATTACTCCTCCTAAGACTATTCTTCTGACTCTAGATTCCTAGGAGTAATTCCATAATCAAGACCTACTTAAGGACATCAAGGAAGCATACCATGAGGATTCCTTTTTGGCACAACCCCCAAGGGACGTAAGTCTTGTCTTTAAGAATGGTGTGTGGATTCAGGGACAACTCTGTATATTCCTGAAACAGTCAGATTAAGAGTATTGCAACTCATTCACGATTCCAAGATAGCTGGGCATAGAGGAATTCTAAAGACACAGGAATTTCTTTCTCGTTTCTTTTGGTGGCCCACTTGCAGGAAGGATGTTTTGAATTATGTCACTTCATGTGGGTCTGTGCAAGATGCAAAACACCTCGCTCCTCACCAACTGGTCTGTTACAGCCTCTTCCCACCCCGTCCCGCCCGTGGGGATCCATTTCTATGGACTTCATTGTGGAGTTACCAACCTCTCAGGGGAAGAACACCATTCTAGTGGTGGTTGACCGTCTAACAAAGGCAGCTCATTTTATCCCTTGTGTCGGCTTACCCACTGCAAAACAGACATCAGATTTGATGATTAAAGATGTGTTTCGCTTACATGGAGTACCGGATGAGGTTATTTCGGATCGAGGGGTGCAATTCACTTCTAGGTTTTGGCAAAATTTCTGTGCAGCATTGGACATTAAAGTAAACCTTTCTTCTGCTTTTCATCCCCAGACTAATGGACAGATTGAACGAACCAATCAAACCCTGGAGCAGTATCTCCGCTGCTTTATCTGCCACCTACAGGATGATTGGGTGGATCTACTTCCATTAGCTGAGTTCTCGTATAACAACTCTCAGAGTGCCTCCACTAAGCAGTCTCCTTTTTACTCTAATCTAGGTTATCATCCTAACATTCTACCACGATTTCCCATAGAAACGCCTTTACCAGCAGTGGCTGAAAGAATCACGTCTTTACAGAAGAATATGGATCTTCTAAAGGAGAATCTGGAATCGGCTCAGGAAAGGTACAAGAAAGCAGCAGATAAATTTCGTAAACCTGCACCAGCTTTCAAGGTAGGAGACTTGGTCTGGCTGTCAACCAGAAATCTTAAGTTAAGGATTCCATCGTCTAAGTTGTGACATAAGTACATTGGACCCTATAAAATCAGTAAAATTATAAGTGCCGTTGCTTGTCGTCTTCAACTGCCCAGAACTATGAGAATCCACCCTGTCTTTCATGTATCCCTACTAAAGGCTGCGACACCCAATACGTTTCCTGGACGTTCCTCTCCTTGCCCTGACCCAGTGCTAGTCGATGGTCAGGAAGAATTTGTGGTGGAAAGGATTTTAGATTCCAGGTTGTATAGAAATCAGTTACAATATCTGATTAAATGGCAGGGCTACCCAGTGGAGGACAACTCATGGGAACCGGTCAATAACGTTAATGCTCCTCGCTTGCTCCGTCAGTTTCATCAGAGGTACCCACACAAGCCTGGTCTGAGGTCATCCGGAGGTTGTCCTTAAGGGGGGGAGTAATGTAAGGTTCTATGTATATATTCCTGAAACTCAGTTTGTTCGTCAGCCATTTTACTTTCTGTCTTGCTGCAGCTATCTTGCCCTCAGTCAAAATGGAGTTTCCAGCTTGCATGTTCCCGCCCTGATTCTCTCCTTTGCTTCTTAAGCAGCCACAGCTGAGCAATCAGTGCTTCAGAATCTAGCCTGCAGTGAACCTGTGACTTGACTCCTGTAAGCCTTGGACCTTGTACTCCAGCTATTCCTACTGAGGAACTCTGAAGCATTTGTGGACTCTGAACCCTGCTCTTTGAAAGACCCACGTTTGCATGGACTTACGGTAACAGAGAAGAAGATCCTGAATCTGTATTGGAGAGTGATTGCTGAGCTTGGATTACTCTGGCCTGCTGTGTCTCCTGTTTCTGTGTCTGCAAACTGTGTGACTATTTCTACCAACTTGTATGAAGTAATACAGGACTTTTCTATATCAAACCTGTGACTCCTGTGTTTTCATCGCACCCAAGCACAAGACGCTATATGAACTGTACTACATACATTACACAGAGGGGCATTTTGAGTACCTAGTGATGCCCTTTGGTCTCACTAATGCTCCTTCCGTCTTCCAATCCTTCATGAATGATATTTTCAGGGATTTTGTGGATAAATTTCTGATTGTTTATTTGGATGATATCTTGATTTTTTCCAATGACTGGGACTCTCATGTGAAACATGTTGGGACTGTGTTCCAGATTTTGAGAGAGAATGCACTGTATGTGAAGGGATCAAAGTGTCTTTTTGGCGTACAGAAGGTCTCATTTCTGGGATTCATTTTGTCTCCGTCTGTTATTGAAATGGACCCGGTCAAGGTTCAGGCCATCTGTGATTGGGTTCAACCTACTTCATTGAAGGCTCTTCAGAGATTTTTGGGTTTTGCCAATTTTTATCGTAAATTTATTGGTAATTTCTCCGGTATTGTTAAACCATTGACTGATCTGACCAAAAAGGGTTCCGATGTGGTGAATTGGCCTCCTGAGGCAGTTTCTGCATTTCAGGAACTTAAGCAGAGATTCATTTCTGCTCCTGTTCTACGGCAGCCTGATGTTTCTCTGCCGTTTCAGGTGGAGGTTGATGCCTCTGAGATTGGGGCTGGTGCCGTTTTGTCCCAAAGGGATCCAGAAACCTCTAAGAGTAACCATTGTGCCTTTTTCTCTCGAAAGTTTTCTCCAACTGAACGTAATTATGATGTGGGTAATCGGGAGTTATTGGCCATGAAGTGGGCCTTTGAAGAGTGGAGACATTGGCTGGAAGGAGACAAACATCAGGTGGTGGTCCTGACGGACCATAAGAACCTGGTTTATCTCGAATCAGCCAAGCGACTTAATCCTAGACAGGCCAAGTGGGCCTTGTTTTTCACACGTTTTAATTTTGTGGTTTCTTTTCTTCCTGGCACTAAGAATGTTAAGGCGGATGCCCTCTCAAGGAGTTTCTTTGCGGATTCTCCTGAGTTATCTGATCCTGCTGTTATTTTGAAAGAGGGTGTAGTACTTTCCGCCATCTCGCCCCAGTTTGAGACTGGCTCTTGAGGAGTGTCAGGAGGATAAACTTGAGTGCTGCCCTGTTGGGAAATTGTTTGTTACAGACCAGTGAAAGAAGAGTGTGATGTCTGAGATTCATTGTTCCGCGTTGGCTGGTCATCCCGGGATTTTTGGTACCAGAGACTTGGTGAGTTGGTCCTTTTGATGGCCTACTTTGTCTCGTGACGTCAGGGACTTTGTGCAGTCCTGTGGGACTTGCTCTCGTTCCAAGCCTTGCTCTCGCTCTAGTGGTTTGTTGATGCCATTACCTGTGCCCAAGAGGCCATGGACCCATATCTCTATGGATTTTATTTCCGACCTCCCTGTCTCTCAGAGAATGACCGTTATCTGGGTAATCTGTGATAGGTTTTCCAAGATGATACATCTTGTGCCATTACCTAAGTTGCCTTCCTCCTCCGAGTTGGTGCCTTTGTTCCTTCAGCACGTGGTTCGGTTGCACGGCATTCTGGAGAACATTGTGTCTGACAGAGGAGTCCAGTTTGTTTCCAGATTTTGGAGGACATTTTGTTCTAAACTTGGTGTTCAATTATCTTTCTCCTCTGCATTTCATCCTCAGACCAATGGACAAACCGAGAGAACAAACCAGACATTGGAGACTTATTTGAGATGTTTTGTGTCTGCTGATCAAGATGACTGTGTCTCTTTTTTGCCTTTGGCTGAGTTTGCTCTTAATAATAGGGCTAGCTCTGCCACCTTGATGTCTCCATTTTTCTGCAATTCTGGGTTTCACCCTCGATTTTCTTCGGGACAGGCGGAGGCTTCTGTCTGTCCGGGTGTTGACTCTGTTGTGGAGCGTATGCAGCAGATTTGGGACCAGGTAGTGGAGAGGTTGTCCCTCCCTCAAGAGAAGGCCCAGCCGTTTGCCAACCGGCATAGGACTGATGGTCCTTGGTTTAAAGTGGGGGACTTGGTTTGGTTGGCCTCAAGAAATATCCCTATGAGGGTTGCATCTCCAAAGTTTAAGCCTGGGTTCATTGGACCTTATAAGATCATGGAGATTCGTAATCCGGTTTCCTTCCGTTTGCTTCTTCCAGGGACATTTAAGATCCATAACGTGTTCCACAAGTCCTTATTGAAGAGGTTTGTCGAGCCAGTGGTTCCTATGGCTGCGCCTCTTGACCCTGTTTTGGTTGAGGGCAATCTGGAGTATGTGGTCGAGAAAATATTGGATTCTCGTTTTTCTAGACGGAAACTCCAGTATTTGGTTAAGTGGAGAGGTTATGGTCAGGAGGACAATTCTTGGGTGTTTGCTTCGGACATCCATGCTAGGAGACTGATCCGTGCCTATCACCGAGCTCATCCTGATCGGCCTGGTTGCACAAGTGAGGGTTCGGTGACCCCTCCTCAAGGGGGGGTACTGTTGTGAATGTGCTAGAGATGGTTTCTGAGCAGAGGCTCCCGCTGGTGGTTACAGACAGTACTGAACCTTTCAGCGAGGAATGGCAATCTGGGATCACTGACTGGACTGATATAAGGGAGGTTCCCTCCCATGATGGTCGCCGGTGATCAATTGTTCTTGTCTCAATTGTGGTTTCTGGTTCATTTGGAAGTTGCTGGAGTCTTGCCTGCACCTGCTGCTTTCAGATAAGATATTTTCTGCTTTTCTTTTTGTGCTTGCTTTTTTCATTGTTTTCTGCACTTTTGTGGAGGTCAGCCGGGTCCCCTCCTGGGGCCTTTGTGCTCCTCTCAATTTATCTGTAGCCACTGTTATTTGTTCATTTGCTTTTTCCTGTTTTTTCAGTGGCTGCGGCTTTGTTTTGTTACACCAGAGATCTGATTTAGGTGGTAGAGATCGTGTGATCTCAGGTTTTTTGGCAATCAGAAGTGCTAGTATTTTTTAGGGTTTTTGTTGGATTGCAGTCAGAATTCTTTCCTGTACTTTTCTGTCTAGACAGATTGGGCCCCAACGTTTGCTCATTCTATTTTCTGTCTGTGTCCGTGCTATCTTCTTGTCTAACCGCAATTATATGTTTGGGGGCTTCCTATTTTCTTTGGGGATCTGCTCCGGGGCAGATAGCTTTCATCTTTCTGCCTTTAGTTGTAGTTAGCTCTCAGGCTGTGACGAGGCGTCTAGGATCAACGTAGGAACGCTCCATGGCTACCTCTACTTGTGTGGTTAGTTCAGGTTACTGCAATCCAATAGGTTCCAGCCTCTCTGGTGTATTACCGTTTTTGCTTTTTCTCCTCAGCTACCTAAACAGAATAGCCCTCCCTGCTATATACTATGTGGGCCCTCCCTGCTATATACTATGTGGGCCCTCCCTGCTATATACTATGTGGGCCCTGCTGTATACTATGTGGGCCCTGCTGTATACTATGTGGGCCCTCCCTGCTATATACTATGTAGGCCCTCCCTGCTATATACTATGTGGGCCCTGCTGTATACTATGTGGGCCCTGCTGTATACTGTGTGGGCCCTGCTATATACTATGTGGGCTCTGCTATATAATATGTGGGCCGCGCTGTACACTATGTGGGCTGCGCAATATACTATGTGGACCCTGCTATATACTACAGTTAGGTCCATAAATATTTGGACAGAGACAACATTTATCTAATTTTGGTTCTAGACATTACCACAATGAATTTGAAACAAAACAAATCAGATGCAGTTGAAGTTCAGACTTTCAGCTTTCATTTGAGGGTATCCACATTAAAATTGGATGAAGGGTTTAGGAGTTTCAGCTCCTTAACATGTGCCACCCTGTTTTTAAAGGGACCAAAAGTAATTGGACAAATGACTCCAAGGCTATTTCATGGACAGGTGTGGGCAATCCCTTTGTTATGTCATTCTCAATTAAGCAGATGAAAGGGCCGGAGTTGATTTGAGGTGTGGTGTTTGCATTTGGAAGGTTTTGCTGTGAAGGAAACATGTGGTCACAGGAGCTCTCCATGCAGGTGAAACAAGCCATCCTTAAGCTGTAAGAACAGAAAAAAAACCATCCAAGAAATTGCTACAACATTAGAAGTGGCAAAATCTACAATTTGGTACATCCTGAGAAAGAAAGAAAGCACTGGTGAACTCATCAATCCAAAAAGACCTGGGAGCCCACGGAAGACAACAGTGGTGGATGATCGCCGCATACTTTCTTTGGTGAAGAAGAACCCGTTCACAACATCAACTGAAGTCCAGAACACTCTCAGTGAAGTAGGTGTATCTGTCTCTAAGTCAACAGTAAAGAGAAGACTCCATGAAAGTAAATACAAAGGGTTCACATCTAGATGCAAACCATTCATCAATTCCAAAAATAGACAGGCCAGAGTTAAATTTGCTGAAAAACACCTCCAGAAGCCAGCTCAGTTCTGGAAAAGTATTTATGGACAGATGAGACAAAGATCAACCTGTACCAGAATGATGGGAAGCCAAAAGTTTGGAGAAGAAAGGGAACGGCACATGATCCAAGGCACACCACATCCTCTGTAAAACATGGTGGAGGCAACGTGATGGCATGGCCATGCATGGCTTTCAATGGCACTGGGTCACTTGTGTTTATTGATGACATAACAGCAGACAAGAGTAGCCAGATGAATTCTGAAGTGTACCGGGATATACTTTCAGCCCAGATTCAGCCAAATGCTGCAAACTTGATTGGACGGCGCTTCATAGTACAGATGGATAATGACCCCAAGCATACAGCCAAAGCTACACAGGAGTTCATGAGTGCAAAAAAGTGGAACATTCTTCAATGGCCAAGTCAATCACCAGATCTTAACCCAATTGAGCATGCATTTCACTTGCTCAAATCCAGACTTAAGAGGAAAGACCCACAAACAAGCAAGACCTGAAGGCTGCGGCTGTAAAGGCCTGGCAAAGCATTAAGAAGGAGGAAACCCAGCGTTTGGTGATGTCCATGGGTTCCAGACTTAAGGCAGTGATTGCCTCCAAAGGATTCGCCACAAAATTTTGAAAATAAAAATATTTGTTTGGGTTATGTTTATTTGTCCAATTACTTTTGACCTCCTAAAATGTGGAGTGTTTGTAAAGAAATGTGTACAATTCCTACATTTTCTAACACATATTTTTGTTCAACCCTTCAAATTAAACGTTACAATCTGCACTTGAATTCTGTTGTAGAGGTTTCATTTCAAATCCAATGTGGTGGCATGCAGAGCCCAACTCACGAAAATTGTGTCACTGTCCAAATATTTCTGGCCCTGACTGTATGTGGGCCCTGCTGTATACTATGTGGGCTCTGCTGTATACTATGTGGGCCCTGCTAAACACTATGTGGGCCCTGCTATACACTATGTGGGCCCTGCTATACACTATGTGGGCCCTGCTATACACTATGTGGGCCCTGCTTATACTATGTGGGCCCTGCTGTATACTATGTGGGCCCTGCTATTTATTATGTGGGCCCTGCTATATACTATGTGGGCCCTGTTATATACTATGTGGGCCCTGCTATATACTATGTGGGCCCCCTGCTATATACTATGTGGGCCCTGCTGTATACTATGTGGGCCCTGCTATTTACTATGTGGGCCCTGATATTTACTATGTGGGCCCTGCTATATACTATGTGGGCCCTGCTATATACTATGTGGGCCGTGCTATATACTTTGTGGGCCGTGATATATATTATGTGGGCCGTGCTATATATTATGTGGGCCCTGCTATATATTATGTGGGCCCTGCTATATACTATGTGGGCCGTGCTATACACTATGTGGGCCGCGCTATACACTATGTGGGCTGTGTTATATACTATTGGGGGATATATTATATTTTATAGGGTGGCTGTGTTATATACTATGTGGCTGTGTTATATACTTTGTGGCTGTGTTATATACTATGGGGGACTATGTTATATTCCTTTGGGAGGCAGGCAGGGGCGGAACTATCGTGGAAGCAGGGGAAGCAGCTGCCACAGGGCCCGGGCTAGAAAGGGGCCCGTCCCTGCTGCAGCTGCTTCACCTGCCATCAGGGCATTACAGCCCTAGCCCTTACTGTATGGGGCCCGGTGATTAGGAGCAAAAAGGGGGGCTCGAGCACGCTGGCAACCCGATCCGCGCTCGGGCCCCCTCCCGACATTTTGTTCAGGCTTCTGACTCTGAACGCTGATGCATAACAACACTGTGTTGTTTTAAAGAGACACTACAGTGTTGTAAATGCAGACAGCGAACAGAAATGAGCACTGTAGCTTTAAGCTGCGGCCCAGTGCATTATGGTCCGTCTGTCACAGCGTGTGTGACTGTGTGTGTGTGTGTGTGGTGTGTGTGTGTGCATGTGGGGGCGGACAGCAGACGGCCAGGCAGACCACATGAGGCAGCAGGCTGACTGGACAAGCAGGTGGAGGCCCGGGCAAGCAGGGTGAGTCTCTCAACAGTGAGAAGAGGCTTGGCTGCAATGGTGACTGGGAGGGCAGGTCCAGGCAGCATCTAACAGGGCCCACATTCAACAGGGCCCAGGCCCCAGGCTGCAATGCAGGGGGCCCACATTCAACAGGGCCCAGGCCCCAGGCTGCAATGCAGGGGGCCCACATTCAACAGGGCCCAGGCAGCAGGGGGCCCGCATTCAACACAGGGCCCAGGTAGCAAGGGGCCTGCATTCCAACAGGGCCCAGGCAGCAGGGGGCCCGCATTCAACACAGGGCCCAGGCAGCAAGGGGCCCGAATTCAAACAGGGCCTCGGCTCCTGGGCCCTGTTTGACGCAAGCCTCAAGTCACCACTAACCTCCCCCTGGGCCCTGTTGGGCACGGGACCTCAGTCACCAGTAGCCTCCCCCTGGCCCAGTAACAGCCTCATGGTTGCTACAAGTGACGAGTGACACCCTGATCTCTGCTACATGTGACAAGTAACCACCTCAGCTCTGCTACATGTGACAAGTAACAACCTCAGCTCTGTTACATGTGACAAGTAGCAACCTCAGCTCTGCTACATGTGACAAGTAACAACCTCAGCTCTGCTACATGTGACAAGTAGCAACCTCAGCTCTGCTACATGTGACAAGTAACAACCTCAGCTCTGCTACATGTGACAAGTAACAACCTCAGCTCTGCTACATGTGACAAGTAACCTCAGCTCTGCTACATGTGACAAGTAGCAACCTCAGCTCTGCTACTTGTGACAAGTAGCAACCTCAGCTCTGCTACTTGTGACAAGTAGCAACCTCAGCTCTGCTACATGTGACAAGTAACAACCTCAGCTCTGCTACATGTGACAAGTAGCAACCTCAGCTCTGCTACATGTGACAAGTAACAACCTCAGCTCTGCTACATGTGACAAGTAACAACCTCAGCTCTGCTACATGTGACAAGTAACAACCTCAGCTCTGCTACATGTGACAAGTAGCAACCTCAGCTCTGCTACATGTGACAAGTAGCAACCTCAGCTCTGCTACATGTGACAAGTAGCAACCTCAGCTCTGCTACATGTGACAAGTAGCAACCTCAGCTCTGCTACATGTGACAAGTAACAACCTCAGCTCTGCTACTTGTGACAAGTAGCAACCTCAGCTCTGCTACATGTGAGTGACAGCCTCATCTCTGCTACATGCGTGGAGTGACAGCCTCAGCTTTGCTATACAAGTAGCAGAGCTGAGGCTGTCACTCCTCACATGTAGCAGAGCTGAGGCTGTCACTCCTCGCATGTAGCAGAGCTGAGGCTCTCCCTCCTCACATGTAGCAGAGCTGAGGCTGTCACTCCTCACATGTAGCAGAGCTGAGGCTGTCACTCCTCACAAGTAGCAGAGCTGAGGCTGTCACTCCTCACATGTAGCAGTGCTGAGGCTGTCACTCCTCACAAGTAGCAGAGCTGAGGCTGTTACTCCACATGTAGCAGAGCTGAGGCTGTCACTCCTCACAAGTAGCAGAGCTGAGGCTGTTACTCCACATGTAGCAGAGCTGAGGCTGTCACTCCTCACGTAGCAGAGCTGAGGCTGTCACTCCTCACATGCAGGCTGGATTACAAGTTTCTTCACACATTTACTCTGGAGAAAGCCTACCTTTGTCACTACCTCAGTTGCTTCCTGGGAGTTGGTTCTTTTCTGTTATTTCACTATCATTACTCCAAAAACCTCTAATTTTGGATAATAAAGGTATCTTTCTTAACACAACTTGGGTAGACCGGGATTGGCAACGCACGGGGGGGGGGGCCCATTGTGAAGTTTGCTGTGGGGCCCTGCCTTTCCTAGTTACGTCCCTGGAGGCAGGCTGTATGATATTCTATTCGGGGATACATTATATTCCATGAGGGGCTGTATTATATTTATTATATTCTATGAGGGGTGATTGCATCATACTCTATGAGGGGGCTCCATTATACTGTATGAGGTGGCTACATTGTATTCTATGGGGCTGCATTATATTCTATGGGGGGCTAGATTATATTGTATGGAGACTTCATTATACTTTGAGGCGGCTACATTATATTCTATGGGGGCTGCATTATACTATATGAGGAGGGCTACATTGTATTTTATGGAGGGGCTACATTATACTATATAAGGGGGCTCAATTATATTCTATGGGGGGTTTACATTATACTCTGTGGAGTGGTTGCATTATACTCTGTGGGGTGGTTGCATTATACTCTGGGGTGGTTGCAATATACTCTGTGGGGTGGTTGCATTATACTCTGGGGTGGCTGCATTATGCTCTGTGGGGTGGCTGCATTATTCTCTATAGGGTGACTGCATTATACTATATGTGGGCTGCATTATACTGTATCGAGGACTATGGGGAATACATTATACCATATGAAGAACTATGGGGTGCATTATACTATGGGAAGTGAATTGTATTACATGGATGACTATGGCAGTGCATTATACTATATGGAGCACTATGAGGAGTGTATTATACTATATGGATGACTGAGTGTATTTTAATATATTGAGAGCTATTAGGAGTGTATTATACTATATGGAGAACTATGGATACCAGGGCCGGCGTCAGCACCCGGCACACCCGGGCAAGTGCCGGGGCCCTGAGCAGGCGGGGGGGCCCACTCGCCATCGGGTACCCCGGCGCCCGTTAGCGGTGTCAGCGCCGCCACTGGGCCCCCCCCCTCCGCTTGCTCAGGGCCCCGGCAGCCGGCACAATACTCACCTCTCCCCGTGCCTCCGCTGCTGCAGCTCCGAGCTCCAGGGGGCGCCTCGCGCTTCCTCTCTCACAGCAGCGCCGCTGAATGACGTCATCATTCAGCGGCCGGCTGTGGCAGAGAGCGCACGGACGCCGGACAGGTGAGATCGATGTGTGTGTGTGTGTGCCTGCCTGTGTGTATGTGAGAGAGTGCAGCCTGCGGTGCTGTATGTGTGATGGTGGTGGGGGGAGGCAGGCAGTGATGGTGGTGAGGAGGCGATGATGAGGATGATGATGGGGAGGCAATGATAATGGGAAGGCGATGATGATTATATTAATGGGGAGGCAATGATAATGATGATGATGGGGAGGCAATGATAATGGGAAGGCAATGATGATGATATTAATGGGGAGGCAATCATAATGATGATGATGGGGAGGCAATGATAATGGGAAGGCAATGATGATGATATTAATTGGGAGGCAATGATAATAATAGGGAGGCAATGATGATGATGAGGGCAGACAATGATGATGATAATGGGGAGTCTTTCCACAGTGCCCTTTCCTGAGCCGTAACAGTGCAGAACGCAGCACAGTGCAGAGGAGAGCTCCATATTTTGTATGGAGCATTATATGTGGTCCAGTATTCTGTATGGAGCATTATATTGGGTCCAGTATTCTGTATGGAGCATTATATGGGGGATGGCGGGGTGGACATCCTGCATGGGGTATTATATGGGTGATGAGGGAGAGACTATGTGGTGCCCATAATATTGTATGGAGGACTGTACTGTCCAGTCTGTACTGTGCGCTGTGAGGATTTGGCGGTTTTTGAGCTATTGTACAATTTACAATAGGTATCAGTCATGTAATGGAAGAAGAGGAGTGTTTGGCGTTGTGCTATACCCAATATTTCCTGCAGTATCTGTGCATCATGAATCGTGGTCTGTGTTAAGGGGGCCCACTGAGACTCTTTCGCCCGGGGCCCATAAAAACCTGGAGCCGGCCCTGATGGATACATTATATTATATGGAGGACTATGGGGTGTATTATACTAAACAAGCAAAATGCTGCATATTCATCGAGTGATTGGTGTTAATGTGTCATTGGTGAGGGCATGGTGCAGAAGTGAAGTTTTTCCATGAAAGGGTGGAGGGATTTTGGAAGGTTTGCGTGGTGGAGGAGGAGCTAGGGTGGATACGGAACTGGGGGGTGGAGCCTGGGCGGAGTCTCAAGGGGGCCCCATAAATTTTGAAAGTATGGGGCCCCGAAATTCCTAGTGGCAGCCCTGTCCACAATATTACAAAACAGAGATAGTTCCCTTAGTAGATATACTTTATCCAGGATAATGGAGTTTTAGTAACATAATGCAAGAGAAAGTTTTACACAACTGTCCTGCTAGTCTGCTTCTTACAAAATGACTGCTTCACCAGGACCTTCTTACCCAAAATGCATTAGTTTCTCCCACAATGTAATTGACAGCTTAACAGAAAAACAACTTGTAATACAATTAAACGTCACCAGGTGGTGTATTACCACATTAGATGTCACTGACAGAGTATTACAGCTTATTATAGTGATAACAGTCATTTTAACCTCGTCTTTTGCCCTAATAGGCAGAATAGTTGGTAACATTATTCTGAGATTTATGACAATTACTTCATAAAAAATGTTAAGAATTAGTCAAAAATTAGTTTTCAAGAAATGTAAAATTAATGTTCACATTTTTTGGGAAGTGTAAAAAATCTTGAAAGGTAGCCTGTCACGTGAAAAAATGCAATTAGCCTGCAGATGTGGGGTTAATCTGCAGGTCAAGGGTATGTGCACATGTTGCAGATTTGGATGCAGATCCGCAGCGTTTTTGGACGCATGGATTTGCATCAAATTCGCAGTGTAGTGCACAGCCAATGTAAATCTATGGGAAATGGAGATTTGTTGTGCACATGCTGCTGTCAAAATTCGCGCAGAAACGCAGCGGGTTTTTTTCCGCAGCTTGTCAATTCTTTTTGCGGATCTGCAGCGTTTCTGCACCCATTGAGTTGCATTGAATCAGGCACTTCCACAGCAAAACCGCAGGTTTAAAAAAGATCTGCGGATTTGCTGCGGATGTGGGTGTGAGAAACGCTACAGATCGGGAGGAGGGAAGTGTGTGGGCGGAGTGTGGGCGGAGTGTGGGCGGAGACTGTACGTGTCTGTGTGGGGGGACTGCGTGTATGTATGTGTGCAGGTCTGTGTGTCTGTGTGTGTGTGCGTGTGTCCCTGTGTGTGTGCGTGTCTGTGTAGGCATCCATTGTCTGATAGGATTACTGCTCCCATCTGGCAATGAATGCTCACAGTGATAGCATTGCCGATGATAGGAAAGTAGTCCCATCAGACAATGGCTGTGATCAGTAGTAAAAAAAAATACAAAACATACAGTTCATACATATAACATACAGAACATACATATAACATACAACACATAGCATAGAGTACATACTCACCAATCACCTAGTCCCTGAAGCCCTCAATCTCCTGTAATAAAAATGAAAAAACCAACCTATACATTACCTTTCCGCCATTGTCCAGTTAATTACAAGTGTCCCACGACAATCTCCTGTGTAGAACACTGACATCGGGCGATGTCAGTGCTCTACAGGGGCCCCGCGATGAACTGACAGAGGGGATAATCCTCTGCGATGTATATCCCTCCGTCGCTGCTGGGAGAGAGGTCACTTAAGTTCATTCTCTCACCCAGTAACGCCGTGTGATAAAATTCCCACACAGCATTGCCGTAAAGTGAGAGAATGAACTCGGGTAACCTCTTCAGTGATGCACTGCAGGAGGATTATCTCCTATCATGTGTCACTGGGAGGCCCTGTAGAGCAGTGACATTACCTGTGTCACAGTTGGTTTATTATTTTTTATTTTTTGCAGGAGATCGATAGCTTTGGGGAATTAAGCATATAATAAAGATTCCAAACCGTGTTGTGTCTTATTTCATTAAAATACTTTATTCTAAAAACTGTGTCTTTATTTAACCCTTTACATACTATAGGATTAGTAATGTATAGGCGTCTTATTGACGCCTCTCCATTACTAACCGGGCTTGATGTCACCTTACAATACAAAGGTGATATTAACCCCTTATTACCCCATATGCCACCGCTACACGGCAGTGGGAAGAGAGAGGCTAAGTGCCGGAATTGGCGCCTCTTAGAGATGCGCCATTTCTGGGGCGGCTGCGGGTTGGTGTTTGTAGCCAGGGGGGCCAATATTCATGGCCCCTTCCTAGGCTATGAATATCAGCCCGCAGCTATCTGCGTAGCCTTTCTGGTATTAATTATAGGGGGACCCCATGTCATTTTTTGGGGGGCTCCCTATTTTAATAGCCAGTAAAAGCTATGCAGACAGCTGTGGGCTGGTATTTATAGTCTGGGAAGATCCATGGGTATTACCCCCTTTCCAGGCTATAAACATCAGCCCCCAGTCACTGGCTTTCCCTCTCTGGACTTGAAAATTGCCGGGAGCCCACACAATTTTTTTTCCATTTTTTTTTAATTAAACAGATATCGCGTTCAAGGCTGGGATCAGACTTACGAGAAACTCGCACAAGTCTCTCGCATCAATACCCGCCACTGGTAGATAGATAGGTAGATAGATATATCTATAGATAGATAGATAGGCAGATAGATCTATCTATCTATCTATAGATATATCTACCTATCTATCTATGTGTGTAAACATTATTCTTCAAAGAAGTGTGAGGAGGTTGGACAAAGATATTACATCACAATTCTTTTTTTGTTGTTAAATAACATCTTTAGTTAGTTTACAAAAACGCATACAAATCTGCATGAAAAACGCATCAAAAAATGCGCAAATTTTTACCTGCGTTTTCTGCCAAGAGGTGCAAATTCTGTGCAGAAAATTCTGCAGGCAAAACTGCAACGTGTGCACATACCCTAATAGCATTCTGAACCTGCCTTGTGCCTGCACTTAGAGCCTCACTACCAGGAGGAAATAAACTTTATTCCTCCCCGCAGTGTTCAACCTTCAGTCCTAGGAGTGGCGCCGGCATGGGTTCAGTCACTGCTACAGAGAGCTGCGACTGTAACGAGACTGACTGACAGAAGGCCCTAATGTTGAGCGAGCTGACAGTCACTGCTAGGGAGGTAGTTACAGCCATCACTCTCTATACACAGAGCGGTGACTGAACCCACGTCGGTGCCACTCCTATGACTGAAACCTGAATGCTAATCTAAGATAAACATGGCACTCAGAGAATCAACAAAGGTGTCGGTGCCAAAGTAGGGTCTCCAGCCCAAATATAACAGTAAAAAATAACTTGGCACTCAAAAAAGAATAAAACTAAAAAAAGTGCTTGTTGCTTGTGGTTTTTCCTTTTATTTGTATCCACAAATAATTAAAGTGATGTACATAATGCATGAACGTTTTCGGCCATAAAACAATAGCCTTCCTCAGACAATATGTACAGAAATGAACTGAAATATATTAAAAAACAAAAGGGTTACACATATAACTATGTTGTAAGGAAAAAAAACAACAAAAAGCAACATAATAAAGCAAAAATGATAACAATAATACAATCGTCTATATCAATCAAAGGTGTGAAACTTCAAACGACCTGTGATCCAGAGGTGCTCAGTGAACATTTAGACAAATCTGTAAAATACAGAATTTTGGAAATACTGGTGGACATGAGCCAAGTGCCGAAAGGGACAAAGGTATAGCCTAGAGGTAGTACAGCGAGTTAGTCAGCCATATGGATAGAATATAGAGAGTAACACCTGCAATGAAATAATAACATTTAAATGAGAAATTACGGATGCCCAAAAGTGACCCCAAGAGAAAACAGAAACACAAGGAATAAAGAAGAAATGAGAAAACAGGAAGCAAGAACAAGGAAAGGGAGGGAGAGAAAACAGGACAAAGGAGGGGATACCTCTGGTAGCGTGGATGTATAGAAGGAAACCACAAGGGTTACGCCACTGAAAAAAAAGGGAAAATATGAAGGAAATAGTAATAAAAGGGAAAATTCAAATTAAAGGGTAAAGGAGGGGGGGGTAATAATACCTGGATTGTGGCACAGGGTATATATGGACAAGCGCTGGTGGCTAAACTTAGCAGAGAATTGCGCTGTAGAAAAATATATAAATATATATATATAGGTATAGGAGTGAATAGTAAGGCAGGAAATAGGAACAGATTTATGTATATATAAAGAAAAATTACCTGTATATGGGTGCATAGAAATGCTTCCAAAAATTGGACCCTACTCAAAGAGCTAAAAGAAAGAAAAAAGGGGGGAAAATATTTTTTTGACAAAAGCCCAGGTTAGCCAGTGAAAAACAGAACGCTAATGGGAAATAAAAGGTTAAATACCTAGGAATAGGCCTCACTGTTTTGAGGAAAGCAGCGTTGCAGGCTAACAGTGTAGCAATGGAGGGACGCTGTAATGAAAGGACAGGTTTGTAAAAGCGATATCATAAAAGAAACATCATAAAAGAAACAGAAGCAGCAGCTGGGCTACGACAATACCTGAAAGAGCGAGCAGCAATACACGTGGGCCAAGTCAGGGAGTAGGACGCTGTAAGTGCCCAACTTCCTGGTTTAAAAAGCCACATGACGCTGCGTCATGATGACGCGGTCATGTGTGGCGCATGTGCAGAGAACTGGCTCCAGAGAGCGCCCAGCTGAATGGGAGTGAAGTCACATGACCGTGCGTCATGTGTGGCGCATGCGCAAAGAACTGGCTCCAGAGAGAGCCCAGCTGAAGGGGAGTGAAGTCACATGGCCGTAAGTCATGGTGACGCGGTCGTAAGCAGCGCATGCGTACTAACTGGGCATAGACAGGGGAAAAGGTCAGCAAGCGGAGAGGAAAGGGATATAAGTGGAGAAGGAAGGGATATATGGCTATAAGCAAGAAGAGGAAGAAGAAAGAAGTGGGACACTATGGGACTTAAGGAAAGCTGAGAAAAGACGAAATAGATTGGGAAAAAAGAAAAAAGGGAAGAGAAACTAAGAATGAAGAGAATAATAGAAATAAAAGATACCAGAAAAAAAGGATAATATATATAAAGGATCAGGAAGGGGAAAAGATAAGGGAAAGAGAGGTGTGACTATACAATACCATGGTGGTGAAAAAATAAGAGGCGTGAATATATTGTGGGATCAGCGATTCTAAGGAATAAAAGGATACATAAAATTAGTATAAATGTATTATTCCATATAATTACATATAATTATTATAAACATGTTGTTACATACAAATATAAGCGAAGTATATATTATATTATATAGTGATGTGTAATGGAGGGTTTAGAGAAAAGCTGAAACGTCATAATCCCTATTTAAGCCTTTGGGTTCCAACGTTTGAAACGTGAAAATCCAAAAGGCTTCACGCTTTTTTTTTATATTTGTATGTAACAACATGTTTATAATAACTATATGTAATTATATGGAATAATACATTTTATTTCTATTATTCTCTTCATTCTTAGTTTCTCTTCCCTTTTTCTTTTTTCCCAATCTATTTCGTCTTTTCTCAGCTTTCCTTAAGTCCCATAGTGTCCCACCTCTTTCTTCTTCCTCTTCTTGCTTATAGCCATATATCCCTTCCTTCTCCACTCATATCCCTTTCCTCTCCGCTTACTGACCTTTTCCCCTGTCTATGCCCAGTTAGTACGCATGCGCTGCTTACGACCGCGTCACCATGACGCACGGCCATGTGACTTCACTCCCCTTCAGCTGGGCTCTCTCTGGAGCCAGTTCTTTGCGCATGCGCCACACATGACGCACGGTCATGTGACTTCACTCCCATTCAGATGGGCGCTCTCTGGAGCCAGTTCTCTGCACATGCGCCACACATGACCGCGTCATCATGACGCAGCGTCATGTGGCTTTTTAAACCAGGAAGTTGGGCACTCACAGCGTCCTACTCCCTGACTTGGCCCACGTGTATTGCTGCTCGCTCTTTCAGGTATTGTCGTACCCCAGCTGCTGCTTCTGTTTCTTTTATGATGTTTCTTTTATGATATCGCTTTTACAAACCCTGTCCTTTCATTACAGCGTCCCTCCATTGCTACACTGTTAGCCTGCAACGCTGCTTTCCTCAAAACAGTGAGGCCTATTCCTAGGTATTTAACCTTTTATTTCCCATTAGCATTCTGTTTTTCACTGGCTAACCTGGGCTTTTGCCAAAAAAATATTTTCCCCCTTTTTTCTTTCTTTTAGCTCTTTGAGTAGGGTCCAATGTTTGGAAGCATTTCTATGCACCTATATACAGGTAATTTTTCTTTATATATACATCAATCTGTTCCTATTTCCTGCCTTACTATTCACTCCTATACCTATTATATATATATATATATATTTATATATTTTTCTACAGCGCAATTCTCTGCTAAGTTTAGCCACCAGCGCTTGTCCATATATACCCTGTGCCACAATCCAGGTATTATTACCCCCCCTCCTTTACCCTTTAATTTGAATTTTCCCTTTTATTACTATTTCCTTCATATTTTCCCTTTTTTTTCAGTGGCGTAACCCTTGTGGTTTCCTTCTATACATCCATGCTACCAGAGGTATCCCCTCCTTTGTCCTGTTTTCTCTCCCTCCCTTTCCTTGTTCTTGCTTCCTGTTTTCTCATTTCTTCTTTATTCCTTGTGTTTCTGTTTTCTCTTGGGGTCACTTTTGGGCATCCGTAATTTCTCATTTAAATGTTATTATTTCATTGCAGGTGTTACTCTCTATATTCTATCCATATGGCTGACTAACTCGCTGTGCTACCTCTAGGCTATACCTTTGTCCCTTTCGGCACTTGGCTCATGTCCACCAGTATTTCCAAAATTCTGTATTTTACAGATTTGTCTAAATGTTCACTGAGCACCTCTGGATCACAGGTCATTTGAAGTTTCACACCTTTGATTGATATAGACGATTGTATTATTGTTATCATTTTTGCTTTATTATGTTGCTTTTTTTTTTTTTTTTTTCTTACAACATAGTTATATGTGTAACCCTTTTTTTTTTAATATATTTCAGTTCATTTCTGTACATATTGTCTGAGGAAGGCTATTGTTTTATGGCCGAAAACGTTCATGTATTATGTACATCAATTTAATTATTTGTGGATACAAATAAAAGGAAAAACCACAAGCAACAAACACTTTTTTTAGTTTTATTCTTTTTTGAGTGCCAAGTTATTTTTTACTATTTTTATTATTTTTTACTGAAACCTGAATGCTGGCATGTGTAATAAAGTTCATTTTCTCCTGGCAGCAGGGCTCTAATTGCAGGTGCCAGGCATGTTCAGAATGCTATAAACGTGCAGAATATCACCATATCTGCAAATTAATAGCACTTTTTCATGTGATAAGCTCCTTTCGAATGTATTTTAGGTTGCTTTGTCTTTCAGAAGCTTTTGCACATTGATTCTCTTGTTTTGTATTGTTGCTTTGTACCAAGTTATAAAGTTAAAACTCTTTGTAAAAAAAATTAACATAAGCACTACTACTGAGCTGCCCGCCAGGGCCGTGGGGTACGCGGCACCGAGCCCGTCGACTTCTATGGGGGATGTCACGGCAGCCACGACTCGGTCCGTGGCCCTGGGCGCTCACCAAAAAGGGGATATTTACAGGGGATTAGTGTTCGTATGATGATTCGTGACGCCACCTGTAGTGTCTGGTCAGAGTGACCAGCGCTGCTATGCAGGTCCTCTGGAAGGGATGATGTTGTGCAGCTAGATGATAAGCCTCCTACAGGTGAGGCTGTGTCCTTCCAGGGCAGGTAGATGTGGTAGTGCAGGAATGGTGCTTGTGATGTAGTAGAGAGGAGTGTGCGACGCTGGAATAATTCAAAGAGACAGTTCAAGTGCAGTTCAGGGTTTTTACTCACGGTCTTTGGCCAAAAGACAGATGCCCGCCTGGCACTGTGTCCTCTGGGTGAGCAGTCCAGCAACCCCCAGGTAGATTGGTCGCACTTCCCAGGACTCCCTCTTAGTATGTTCCTTTCTGGCCTTCACTCTCTGTGCTCTTTCTCCTTTCACTTCCTAGCACCTCACCAGGCAAACTCCCGGTTCCAGAAGCTGTGAACCCTTTCAGTCAACAGATCAATCCTATGTCTGTGCGTACTTGACCCCATAGTGCTGCCTTTCTGTAGAGATGCTGTTGGTTGGGCAATGACCCATAAAGTGATCACCGCCTTCGGCTTACTAGCAGGGCATGAAGCTTTCCCACTAGTCTAGGGGTCGCTCCCTGATGGCCTCGGTCCTTCCTTCTTTAGGATGGGGCCACGGATGTATAGACCAACCTCCATGCCTTTTCGGACCCGTTCGCTACTCTAGCAGTTGCTTTCTGAGATGTACTCATGCGAAGCCTCAGTCAGAGACTGGCTGCTCTCTAATCTACCACGCAGCCTAAGTGCTGCAGCTAACTCCACCCACCCATGTATACACCCTTTACTAACCAGGCTGAGTCAGACCATCCTCCCGAAGGGTCCGTCCGTATGCTCAGCTGGCATGGTGTGTTGGATGCAGGTGTGGAGTCCTAGGGGTGCTCCCTCCTTACCTGAGAGTCAGGTGTCACACCTCTGGGTGAGATGCAACACCTCTGTGGCGACTGAACCCTCAGGGGCGCCACACTACCATATGAAGACACAGCAGGGTGAGGGTAAGGTGAATTTTTACAAATCCTAAATAATTTCTGCTACTGCGCTTATGTGCAAATAACAAAAAAAAAAAATATCGGCACATAGCCCTAATAGTTAGGCATATGAAGACTCTGACTGTGTATGAATCAGTGGAGTATAGCATGCTGTAAATAGAAGTCACCACTAACCTCTATTTGTACGGCAATGGCGTGTGGATAATTTCCACACCAACCAATCAGTTCAAGATAGGTAATAATTTCCTGGGTTTGCAATTGTTACAGCGCTGCGCGCCCCCCAGCTCTGGGATACTTACCTCACCCGGCGTGCCGCTGACCGGGCTCCTCCGGGGGTCTCTCTTCAGCTTGCGGCTTGGCGGGCGAGTCGGGATCCCATCTGCCGGGCACACGCGCCTGGTTGCTTAGGCCGCGGCCACGCGCCTCCTCCCATCTTTATGCTGCCTGAACCGGAAGTACCTCATTCAGGGCGGCGGCAAAAGGTATTTCAGGCTGCTTCCTGCTAGAAGAAGCACCTGATTATTACTTCAGCATCTGTGCTGTATCAGTGCGGGTGCTTTTCTATGCTCAGGTCTCAGCGTGCTTCCCAGTGCATGCTCTGCACTCTCCTGTATCTCAGTGTGCTTCCCCGTGCGTGCTCCGCACTCTTCTGTATCCCAGCGTGCTTCCCAGTGCGCGCTTTGCATTCTCCTGTATCTCCGCGGCGTGATTCCCAGTGCGTGCTCTGCACTGTCCCGTATCTCTGGGTGCTTCCCAGTGCGTGCTCTGCACTCTCCTGTATCTCAGTGTGCTTCTTAGTGCACGCTCTGTACTCTCTGTATCTCTGCGTGCTTCCCAGTGCGTGCTCTGCACTCTCTTGCATCTCAGCGCACTTCCCAGTGTGTGCTCTGCTCTCTCCTGTATCCAGCGTGCTCCCAGTGTGCGCTCTGCGCTCTCATGTATCCAGCGTGCTCCCAGTGTGCGCTCTGTGCTCTCCTGTATCCAGCGTGCTCCCAGTGTGCGCGCTGAGCTCTCCTGTATCCAGCGTGCTCCCAGTGCGCACTCGGCACTCTCCTAGACCCCGCGCGCACCCCAGTTTCTCGTAGCCCTCTTTGTTTCCTTTGAGCCGGCATCCTGGTACCAGCAGTCGCGGTACTTTACCCCACTGGTTCTGCCCCTGACGCTCTTTGCATAGGGGGTGGTTCCATTAGGTCAGCTCGCTCAGGGTGGGTTGGTATCTCGGCCCAGAGGGTCCACTCCAGGAGTCGTAATGGTATTCCTTAATTGGTCCAATGTGTTTAGAGCCGGTGGTGATTCTTTGGGGTCCATAGGTTTCAAAGATACCGCTATTAGGTGGATTCACTTGAGGCCACAGATATCTGGATACCTCAATTTACCATACAACGCATTTCAAAAAGTAACAATTTCCTTCTTCAGGGATAATGAAAGCCCTATAGATATGACCAGAGACGGACTGAGACTAAAATTCAGCCCTGACATTTGAAATTAAACAGGCCCATGCTGTCCCTGCCCCCCAAGCACCAGATGGGGATATATTACTAATATTACCCTGCTTGGAGGAAACTAATATTTACTACAATGCCAATACTTCTAATAATACCAATAATATTACCAATCGTCACCTGATCAGGGGCTTAACTACAGTAGGTGTGAGGGTTGCAATCGCAACCAGGCTTTGTAGTCTAGTGGGCCCCAAAAGTCACTTTGGCCTAAATGAAAAGACCGATGCTATTAAAGACTTGCAATAATTTGGGGCCCCATTAGAGTTTTTGATTTGGGGTCCATGGTGTTCAAGTTATGCCAAAGCACATGATCAGCAACTCACAGTGCTGACACAGGAGAATCCTCACAGTGTGCGAGCTCTATAAGGATTCAAAAGTCCGCAGTTACATAGAGTTATTGCAGACTTTAACTTCAAGCTTGGACAACTACTTTAATCAAAAACAATATATTAAGACTGATATCACCACCATACAGTGACCATATAATGGTGATATCAGTTTTACACCAGAGCTCTGCAGATCATATTTGTGTATATTGTGCAGGTTCTATCACGTCACAGTCAAAGAAGAGCATATCTCCCATCATTTTAAGAAACGGGGAAGGAAATGCATTGCAGCACTTAGATGGTTATTTTTCTCCTACTGAAGCTCCCAAGTGGTCTCACTCAATGATACCCATTTCATGACCCTGTTGAGTGTTATGCCCTCAGAAAGTATGATGACCTCACACAGTATGATTGCCCCACAAACCATAAACAAAATATGATGGCCCATAGTATGCCACACAGAAAGATTGTAACCACAGCCTCCCATACAGTATGGTATCTACCACAGCCCCCAATATACAGTATGAGAGGCACCACAGACCCCCCACACAGTATGATTTCCACCATAGGCCCCTAAATAAAGTGTGATGTCTCTGTGTAGCCCTGGTATGTAAGGCACACAGGATCTGGAGAATGCACAGTAAGGTAACAGTTAAAGCTTGACACTCACTTACACTTCAGACACACCCACAGGGGTGTATAGGGGAGTGACGTGTAGCACAGGAGGGAGTCAGTCTAGCTTCCTGTCATCGTACAGAGCAGTCAGGGCTAGTTCTTCTCAGACAGTGAGGATTCCTGTCAGAGCTCTGGGTGAGCAGAAGATTAGTTCCTGTCAATTCAACGAAGTGGAGTCTAGTAACGGATGACTAGTTATCATCCCGAGTCTAGTCAGAGTTACCTTTTACTCAGTCTGAACTTTGAGGAAACTGAGAGTTACTCAGTGAGACCAAGGAAGAAAACTGACTTTCTATCTTCACGCTTCAGTGCTACATTGAAAGCAGAAGCAGGGCGAAGGGCATAGTGGGAAGGATTCAGAAGTGCCTTAAGGATCGGATTATCCTGCACATTGTCACCGGTCACTGGGGACCGAAGCGTCACTATAGCTCCAGGCATAGTGATAGAAAAGCCAGAGTCTTACTGGACCTTAGGTTGCAGAAAGCCGCCCTTAGAGTGCCAGTACGTAACCGAGTCAGGAGAACAAGACTTCTGAGTCCGGCGCGCGGCAAAAGAAAGTACTTAGTTCACCACTTATAAGGCTCTATCACAAAACCGGCCGGGCAGTACAGCTAGTGGGAAAAGCTGAAAACTATAGAGTTAACTTAGCTACAGGCAAGCTTGGACTCACTCATCATTTGGAAAGAGAAGGAGGCCTGTAACCTGCTCAACTGTTACCGCTACGTGCATTCATCCACCCCGAACAGCCTCCCTGGGACCTGCCTGAACAACTTGAAGTAAAAGGTATGGAAAGAAGCTTCTATGTGTGAGACTGAGTTATTTGATTGCATCCCTGCACAACCCCACCATAACTATCGACCTGAGGGAAGAGTCCCACCTGTAGGGGACCCGACATCTAGCTGCCTCACCATCCCCTCAGAGATCTACAGCAGCGCTGGTCTTAGTGATCAGAGAACTACAGGTGGCGTCACGAACTGTATATATACCTATCCCCTGTAAATATTCCCCCAACATACGCCTGACCGCCAGGGCCACAGACCGAGCCAGCGCTACCTGTGACAACCCCATAGACTTCCATGGGCTCGGCTCTGAGTACCCCATTGCTCTGGTAAACCACAATTGTGGTGCGGGTCAAGACAACTTGGCGTCACGAACAGGATGCGAAACTCGCAAAATTGCGAGCCCTGTGTGCCTGTGGAGGTGTTTTTGTGAAAAAGACTGTTGCTATTGTTTGGCGCCAAATACCGCCATATTTGCCGCCATATTCGCGCCCTGAGGCGCTGGAGAAGAAGGTGGGCGTACCTGAAGGAGCGCGCAAAGTCTTGGACACGCCCCCGGCTCTGACTCAGCGGCAGGTCCTGCGACAGGAAGTGGACGCTCTGACATCAGAGCGCCTGCGACGAAGGTCCTGTTCCTACTGCTGTGCCTGGGAAATAGCAGCTTCTGAAACCGGTAGGCTCCGTTTAACCAAGGGGGCGCTAATATGTTGCAACAACCGGCCGACAGTGCGGCCCCAGCCGGAGGACCCGACTCCGCACCGCGTGGCGTTGTAGCGCCAGATGGGGGCGCAGGCCCAGCACTCAGTCCGGTGGTCCCGCTCATGCCACTAACGCTTCCATATATGCCTGGGGCGAAATGGCTTCCCCAGTACAGCGGCGAGCCAGGCACTTTAGCAGGATTCAAACGGAAGATATGCAGTGTCCTGGAAATGTACTCTATGTCTGAGAGGCAAAAAGCTGCAGTATTAATAGGGCAGCTAACTGGCGCTGCTGAGAGAGAAGTGGAGACTTGGGCTACCACGGACCAGGAGTTGGTGCCTGCAATCCTCTTAAAGTTACAGGCCATTTTTGAAGATCGCACCGAAACAGATCTCCGGATGGCATTCTATAACTGTTCACAGCAACCAAGTGACAGCATAAGGGACTATGCCTGCCGACTACAAGGGGCCCTGAGAGCCCTCAAGCAGGTTAATACCATAAGTGTCATTGATGAAAATAAGATGCTGAAAGAACAATTTGTGCAGGGACTGAGGTCCCAAGCGGAACGCAGAACTGTGAATTGGTGGTCTTTAGATCACCCTGATGCTACCTTTGATGCCCTAAAGGACATGGCAATAAAAGGGCTGCGGCCCCTGGGCAAACCTGAGGTGGCAACCCAACATCGTCAGGGTGAAGTCACTCTGGAGCCGGCGGCAACCCCCTTTTCCTCGCTAGTGGCCGAAACCAAAACGCAGGTGACACCCCCTAGTGAATTGGACTGTCTGTGCTCAGAGGTGCGCCAGCTGACTAAAAATCTGGCTGCTGTGATGAGTGCCCTGCAGCTGCGGAAAGAGGAAGAAGGGAAGATCTTATTAGCTGATTGCCCAGAAGACGTCCCGTGGATGAACCGGAGAAGAAGGAAGACGTCGCCCCCCCGGAGGAGGACAACGCCACCCCCAGGAGCGACCTCTGATCAACACCCTCCTCGTCGGGAGATCACCTGTTACCGATGCAACCGGAAAGGTCATATGTCTCCACAGTGTCCTTTAAACGGGCAGAACCTGGGTCCGAGGGCCAACACCCAGGAGGAGACCCGTCAGGCCCCCTAGACTGGAACCGCAGGTATGTGGGTGGACGACCCTACCTGTCTATCATTCTAGATGGTATTGCTGTTCCGGCATTGTTAGACACTGGGTCTCAGGTGACCCTAATACCTGATGCCCTATATACTAAGTTCTGGTCAATGGACAGTCTTAAACCCCCGAGCCCTGACTTTACCGTGTATGCTTCTAATGGTCTTCCTGTAGAAGTACTCGGGACAAAATGTGTAGATGTGAAAGTGGGCAGAGAGGAGTTGAAAGACCAGGGGCTTCTGGTAGTAAAGACTGTAAATGAGGAGAACGGTTTAAATATAATTTTGGGTACTAACATTATCAGTAATTGTTTGGGAGAAGTTGTGTTCTTACTGCAACAGCTCGCTGAGATTGCCCGACCAAGGCAGAAAGGAGTAATCCAAAGAGAGATCCGGGCCCTGGTGTGTCAGCAGCAAGCGAAGCTTACAGACGGCGAAATTGGTAATGTACGGGTCACTGACTCGAATCCCATTGTGATACCCCAATGAGTGAAATGATAATCTGGTGCAGGGCAGCCATAGGTCTGAGAGGACAGAATTACCAAGCTGTAGTAGAACCCCACCATTCAGAACATAGACCTACACTTATGACTGCTAGGGGAGTAGTGGAAGTGGTGAATGGAAGAGTACCGGTACGGCTTCTCAACTGGGGAGATGATGAGGTAAACTTACCCCGTTATGCAACCATTGCTAAACTACATGCTGTTGACAATAATTCTATTCTCCCGGCTGAGTCCTTAGACTCCCGCCAAATAGCGGAGGACAATGACCCGGCAACCCAGGTGGCGGAATGGTGTCAGCAACTCCATGTTGGGACGGACACCACTCCCGCTCACCAGAAGCAAGGGGTATTACGGGTGGTGCAAGAGTACGCCCAAGTATTTAGCAAGAATCCACTTGATTTTGGGATAATTAAGGGAGTACAACATCATATCCCTACAGGCAGTCATCCTCCCATCAAAGAGCGGTATAGGCCTATACCCCCAGCCCATTATCAGAAGGCTAAGGAAATGTTGCGAGATATGAAAGAAGCCGGAGTAATCAGGGATAGTTGTAGTCCCTGGGCAGCACCTCTAGTCCTGGTTAGAAAGAAAGATGGTAGCTTGAGAATGTGTGTGGATTACAGGCAGGTGAACCGCATAACACACAAGGATGCATACCCGTTACCACGTATAGAGGAGTCATTAGCTGCTCTAAAAACGGCTAACTACTTTTCTACCCTTGATCTGACTAGTGGATACTGGCAAGTGGCTGTGGCTGAGGAGGATCGTGAGAAAACGGCTTTCACCACCCCAATGGGGCTCTGTGAGTTCGACAGAATGCCGTTTGGGCTCAGCAGTGCCCCAGGAACATTTCAGAGAGTGATGGAGAACTGCCTGGGACATCTCAATTTTGAAACCGTGCTGCTATACTTAGACGACGTCATCGTGTACTCCAAGACATATGAGGACCATCTGAAGCACCTGGCAGAAGTATTTGAGTCCCTGTCCAGGTACGGGATGAAGTTGAAACCCTCAAAATGCCATCTACTCAAACAGAAGGTACAATATTTGGGGCACATCGTCAGTTCGGAAGGAGTAGCGCCGGACCCAGAGAAAGTCACTGCCATCCAGAAGTGGCCGGAGCCGAAGAACCTCAAGGAAGTGCGACAGTTCCTGGGACTAACGGGTTACTACAGAAGGTTCGTGAAAGATTACACGAAGAAGGCAGCGCCTCTACAGGACCTCCTAGTAGGCCAATCCCTAAAGAGCAGAAATCCTCCCTTCAATTGGGGTAAGGAACAGGCTGAAGCATTCCAAAAGATGAAAGAGATCCTTACAGGCGATGAGATCTTGACGTATCCTGATTACAGCCAACCGTTCCTGCTGTACACCGATGCTAGTAATGAAGGTTTAGGAGCAGTTCTCAGTCAGAAGCAGAATGGCCAAGAAAAAGTCATCGCTTATGCCAGCAGAAAACTCAGGCCAACTGAGAGGAATCCGGAAAATTATAGCAGCTTCAAGCTGGAGTTTCTGGCGCTGGTCTGGGCCATTACTGAAAGATTTAAGCACTATCTGGCCTCCAACAAGTTCACGGCGTACACAGACAACAACTCGCTAACGCACCTGGAAACGGCCAAGTTGGGCGCCATGGAGCAGCGTTGGATGGCTCGGTTGTCTAATTACCAGTTTACTATCAAGTACCGGGCAGGCCGAAAGAATGCTAATGCTGACGCATTGTCCCGAATGCCGCATGACTCTGACACGGAGGAAGAATCGGACGACCTGGAAGAAATTGAGCTACCTGCGTTCCATCGAAATGGGGTAGTCCACGAGCATCGAGTCTACAGAAAGCAGTATGGTGCAACGTTAAATCCTTTACCCCATCACAGCTGGAAAGAGACTCAGGACAGCGATCCAGTGGTCAGCCGTATCAAGGAGTTGTTAAGACAGGAAGGTTCCTCCTTGGAAAAAGATGCACCTATGTCAGCAAAGCTCCTGTGGAACGAGAGAAGCAGGTTATTCCTATACCGTGAGAAGTTGTGCAGGAGATACGTCAATCCCAGGACCCACGAGATGGTCTGGCAAATAGTGGTCCCCAAGGCAGACGTCCAAATGGTGTTGGAAGCATACCATGATCAAGCAGGACACTTTGGCTGGAGAAAGCTGGAGACCCTGTTGAGGTGCCGGTTCTACTGGGTAGGGATGCGCAGCTCCATTGAGAGGTGGTGTCGGAACTGTGGACCCTGTGGTCTCAGAAGAAAGGACTACGGTAGTCAGAGGGCACCCCTGCAGCCTATCCGGACGACTCGTCCCTTGGAGATTGTGGCCCTGGACCACGTCAAACTGTCGTCAAGTAGATCTGGATACTCATACGCCTTGACCATGGTGGACCATTACTCTAGATTTCTGGTGGTTGTACCAGTTAAGGATCAGACAGCAGTGACGGCAGCAAAAACCTTTCAAGCAAGCTTCTGCAGACCGCATGGGTATCCGGAGCAAGTATTAACCGATCAAGGACCTGCTTTCGAAGCTGATCTATTCAAGGAATTCTGTCACATGTATGGGTGTAAGAAAATTAGAACAACACCATACCATCCTCAAACCAACGGTCTTTGCGAGAAAATGAACCACATTGTCATTGATTTGTTGAAATCCATACCGTTGGAAGACAGAAATCGATGGCCGGACTTACTACCTGATTTGGTTGACTTGTATAACCATATACCTGTAAGTTCCACTAACTGCACTCCAGCCTATCTTATGAGAGCAAGGCCCGGAAGACTACCAATGGATTTAGAACTTGGAGTGGTAGAACCAGAGGCAGATGACGCTATTGAAAACTGGGACATCAATCGGCAAGAGCAATACAGAAGAGTGCAAGTCTGTGTAGAAGAAAGTCTCAACAAGGTACGGGAAAAACAGGAAGATATTTACAACAGGAATGCTCCTGCCAAGCCTTTGATGCCTGGAGAAGTGGTATTGAAAAGGAAAAGGAAAATGCACAAATTGGATAACCAGTGGGAGCAAGAACCCTACGTCGTACAAGATTCCAAATATGACAATAGAAAAGTTTGTATCATCAGTAAGGACGGAGGAAGAACAATATCCACTGTGTCCAGAGACCATTTGAAATTGTGTCCAGAACCCTTAAAGTTTCGTGAAGAGAACTCTGTCATCAATCAAGAAGAAAGAAAAGAAGAGGTCATACACACGGATCTGGGAGATTTCCCTGCAGATTGGCCGAGACTGGGAGATGCTGTAATAATTCCGGTGTTGCAATTTTATCAGCCACAAGAGGAAGTTCTACCTCCAGTTGTGCCCATGGTGCCAGTTGAGCCAGTTCAGGAGTTACCTACTCCAGCAGCACCCCAACCTGCGGAACCTCAAGAGGAAGAATCATCGGAAGCAGCGCCCCATGCTATGGGAACCCTGGTGAAGCTGACTCACACCGCCCAGCCATCAGTACGCTTGCCAGATCCATAGAAAGATTGAGGCAGTTCTATAGTTTGCCGTTACGTAGAACAGTTGGGTTAGAGATTAATATACCTGATAGCTACTCCACGTAGATCAGAACGTACAACGAAAGGGAAGATACCTATTCGTTATCAAAAGTAGTCCTAGCAAACTAGTTTACTAAGTATGGATAATTGTATAAAGTATTGTTATGATATGTAAATTACTTGAAAATGTTTCATGATGGACTCTGAGGCTGAGGACTGAGCCAGCCCAAGAACTGATCTTGTATATAGTTGCACTTTGTGCATTCTCTACCAGCACACCTACCTCTGAACATAAAAACCCATATGGTGAGGCACTGAGTGAGGTCTGCATTCAGATGTCCTGCAGCCCACCCAGGACCCACGTTGAAGGTTTGGTGCGGGTCCTTCACAAGAATATCGTCATCTATTTATATGAAAATGTCTATTTAGTATTTTGTATTTTTCTATGCCTATTGTTATAATGCAACGTTCAAGAAATCCATACCTCCCTGATGGGAAGAGTTTAAAATGTTACTTGTTTAAATGGAAAACAAAATGTCTTTCTTCTTATATTTCACAGCCCGGGAGTGCTGTATTTTACCAAGGGGGAATGTGTAGCCCTGGTATGTAAGGCACACAGGATCTGGAGAATGCACAGTAAGGTAACAGTTAAAGCTTGACACTCACTTACACTTCAGACACACCCACAGGGGTGTATAGGGGAGTGACGTGTAGCACAGGAGGGAGTCAGTCTAGCTTCCTGTCATCGTACAGAGCAGTCAGGGCTAGTTCTTCTCAGACAGTGAGGATTCCTGTCAGAGCTCTGGGTGAGCAGAAGATTAGTTCCTGTCAATTCAACGAAGTGGAGTCTAGTAACGGATGACTAGTTATCATCCCGAGTCTAGTCAGAGTTACCTTTTACTCAGTCTGAACTTTGAGGAAACTGAGAGTTACTCAGTGAGACCAAGGAAGAAAACTGACTTTCTATCTTCACGCTTCAGTGCTACATTGAAAGCAGAAGCAGGGCGAAGGGCATAGTGGGAAGGATTCAGAAGTGCCTTAAGGATCGGATTATCCTGCACATTGTCACCGGTCACTGGGGACCGAAGCGTCACTATAGCTCCAGGCATAGTGATAGAAAAGCCAGAGTCTTACTGGACCTTAGGTTGCAGAAAGCCGCCCTTAGAGTGCCAGTACGTAACCGAGTCAGGAGAACAAGACTTCTGAGTCCGGCGCGCGGCAAAAGAAAGTACTTAGTTCACCACTTATAAGGCTCTATCACAAAACCGGCCGGGCAGTACAGCTAGTGGGAAAAGCTGAAAACTATAGAGTTAACTTAGCTACAGGCAAGCTTGGACTCACTCATCATTTGGAAAGAGAAGGAGGCCTGTAACCTGCTCAACTGTTACCGCTACGTGCATTCATCCACCCCGAACAGCCTCCCTGGGACCTGCCTGAACAACTTGAAGTAAAAGGTATGGAAAGAAGCTTCTATGTGTGAGACTGAGTTATTTGATTGCATCCCTGCACAACCCCACCATAACTATCGACCTGAGGGAAGAGTCCCACCTGTAGGGGACCCGACATCTAGCTGCCTCACCATCCCCTCAGAGATCTACAGCAGCGCTGGTCTTAGTGATCAGAGAACTACAGGTGGCGTCACGAACTGTATATATACCTATCCCCTGTAAATATTCCCCCAACATACGCCTGACCGCCAGGGCCACAGACCGAGCCAGCGCTACCTGTGACAACCCCATAGACTTCCATGGGCTCGGCTCTGAGTACCCCATTGCTCTGGTAAACCACAATTGTGGTGCGGGTCAAGACATCTCCATAACCATCCCATACAGTATGATGGTCACCACAACCCCCAACTATAGTATTATGTACTCCATAGACCTCCAGACAGTATAATGTCCACCATAGTCACCCCACACAGTATGATGTCCACCACAAATACCTTACACAGTAAGATGGCCCCCCCACAGCCACCCCACACAGTATGATAGATCTCCCATACACAATAGCCCCAATACTGTATGATGGTCTCCCGACAGCCCCCTATAGAGTATGATGGGCCACATCACAGCCCCAAAATAGTATGATGGTCCATCTCACAGCGCACCATATAGTATGATGGCCCCCCATCACTCTCATAAAGTATGATGGTCCACCCCACAGCTCCTAATACAGTGAAGGAAATAATTATTTGATCCTTTCTGATTTTGTAAGTTTGCTCATTGACATAGACATGAACAGTCTATAATTTTAAGGGTATGCTAATTTTAACATTGGGAGATAGAATATCAAAAATAAAATCCAGATAATCAAATTGTATAAATTATATACATTTATTTGCATTTTGCAGTGGGAAATAAGTATTTGATCCCCTACCAGCCATTAAGAGTTCTGGCTCCTAAAGACCAGTTAGATGCTCCTAATCAACTCGTTACTTGCATTAAAGACAGCTGTCTTACATAGTCACCTTTATAAAAAAACTCCTGTCCACAAACTCAATTAATCAGTCAGACTCTAACCTCTACAACATGGGCAACACCAAAGAGCTTCATAAGGACGTCATGGACAAGATCATAGACCTGCACAAAGCCAGAATGGGCTACAAAACCATAAATAAGTCGCTGGGTGAGAAGGAAACAACTACTGGTGCATAGTAAGAAAATGGAAGAAATACAAAATGACTGTGAATCAACATCGATTTGGGGCACCATGCAAAATTTCACCTCTTGGGGTATCCTTGATCATGAGAAAGGTGAGAGATCAGCCTAAAACTACACTGTGGGAACTTGTTAATGATCTCAAGGCATCTGGGACCACAGTCACCAAGAAAACCATTGGTAACACATTACGCCGTAAAGGTTTAAAATCCTGCAGTGCCCACACTGTCCCCCTGCTCAAGAAGGCACATGTGCAGCCCGTCTGAAGTTTGCCAATGATCACCTGGATGATTCTGTGAGTGATGGGGAGAAGATGCTGTGGTCAGATGTAGGGCTGCCACTAGGAATTTTGGGGCCCCATAGTGGCAACATTTTTGGGGCCCCCTTGAGACTCCGCCCAGGCTCCACCATAGCTCCGCCTCCACCCCTCGAACTGTCCACAGCCCAACCGCGCTCTCTTGGAAAAACTCCACTTCTCACCAATCACACATTAACAGTTCCCATCACCAGATCACACATATAACCAGCAGCCTTTGTTTTGGCCAAAAGATTTTTTAAGCCGCCACCACGACACGGTAGATTCTTTTGGCCGGGCCCTACTCTACCCTATTAAACATTTGTTAAAATATGCAATACAATTTAGGTATATTTTTAAATTTTTAAAATGACCAATAATATCACACACAAGGGACAAATACCACCGTACCATGACCAGACACCATATTACCACCACATAGTGACCTATAATACCACATACAAAGAACAAATACCGCCACAACATATCCAGACACATATTAAAACCACAGTGACCGACTAATATCACATACAAGGGACAAATACCGCCACACCATTACCAGACTACATATTACCACCACATGGTGACCAATAATACCACATACAAGGAACAAATACCACCACACCATGGCCGGACAACATATTACCACTACTTTGTGACTGAATACTACAATACTGATCAGTAATAAAAAAACACAATACTAATATCACCATATGTGCCATAATACACACAAGATCTGTACTTAGTATGCAGTGTCAGTGAATAGGTAATACAGTGATCACTGGTGACATTGTACAGAGGACTGCTGTATATAGTATACAGTGTATAGTATCAGTGTATAGGTAACACACTGATTCACCAGTGATGCCTCTAGGTGAAGTCTTTCATCTTCATCCAGCACAGATCGACGTCACTTCTTCCAGCCAAGGCTCATCTCTGCAGGAAATAACACAGTTATCTAGAGCTCCACTTGCAGAACACATTACTTATTTTTTCCCAACTTCTACACTACACCACATGAAGAAAAAGAGGCAACATAGTATCATTCTGCACAGTAACAGGACCGCCTCCCCATTTAAATCAGTATACTCAAAAAATAAAATAAATACATCACTGCAGTAATAATATCCCTTAATTAGCCCCTATGGTAATAATATCCCCCATCCTGGCCCCCATGTGTCTCATTCCTGGCTCCAGCCATATGTTCAACCATCCTGCCCCATCTGTCCCATAATCCTGTCACATCTGTCCCATGACCGTGCCCCATCTGTCCCATGATCCTGCCACAATTGTCCCATTATCCTGCCACAACTGTTCCATTATCATGCCCCATCTGTCCCATGATCCTGACCCATCTGTCCCATGATCCTGCCCCATCTGTCTCCATCCTGCTCCATCTGTCTCCATCCTGCCCCATATTCCTGTCCCTGTGTCTTCAATTCTGCCCGTGTCTCCAATCCCGCCCCCTGTGTCTCCAATCATGCCCCCTGTGTCTCCAATCATGCCCCCTGTGTCTCCAATCATGCCCTCTGTGTCTCCAATCATGCCCCCTGTGTCTCCAATCCTGCCCACTGTGTCTCCAATCCTGCCCACTGTGTCTCCAATCCTGCCCCCACATCTTTCATCTTGCCACCATGTCTCCAAACATGCCCCCTGTGTCTCCAATCCTGCCTGGTGTCTCCAATCCTGCCTCCCTATCTTTCATCCTGCCATCATGTCTCCAATCCTGCCCCCATATCTTTCATCCTGCCACCATGTCTCCAATCATGCCTCCTGTGTCTCCAATCTTGCCCCGTGTCTCCAATCCTGCCCCATATCTTTCATCCTGCCACCATGTCTCCAATCCTGCCACCATATCTTTCATCTTGCCACCATGTCTCCAATCATGCCCCATATGTCTCTAATCCTGCCCCCTAAGTCTCCAATCCTGCCCCCATATCTTTCATCCTGCCCCTATATCTTTCATCCTGCCACTATGTCTCCAAACATGCCCTCTATGTCTCCAATCCTGCCCCGTGTCTCCAATCCTGCCCCATATCTTTCATCCTGCCACCATGTCTCCAATCCTGCCCCCATATCTTTCATCCTGCCACCATGTCTCCAATCATGCCCCCTGTGTCTCCAATCCTGCCCCTGTGTCTCCAATCCTGCCTCCATTCTTTCATCCTGCCACCATGTCTCCAATCATGCCCCATATCTTTCATCCTGCCCCGTCTCCATTCTGCCCCATCTCCATTCTGCCGCCGGCAGGATGGACACTTGTCTTTTAAAAATTAAAAAAAAACAACTTTCTCCTTACCTTGCCACGCTCTTGCGGTGAGCGATCTTCCCTCAGGGCTGAAAGCGTGCACTCACCAGCGAATGACAATGACGTCAGACGTCGGCAACATGCGCGCCCCCCTCTGCTGACTGGGCCCCATACGCCAGTCAGGGCAGTAATGCCCTGATGGCGGCCCTGGTCAGATGATACAAAAATTGAGGTCTTTGGCATTAACTCAAATCACCGTGTTTGGAGGAAGAAAAAAGCTGCCTATGACCCAAAGAATACAATCCCCACTGTCAAGCATGGAGGTGGAAACATTATGTTTTGGGGAGTGTCTCTGCTAAAGGCACAGGACTATTTTATCGCATATATGGGAGAATGAATGGAGCCGTGTACCGTAAAATCCTGAGTGACAACCTCCTTCCCTCCTCCAGGAAATTAAAAATGGGTCGTGGCTGGGTCTTCCAGCAAGATAATGACCCAGAACATACAGCCAAGGCAACAAAGGAGTGGCTCAAAAAGAAGCACATTAAGGTCATGGAGTGGTCTAGCCAGTCTCCAGACCTTAATCCCATAGAAAACTTATGGAGGGAGTTGAAGCTCCAAGTTGCCAAGCGACAGCCTCAAAATCTTAATGATTTAGAGATGATCTGCAAAGAGGAGTGGACCAAAATTCCTCCTGATGTGCACAAACCTCATCAACTACAAAAAACGTCTGACTGCTGTGCTTGCCAACAAGGGTCTTGCCACCAAGTATTAGGTCTTGTTTTTCAGAGGGATCAAATACTTATTTCCCACTGCAAAATGCAAATTTATATAATTTACACAATGTGATTTTCTGTATTTTATTTTTGATATTCTATTTCTCAATGTTAAAATTAACCTACCCTTGAAATTATAAACTGTTCATGTCTTTGACAATGGGCAAACTTACAAAATCACCAAGGGTCAAATACTTATTTCCCCCACAGTATACACACCTTTCTGAAAGGCCAAAAAGGCTGCAACACCATTAAGCAAGAGGCACCACTTACCAAACAACACCATGAAGGCCAAGGAGATCCCCAAACAAGTCAGGGACAAAGTTCGTGAGAAGTACAAGTCAGGGTTGGCTTTTAAAAAAAAAATATCCCAATCTCTGATGATCCTCCAGAGCACCATTAAATTCATTACCAGCAAATGGTAATGGATTCATCAGACCATATGACATTCTCCCAATACCCTTCTGGATAATCCAAATGCTCTCTAGCAAACTCCAGACAGGCGTGGACATGTATTGGCATAAGCAGGGGGACAAGTCTGGCACGTGCTAGCACCAATCGTGGGCATTTAACCCCTCTGATGCCGCTGTCAGTAGTGACAGCGGCATAGAGAAGCATCACGCATGGAGGGGGCTCCCTGTGCGCTTCCATCAGCTCAACGTGATGCGATCGTAATGTTCTGATGGTCTCCATGGAGACCTCCAGAACCAAGATGGCCGTGAGGTCCTTCCGGGTCCTGCAGGGAAGGTGGCTTGTGAGTGCCTGCTGAGACCAGGCACCGGCATGCCTGGGGTATAAACATGCTCAGGTAAAATTGCACAACAAAATGTATTGTCCATTTTCTCCTGTTAGCCGTGAGAAAGTAAAAAAAATTAGGTCTAAAGGAAAATTTTTGTGAAAGAAAAGTAAATGTTTCTTTTTTCTTCTGCATTCCAAAACTTCCTGTGAAGCACCTGAAGGATTAATAAACTTCTTGAATGTGGTTTTGAGTACCTTGAGGGGTGCAGTTTTTAGAAAGGTGTCACTTCAAATGTGAGGTAGTCCCTAAAAAAATGGTTTTGCAAATTTTGTTGTAAAAATGAGAAATCGCTGGTCAACTTTTAACCCTTATAACTTCCTAGCAAAAAAAAATTATGTTTCCAAAATTATACTGATGTAAAGTAGACACGTGGGAAATGCTATTTATCAACTATTTTGTGCCATATGACTCTCTAATTTAAGGGCATAAAAATGAAAAGTTTGAAAATTGCAAAATTTTTGTCAAATTTCCGTTTTTTAACAAATAAATGCAAGTCATATCAAATAAATTTTACCACTATCATAAAGTACAATATGTCACGAGAAAACAATCTCAGAATCGCGCGATCCGCTGAAGCGTTCTAGAGTTATGTCCTCATAAAGTGACAGTGGTCAGAATTGTAAAAATTGGCCTGGTCAGGAAGGTGAAAACAGGCTTCTGGGTGAAGGGGTTAATTGTATATTATTATTATTATTATTCGTCAAGTCTGACATAAATAATTGATATTGGACCTCAATAAAGGTGTAGTCTCATCCCTTTAACATTGTAGTGGGATACAACCCTGTAACACTAAGCATGTGACTTATGAAGGTAATAGCTTACACCAAAAACTTTTAAGGGTTTTATTGCAAAAGGGGTGAATACATATGCACATGACAATTTTTAGTTATTTGATCCCATATATGTAATTGATGCTGATATTTTTCACACTTCACCAACTTACAATATTTAGTCACGATGCATCACACACAAATCGCATGACAAAAATATTTAAACATAGGTTGTAATGTAACTAAATAGGTAAAAGGCAAGGGGGTGAATACTTTCTCAAGCCACTGTACCTATGAATGTAAAAGACAGGCATGGAGATTCAGTACAAATCAGAAATACAGACATATGGAATACAATACAGATGGTGAAAACCAGATGAATTTGCATAAAATCTTCCATTTTGATACAGTAAAGATGTATATCTTTGTACCGTGTTAGCCAGTAGATAGAAAAATATTTAGAGTTGAGAGTCCTCAGTGGTTGATACCTTTTAATGGCTAACTGAAATAACTTTAATCTGCCCCCACTCGCTGGCTTTGTCTGTCTGGTTGAGAAAATAGGGCGGGAGCCCACGCATTTTTTGTCAACGAATTTACACCTTTCATTAACCCCTACATGTGTGAAATTTTGCACACATACACTCATGTAATTGTTAGTGAAAACCAGATATCAAACTACATGAAATGACATGGTTAACTGTATGTAAACCATGTGTCATTTCATGTCGGGTCTGTAATTTCACAAAAGCCGGCAATTGAATTAGCGGCTATCATACTATGTAGAAGTGTATGACCTATATATATATATATGTCACAATGACATGTATATATTTTATATATTAAATGTATTCTATGTGTGTATATGTATTCTTTCCATTCTTTATTAAAGCTGTCAGTGTGATTTTACAGTATAGCCGGGGATGAATTAGCGGCTATAATACTATGTAGAAGTGTATGACATATATATATATATATATATATATATATATAATTATTTGCTCTTTGTGTACATTTTTTTTTTACAATGTGATTTTTACATGACTTTTTACATAGACATAACTGCCTAATGTAAAACGTCATGTTAAAATCGCATTGCATACAGATGGAAGACTGATGGAAAATGGATGGAGCGATTAAAAATCGCATACAAATAGCATGACAATCGCATGACAATTGCATATATTCGGACCGTTTTTTCCATCCAGAAAACGGACCGTTTTTTTTTCCACAAATGGGTATGAGCCCTTAAACTGCAATAACGGAAAATCAAAAGATCGTATCTGCACCAAAATGGTATCATTAAAAACGTCAGCTCGGCACGCAAAAAAGAAACCCTCACCCAACCAGAGATCACGAAAACTGGAGACGTTACGGGTATCGGAAAATAGTGCAATTTTTTACTTTAACAAAGTTTGGAATTTTTTTTCTCCACTTAGATAAAAAAGAACCTAGACATGTTTGTTGTCAGTGAACTCGTAATGACCTGGAGAATAATAATGGCAGGTCGGTTTTAGCATTTATTGAACCTAGTAAAAAAATCAAAACAAAAAACAACTGTGGGATTGCACTTTTTTTGCAATTTCACCGCACTTGGAATATTTTCCTGTTTTCCAGGACACGAGATGTAAAAACCAATGGCGTAGTTCAAAAGTACAACTCTTCCTGGAAAAAACAAACCTTCACGTGGCCATATTGACGGAAAAATAAAAAAGTTATGGCTCTGGGAAGAAGGGTAGCAAAAAACGAAAACGCAAAAACAAAAATACCTCCGGTCATGAAGGGGTTAAATAAACTGCAGAATGGTTGAAACCTGTTTGTTCAGATATAAACAGCACCTCTGTTATTTCTGATTACAGAGCATTGGGCCCCAACATCAGCTTAAAAACAGATGACACTGTACCCTGTGGATTGTGAGCACATCTCTAACATTTGCCATGCTGCCACCTTCAGACACAAATGCTAATTGCATGCTCTATTTACTGGTACAATGAATCTACTATCAACAAATAGTAATTGTAAATAGCATCGCTAAATGCTATTTACACAATGTGACAGATATTCTAGTCCCTAGTTATGTTTCATTTACAGCAAATATGGAAAATCCTAGGTCATACAAATAGGCAGCAATAACAAAACAATAATGCAACTACAGTATGTGACATTGTTTGACTATCTGTTATTAAAGGGAATCTGTCAGTACGCTCAACCCCTCCAAATCACATAGGTGGGCATGCAGGTCTATGAAAGATCAATCCATAACACCTTTATATTGTCTATCTGTTGCTGCATCTTAGAGAAATTAGTGTTTTAAACATATACAAATGAATGGTTAAGTGCTCTAAATATGATAGAGAACTTCCCGAGCTCTGCTTCCCAAGGTCGTTTTCCCACGTAGTACCAGCCTCTTTAGCTTGATTGATCGCTCACTGTCTGATTTCCTTACCTGGCATTTCACATCACACCAGACAGTGAGCCATCAATCAAGCTACAGAGGCTGGTGCTGAGCACAGAAACAACCTCGAGAGGCAGTGGTTTGGGAAGTGCTCTGATACATCCAGAGCACTTAATGCCTCATTTGCATGGGTATTAAAAAAACACTAATTTCTCACACCCAGAGCCCTTAACTGCTCTTCTACAATGAACTAAAATGCATGCTGATTCCTCAGGGAAGCATTAACAGATAAAAGATGTAAATGGATTTATCTTTCAAGACCTGCATGCCCCTATATGTGTTCATCTTAGAGACAGATTCCCTTTAACCCCTTAGTGACAGCCAATTTGCAGCTTAATGACCGGGCCAATTTTTACAATTCTGACCACTGTCAATTTATGAGGTTATAACTCTGGAATGCTTTAACAGATCCCGCTGATTCTGAGAATGTTTTTTCGTGACATATTGTACTTCATGTTAGTGGTAAAATTTCTTCAATATAACTTGCGTTTATTTATGAAAAAATGGAACTATGGCAAAAATTTGTAAAACTTTGAAATTTTCAAACTTTTAACTTTTATGCCCTTAAATCAGAGAGTTATGTCACACAAAATACGTAATAAATAACATTTCCCACATGTCTACTTTACATCAGTACAATTTTGAAAATAACATTTTTTTTGCTAGGAAGTTATAAGGGTTAAAAGTTGACCAGCGATTTCTCATTTTTACAACAAAATTTACAAAACCATTTTTTTAGGGACCACATCACATTTAAAGTAACTTTGAATGGTGGACATGACAGAAAATACCCAAAAGTGACACCATTCTAAAAACTACACCCCTCAAGGTGCTCAAAACCACATTCAAGAAGTTTATTAACCCTTAACATGCTTCACAGGAACTGAAGCAATGTGGACGGAAAAAATGAACATTTAACTTTTTTTTACAAACATTTTACTTCAGAAAAAGAGAAAATGAATCACAAAATTTGTTGTAAAATTTCTCCTGAATGCGCCGATACCCCATATATTGGGGTAAACCCCTGTATGGGCTCTCGGCAGAGCTTGAAAGGGAAGGAGTGCTGTTTGATTTTTTTCAATGCACAATTGGCTGGAATTGAGATCGGACGCCATGTCACGTTTGGAAAGCCCCTGATGTGCCTAAACAGTGGAAACCCCCACAAGGGACACTATTTTGGAAACTAGACCCCCAATTGCTTCACAGAGGTTTATAACGTAGAGCCATGAAATTTGGGGAACCCCTGATGTGCCTAAACAGTAGAAACCCCCTACAAGTGACCCCATTTTGGAAACTAGACCCCCAAGGAGATTATCTAGATGTGTGGTGAGCACTTTCAACCCCCAAGTGCTTCACAGAAGTTTATAACGCAGAGCCGTGAAAATAAAAAATCATTTTTTTTCCACAATAATACTTTTTTAGCCTCCAATTTTTTTATTTCCCAATGGTAACAGAAGAAATTAGACCCCCAAAGTTGTTGTGCAATTTATCCTGAGTACGCTGATACCCCATAAGTGGAGGGGAACCACTGTTTAGGTGCATTGCAGAGCTCGGAAGGGAAGAAGCGTCGTTTTGGAATGCAGACCTTGATGGAGTGGCCTATGGGCGTCATGTTGCGTTTGCAGAGCCCCTGATGTGCCTAAACTGTGGAAACCCCCCAAGTGACCTCATTTGGAAACTAGACCCCCAGGGAGCTTATCTAGATGTGTGGTGAGCACTTTGAACCCCAAGTGCTTCACAGAAGTTTATAACGCAGAGGCATGAAAATAAAAAAATAATTTTTTCCCCACAAAAATGATATTTTCACCCCCAAATTTTCAGTTTCACAAACTTAACAGGAGAAATTGTATCCCAAAAGTTGTTGTCCAATTTGTCCTGAGTATTCTGATACCCCATATATGGGGGGAACCACTGTTTGCATGGCAGAGCTCGGAAAGGAAGGTGCGCCGTTTTGGAATGCAGACGTTGATGGAATGGTCTGCGGGCGTCATGTTGCATTTGCAGATCCCTTGATGTGCCTAAACAGTAGAAACCCCTCACAAGTGATCCCATTTTGGAAACTAGACCCCTCATGGGGCTTATCTAGATGTGTGGTGAGCACTTTGAAGCTCAAAGTGCTTCACAGAAATTTATAATGCAGAGCTGTGAAAATAAAAAATATTGTTTTTTTCACAAACATTTTTTTTCCCGTAAAATTATTTTTTAGCCCCCATTTTTTATTTTCCCAAGGGTAACAGGAGAAATTAGACCCCCAAAGTTGTGCAATTTGTCTTGAGTACGCTGATGCCCCATATGTGGGGGTAAACCACTGTTTTGGCGCACAGCAGAGCTCAGAAGGGAGGGAGCACCATTTGACTTTTCGATCGCAAAATTGGCTGGAATCAATGGAGGCGCCATGTTGCGTTTGGAGACCCCCTGATGTAACTAAACAGTGGAAACCCCCCAATTCTAACGCCAATCCTAACCCCAACATACTCCAAACCTTAAACCCAACCCTAAACATAATCCTTATCACAACCCTAACCCCAACACACCTCTAACCCTAATCCCAACTCTAACCCTAACCACAACTCTAATCCCAATACACTCGTAGCCCTAATCGCAACCCTAACCTTAAGCCTAACCACAACCCTAAACTAATCCAAACCCTAACCATAACCCTAACCACAAACCTAACCCCAATACACCCCTAACACTAATCCCAACCCTAACCCAAACCCTAACCCTAAAACTTTAGCCCAACTCACTTTAGCCTAACTCTAACCCTAAAACTTTAGCTCAACTCACTTTAGCCTAACCCTAAAACTTTGGCCCAACTCACTTTAGCCTAACTTTAACCCTAACCCTAAATTTAGCACAACTCACTTTAGCCTAACTGTAAACGTAACCCTAACCCTAAAAACTTTAGCCCAACTCACTTTAGTCTAACTCTAACCTGTTGTGAATGTGCTAAAAATGGTTTCTGAGCAAGGGCTCCCTCTAGTGGTTGCTGACAGTACTGAACCTTTCAGCGAGGAATGGCAATCTGGGATCACGGACTAGTCTGATATAAGGGAGGTTCCCTCCCATGATGGTTGCTGGTGATCAATTGTTCTTGTCTCAATTGTGGTTCCTGGTTCATTTGGAAGCTTGCTGAGTCTTGCCTGCATCTTCTGCTATCAGATAAGATATTTTCTGCTTTTATTTTTGTGCTTGCTTTTTGCATTGTTCCGTGCACTTCTGTGGAGGTCAGCCAGGTCCCCTCCGGGGGGCTTGCGCTCCTCTCAGTTTATCTGGAGCCACTGTTGTTTGTTCATTTGCTTTTTCCTGTTTTTTCAGTGGCTGCGGCTTAGTTTTGTTACACCAGAGAACTGATTTAGGTGGTAGAGGTCGTGTGATCTCAGGTGTTTTTGCAATCAGTAGAGTTGGTATTTTTTAGGGTTTTTTTTGGATTGCAGTGAGTATCCTTTCCTGTACTTTTCTGTCTAGACAGATTGGGCCCCAGCGTTTGTTCATTCTATTTTCTGTCTGTGTCCGTACTTCTTCTTGTCTAACCGCCATTACATGTTTGGGGGCTTCCTATTTTCTTTGGGATCTGCTCCGGGGCAGATAGCTTTCATCTTTCTGCCTTTAGTGTAGTTATCTCTCAGGCTGTGACGAGGCGTCTAGGATCAACGTAGGAACGCTCCAGGGCTACCTCTAGTTGTGTGGTTAGTTCAGGTTACTGCAATCCAATAGGTTCCAGCCTCTCTGGTGTATTGCCGTTTTTGCTTACTCTCCTCAGCTACCAAAACATAACACTAACCCTAATGGGAAAATGGAAATAAATATATTTTCTTTATTTTATTATTTTTTCCCTAACTAATTTACTAGTTTTTTATTGTGATCACTGTGATAGCGTTTATCATAGTGACCAAAATGGACCAATAGGAAAAATCTTCCTATTGTTGCCGGGTGCCAGCCGGCAGATCTCGGAAGCCACACTGTGCATGTGCCCGCCATTTTCTCCTGGAAGAAGTCGGCGGGCCCGTGAACTGCATGGGGCATGGCGGGACTCCGGAGGTACCGGGGGGGTGATCGGTGGACCCTATTTCTCTCTCCTCTGATGTGCAATCACATCAGAAGAGAAAGAAATTAAATGGCACATCGGACTTTTTTTTTTTTGCAGTCGCCGTTATACAGTTAATATAGATATGGAGCTGCAGTATAGACATCACAGGAGACGTGGACCTGTGAAATAAACATTACAGGAGAGATGGGGCTGCAGTGTAGACATCACAGGAAACACTGAAGCTGACACTGCTGTCTTCTTCTGTTGGACGGGAGTCATTACATGCTAATTCCGCCCACAAAATATGTCCTGATGCTGGCAATAGCCAGCAGCAGAACGTAATCTTTCATTGCACGCTCTGCAGTCTTCAGAGAGCAAGAAGAAATTAAAGTGCGGCAATCGTGAAATAAACAGGTGTCGGCCAGTGCAATGCAGTCCCCTGAAATCTTCCTGGGGGCAGAAGGAAAGATCATTGTGGTCTATAAAAGGCCCACAGACCTGAGGTATCCCATGCCTGATACACAGCAATACTGTGTAAAAAATAAACTAAAAGGTTTACAAAGTATGAAAAAAATTAAAAACACATAAAAATTTAAATTGAACAACACACTAACCAATGTAACTCAAAAGGGCTCAGATGACAGTTTTTTCCCACGCACATTCAACATGCACTAGTCTCTTCTGAGTCTCAGATGAGACTCGCTCATTCAAGTCAATAGGTGTTTAAAAAAATCAGATCCCACACGTCATCCTTGTGACATTTAATTTTCATGGATACAGCAAACGTGTTTGTAAACTAAAGTTCAGTTCTTCTGTTCTGTGTTAGTTACATGTCTCACACTGCTAATGTCCCCCTTTTATATTAAGGTCTGGAGGCAGATTCTCCTGCAGGTCAGTGCGCGGACCATAGTCTGGAGCAGCTCATTTATATATAAGAAAACATGAATTTGTCTGGAATAAGGTATGGATCACAGATATCAATGTATCATTTTGTTCAGCTTCCTATGACCTGTGTGTCCATATATAATATGAAGAAACTCAGGGCTTAAATGCAGATTAAGTGAAGAGTAAGTTCATGGAATCCTATATAAATTCAATTCAAACATTTCATTACTCTGCTTTTACTTAGCAATCCGCATCGTACTGATAAAGGTCCAGATGTTGGACCGAAACATCAACTTTATTTGAATTGAATTTATATTGGATTGCTTGCAAAAACTTACTCTTCACTTCATTTGCATACCTTTTGAGTGCCGAGTTTCTTCATATTACTATTACGGAGTGGAACCCTACTCATGGACCACCCCACACAGAGTGATGTATACCAATACCTGTGTGCCCATACAGAAGCATCTTCTGCTTCAAAAACGCAGCGAGCCCTGCTAGCATCTGAAAGACACCGTACATTAAGACTGCCTTCATACGCACCGGTCATGCTGTGGCTTTTAACAGCAGCAGCACTGTGCCTCTGCAATCTTTCCACTGTTTCCTTGCACAATCTCTTAATTTTGCAGGAAAACAGCTGTTCTACATTCAGGACCACAAAGCTGATCATAATGGCAGCTGTTTCCCTTCGGCCCCTTTCACACGTCCGTGTCTCCAGTACGTGTGGTGACAGTTTTAACACGTACACACAGAGACACATACACACGTAGACCCATTCAAATGAATGGGTCTATGTAGATGCCAGTGTGTTTTCCCGGACCGTGTGTGAAAACACGGGCCTGTGTGTCAGGCTCTCCATGCATGTGCTGTGACAGTGACACAGCCGCGACACATGCAGCTGCGGCGGCGATCAGCTGTTCAGCCAGCGCAATCCAGGTATCCGGGTTCCAGCTGGAGCTTATTTGGCCAGCGCTATAGCTGGCCGAATAAGCAGGGAACCAAAGATATTAGCTCAACTCTAGTAGGCACCTCTCTAGGGCGCTGCCTTCTGACTACCCGAGGGGGGCACAAGCTCGGAAAAGAGCGATGTCAGTCACTAATACTGCTCACCTCTTCTCTGTCCTGCGCCCCGGCCATCGCTGCTTCCTTGATCTCAATTGCATTTGCATCTAATAGCCAGAGGAGCTTTTATCTCCTCCGCTCCGCCGGGATCTCCAGCAAGACGCAGGCCACTTCCGCATGTGGGGGACGTTGGATGGCGCGATACAGTGACTTCATTGCACTATCCAACTTCCACTACTGCACTTCACAGAAGAGGAGACGGTGGACAGGAGCCGGGATTATTTGAGTTTGAGCTTTTTTCTTTTTCAATTCTTATATTCTTGACTGTGCATGGGGCATGAGGGGAGGAGCTGTGCAGATACAGATGGAGGGCATAAAATGAGGTGAGGGGCTGTGCCAATGAGGGGAATAAGCTGAGTGGCTCTGCTAATGGGGGGATAAACAGAGAAGCTGTGCTAATGGGAGGGAATAAACAGAGGGTCTGTGCTGATGGGGGGAATAAACAGGGCAAGTGCTGACGGAGAAATAAACTGAGGGGCTTTGCAAAGGGGGGATAAAATAGGCTTTGTATAGAAGGGGGGATAAAATGAGGGGCTGTGTACATGGGGAAATAAAATGAGGGGCTATGCAGCTGTGCTGAAACAAATGTGGGGCTGTGCAGAGTGGGGGGAATAAACTGACTGGCCCTGCGATGAGAATAAACTGAGGGGCTGTGCAGATAAGGAGAATAAACTGACGGCTGTGAGGAAGGGGGAATAAACTGATGGGCTGTGCAGATGGGGGAAAATAAACTGACGGGCTGTACAGATGGGAATAAACTGACAGGCTGTGCAGATGAGAATAAACTGACGGACTGTGCAGGGGGGAATAAACTGATGGGCTGTGCAGATGGGAATAAACTGACGGGCTGTGCAGATGGGGGGAAATATACTGAGGGGCTGCGCAGACGGGAGGAATAAACTGTGGGGCTGTGCAGACAGGGGGGAATAAACAGAGGGGCTGTGCAGGGGGGCATGAAATGAGAGGCAGTGCGGGGGGCCATGAAATGAGGGCATGTGTGTTTTGGCTATGAAATGAGGGGCTGTGAAAGGGGGATAGCAAAGTATATAAGTAGCTGTGGTCACCATAATGTATATAGGGCTGTGAAGGTCATTATACTGGGGTCTGTGGTGATCATACTGGATAGGTGGCTGTGCTGAATATCATACTGTTTGGGGTGTTGTTTGTGGGCCATAATATTGTATGGCGTGTTGTGGAAATTATGATGGTATAAATAGAGGCTGTTTTGGACATCATACTATTTATGTGGGTCAGTGGTGAACATCATACTATATTTGGGGGCTCTTAACTGACCATACAAAAATGTGAAGCTTGTTGTGGATATCATACCGTATGGGCAGCTATGGTGAGCATCATACTGTGCAGGAGAACAGTGTGAGGAGTGGTTACAGTTTGAAGAGAGCAGGGTGGTGGGCAGTATGACCTCATAGTGTGAAAAAGGGCACAGAATCGATATGGAGAGGGGACAGAATCAAATGGAGGCACAATATGGAAAGGGGTTAACATGGTGGGAGTACATTGTTGAGATATAGAAAGTGTAATGGAATATTAGAGATAGCCATGTTATAGGTCAAGGTTCATAAGGGTGGATGGTGTGGCGGTTATAGCTGATAATGGTAGACAGTGTGGAGGTCATATATATTTTTATGCAAAGGACATTTTAATTAAACTCTTATTTTTAAGGGCACTGTGTCGGGAGGTGCTGTAAAAGACCGGAGAAGAGGAAGTTCTGCATAGAACAGATGTGGATGTGAAAAGGCATCATGGCATCTGGACAAGATGGAGATGAAAAAAAAGAGATGACTATAGATTACATCTTACAAGGTACCTGGGTGTAAGTGTTTATTTTTGATACTGACTGATTCTCATCAGTACTGTGGTTCCTGTATGGTCCACAGACTGATGATGGCTGTTAATAACAACTCCTAGTGTCTCCTTACCATTATTAAGGGCATACTGGGAGTTGTAGGGTTGTAGGTTCATGCAATAGAATTGTTTCTGGGGCTGACTTGACATTACAACATGGATTTTGTACTAAGCTTGGTTCTTGTATTCAAGTACTTTTAGTTCGTTCTGATCGTGTATTCGTGTACTTATGGTGATTCTGTTGACGTATTTATGTACCGATGGATGTTCTGGTGACAAATTAATCTACTGATGGTGGATCTAGTGATGCATTAATGTATTAATGGTGGTTCTGGTGACATATTCATGTACTGATGGTATTTCTAGTGATGCATTTATTTACTGATGATGTTTCTGGTGCCATATTCCTGTACCGTTGATGTCTATGGTTTTCTAATTACATACTGATGATGATTTTGGCTTCGTATTCATGTACTGATGATGGCTCTGGTGATGAATATATCAACAGAATCATCATCATTACATGAATATAGCACCAGAACAACCATCACTACATTAATATGTCACCAGAACCGGAATACATCATCAGAACCACCATTATTTTTGTGCAAGCTGTATTTGTCGCATAACAGACGCATAACAAAAATTATCAGACATGTACCTTTATTTATAACAGAGGTCTGTTTATTTCCACTAGATGGTGGCCCGATTCTAATGCATCGGGTATTCTAGAATATGTATGTAGTTTATTTATGAAGATTTAAGAATAATGCAATGAACACACAGGATTTTCCGGGTAAAATATATACATTATCATTATGCCTTGCTGCTGCTGCTTTTCTGTCATCTTCAGTGGCGTATTTTCGCTTGCGACCCACTGGAAGACAGGAAGCGTAAATCGTGATAGCGTACAGTACAGAAGTATCTGTTCAGCGCGCTGTGACTGACAGAACGTGTTTAGTAAACGTGACTGAACTACATCACACTGTGACTGACAGAACTTGTTTAGTAAACATGAGTGAACTATGCAGGGCCAGCGTCAGCACCCACCGCCGCCCACACACATCATGCCATCATGCCGCAATAATTATTTTCCCATCCATTTGCTCGCTAACACAGGTTCTGTGACAGTCCCTGTGACGTTGCTAAGGCCGTGGTCGGGTATCCAAGGGGCTGCCTGCACCACTTCCCAAGCAACACCCACATCCAATCCGGAGGCAGCTGAGCAGACCAATCAGCGACGTGGGATTTCTGTTACAGACAGACAGAATTAGACAATTATATAGTAGACTAGTGATGAACCCGTTCTACGCCCGGGTGGCAAGCATTTTTATAGGTACATGGTCTCCCATTCTGGTATGTGCTTCCCCCCTCCTATTCTGGTATGCATGGCACCCCTCATCCCTATCCTGGTATGTATGGTCCCCTCACCCCCACCCAAATCTACTATGCATGGCACGCCATTCCTCATCCTGGTATGCAAGGTCACCTCCTGCCCAATCCTGGAATGCATGGTCCCCTCACCCCCCAATTCTGGTATGAATGGTCCCGTCACCCCCAATTCTGGTATGAATGGTCCCCTCACCCCCCAATCCTGGTATGAATGGTCCCCTCACCCCCCAATCCTGGTATGAATGGTCCCCTCATCGCCCAATTCTGATGTGCATGGTCCGCTCACCCTCCAATCCTGATGTGCATGGTCCCCTCACCCTCCAACCCTGATGTGCATGGTCCCCTCACCCCCCAATTCTGATGTGCATGGTCCCCTCACCCCCCAATCCTGATGTGCATGGTCCCCTCACCCCCCAATCCTGATGTGCATGGTCCCCTCATCCCCCAACCCTGATGTGCATGGTCCTCTCACCCCCCCCAACCCTGATGTGCATGGTCCGCTCACCCCCAATCCTGATGTGCATGGTCCCCTCATCCCCAATCCTCCTGATGTGCATGGTCCACTCATCCCCAATCCTGATGTGCATGGTCCCCTCACCCTCCAACCCTGATGTGCATGGTCCCCTCACCCCCCAATCCTGATGTGCATGGTCCCCTCACCCCCCAATCCTGATGTGCATGGTCCCCTCACCCCCAATCCTGATGTGCATGGTCCCCTCATCCCCCAACCCTGATGTGCATGGTCCTCTCACCCCCCCAACCCTGATGTGCATGGTCCGCTCACCCCCAATCCTGATGTGCATGGTCCCCTCATCCCCAATCCTCCTGATGTGCATGGTCCCCTCATCCCCAATCCTGATGTGCATTCCCCCTCCCACCCCCCCAATCCTGATATGCATGGTCCCCTCACACCCCAATCCGTATGCACGGTCCCCTCACCCACCAATCCTGGTATGCATGGTCACTCCCCGCCCAATCCTGAAATGCATGGTCCCCTCAACCCCAATTCTGGTATGAATGGTCCCCTCACCCCCCCAATCCTGGTATGAATGGTCCCCTCATCGCCCAATCCTGATGTGCATGGTCCGCTCACTCCCCAATCCTGATGTGCATGGTCCGCTCACCCCCCAATCCTGATGTGCATGGTCCCCTCACCCCCCAATCCTGATGTGCATGGTCCTCTCACCCCCCAATCCTGATGTGCATGGTCCCCTCATCCCCAATCCTGATGTGCGTGGCCCCTTACCCCCCCAATCCTGATATGCATGGTCCCCTCACCCCCCAATCCTGATGTGCATGGTCCCCTCATCCCCAATCCTAATGTGCGTGGCCCCCTTACCCCAAATCCTGATGTGCATGGTCCCCTCACCCCCCCAATCCTGATGTGCATGGTCCCCTCACCCCCCAATCCTGATGTGCATGGTCCCCTCACCCCCCCAATCCTGATGTGCATGGTCCTCTCACCCCCCAACCCTGATGTGCATGGTCCCCTCACCCCCCAATCCTGATGTGCATGGTCCCCTCACCCCCAATTCTGATCTGCATGGTACCCTAATCCCCCAATCCTGATGTGCATGGTCACCTAACCCCCCAATCCTGATGTGCATGGTCCCCTCAACCCCCAACCCTGATGTGCATGGTCCCCTCACCCCCCCAATCCTGATGTGCATGGTCCCCTCACCCCCCAATCCTGATGTGCATGGTCCCCTCACCCCCCCAATCCTGATGTGCATTGTCCCCTCAACCCCCAACCCTGATGTGCATGGTCCCCTCACACCCCCAATCCTGATGTGCATGGTCCCCTCACCCCCCAATCCTGATGTGCATGGTCCCCTCACCCCCCAAATCCTGATGTGCATGGTCCCCTCAACCCCCAACCCTGATGTGCATGGTCCCCTCACCCCCCCAATCCTGATGTGCATGGTCCCCTCACCCCTCAATCCTGATGTGCATGGTCCCCTCACCCCCCAATCCTGATGTGCATGGTCCCCTCACCCCCCCAATCCTGATATGCATGGTCCTCTCACCCCCAATCCTGATGTGCATGGTCCTGTAATGTATGTAGTACAGTTCATATAGCGTCTTGTGCTTGGGTGCGATGAAAATACATGAGACACAGGTTTGATATAGAAAGTCTTGTATTACTTCATACAAGTTGGCAAAAATAGTCACACAGTTTGCAGACACAGAAGCAGGAGACACAGCAGGCCAGAGTAATCTAAGCTCAGCAATCACTCTCCACAACAGGTTCAGGATCTTCTTCTCTGTTACCATAAGTCCATGCAAACGTGGGTCTTTCAAAGAGCAGGGTTCAGAGTCCACAAGTGCTTCAGAGTTCCTCAGTAGGAATAGCTGGAGTACAAGGTCCAAGGCTTTAGGAGTCAGGTCACAGGTTCACTGCAGGCTAGATTCTGAAGCACTGATTGCTCAGCTGTGGCTGCTTAAGAAGCAAAAGGAGAGAATCAGGGCGGGAACATGCAAGCTGGAAACTCCATTTTGACTGAGGGCAAGATAGCTGCAGCAAGACAGAAAGTAAAATGGCTGACGAACAAACTGAGTTTCAGGAACATGTACACAGAACCTTACATTACTCCCCCCTTAGGGACAACCTCCGGATGACCTCAGGCCAGGCTTGTGTGGGTACCTCTGATGAAACTGACGGAGCAAGCGAGGAGCATTAACGTTATTGACTGGTTCCCATGAGTTGTCCTCCACTGGGTAGCCCTGCCATTTAATCAGATATTGTAACTGATTTCTATACAACCTGGAATCTAAAATCCTTTCCACCACAAATTCTTCCTGACCATCGACTAGCACTGGTCAGGGCAAGGAGAAGAACGTCCAGGAAACGTATTGGGTGTCGCAGCCTTTAGTAGGGATACATGAAAGACAGGGTGAATTCTCATAGTTCTGGGCAGTTGAAGACGACAAGCAACGGCACTTATAATTTTACTGATTTTATAGGGTCCAATGTACTTATGTCCCAACTTAGACGATGGAATCCTTAACTTAAGATTTCTGGTTGACAGCCAGACCAAGTCTCCTACCTTGAAAGCTGGTGCAGGTTTACGAAATTTATCTGCTGCTTTCTTGTACCTTTCCTGAGCCGATTCCAGATTCTCCTTTAGAAGATCCATATTCTTCTGTAAAGACGTGATTCTTTCAGCCACTGCTGGTAAAGGCGTTTCTATGGGAAATCGTGGTAGAATGTTAGGATGATAACCTAGATTAGAGTAAAAAGGAGACTGCTTAGTGGAGGCACTCTGAGAGTTGTTATACGAGAACTCAGCTAATGGAAGTAGATCCACCCAATCATCCTGTAGGTGGCAGATAAAGCAGCGGAGATACTGCTCCAGGGTTTGATTGGTTCGTTCGGTCTGTCCATTAGTCTGGGGATGAAAAGCAGAAGAAAGGTTTACTTTAATGTCCAATGCTGCACAGAAATTTTGCCAAAACCTAGAAGTGAATTGCACCCCTGATCCGAAATAACCTCATCCGGTACTCCATGTAAGCGAAACACATCTTTAATCATCAAATCTGATGTCTGTTTTGCAGTGGGTAAGCCGACACAAGGGATAAAATGAGCTGCCTTTGTTAGACGGTCAACCACCACTAGAATGGTGTTCTTCCCTTGAGAGGTTGGTAACTCCACAATGAAGTCCATAGAAATGGATCCCCACGGGCGGGACGGGGTGGGAAGAGGCTGTAACAGACCAGTTGGTGAGGAGCGAGGTGTTTTGCATCTTGCACAGACTTCACATGAAGTGACATAGTTTAAAACATCCTTCCTGCAAGTGGGCCACCAAAAGAAACGAGAGAGAAATTCCTGTGTCTTTAGAATTCCTCTATGCCCAGCTATCTTGGAATCGTGAATGAGTTGCAATACTCTCAATCTGACTGTTTCAGGAATATACAGGCGTTGTCCCTGAATCCACACACCATTCTTAAAGACAAGACTTACGTCCCTTGGGGGTTGTGCCAAAAAGGAATCCGCATGGTATGCTTCCTTGATGTCCTTAAGTAGGTCTTGATTATGAATTACTCCTAGGAATCTAGAGTCAGGAAGAATAGTCTTAGGAGGAGTAATTGGACGTGTCTCTGCTGAGTAAATCCTAGAGAGTGCATCAGCCTTTCCATTGCGCGATCCTGGTCTATAAGAAATGATAAAATTAAATTGGTTTAAGAAAAGATTCCAGCGAGCCTGGCGAGGAGTCAGGCACTTAGCCGACCTGATAAACTCAAGGTTACGATGGTCTGTCAGGACGACTATTTGCTGTGCAGCTCCCTGAAGAAGGTGTCTCCATTCTTTGAAGGCGGCAATAATGGCCAACAACTCTCTATTGCCCACATCGTAGTTCCTCTCAGCCGAAGACAACTGCTGGGAAAAGAAGGCACAGGGATGCAAGACATTCTTCTCACCTGTTCTCTGAGAGAGTATAGCTCCAACGGCACAGTCTGAAGCATCCACCTCTATTATGAAGGCAAGCTCGGGGTTGGGATGTACTAGGATAGGTGCAGTGGTAAATTTATCTTTTAGACGGGAAAATGCTTCCTGGGCTTGGGGAGTCCAGGAAAACCTAGACTCTTTCCGGGTAAGTTGGGTGATAGGTGACACTACCTCAGAGAAATTTCTAATGAAACGTCTATAGAAGTTGGCAAACCGATGAAGCGCTGTACCTCCTTCACATTTCTAGGACTTGGCCAATCCTTGATGGCTTGGGTTTTGCTTCCATCCATACTAATTCCTTGTGTAGACAGT
>JARQOD010000004.1:218158521-218319057 GCA_033576555.1 Oophaga sylvatica
CACCAAGGCCAACCCGAGGTCTCAAAATCTCATCTTGGGATTTATCCAGATCCTTTGGGTCGCTCGGGAACTCCGATGGCGCACCGGGCGCCGAATTTCCGGCCCGAGCTTCGCGAGTCGCAGCCACGGATCCAGACAGTACACCGTCCACGCCGCTGTCTCCGGCAGAAACATATTACGGGGCAGAGTCATTCCCCACATCTTCAGTCTTGTTCCTCACAGCTTCACTTGAGACATCAGCCTCTGGTGAGGCACCTGGCCTGGTGTCCACCACTTCCATGGCTTTCTCCACCTCTGCAGCATCACCTTCAGAGTCCTTGGCCTGATGCAGATCCACACCATACATTGATAACTTCTCATTTTCAACAGCATCCACTTGTGCTGTGTTCAGTTTCAGAGTCCTGTCTTTCACCTTAGTCTTCGCCAGGGAACCGGCCAACTGTACAACATCTTCAGATGCCATCCTCCGTCCGACTGCAAGGTCAGCCTCAGCCTTCCTCTCAGGACTCTCAATCTCCTCTGCTACCATGCCTTCCTCACTTGCACTGGTTGCTTTATGGTCATCAGATAATTCACTATCACTATCTGACCCCGTTTTCTCAGCCACATCTGTCTCACTGTCAGGGCTATACACTTCATTATCATTCACATCCTGCTCACTGTCAGGGTTATACAATTCATTTTCATTCATATCCTGCTTACTGTCAGGGTTATACAATTCATTTTCATTCACATCCTGCTCACTGTCAGGGTTATACAATTCATTTTCATTCACATCTTGATCTGGAACCTTAGTTAACATGTCATTCACAACATTAACTTCACCATCTGGTCCCTCAAGTATGTGACTCTGTGACAACCCCAGCACTATACTTCTATATAGCTCAGGTACTAGGAGCTGACTCACGACCTCTCCCTGGACTTCAGTGTCCCTATACAATAGGTTATTGTTCATGGCAGCATGAGGAAACCTCTCCTCAGAGCCAGGCTCTTGGGGAACCTCACTCAGAACAATTACATTTTCCTGTGCCGTTTTAAGAGTGGGGTCTCGCACCGGCTCACTCCCAAAATTGTCACAGGAGCCAGGCAGGTCAGGGACACTCGGTTCCCGAGAACCACCATCCTCGTCTCCCAACATCACCTGCAAAGAAATGTCATCTTTATCACGGTCATCATCAGTATCATGATCATCATTATCATTATCAATATTATCATGGTCATCATCATTATCACATAAGTTTAACGGCCCACTAGCACTGTGCTCCGCCCCTCGGGACTGCGCACCCTCAGTAGGAGCTTCATCACACTGTCCATCAGAAACACCCTTCCCCAGAGATCCTTAGACCGGGGAAAGTCATTACCCAATATAACGGGGTGCACCAGGGTCTTCACTACCCCTACTTCATATGAAACCTCCCCGAGTTTGGGGACCAAGTCCACGGCAGTCTCTGGGTAGACTTTGGTGTCTTCATGGATGTACACCACACTCAGGTGCTTATCAGGGATGAAGTCCCTATCACTCAGGCTGTCACATATGGAAGTCACTGGACTCTCTGAGTCCAAGAGGGCCTGTGCTGGGCAGTCACTTACAACCACCGGGGACCCCTGTGGTCCAGTCTCTTCGGCTGAGGTGGACACACACACAGGTTCTGCGCAGAGAGAGAGGGATCTGCCATCATCACAACACATAGGCTCCCCCTCTATTGGACAGTTGGCTGCAATTTCACGCCAGCTCCAACACTGTCCATCACACTCTCCCACCCACATGTCCCCTCGGGCCTGAACCCGCTTATCAGCATACCCATGTCCCCAACAGCTGGAACGCTCTTACCGCGAGAGTTCAGCGTCCGGGAACACCGAAGTGACGACCTCTCAGACGGCTGTACCTCAGGAGGACGTGCTTGGGTGTAGCGGTCCACTATCACCTTTTCAACTCCATAATCAGGCCTGCTGACTGCAGACTCCCAACTGTATCTCCAGTCACGAACTCCCCTGGCACGGGCTGTCACCGTAACACCCAGCCGGGTAAGAATCGCCGCTTTCAACTTTGCATAGTCTTCGCTGTCCTGCTTGCTCAGGTCAGCCCAGACTTTTTGGGGTTCCCCAATCAGATAGGGTACGACCACCATGGCCCATTCAGATAGTGGCAGATTCTCCTTCTCTGCCAGTCTCTCAAACCTAGTAAGATATACCTCCACATCATCACGAGGTGTCATTTTTCTCAAGGACCGTCTTACCGCCTTCTTTATAGCGGACAACGCCGGTGCCTTCACAACATTACTTCGGGACGCGGCACCGAAATCCTTTTTTGGTGCTGTCATCTGCTCAACAAATAACCGGTTATTCTCCTGCTGCTGCAGGAATTGCTGCTGGGCCTGCTGCATGCGCTGCTGGTGCTGCAGGCGCTGCTGCTCCATGCTCTCCTGCATGCTTCGCTGGGCCTGCACCAGGTACTCAACGAGTTCCTCCATACTGCCGGACTCATCTGTCTCAATCACAGCAGTCTTATGTTGCACATTAACTTGCGCCATTTGTTCAAACAGCGCCTCCATGCTGTCATCCATGCTGTCAGACTTCTCTGTCTTCACAACTGTAGTCTTCACTGAAGACATACACACTACACAGCTTTTTTTTTTTTTTTTTTTTTCCACAGAAAAATTCAGCCTTGCTGTGCAAACACTTTTGCAAAGTCTATTAGGGCTACTGTCTCTTTAAGACTGCTCCACAAACTTTTCTTTTGCTGCTGCACATTCCACAGTCATTTTCACAACAAGTTCAGCTTTGCTGTGCAGACATTTTCTCTCTCCAGACCCTATCAGGGCCACTGTCTCTCCAAGACTGCTCCAAACAGACGTTTCTGCTGACACACACTCTTTTTTTTCCTCTGTTGCTATTTCAATAGACTTCACCTTTACTGCTGTCTCTCGCCACTGTGCTGCATGCACACTCCAGCACTAACTGTACCAGGCCCTGCGCTGCCCCAGCATTCTTCACCAATTGTATGGTTTCCGGGGGGGTTTAGCTCTAGGATCGCTGTCTGGGTAGACAGAATGGCACGGAAACAGTTCATTCAGACAGCAGTTTGGTGAAAACTGGCCGCAACCAGTTTTATTAAAGTCCACAGCACACAGATAAAAACAAATCATAAACAGAAAACCTGGGCTTGTCTAGCCACTAAATTACACTTAGATAGATGGCCCTCTCTATCCGGGACCCAGACTCTACCAGTCTGTGCCCAAAACAACACATATCACATATGTTACCAGTATGGAGTTTCACAGACACTCCTCTTTATGTCCGAAGGCAACTCCAATGTCCAGACTTGAGAGAGGTCACCTCCTATTCAGTCGCTATTCGCACGGATTCTCACTGCGACTACTCCTGTGTCCGGGGTACTTCCTGCACCCAGACTGAGATAGCTCACACTCTTAGGGTGAGTTTCCACGGTCAGGAAACGCTGCGTGTTTGGCGCTGTGCGCTGGCGCAGCGCCAAACACGCAGCGTCCAGATGTTACAGCATAGTGGAGGGGATTTCAAGAAATCCCGTCTCCACTATGCGTAACAATACGCAGGTGGCAAACCTGCGTAAACGGACATGCGGCGCGTCTTTTTAGACCGCAGCATGTCCTCGCGTATTGCGGCGACGGTGCGTCGCCGCAACATAGTTAACACAGGGCTATGTAGCCCTGCGCTCTTTCCGGAGGTGTTCCGGAGGTGTCCTGAACACCTCCGGAAAGATCGCGCGTCAGAAAGGGGGCGGGGCTTAGACGGAGCGGAATTTCCGCTCCGTCCAAAGCGCTATGGTTCCGGACCGTGGAACCATAGCCTAAGAGACTGCTTCCTTGTGCCAGGACACCTCCCTGTGTCCGGGCTAAAGACAGCTCCCACACTCTTGGAGACACCTTCTGTGTCTGGACCCCTTGTCCAGACTGAATGAGCTCTCTGACTGTGCTCCCAAGCACCTACTTCTGGCTTCCTAATCAACACCTGAGTGGATTCAGGTCTGAGCTGCAAGCGTGTACTGAATGGCAGGTGTAGTGACCTTTCTTTACCACCAGGTTTACAAAGCCACACATTTCGCTCATACCAGTCAGCAAGGTACTTAGGTGAAATATACACCTCATTCACCACATATTCCTTCACTGTCTCACATGCTCTATAGAGGGGATATAGGCACACAAAAATATTTATTAGTATATAATCATTCCCATTTTTTATTTTTTTTTATTATTTATTATTTTTTATTTATTTATTAATTTTTGTAGATATCTCCTTGCTCAGTTTTCGCAATGTAGACCTCAGGCTATTTTTGAGCCCTGGTTCCACATCCTGTGCTCATTTCTTGCGCTGCAGATCTTGGGCTATTTTTGAGCCATGGTTACACATCTTGTGTTCAGTCCTTGCGCTGCAGTTTTTGGGCTATTTCTGAGCCTGGCTATATTTTGGTCATTCTTGCTAGGTCTAGCAATCTATATTGCCAGAACAGACCGGTCTGTTCTATTGCGCATGTGCACTCTGTCCTCACGGACTCTTGCTCTAACATCTCGCAAGATCATGACGCTGCTGCAGGGGCGTCGTGATCTTGGCGTTCATTTGGTCTCATTTTACGTCCTGGCCGCATCAACTGTGATGTCTAGAGAGATTTCCGCCCTCCCTCACCCATGAAACGTTCACTTCTATGCAATTAAGGTAATTAACAACGGTATATGTGTTTGTCATTTGGATCAGCAAACCCACTTCCAATGAAGAAGCTGTGTTCAACAGCGATACGCGTAGGGCTTGTTCCCATGTGCCCTGCTCCTTAGGCTCCTTCATGTTTCCTGCCATTTAGGGCACTGTGACTCTTCTGGGTTTTTGTCTGCAGGCTTTTGGGACTGAGATGCTACTGGTTTACCCCTTTTTCCACATCAGTGGACATACATTTATATGAAAAAGTTTGGGCACCCCTATTAATCTTAACCCCTCTCTGACATTAGACGTACTATCTGTGTAGCCCTGGTACACAATACCAGGAGGATGAGTGGAGAGGTAACAGTTAAGGTCTCTTCATGACATCATGTACACTTCTGACACACCCAGCAGGGGTGTGGAAGGGAGTGATTTTCTAGTCAGTCAGTTTCCTGTCCTTGGACAGAGTAGACGTGTCCAGTTTGAGCCTGTCAGCAGTTCAGAAAGTGGAGGCTGGTACAGGTGGTCTAATTCACCTTAGCCTAGTCAGAGCTGTGCCCCACTGGAAGAAAGACTGAGCTAACTATTAAGAGTCGAGCAAATCGAAGGGCAAAGTGGAAGGAAGATAATTGGAAAAGTGCTTTTGACTTGGAAAAGTCCTGCACATTGCAACCGGTCACTGGGGACCGAAGGATCACTATTAGCTACAGCATAGTGAAGAGAAAACCAGAGATTTACCGGACCCTAGGTCGCGGCAAACAAGCCCCTTATAGTCAGTACGTAACTGGGGTCAGGGGGAGTGAAGACTTTGAGTCAGTGCACGACAAGATAAGAATTCAGCTCCCTCGCAGGAAGGCTTCACCACAAATCTGACTGGGCAGAACAGCTTTGGAAAGCTGGAATCATAGAGGGGACCACGCTTCAGGCTGGTCGTACTCATCTTCATTGGACAGTAAAGGAGGCCCCTAACTTGCTTAGCTGTTGCCTCAAAGCTCATCCTCCATCAACCCCATCAGCCTCCCTGGGACCTGCCTTATCATCTTGCAAGTAAAGGTATGGAAAGACGCTGACGGTGTGAGACTGAGTTATTATTGCATGCCTGCACAATCCCTACCTAACTACCGACCTGAGGGAAGAGTCCTACCTGTAGGGGACCTGACATCTAGCTGCATCACCATCCCCTCAGAGATCAACAGCAGCGCTGGTACAAATTACCAGAAAACTACAGGTGGCGTCACGAACTGTATATAAACCTATCCCTGTAAATATATCCCCAACAAACGCCAGACCGCCAGGGCCACAGACCGAGCCACAGCTACCTGTGACAAACCCCATAGACTTCCATGGGCTCGGCTCTGAGTACCCCATTGCCCTGGTAATCCACAATTGTGGTGGCGGGTCGACACAAAACTTTGGCGTCACGAACAGGATACGAAACTTGCAGCATTGCGAGCCCTGTGTGCCTGTGGATTGTTTTTGTGAAAAAGGACTGTTTGCATTTTTGGCGCCAAAATCGCCATTTTTGTCGCCATATTCGCGCCCTCAGGCGCTGGAGAAGAAGGAGGGCGTACCTGAAAGAGCGCGCAAAGTCTTGGACACGCCCCCGGCTCTGACTAAGCGGCAGGTCCTGCAACAGGAAGTGAACGCTCTGACATCAGAGCGCCTGCGACGAAGATCCTGTTCCCACTGCGGTGCCTGTGAAATAGCAGCGTCTGAAACGGTAGGCTCCGTTTAACCAAGGGGGCGCTAAGATGTCACAACAACCGGCTGACAGTGCGGCCCCGGCCGGAGGCCCCAATCCCGCACCGTCTGGTATTGTAGCGCAAGATGGGGCGCAGGCCCTGCACCCAGTCCGGTAGTCCCGATTATGCCACTAACGCTCCCATATATGCCTGGGGCGAAATGGCTTCCCCAATACAGCGGTGGGCCAGGCACATTAGCAAGCTTCAAGCGGAAGTTATGCAGCATCCTAGAAATGTACTCCATGCCTGAGAGACAAAAAGCTGCTGTGCTAATAGGGCAGCTAACTGGCGCTGCTGAAAGGGAAGTGGAGACTTGGGATACCGTTGATCAGGAGTCGGTACCTGCGATCTTCCTGAAGCTACATGCCATATTTGAAGACCGCACAGAAACGGATCTCCGGATGGCCTTCTATCACTGTTCACAACAGCCAGGTGACAGCATCCGGGACTATGCTTGCCGACTACAAGGAGCCCTGAGAGCCCTCAAGCAAATTAACAATTTAAATGCTATCGACGAGAATAGAATGCTGAAAGAACAATTTATACAGGGATTGAGATCCCCAGAGGAACGCAGAACTGTAAATTGGTGGTCCTTAGATCATCCGGATGCTACCTTTGATGCCCTAAAGGACATGGCAATAAAAGGGCTGCGGCCCCTGGGCAAACCTGAGGTGGCCACCCAACATCATCAGGGTGAAGTCACTCTGGAACCGGCAGTAACCCCCTGTTCCCCGTTAGTGGCCGAAGCCAAAGCGCAGGTGACACCTCCTAGTGAATTGGACTGTCTGCGCTCAGAGGTGCGCCAGCTGACTAAAAATCTGGCCGCTGTGATGAGTGCCCTGCAGCTGCGGAAAGAGGAGGAAGGGAAGATCTTGTTAGCTGACTGCCCAGAGGACGTTCCGTGGATGCACCGGAGAAGAAAGAAGACGTCGCCCCCCCGGAGGAGGACAACGCCACCCCCAGGAGCGACCTCTGATCAACACCCTCCTCGTCGAGAGATCATCTGTTATCGCTGCAACCGGAAAGGTCATCTGTCTCCACAGTGTCCTTTAAACGGGCAGAACCTGGGTCCAAGGGCCAACACCCAGGAGAATACCCGTCAGGCCCCCTAGACTGGAACCGCAGGTATGTGGGCGGGCGACCCTACCTGTCTATTATTCTAGATGGTATTGCTGTTCCAGCATTGTTAGACACTGGGTCCCAGGTGACTCTAATACCTGATGCTCTATATACCAAGTACTGGTCAATGGACAGTCTTAAACCTCCGAGCCTTGACTTTACTGTGTATGCTTCGAATGGTCTTCCTGTAGAAGTACTCGGAACAAAATGTGTAGATGTAAAGGTGGGCAGAGAGGAGTTGAAAGACCAAGGGCTTCTGGTAGTAAAGACTGTAAATGAGGAGAACGGTTTAAATATCATTTTGGGTACTAACATTATCGGTAATTGTTTGGGAGAAGTTGTGTTCTTGCTCCAACAGCTCGCTGAGATTGCCCGACCAAGGCAGAGAGGAGTAATCCAAAGAGAGATCCGGGCCCTGGTGTGTCAGCAGCAAGCGAAGCTTACCGACGGCGAAATTGGTAATGTACGGGTCACTGACTCGGATCCTATTGTGATACCCCCAATGAGTGAAATGATCATTTGGTGCAGGGCGGCCATAGGTCTGAGAGGACAGAATTACCAAGCTGTAGTAGAACCCCACCATTCAGAACATAGACCTACACTTATGACTGCTAGAGGAGTAGTAGAAGTGGTGAATGGAAGAGTACCGGTACGGCTTCTCAATTGGGGAGATGATGAGGTAAATTTACCCCGTTATGCAACCATTGCTAAACTTCATGCTGTTGATAATAATTCTATTCTCCCGGCTGAGTCCTTAGACTCCTGTCAAATAGAGGAGGACAATGACCCAGCAACCCAGGTGGCGGAATGGTGTCAGCAACTCCATGTTGGGACGGACACCACTCCCGCTCACCAGAAGCAAGGGGTATTACGGGTGGTGCAAGAGTATGCCCAAGTGTTTAGCAAGAATCCACTTGATTTTGGGACAATTAAGGGAGTACAACATCATATCCCTACAGGCAGTCATCCTCCCATCAAAGAGCGGTATAGGCCCATACCTCCAGCTCATTATCAGAAGGCTAAAGAAATGCTGAATGATATGAAGAAAGCTGGGGTGATAAGGGATAGTTGTAGCCCCTGGGCAGCCCCTCTAGTTCTGGTTAAAAAGAAAGATGGTAGTATGAGAATGTGTGTGGATTACAGTCAGGTGAACCGCATAACACACAAGGATGCATACCCGTTACCACGTATAGAGGAATCATTAGCTGCTCTGAAAACGGCTAACTACTTTTCTACCCTTGATCTGACTAGTGGTTACTGGCAAGTGGCTGTGGCTGAGGAGGATCGTGAGAAAACGGCTTTCACCACCCCAATGGGGCTCTGTGAGTTCGACAGAATGCCGTTTGGGCTCAGCAGTGCCCCAGGAACATTCCAGAGAGTGATGGAAAATTGTCTGGGACATCTCAATTTTGAAACCGTGCTGCTATACCTAGACGACGTTATCGTGTATTCCAAGACATATGAGGACCATCTGAAGCACCTGGCAGAAGTATTTGAATCCCTGTCCAGGTACGGGATGAAATTAAAACCCTCAAAATGCCATCTACTCAAGCAGAAGGTACAATACTTGGGGCACATCGTCAGTTCGGAAGGAGTAGCGCCGGACCCAGAGAAAGTCACTGCCATCCAGAAGTGGCCGGAGCCGAAGAACCTTAAGGAAGTGCGACAGTTCCTGGGACTAACGGGTTACTACAGGAGATTCGTGAAAGATTACACGAAGAAGGCAGCTCCTTTACAGGACCTCCTGGTAGGACAATCTTTAAAGAGCAGAAACCCTCCCTTTAATTGGGGCAAAGAACAGGCTGAAGCATTCCAAAAGATGAAAGAGATCCTTACAGGTGATGAGATCTTAACCTATCCTGATTACAGCCAACCGTTCCTGTTGTACACCGACGCCAGTAATGAAGGGTTGGGAGCAGTTCTCAGTCAGAAGCAAAATGGCCAAGAAAAAGTCATCGCATATGCCAGCAGAAAACTCAGGCCAACTGAGAGAAATCCGGAAAATTATAGCAGCTTCAAGCTAGAGTTTCTGGCGCTGGTCTGGGCCATTACTGAAAGATTTAAGCACTATCTGGCCTCCAACAAGTTCACGGCGTACACAGACAACAACCCGTTAACGCACCTGGAAACCGCCAAGCTGGGTGCCATGGAGCAGCGATGGATGGCTCGGTTGTCCAATTACCAGTTTACTATCAAGTACCGGGCAGGTCGAAAGAATGCTAATGCTGATGCGTTGTCCCGAATGCCGCATGACTCTGACACGGAAGAAGAATCGAACGACCTGGAAGAAATTGAGCTACCCGCGTTCCATCGAAATGGGGTAGTCCACGAGCATCGAGTCCACAGAAAGCAGTATGGTGCAACATTAAATCCTTTACCCCATCACAGCTGGAAAGAGACTCAGGACAGTGATCCAGTGGTCAGCCGCATCAAGGAGTTGTTAAAACAGGAAGGTTCCTCCTTGGAAAAGGATGCACCTATGTCAGCCAAGCTCCTGTGGAACGAGAAAAGCAGGTTGTTCCTATACCGTGAGAAGTTGTGCAGGAGATACGTCAACCCCAGAACCCATGAAATGGTCTGGCAAATAGTGGTCCCCAAGGCAGACGTCCCAATGGTGTTGGAAGCGTACCACGATCAAGCAGGACACTTTGGCTGGAGGAAGCTGGAGACCCTGTTGAGATGCCGGTTCTACTGGGTAGGGATGCGCAGCTCTGTCGAGAGGTGGTGTCGGAACTGTGGACCCTGTGGTCTCAGAAGAAAGGACTACGGTAGTCAGAAGGCCCCCCTGCAACCTATCCGGACGACTCGTCCCCTGGAGATTGTGGCCCTGGACCATGTCAAACTGTCGCCAAGTAGATCTGGATACTCATACGCCTTGACCATGGTAGACCATTACTCCAGATTTCTGGTGGTTGTTCCAGTTAAGGACCAGACCGCAGTGACGGCAGCGAAGACCTTTCAAGCAAGTTTCTGCAGACCGCATGGGTATCCGGAGCAAGTCTTAACCGATCAGGGACCTGCTTTCGAAGCTGATTTATTCAAGGAATTCTGTCACATGTACGGGTGCAAGAAAATAAGAACAACACCATATCACCTCAAACCAACGGTCTTTGTGAAAAGATGAACCATATTGTCCTTGACTTGTTGAGATCCATACCGTTGGAAGACAGGAATCGATGGCCGGATTTACTGCCTGATTTGGTTGATTTGTATAATCATATACCTGTAAGCTCAACTAACTGCACTCCAGCCTATCTTATGAGAGCAAGGCCTGGAAAACTACCAATGGATTTAGAACTTGGAGTGGTAGAACCGGAGGCAGACGACGCTGTTGAAAACTGGGACGTCAATCGGCAAGAGCAATACAGAAGAGTACAAATCTGTGTAGAGGAAAGTCTTAATAAGGCACGGGAGAAACAGGAAGATGTTTACAACCGAAATGCTCCTGCCAAGCCTTTGATGCCTGGAGAGGTAGTATTAAAAAGAAAAAGGAAGATGCACAAACTGGATAATCAGTGGGAGCAAGAACCCTACGTCATACAAGATTCTAAATATGACAACAGAAAAGTTTGTGTCGTCAGTAAGGACGGAGGAAGAACAACAATCACTGTGTCCAGAGATCATTTGAAATTGTGTCCAGAACACTTAAAGAGTTGTGAAAAGAACCCTGTCCTCAATCAAAGAGAAAGAAAGGAAGAGGTCATACACACCGATCTGGGAGATTTTCCTGCGGATTGGCCTAGACTGGGAGATGCTGTGATAATTCCAGTGTTGCAGTTTTATCAGCCACAAGAGGAAGTTCTACCTCCAGTTGTGCCTGTGGTGCCAGTTGAGCCCGCTCAGGAGTTACCCATCCCAGCAACACCTCAACCTGTGGAACCTCAAGATGGATCATCTGAAGCAGCGCCCCATACTATGGGATCTCCTGGTGAAGCTGACTCACACCGCCCAGCCATCAGTACGCTTGCCAGATCCATAGAAAGATTAAGGCAGTTCTATAGTTTGCCGTTACGCAGTGCAGACAGATCGCAACTTGATATACCTGAAACTACACCACGTAGATCAGAGAGAATCACAAAAGGGAAATTACCCATTAGATATCAGCAGTAGTTATAACGAATTTATGTGAACATTGTAAAAGTCTATATATATATATGTGTTTTTTCCCTATTATGTCTATGTCTTACAATGGACTCAGAGGCTGAGGACTGAGCCAGCCCAAAAACTGTATCCTGTAAATAGTTGCACTTTGTGCCTTTTTAATGGTTTCACATGAAACCTTGACTTACCTCTGAACCAAAAACCCGTGTGGTGTGGCACTGAGTGAGGTCTGCATTCGGATGTCCTGCAGCCCACCCAGGACCTACGTTGAAGGTTTGGTGCGGGTCCTTCACAAGTATACTGTATATTTATTAAATGCTATTTAATACTTTTGTATTTCTATATATAATGTTCGCAACGTTCAAGATATCCTCACCTCCCGGATGGGACGAACCAATGTTAATTGTTTAATGTTTTCATGCATGAACAAAACTGTCTCTTTATATTTTACAGCCGGGAGTGCTGTCGTTTACCATGGGGGAATGTGTAGCCCTGGTACACAATACCAGGAGGATGAGTGGAGAGGTAACAGTTAAGGTCTCTTCATGACATCATGTACACTTCTGACACACCCAGCAGGGGTGTGGAAGGGAGTGATTTTCTAGTCAGTCAGTTTCCTGTCCTTGGACAGAGTAGACGTGTCCAGTTTGAGCCTGTCAGCAGTTCAGAAAGTGGAGGCTGGTACAGGTGGTCTAATTCACCTTAGCCTAGTCAGAGCTGTGCCCCACTGGAAGAAAGACTGAGCTAACTATTAAGAGTCGAGCAAATCGAAGGGCAAAGTGGAAGGAAGATAATTGGAAAAGTGCTTTTGACTTGGAAAAGTCCTGCACATTGCAACCGGTCACTGGGGACCGAAGGATCACTATTAGCTACAGCATAGTGAAGAGAAAACCAGAGATTTACCGGACCCTAGGTCGCGGCAAACAAGCCCCTTATAGTCAGTACGTAACTGGGGTCAGGGGGAGTGAAGACTTTGAGTCAGTGCACGACAAGATAAGAATTCAGCTCCCTCGCAGGAAGGCTTCACCACAAATCTGACTGGGCAGAACAGCTTTGGAAAGCTGGAATCATAGAGGGGACCACGCTTCAGGCTGGTCGTACTCATCTTCATTGGACAGTAAAGGAGGCCCCTAACTTGCTTAGCTGTTGCCTCAAAGCTCATCCTCCATCAACCCCATCAGCCTCCCTGGGACCTGCCTTATCATCTTGCAAGTAAAGGTATGGAAAGACGCTGACGGTGTGAGACTGAGTTATTATTGCATGCCTGCACAATCCCTACCTAACTACCGACCTGAGGGAAGAGTCCTACCTGTAGGGGACCTGACATCTAGCTGCATCACCATCCCCTCAGAGATCAACAGCAGCGCTGGTACAAATTACCAGAAAACTACAGGTGGCGTCACGAACTGTATATAAACCTATCCCCTGTAAATATATCCCCAACAAACGCCAGACCGCCAGGGCCACAGACCGAGCCACAGCTACCTGTGACAAACCCCATAGACTTCCATGGGCTCGGCTCTGAGTACCCCATTGCCCTGGTAATCCACAATTGTGGTGGCGGGTCGACACATATCCCGTCCATAAAACCCGTGACAATCTGACCATGGACGGGATAGTACGTCATAGCGATCAGCTGCGCTCCTGGGGGGAGCGCAGCTGATCGCCGCCGGGTGTCAGCTGATTATCACAACTGACACCCGGGACTGTGTGCCAGGAGCGGTCACAGACCGCTCCCGGCACATTAAACCCTTGCACACCGCGATCAAACATGATCGCGGTGTACTGTGGGCACAGGGGGGCATCGCGCAGGGAGAGCGCTCCCTGCGCGCCCCCCTGAGACCCTCAGAACAGCGCGATGTTATCGCGCTATTCTGAGGGCTTCCTCCCTTCCAGGACCCGGATCCAAGATGGCGCCGGGGTCCTGGAGGGAGGCGGCTTCCTCAGTGCCTGCTGAGAGCAGGCACTGAGAAGCTGCAGCGCTGCCTGTGAGATCGCTGGTCTCACAGAGTGCTGTGCACACTGTGAGACCAGCGATCTCACATTTTACAGTGATGTCCCACCCTGGGACAATGTAAAAAAGTAAAAAAAATAAAAATAAACGTGTAAAAAAAAAAATTCCAAAATAAGTAAAAAAAAAAAATAAATATTCCCCAATAAATTAATTTTTTCCTGTAAATAAAAAAAATAAAACAATAAAAGTACACATATTTGGTATCGCCGCGTCCGTAACGACCCCCCCTATAAAACTGTTCCACTAGTTAACCCCTTTAGTGAACCCCTTAAAAAAAAAAAATAAAAACAAAGCAAAAAATCAGTGCTTTATCATCATACCGCTGAACAAAAAGTGGAATAACACGCGATCAAAAAGACGGATATAAATAAACATAGCACCGCTGAAAACGTCATCTTGTCCCGCAAAAAACGAGCCATCACACAGCATCATGAGCGAAAAAATAAAAAAGTTATAGCTCGCAGAATAAAGCGATGCAAAAATAATTATTTTTTCTATAAAATTGTTTTTATTCTATAAAAGCGCCAAAACATAAAAAAACGATATAAATGAGGTATCGCCATAATCGTACTGACCCGAAGAATAAAACTGCTTTATCAATTTTACCACACGCGGAACGGTATAAACGCCTCCCCAAAAGAAATTCATGAATTGCTGATTTTTGTTCATTCTAACCTCCCAAAAATCGAAATAAAAAGCGATCAAAAAATGTCACGTGCTCAAAAATGGTACCCGTAAAAATGTCAACTCGTACCGCAAAAAATAAGACCTCACATGACTCTGTGGGCCAAAATATGCAAAAATTATAGCTCTCAAAATGTGGTGATGCAAAAACTATTTTTTGCAATAAAAAGCGTCTTTTAGCGTGACAGCTGCCAATCATAAAAACCCGCTATAAATAGTAAATCAAACCCCTTTATCACCCCCTTAGTTAGGGAAAAATAATAAAATTACAAAAATGTATTTATTTCCATTTTCCCATTAGGGTTATGGTTAAGGTTAGGGTTGCGGCAAAAGTTAGGGTTAGGGTTGGCGCTAAAGTTAGTATTAGGGTTATGGTTGGGATTAGGGATAGGGGTGTGTTAGGGTTACGTTTGTGGTTAGGGTTGGGACTAGGGTTAGGGGTGTGTAGAGGTTAGGGTTGGAGTTAGAATTGAGGGGTTTCCGCTGTTTAGGCACATCAGGGGCTCTCCAAATGTGACATGACGTCTGATCTCAATTCCAGCCAATTCTGCGTTGAAAAAGTCAAACGGTGCTCCTTCCCTTCTGAGCTCTGCCATGCGCCCAAACAGTAGTTTACTCCCACATGGGGTATCAGCGTACTCTGGACCCTAAGAGTTATTGTGCAATTTGTCCTATTTCTTCTGTTACCCTTGGGAAAATAAAAAACTGGGGGCAAAAATATCATTTTTTTAAAAAAAAATGATTTTTTTTGTTTTTACGGCTGTACGTTATAAACTTGTGTGAAGCACTTGGGGCTTCATAGCGCTCACCACACATCTAGACAAGTTCCTTGTGGGGTCTATTTTCCAAAATGGGGTCACTTGTGGGGGGTTTCCACTGTTTAGGCGCATCAGGGGCTCTCCAAATGCGACATGACGCCCCCAGACCATTCCATCAAAGTCTACAATCCAAAACGTCACTACTTCCCTTCCGAGCCCCAACGTGTACCCATACAGTAGTTTTCTCCCACATATTGGGTATCAGCGTACTCAGGACAAATTGGACAATCACTTTTGGGGTCCAATTTCTCCTGTTACCCTTGTGAAAATAAAATATTGGGGACGAAAAAATCATTTTTGTAAAAAAAAAAATAATAATTTTATTTTACGGCTGTACGTTATAAACTTCTGTGAAGCACTTGGGGGTTCAAAGTGCTCACCACACATCTAGATAAGTTCCTTGAGGGGTCTAGTTTCCAAAATGGTGTCATTTGTGGGGGGTTTCCACTGTTTAGGCAGATCAGGAGCTCTCCAAACACGACATGGCATCCAGCCAATTCTGCGTTGAAAAAGTCAAACGGCACTCCTTCCCTTCCAAACTCTGCCATGCACCCAAACAGTGGTTTACCCCCACATATGGGGTATCAGCGTACTCAGGACAAATTGCACAATAACTTTTGGAGTCTTGTTACCCTTGGGAAAATAAAAATTGGGGTGAAAAGATCATTTTTGTGGAAAAAATATGATTTTTTAATTTTACGGCTCTACGTTATGAACTTGTGTGAAGCACTTGGGGGTTCAAATTCCTCACCAAAGATCTAGATAAGTTCCTTAGGGGGTCTAGTTTCCAAAATGGTGTCACTTGTGGGGGGTTTCCACTGTTTAGGCGCATCAGGGGCTCTCCAAACGCGACATGGCGTCCAATCTCAATTCCAGCCAATTTTAGTTTGAAAAAGTCAAACGGCGCTCCTTCCCTTATGAGCTCTGCTGTGCACACATACAGTGGTTTTCCCCCACTTATGGGGTATTGGCGTACTCAGGAGAAATTGCACAACAACTTTATGTGTCCATTTTCTTCTTTTACCCTTGTGAAAATAAAAAAAAAGTTTGTAAAAGATCATTTTTGTGGCTAAAAAGTTAAATATTCATTTTTTCCTTCCACGTTGCTTCAGCTCCTGTGAATCACCTGAAGGGTTAATAAACTTTTTGAATGTGGTTTTGAGTACCTTGAGGGGTGCAGTTTTTATAATGGTGTCACTTTTGGGTATTTTCTGCCATATAGACCCCTCAAAGTGACTTCAAATATGAGGTGGTCCCTAAAAAAAATGGCTTTGTAAATTTTATGTAAAAATGAGAAATCGCTGGTCAACTTTTAACCCTTATAATTTCCTAAGAAAAAAAAAATTTGATTCCAAAATTGTGCTGATGTAAAGTAGACATGTTGGAAATGTTATTTCTTAACTATTTTGTGTGACATATTTCTCTGTTTTAAGGGAATAAAAATTCAAAGTTTGAAAATTGCAAAATTTTCAACATTTTTGCCATATTTGCATTTTTTTCAAAAATAAACGCAAGGTATATCGAAGAAATTTTACCACTAACGTAAAGTACAATATGTCACGAGAAAACAATCTCAGAATCGCGCAGATCCGTTGAAGCGTTCCAGAGTTATAACCTCATAAAGAGACAGTGGTCAGAATTGTAAAAATTGGCCCGGTCATTAACGTGCAAACCACCCTTGGGGGTGAAGGGGTTAAGCTTAATGTTTTATAAAAATTGGTGTTTTTGTAACAGCTATTTCAGTTTGATATATCTAATAACTATTGGACACAGTAATGTTTCTGCCTTGAAATGAGGTTTATTGTACTAACAGAAAATGTGCAAACTGCATCCAAACAAAATTTGACAGGTGCATAAGTATGGGCACCTCACCAGAAAAGTGACATTAATATTTAATAGATCCTCCTTTTGCAAAAATAACAGCCTCTAGTCGCTTCCTGTAGCTTTTAATGAGTTCCTGGATCCTGGATGAAGGTATTTTTGACCATTCCTCTTTACAAAACAATTCCAGTTCAGTTAAGTTTGATGGTCGCCGAGCATGGACAGCCCTCTTCAAATGATCCCACAGATGTTCAATGATATTCAGGTCTGGGGACTGGGATGGCCATTCCAGAACATTGTAATTGTTCCTCTGCATGAATGCCTGAGACGATTTGGAGCGGTGTTTTGGATCATTGTCTTGCTGAAAGATCCATCCCCTGCGTAACTTCAACTTTGTCACTGATTCTTGAACATTATTGTCAAGAATCTGCTGATACTGAGTGGAATCCATGTGTCCCTCAACTCTAACAAGATTCCTGGTGCCGGCATTGGCCACTCAGCCCCAAAGCATGATGGAACCTCCACCAAATTTTACTGTGGGTAGCAAGTGTTTTTCTTGGAATGCTGTGTTTTTTTGACGCCATGCATAACGCCTTTTTGTATGACCAAACAACTCAATCTTGGTTTCATCAGTCCACAGGACCTTCTTCCAAAAAGAAATTGGCTTCTCCAAATGTGCTTTTGCATACCTCAGCTGACTCTGTTTGTGGTGTGCTTGCAGAAACGGCTTCTTTCGCATCACTCTCCCATACAGCTTCTCCTTGTATAATTGACCGATGCACAGTGACACCATCTGCAGTAAGTTGATGCTGCAGCTCTCTGGAGGTGGTCTGAGGATTGTCCTTGACTGATCTCACCATTCTTCTTCTCTGCCTTTCTGATGTTTTTCTTGGCCTGCCACTTCTGGCCTTAACAAGAACTGTCCCTGTGTTCTTCCATTTTCTTGCTATGTTTCTCACAGTGGAAACTGACAGGTTAAATCTCTGAGACAGCTTTTTGTATCCTTCCCCTGAACAACTATGTTGAATAATCTTTGTTTTCAGATCATTTGACAGTTGTTTTGAGGAGCCCATGATGCCACTCTTCAGAGGAGATTCAAACAGGAGAACAACTTGTAAGTGGCCACTTTAAGTAGCTTTTCTCATGATTGCATACACCTGGCTATGAAGTTCAAAGCTCAATGAAGTTACAAAACCAAAAAAAGTGCTTTAGTAAGTCAGTAAAAAGTAGGTAGGAGTATTTAAAACAAGAAAATGATAAGGGTGGCCATAATTATGCACCTGTCAAATTTTGTTTGAATGCAGATTGCACATGTTCTGTTAGTACAATAAACCTCATTTCAAGGCAGAAACATTACTGTGTCCAATAGTTATTAGATATATCAAACTGAAATAGCTGTTGCAAAAACACCAATTTTTATAAAACATTAAGCTTAAGGTTAATAAGGGTGCCCAAACTTTTTCATATAACTGTACATCTGGGGCACATCTCTACCCTCAGTCTCTCTAGTGAGTATGAATCAGTATGGATAGGTATATTTCTTATTTTGTCCTTTCCATGGTTCTTTTTTTTTTCTTATTTGTCCAATTGGGTGCTATATCTTTAGCCCCTATTTGGCTGCAGTTCCCAGGTTTTCATATATGCATCTTGTGATTTGTGTGTGTTTTGTATTCACATGGTTCATTAGGATATATTCACCAGTGGGCCGCATTCACACATGAATTCCATGTCCATTGTCAATTGCAGATAGTGGCAATCTGTGTCCACTAGGGGCAGATGCATATAATAACATAAAGGGTCATTATATTATATTGTTTGGCACTAGCCAGTGGTCAGATGTATGGTACATGGCACATTATGTGTGTTTTTAAATGATTTTAATTGTTGTGTGTTTTTGCTTATCCAAATAAAATATGTTATGGTATTTTTTCTATCCTAAATTGTTTCCTGGTGTGCAGACTTATTATTGTTATGGTCTTTTTCTCTCCTTGTTTACTGGGCTGACCTTAAGACCCCAGCAGTGAAAGTTACCGCTGGTAGTCTTTAGTGTCTGGGAGTAGGGGTCCCACGCACACTATTACTCTGATCCCTCTGCTGCCACCAAATGTGAAGGACAACCCCCGTCCTTCCACATCACCAATGTGACGTAACTCCACAGGCACAGCTCTCCGGCGCCCCCTTTGTCTCTCCGGTCAGTAAAGGAACTGCACCTAGAGCAAATGGCCGCCAGGGAGAATGTCCTGTTACCCACTGGGTATTCTAAGATTCGTGATCAGAGTAAAAGCATCAGCCCAAGATTAATTTTATGGTTTAATTGCCTTAAGGGCGCACTAGATAATTACAGAAATATACAGTAAGCTATACAACGGAATTACAATGGATTTGCAGTCAGAGTAAAATACAACAATAATGGTACAAGGCTTAGAGGTATTAGCTAAAGGTCAATATTACCAGGTTGTAGGGGCATGTGGAGGCAGGGAGCTCTGTGATCCACAGGTGATAGTCTTAGTTCACAGTTCACACTCTCAGCTCACAATTCTTAAACCTGCTAGGTCCCTCCCTCGGTGTCCGAGGGTGGGATGATAATCTCCACCCTTAGCCCCCTGCAGAATTTATTCCCAATACCTAATAAAGGGGTTAACTTTCTCCAGGACGATCGGATCAGGACATGAGAGGTACCAGCGGATGCAGTATGTTTCGCCTGTCGCGTGGAGATCAAACCTGGTCTGATTGGGTCTCTTTGGAGTGCCAATCTCTATATCTCAGACCCCCGAGCCATCACCGACTCAGGAGTTGCACCATCAGATGCCCGAGGTCCGCAGGATCACGCAGATATTTTTTATGAGTTTTCATAATCCTAGAACGGAGCCGTCATGGCTGGGAGACACAATAGATGTGTTTTCTGTGTCTAGCTGGCAGGTATAATCTAATTGAAGCCCCCAGGCTACCATGGCTCAGACTAAAGCTTTGAGGTCTTGTTTTGGCATTATCTCATTATCACACTAACAGACCTTGCTATTCAACATTGGGCCTGAATTACTTAGCATACTAAAAGACCTTTTTATTCACAGTGGACACAAAACCCTGTCGTATTGAATATGCCCACAGGCCCTGGGGCCAGGTGCAGTTAGCAGCCTGTGGCTCTGTGAACAGACAAAATGGAGGCTGGTATAGGCCCTATCCAAGATGGTGGCTGTTCCTACCTCACACTCCTGTTTACCATACATCTCCCTGCATGGAGTAAATTCTTGTTAAAGTAAATACTTTAAGTGTCATCTTTTCCGCACCCAAATTGAGTACCCGGGACACATCATGTCTGCTGAGGGGGTGCGACCGTCTCGTGAGAAAATCGCAGCAGTGCAGGATTGGCCCACCCCAAAGACTGTGAAGAATGTTCGAGCGTTCCTGGGGCTCACAGGGTACTATCGGGGGTTTGTGAAGAACTTTACCAGCATTGTAAATCCACTGCTGGAACTGCTGAAAGGAGTGCCATCTGGCGCAAAGAACCAGAATATTTAGTGGGTAGGACACCAGGAAGAAGCGTTTCGAGCCCTGAAGATGGCGCTGACTGAAGCACCTGTGCTGACTTCTCTCAACTATTGATTCTTCACACCGATGGGAGTCTACATGGACTCGGAGCTGTGTTGTCACAGATACAGGGAGGAAAAGAGCAGGTGATCGCCTACGCCAGTCGGTCTATCCACTATTCCGAACAAAACCCAGACAATTACAGCTCTTTCAAGCTAGAGCAATTGGCACTGGTGTATGCTATGACTGAAAAGTTTGCTGAATACCTGTCCGGATCCGAAGTCCTGGTGCGCATCGATAACAACCCTCTGGCCCACCTGGAGAACGCGAGACTTGGGGCCTTGGAGCACCGCTGCGTGGCTCGGATGGCCAAATTTCATTGTAAGATCGCTTACAGGAGAGGAGCTGAAAACACCCACGCAGACGCCTTGTCCAGAGTGACAGATGAGCGCCCTGGACCCTATCGGGGCAAAGAATTTGAGTGTGAAGAGATCCCTGAGTTCCGTGATTCTGCCAGGACGTTGGTGGCCATGCAGGAGCAGATTCGGGCGGCATCCTGGGACGTTTCCGTGATGAGTGGATACGACTTTAGCAGGAAGATGGGGAACTCACTCAAATGAGGAAGTGGGTGGCTCTGCAACAACTTCCCAGTAAAAGAGAAAGAGACGTGCTGTCCTCGGGAACTCTGCAAATCCTTCGACAGTGGGAAAGGCTCCAGCTGAAAGATGGTCTCTTGTACCGGAAGATCCACTGGAAATTGGGGGTTACCTGGCAAGTGGTGCTCCCCGAAACACTGCTGCACAAGGTGACTACGGAGGCGCACGAGAGAAGAGCTCATTTTGGCCAAGAAAAAACATTTCAGTGGCTGCAGAAGTTAGTCTTTCATCCTCGACTAAAGAATGCGATAGTGAAAGCCTGTCGACTGTGTAGAAGCTGCAAGTTAGCTAAACCTCCCGAACAGACAGCCCCCACTGCCCTAGAAGTGTTGATGATAGATTACCTGACCATAGGCCCCGCTCATCTTGGATATGAGCATTGTCTAGTGATGACCAGGGCTGCCACTAGGAATTTCAGGGCCCCATACTGGCAAACTTTTCGGGGCCCCCTTGAGACTCCGTCCAGGCTCCACCCCAGCCCGCCTCCACCCCTTGAACTGTCCACAGTCAAAAGATTTTTTAAGCCGCCACCACAACAAGGTAGACTCTTTTGGCCAGGCCCTACTCTACTCTAACCCATTAATCATTTGTTCAAATATCCAATACAAGTTAGATATATTTGTATTTATTTTTCAATTTTTAAAATGACCAATAATATCACATACAGTGGACAAATACCACCGCTCCATGACTAGACACCATATTACCACCACATAGTGAATCAAATAATAGCACATACAAGGAACAAATACCACCACACCATGTCCAGACCACATATTACCACCATATGGTGACCAATAATATCACATACAAGGAACAAATACCACCACACCATGACCAGACCACATATTACCACCACATAGTGACCACATAGCACATACAAGAAGCAAATACGGCCACACCATGGACGGACAACATATTACCACCACATAGTGACTGAACACTACAATACTGATGCAGTGTCTGTGTACAAGTAATAGTGATCACCAGTGACATTATACACAGGAGCTCTGTATATAGTGTATAATGTAAAGGTAATACAGTGATCACTGGTGACATTGTACACAGGACCGCTGTATATAGTATATAGTGTATAGTGTCAGTGTATAGGTAACACACTGACTCACCAGTGACATCTCTAGGTGAAGTCTTTCATCTTCGCTTTTAATCTTCATCCAGCACAGACCGCCATCACTTCTTCCAGCCAGGGCTCATCTCTGCAGGAAATAACACAGTTAACTAGAGAACCGCTTGCAGAACACATTACTTATTTTTTTCCCAAATTGTAAACTACACCAGATGAAGAAAAAAGTCGACAGTGTCGATCAGCACAGTAACAGGACCGCCCTCCCATTTAAAACAGTATCCTCAAAAAATAAAATAAATACATCACTGCAGTAATAATATCCCTAAATTAGCCCCTATTGTAATAATACCTCCCACCCTGGCCCCTGTGTGTCTCATTTCTGACTCCAGCCATATGTTCTCCTATCCTGCCACCATGTGATGTCCCATCCTGCCCCATGATCCTGTCCCATCTTACCCATTGTATCCATCCGTGACAAGGAGAAGAAAAGGCAGCATGTATATATAGTCACGATCAACCCCAAAAATAATGAATAGAGAAAATATAAAAATATAATCAAATTTTATTGGAACAAGAAACACACTGAAAAACAGGAAAACAGATAAAAACATTTAAAAAGGACCATAGAAGGCCCATAATGAAACACTGAAGATCCATATAAGGATCCACTAACAAACTCCCAAAAGTAATGCTGGCTGAAATAGAAACACATGTGTTGTGCAATATAATCAATACTGAATTTGCAGCACAATAATATGTGGCACACAAGAAAAGGGGAATGAAAGTTGTACAATCACTGAGAATTCACAGATGAAGGTACCTAAACATCCAAAATAGACAAAGAAAAATATAAACAATCATAGCTGCACATTTGCAGCACAGTAATATGTGACACAGTAGGAAAGCATAAGGAATAATACGATCACTGTGAAATCACAAATCAAGGTACCTAGACAAATGATATAAGCAAAATGCTGACAATGAAAAACACCTGTTAGTGCTGAAGAATGCGCAACTAAAAAGGTGATTAATGGATACCTTCCTGGAGCAGCAGAAGACTCTGAAATTAAGATCAAATTGTTTCCATAAAGGAATACATATAATAACAGAGTAACTACTGGCTTGAAGAAAAATGCCAAGAAATAATCAAAGCAGGAAAAAACCTGCAGATGGCATGGTAAACCTGAATGGATGCATTGCAGTGAAAAAAAGTCAAATCTTCATATAATAATGGAGATAAAGAATAGACCTGCAGCCAGCATGAAATGAAAATGGGAGAGTGTGCCCCACGCGTATCGCCACTAGGGGCGTGGCTTCCTCAGGGGAAAGTGGATGACCTGTGTAACGGCATGTCTCTTTATACCCAAGAAAATTAGTGTCAAAATACCTTAAACTCCTGCCTGGTGCTCGGTGAGGCGGCGTCCGGATGCTGCAGCCGCGCATGCGCGGCTGCATGTCAGCAGGACGCCGGAACCACGAGCGCCTCCATGGAAACAGCAGAAAGGCGGCGCTTGCGCAGTGTGGATAAACAAGTAACAAAAGACCTATGACGATGAAAAAGTCTCCCAAACTATGAGTAGAACAGTGGCTAAATAGCAAACGTCAATATAACATGGCATGGTTTGATGAAAAAAATGACAATAAGTACCATATTGTGCAAACAAATAGCGCGTATCAATCGCTCAAATAGCGCATGTTTATGTACTATGGCATAGTCTTGAGAGTGCCAAAAACACGAAAACTAGAATGTAAACAGCAATAGGGCAATGCATGAACAAAGTGGATCAATAGGCAAAAGGAAACAAATAACAGAAAACCTATGACCATAAATATCTAAATCTGAAAAAATGAAAAGATAAAAAAATGAAAAAATGAAAAAAATGGTTGCATAAATATTATATTGGCAAAAGGAAATAAAAAACAGAAAGCCAATGGCTATATATATCTCCAAACTGTGAGTCAAAAAATAATTGTTGTAAAAATAAATTATGGTAAGTATTAAATTGGCAAAAGGAAAAAAAAAAAATAACAGAAAACCAATGGATATATATAACTCCAAACTGTAGAACAAAGAATAATTGTTGTAAAAATAAATAAATTACGGTAAGTATTATATAGACAGAAGGAAATAGATAACGGAAAGCCAATGGCTATATATATCTCCAAACTGTAAAAAAAAAAAAAAAAAAAAAAGAATAATTATTGTAAAAATAAATTACGGTAAGTATTATATTGGCAAAAGGAAATAAATAATGGAAAGCCAATGGCTATATATATCTCCAAACTGTAAAACAAAGAATAATTGTTATAAGAATAAATTTAGGGTGAATATTATATTGGCAAAAGGAAATAAATAACGGAAAGCCAATGGCTGTATATATCTCCAAACTGTGGATCAAAAAAATATAATTAGAAAAACCTTAGAATATATGTAGTAGCAGAACATGAATGGCTCGTGTTATATACTATGGCATAGATGAACAGAATCCATGGGCTACACTCCAAATGAAGAACATATATGTATCCTATTTTTTATTATTTTTGTAATAACCAGTAAATAATAATTCCTCATTGAGTCCTCTGGGCGCTAAACTGTTTAGTTGGAAAATCCATCTCGATTCTCTTCTGAGTAATTCGTTAGTGCAACAACCACCCCTGATGGTGGTGTCTACCTTGTCAACGACCAAAACACGTAAATGCTTGGTAGAACTGTTATGAGTTGTAAGAAAATGGTTGGCCAAAGAGGTGACAGGCTTACCTGAGGCCTTATCTCTACGTGCACAAGAAATATTAGAGATATGATGTTAGATACGTCTGCGAAGTTCCTGACCTGTTTGTCCAACATAGATCATGGGACAACTGCAAACAATAATATAAACCACATTTCTGGTACGGCAATTCGCATAGTAGCGTGTCTGTACCCGTTCCAAAGAGCCTGAAAGAGTGATGGTATCATCGGCAATCACAAAGGGGCAGATAGTACAGTTGCCACATGGATATGTGCCAATAAGTTTTGAAACCCCTACCCAAAATTTGTGTTGGACGTCTAAAATGACTTGAACACAAAAAATCTCCAAGATTCTTGGCACGTTTGGCAATAAGCTTAGGTTTTTCAGTAACATAAGGTATGACCCTAGGTTCACTCAATAAGATATTCCAATTCTTACGTAAGATATTATGAATTTCAGTCCAATGATTATTATAAGATGTGATAATGTTGGTTATAGAAAATTCTTTCTTCTGTCTTGGTTCTGTCATTGCGATCTTTATGTCTGGAAGCCTGGAACGCCTGCGAAATAATACGTTTAGGGTAGCCCCTCCCTCTGAAGCGTGATGTAAGGGAACTTGCTTCTCTATAGAAAGAGTCCTGTTCACTGCAATTTCGTTTAATTCGGTAAAACTGTCCTCGTGGTATACCATTACGTACATGTGGCGGATGAAAGCTCCTGTAGTGGAGCAAACTATTTGATGCAGTAGTTTTTCGGAAAAGTGACGTGCTGACACTTTCCCCTTTCTTAGTGATCTTTAAGTCCAAAAAGTCAACAGTGTCCATGGATAGACTAGAAGTAAGAGAAATATTCCATGAATTATTGTTAAGATCATCAATGAATTGTAAACACTCCTCACGTGTACCAGACCAAAAGAAAAGTACATCATCTATGTACCGATGCCATCGTATGACATGCGCTTTAAAAAGAGGTAGTAAACGTACATAAGTCTCCTCCCACCAACCCAAAAAAAGATTTGCGTAGGAGGGCGCGCATCTGGCACCCATGGCGGTACCCGCAATTTGTTTATAAAAGATGCGATCGAATACAAAATAATGATTTTCCAACACAAATTTCAAGAGATCTAGTATGAACGAGTCATGTTGTCGGTCTCCCGTGGTTTTTGAGTCAAGAAAGAATGAAACAGCCTTTAAACCCAAAGAGTGCTCTATGCAGGTGTAAAGTGATTCAACATCCATAGTTACCATTATGGTATCTTCATTGATTTTAAAGTCCTCCAATTGATTCAATCAAAAACCACGGGAGACCGACAACATGACTCGTTCATACTAGATCTCTTGAAATTTGTGTTGGAAAATCATTATTTTGTATTCGATCGCATCTTTTATAAACAAATTGCGGGTACCGCCATGGGTGCCAGATGCGCGCCCTCCTACGCAAATCTTTTTTTGGGTTGGTGGGAGGAGACTTATGTACGTTTACTACCTCTTTTTAAAGCGCATGTCATACGATGGCATCGGTACATAGATGATGTACTTTTCTTTTGGTCTGGTACACGTGAGGAGTGTTTACAATTCATTGATGATCTTAACAATAATTCATGGAATATTTCTCTTACTTCTAGTCTATCCATGGACACTGTTGACTTTTTGGACTTAAAGATCACTAAGAAGGGGAAAGTGTCAGCACGTCACTTTTCCGAAAAACTACTGCATCAAATAGTTTGCTCCACTACAGGAGCTTTCATCCGCCACATGTACGTAATGGTATACCACGAGGACAGTTTTACCGAATTAAACGAAATTGCAGTGAACAGGACTCTTTCTATAGAGAAGCAAGATCCCTTACATCACGCTTCAGAGGGAGGGGCTACCCTAAACGTATTATTTCGCAGGCGTTCCAGGCTTCCAGACATAAAGATCGCAATGAACTGTTGCAACCAAGACAGAAGAAAGAATTTTCTATAACCAACATTATCACATCTTATAATAATCATTGGACTGAAATTCATAATATCTTACGTAAGAATTGGAATATCTTATTGAGTGAACCTAGGGTCATACCTTATGTTACTGAAAAACCTAAGCTTATTGCCAAACGTGCCAAGAATCTTGGAGATTTTTTGTGTTCAAGTCATTTTAGACGTCCAACACAAATTTTGGGTAGGGGTTTCAAACTTATTGGCACATATCCATGTGGCAACTGTACTATCTGCCCCTTTGTGATTGCCGATGATACCATCACTCTTTCAGGCTCTTTGGAACGGGTACAGACACGCTACTATGCGAATTGCCGTACCAGAAATGTGGTTTATATTATTGTTTGCAGTTGTCCCATGATCTATGTTGGACAAACAGGTCAGGAACTTCGCAGACGTATCCAACATCATATCTCTAATATTTCTTGTGCACGTAGAGATAAGGCCTCAGGTAAGCCTGTCACCTCTTTGGCCAACCATTTTCTTACAACTCATAACAGTTCTACCAAGCATTTACGTGTTTTGGTCGTTGACAAGGTAGACACCACCATCAGGGGTGGTTGTTGCACTAACGAATTACTCAGAAGAGAATCGAGATGGATTTTCCAACTAAACAGTTTAGCGCCCAGAGGACTCAATGAGGAATTATTATTTACTGGTTATTACAAAAAATAATAAAAAATAGGATACATATATGTTCTTCATTTGGAGTGTAGCCCATGGATTCTGTTCATCTATGCCATAGTATATAACACGAGCCATTCATGTTCTGCTACTACATATATTCTAAGGTTTTTCTAATTATATTTTTTTGATCCACAGTTTGGAGATATATACAGCCATTGGCTTTCCGTTATTTATTTCCTTTTGCCAATATAATATTCACCCTAAATTTATTCTTATAACAATTATTCTTTGTTTTACAGTTTGGAGATATATATAGCCATTGGCTTTCCGTTATTTATTTCCTTTTGCCAATATAATACTTACCGTAATTTATTTTTACAATAATTATTCTTTTTTTTTTTTTTTTTTACAGTTTGGAGATATATATAGCCATTGGCTTTCCGTTATCTATTTCCTTCTGTCTATATAATACTTACCGTAATTTATTTATTTTTACAACAATTATTCTTTGTCTACAGTTTGGAGTTATATATATCCATTGGTTTTCTGTTATTTATTTTTTTTCCTTTTGCCAATTTAATACTTACCATAATTTATTTTTACAACAATTATTTTTGACTCACAGTTTGGAGATATATATAGCCATTGGCTTTCTGTTTTTTATTTCCTTTTGCCAATATAATATTTATGCAACCATTTTTTTCATTTTTTCATTTTTTTATCTTTTCATTTTTTCAGATTTAGATATTTATGGTCATAGGTTTTCTGTTATTTGTTTCCTTTTGCCTATTGATCCACTTTGTTCATGCATTGCCCTATTGCTGTTTACATTCTAGTTTTCGTGTTTTTGGCACTCTCAAGACTATGCCATAGTACATAAACATGCGCTATTTGAGCGATTGATATGCGCTATTTGTTTGCACAATATGGTACTTATTGTCATTTTTTTCATCAAACCATGCCATGTTATATTGACGTTTGATATTTAGCCACTGTTCTACTCATAGTTTGGGAGACTTTTTCATCGTCATAGGTCTTTTGTTACTTGTTTATCCACACTGCGCAAGCGCCGCCTTTCTGCTGTTTCCATGGAAGCGCTCGTGGTTCCGGCGTCCTGCTGACATGCAGCCGCACATGCGCGCTGCAGCATCCGGACGCCGCCTCACCGAGCACCAGGCAGGAGTTTAAGGTATTTTGACACTAATTTTCTTGGGTATAAAGAGACATGCCGTTACACAGGTCATCCACTTTCCCCTGAGGAAGCCACGCCCCCTAGTGGCGATACGCGTGGGCACACTCTCCCATTTTCATTTCATGCTGGCTGCAGGTCTATTCTTTATCTCCATTATTATATGAAGATTTGACTTTTTTTCACTGCGATGCATCCATTCAGGTTTACCATGCCATCTGCAGGTTTTTTCCTGCTTTGATTATTTCTTGGCATTTTTCTTCAAGCCAGTAGTTACTGTATTCAGTATAACAGTAGTTATATGTATTCCTTTATGGAAACAATTTGATCTTAATTTCAGAGTCTTCTGCTGCTCCAGGAAGGTATCCATTAATCACCTTTTTAGTTGCGCATTCTTCAGCACTAACAGGTGTTTTTCATTGTCAGCATTTGTCTAGGTACCTTGATTTGTGATTTCACAGTGATCGTATTATTCCTTATGCTTTCCTACTGTGTCACATATTACTGTGCTGCAAATGTGCAGCTATGATTGTTTATATTTTTCTTTGTCTATTTTGGATGTTTAGGTACCTTCATCTGTGAATTCTCAGTGATTGTACAACTTTCATTCCCCTTTTCTTGTGTGCCACATATTATTGTGCTGCAAATTCAGTATTGATTATATTGCACAACACATGTGTTTCTATTTCAGCCAGCATTACTTTTGGGAGTTTGTTAGTGGATCCTTATATGGATCTTCAGTGTTTCATTATGGGCCTTCTATGGTCCTTTTTAAATGTTTTTATCTGTTTTCCTGTTTTTCAGTGTGTTTCTTGTTCCAATAAAATTTGATTATATTTTTATATTTTCTCTATTCATTATTTTTGGGGTTGATCGTGACTATATATACATGCTGCCTTTTCTTCTCCTTGTCACACATGTTTACCACAGTGTGTAGTCACAGATCCCTCATCACTATTTTTGTAGTGCCCTCATATTCCCTTTTTGCCACATTGTATCCATCCAGCCCCATGATCCTGCCCCATCTGTCCCCATCGTATACATCCTGCCCCATGATCCTGCCCCATCGTATCCATCCTGCCTCATGATCCTGCACCATCTGTCTCCGTGTCCACCTTGCCCAATGATCCTGCTTCATCTGTCCCATGATCCTGCCCCAGACCATCTGTCTCATGATCCTGCCCCATCTGTCCCCATCGTATCCATCCTACCCCATGATCCTGCACCATCTGTCTTCATCTCGTCCCATGATACTGCCCCAAACCATCTGTCCCATGATCCTGCCCCATCGTATCCATCCTGCCCCATCTGTCTCCATCTTTCCCATGATCCTGCCCCATCTATCTCCATCCTGCCCCATGATCCTGCCCCAGGCTATTTGTTGCATGATCCTGCCCCATCTGTCCCATGATCCTGCCCCATCATATCCATCCTACCCCATGATCCTGCACCATCTGTCTCCATCTTGCCCCATGATCATGCCCCATCTGTCTCCATCCTGCCCCATCAGTCCCCATCCTGTACCATGTCTCCAATCCTGCCCCGTGTCTCCAATCCTCCCCATCGTATCCATCCTGCCCCATCTGTCTCCATCTTGCCCATGATCCTGCCCCATCTATCTCCATCCTGCCCCATGATCCTGCCCCAGGCCATTTGTCCCATGATCCTGCCCCATCTGTCCCATGATCCTGCCCCATCATATCCATCCTACCCCATGATCCTGCACCATCTGTCTCCATCTTGCCCCATGATCCTGCCCCATCTGTCTCCATCCTGCCCCATCTGTCTCCATCCTGCTCCATGTCTCCAATCCTGCCCCGTGTCTCCAATCCTGCCCCATGTCTCCATCCTGCCCCCGTGTCTCCAATCCTGCCCCCGTGACTCCATCCTGCCTCCTCGTGACTCCATCCTGCCGCCCCAGTGACTCCATCCTGCCTCCTGTGACTCCATCCAGCCCCCGTGACTCCATCCTGCCCCCGTGACTCCATCCTGCCCCTGTGACTCCATCCTGCCCCAGTGACTCCATCCTGCCTCCCCATGACTCCATCCTGCCCCAGTGATTCCATCCTGCCCCAGTGACTCCATCCTGCCTCCCTGTGACTCCATCCTGCCCCCCTCGTGAATCCATCCTGCCCAGTGATTCCATCCTGCCGCCCCAGTGACTCCATCCTGCCCCAGTGACTCCATCCTGCCCCCGTGACTCCATCCAGCCCTAGTGACTCCATCCTGCCCCCGTGACTCCATCCTGCCCTTGTGACTCCAACCTGCCCCTGTGACTCCATCCTGCCCCGTGACTCCATCCTGCCCCTGTGACTCCATCCTGCCCTGTGACTCCATCCTGCCCCTGTGACTCCATCCTGCCCCTGTGTCTCCATCCTGCCCCTGTGTCTCCATCCAGCCCCAATGACTCCATCGTGCCCCTGTGACTCCATCCTGCCCCCCAGTAACTCCATCCTGCCCCCAGTGACTCCATCCTGCCCCCCCAGTGACTCCATCCTGCCCCCCAGCGATTCCATCCTGCCCCCCCAGTGACTCCATCCTGCCCCCCCAGCGATTCCATCCTGCCCCCCCAGCGATTCCATCCTGCCCCCCAGCAACTCCATCCTGCCCCCCCAGTGACTCCATCCTGCCCCGTTGTGACTCCATCCTGCCCCCCCAGTGACTACATCCTGCCCCCAGCGATTCCATCCTGCCCCCCAGTGATTTCATCCTGCCCCCCCAGCGACTCCATCCTGCCCCCCCCAGCGATTCCATCCTGCCCCCCCCAGTGATTCCATCCTGCCCACATTGCCGATTTCAATAAATAAATAAATAAAAAAAAAACGTTCTTCTTACCTGGCCGCGGCGCTCCCGCGGCGTTGATATCTCCTGTCGTCCCGACATTTCAAGCGCGCACTTGCCGGCGAATGACAATGACGTCATACGCCGGCTCCGTGTGCGCTGACGTCAGCTGCCAGCCTCCGATTGGCTGGTGGCTTTAACTATTGACTTGCGGGCCCGCACGGGCCTGCAACTCAATAGAGTAACTGAACCTGCGTCTCGGACGTCACGCAGGTTCAGTTACTTCGCCTGTCGCGGGGGCCCGAACAGCAGAGGGGGCCCGCATCTGGCCCCGTCTCTTCTGCTGGGGCCCGATCAACAGAAGAGACGGGGCCCGATGCGGGCCCCCTCTGCTGATCGGGCCCCATACTCCAGTCAGGGCTGTCATGCCCTGATGGCGGCCCTGGTGATGACTGACCACTTCACTAAATTTGCCGTGGTGACTCCGTCCCGGGATCAGACGGCTGAATCAGCGGCACAAGCCATCTGTAGAAATTTCATCCAAGTGTACGGCTGCCTGAAGAAAATCCACTCTGACCAAGGCGCCTGTTTCCAGTGCGCCTTGTGTATTTTTATATGTGCATTTTAGATATGAGTGAACCCGTGGATGTTCGGGTTCGTAGGCTTCGACAAACATACAATAAAAAGTTAGGTTCGAGTCCTAACTTGACCTTGAACTTGACCCCGGACCTGAACTCATTAGAAGTCAATGGGGACCTGAGCTTCAGTGCTTTAAAATGGCTGTAAAATGGTCATAGTGAGGGCTAGTGGGGTGCAAAAGGAAGCTAAATGAGGGTAAAAGCAGGACAATTACCCTACAAAAAAAAGTTGAATAGGGAAATGACTTAAAGGGGTTCTGTCACCATGGCAATCTTTTGAAACATAGGAAGTAAGCATAACATAAAATGTTAACAGTGCCCTCACAGAGACTGAGACTAGCTACTTCCAATCCAGTTAAAAATTCCATCCACAGTGCATGGGCCACAGTACCCCTACATCAGCAGCTTACAAGTTTAACCCACAGACCATGGTGCACAGTAACCCCTCAGAAGGAGCTTAAAAATTTCATCCACGGATCATTGGGTAGAGTACCCCCTAAGAAGCAGCTTACAAATTTCACCCACAGACTATGGGGCAGAGTATCCCCTAAGAATCAGCTTGCAAATTTCACCCACAGACCATGGGGCAGAGTACCTGTGAGAAATTTGTGGGATGCAGTGATGGACAGGAGGCAGAGCAAGGGTTAACAAGTTTAATAACAGGGGAATACTCCTCGCAGGGAGGTAAAGGGTTAAACAGGGGAATAAACAGTCTATTTGCAAGAAAGGATATGCAGAGTTCAGAAATAACGGATGAGGTAACGGGGGTGCTTGTGAAACACTGGTGTCATAAGTTCCTCAAACTGTGACTCCTGCTGGGAAGTCGATGGCGCCGGCAATGGTTGGCGCAGGGTCTTTTCCAATAGGGTACTGCGGGCATCAATGCCCCATCTTCTGGCGACAGCGGTTGGTATGCGGTACCTTCCTCTGAGCCCTAGTCCATAAGCTGCAGTGGCTAACAACGGTGAGGGCCACAGTCCTGTACGAGCCCAACGTGGCTCTGCAAACATACACTGGTGAAGTCAGGATGCAAGTGTCTGCCCCAGTCCCGGTCACTCTTATGTGGCACATGCGCTGTACTCACGGACACGGACCGTATGGCGCCTTGTTCTCTAGTAGTCACTGATCTCACACTGTACATTTCCGTCTCTCTGTAATCACTGGGCAAACTGCACCTCTATCTATAGTCACCGGGCACACACTGCACGTTCCTGTCCCTCTCTGGTCTCCGCTGCTGGTGGCGGGAGACGGCGGACACTGGCCTGCATGCTGGTGATGCTCTAAGGATGGAGCACTCCTCTGCCTGGCTGCTGCTGGACACACGGCTTCCCTCAGTGAAGAGGTCCCTCTGCAGACGTCATCGGACCCCCTCAGTGTGGCCTGTCGCGGCGCCAATGCTCTGTGTGGGGAAACAGAGTGTGCCGCTCACCTGACTGCGCTCTGCCCTCTGTTCATGCCAAACTGCTCTGCCTCTCGCATTTTCTGCTTTTATCTCCCTGCCCCCCTCGGACAGGAGGAAGGTCCGCCTCGCTCAAGCTTCCCCCAGGCCACAGGGAAGGTCTGACTTGCTACAGCTTCCCCCAGGGAACAGAGGATGCAGCCTTTCTAGTTCCAGACCCAGCACACAGGTACCCGCGGTCTCGTCGTCCCCTTTACATACCCCCTAAGAAGCAGCTTACAAATTTCAGCCACAGACCATGAGACAGCGTACCTCTTAAAAAACGGGTTTACAAATTTCACCCACAGGCCATGGGGCAGAGTACCCCCTAAGAAGCAGTTTACAAATTTCACCTACCCTACAGACCATGGGGCAGAGTACCCATACATTAGCAGCTTACAAATTTCACCCACAGATCATGGAGCAAAGTGCCCCCTCTGAAGCAGCTTACAAATTTCACCCAAAGAGCATGGGGCTGAGTACCCCCACAGCTCACGAGTCATGTGGGATCTATGCCTGGTTCATTTTAAGGAATGTTAGGCTACCCACGTTGGATGTGGACAAGCGTATGCGCCTGTCTGTGATGACCCCTACCCCGCCATGCTAAACACACGTTCTGACAGTACGCTTGTGCAGGGCTGGCCAGCACCTCCAAAGCATACAGGGAAAACTCAGGCCATGTGTCCAATTTAGAGACCCAGAAGTTAAATGGAGAAGACCCATCTGTTAGTTCGTGAAGGCATGTGGACAGGTAGTCTTTCACCATGTTGTTGTAACGCTGCCGCCTGCAAATACGAACCGTATCAGATGGTGATGCCAGATGTTGTGGCATGCTCAAAAAGTTTTTTCACATTTTGGCCATGCTTACCCTGCCTTCCGAGTTGCTGGCGGTGCCCCAACTGCATTGGCGATTTCCTCCTCCACCTTGTTGTTCCACTGAGCCCCCGCTGTCAGGTGGGAAAGTCATTAGTAGTTTTTCAACTAGCATGTGCTTGTATTCATGCATTTTGCGATCCCTCTCCAGTGACGGAAGTAATGATGCTATGTTGTCCTTGTAATGGGGATTCATCAGGGTAGCCATCGAGTAATCTGCACTGATAACAATATGGGCAACTCAGCAGTCATTCCGCAGGCACTGAAGCATGTGTTGGCTCATGTGTGCCAGGCTGCCCAGTGACAACGACAAGCTGTCCTCGGTGGGAGGTTTATCATCAGGGTACTCTGTATGCCCACAGCCAGGCTCTAGTGATGCTCATGAGCTGATCTGATTGCCACCCTGCTGTAAAAATGGTTGTTCACCCTCCCCTGTCTCCTCCTCATCATCATCTTCCCCAACTGCCCACTGCCTGTACAGCAGGGTACCTAGCCAATGTTGATGACGACATGCCTGATAACAGTGTGAATTGGCTCTGCCTCTCCTCCTCTTGTGCCACCACCTTATCCATCATGGCCTGAATTGTTTTTTTAAGCACTCATATTAGTGGTAGGGTATGGTGAAAGCACTGAAAGTACGCACACACTGCCCACACTTTCAGCAGCAGCTCTGACATCTGTGGGTAGTTTTTTAGAAAGCTCTGCACAACAAAGTTTAGCACATGCGCCAGGCAAGGGATTTGCATCAAACCAGCTAGGCCCAGAGCTGCTATGAGATTTCACCCATTATTGCAGACCACTAAGCAGGGCTTGAGATTCACCGGCAGCAACTGCTCATCTGTCTGCGGTTGGATCCCAGTCCACAACTCATGCGCATTGTGGGATTTGTGACTTGTCCCACAAACAGAGGAGTTTAAGAACAGCCTGCTGTGACTGAATGAGGAGGCGATAGAGGAAGAAAAGTAGGAGGAGGAGGGAACCTGAACAGATAAACATCCAGCAATACTAGGTGTTGGTAGGACATGAGGTAGAACGCCTTCTACCTCTGCCCCAGCTGTCACTACATTTACGCAGTTGACAGTGAGATACAATGTCCTTTGCCGTGATTACTGGTCTACGTATTGGTGGTTATGTGGACCTTGCCACTGGCGGTGTTGCGCAGTGCACACTTGATTTGATCTGCAACATGTTTGTACAGGGCAGGTATGGCCTGCCTGGAAAAGTAGTGGCGTCTGGGAACAACTTACTGCGGGACCGCCACCAACATCATTTTTTTAAAACTGTACGACTCCACCAGCCAGAATGGCCCTTAAGCGACAGTAATTTTGAAATGCTGTCATTCAGGACCATGGCTTATGGGTGGCTAGGTTGGCATCTTCTTTTTCTTGATGATTTGGGAGATGTAAACTGAACACTTTCATGGGATGGTGTGGAGATGCTCGGTGACACTGGTAGTGGTGGTGCAGAAAAAGAAAAAGAAAACACAAAACTGACCATAAAGTCCAAAACACAATAATTTTATTAATAATTCTGGTAAAAACAAATTCAGGCAGAAAATAACCGTGTGGACCGCAATCCAAAAAAAAGATGGAACTGGGTTAAGAGTAACACGACAGTGTATGTGGTATAAGAGACAAAAGAAAATATAATATACACACCTAAAAACCAATAAGCAAAATCGTTGAAGCAAATGATCATATAATAAATAAATACATACAAAAAAGTGCTGGTGCAATGCAAAAAAGTGTTATCCTTGAGACTAATGATCACGTAATAAATAAATACATACACAAAAGTGCTAGTGCAATATAATAAAAAGTATTATCATGGTCTAAAAACCATGAATATAGGTTTTATTGCATATAATAATCCAAATAATAGTAGCAAAAAAAAAGAAAATATATGTAACACAAGTGTTACTGTGATGACGGGGTTAAAAAGTTGTGAGTGTATCACATGTAACAATCTGAATACCAATTTGTAGCATGAGTACATGTACAGTAGAAAGAGAGAGAAAGATCACAATTTTTCCAAAGTGGGAAATCACTTACAATGAAACTGTAGATCTCTAGACTCCCGGATGGCATCCTCCCCAATGCGCGTTTCGGCTCTATGCCTTCGTCATGGGCAGGTATGGCCTGCCTGGAAAAGTAGTGGCGGCTGGGAACAACTTCCTGCGGAACCGCCACCGATATCATTTTTTTAAAACTGTACGACTCCACCAGCCAGAATAGCAGTATTTTAAAGGACAGTAATTTTGAAATGCTGTCATTCAGCACCATGGCTCATGGGTGGCTAGGTTGGCATTTTCTCTTTTTCTTGAGGATTTGGGAGATGGAAAGCTGAACACTTTCATGAGATGGTGTGGAGATGCTCGGTGACACTGGTAGTGGTGGTTGTAGTGATGCTGTCTCATTGTCTAAATGCGGGGAGGCAGGTAGCCCTGTTGATCATGAGCAGGAGGAGAGGCTGACACTGCAGCAGAAAAGGGAGCAGGAGGAGGCTCAGATCTGTCATTGCTTTTAACCCCTCTCTGACATTAGACGTACTATCCCGTCCATAAAACCCGTGCCATTCTGCCCATGGACGGGATAGTACGTCATAGGCGATCAGCTGCGCTCCTGAGGGGAGCGCAGCTAATCGCCGCCGGGTGTCAGCTGATTATCACAGCTGTCACCCGTGACTGTGTGTCAGGAGCGGTCACGGACCGCTCCCGGCACATTAACCCCTAGCACACCGCGATCAAACATGATCGCGGTGTACTGGGGCACAGGGGAGGATCGCGCAGGGTGGGGGCTCCCTGCGCGCCCCCCTGAGACCCTCAGACCAGCGCGATGTGATCGCGCTGTTCTGAGGCTTCCTCCCTCCCAGGACCCGGATCCAAGATGGTGCCGGGGTCCTGGAGGGAGGCGGCTTCCTCAGTGCCTGCTGAGAGCAGGCACTGAGAAGCCTGCTGCACTGCCTGAGCGATCGCTGGTGTGACAGAGTGCTGTGCACACTGTCACACCAGCGATTTGATAAAATACAGTGATGTCCCACCCTGGGACAAAGTAAAAAAGTTAAAAAAATAAAAATGAACATGTTATAAAAAAAAATCCAAAATAAATAAAAAAAAAAAAAATATTCCCCAATAAATTCATTTCTTCCTGTAAATAAAAAAAACAAAACAATAAAAGTACACATATTTGGTATCGCCGCGTCCGTAACAACCCCCCCTATAAAACTGTCCCACTAGTTAACCCCTTTAGTGAACCCCTTAAAAAAAAAAAAAAAAAACGAAGCAAAAAATCAATGCTTTATCATCATACTGCCGAACAAAAAGTGGAATAACGCGCGATCAAAAAGACCGATATAAATAAACATGGTACCGCTGAAAACGTCATCTTGTCCCGCAAAAAACGAGCTGCCATACAGCATCATCAGCGAAAAAATAAAAAAGTTATAGCTCGCAGAATAAAGCGATGCAAAAATAGTTATTTTTTATATAAAATTGTTTTTATTCTATAAAAGCGCCAAAACATAAAAAAATGATATAAATGAGGTATCGCCATAATCGTACTGACCCGAAGAATAAAACTGCTTTATCAATTTTACCACACGCGGAACAATAAAAACGCCTCCCCCAAAAGAAATTCATGAATTGCTGATTTTTGTTCATTCTAACCTCCCAAAAATCGAAATAAAAAGCGATCAAAAAATGTCACCTGCTCAAAAATGGTAGAAATAAAAACGTCAACTCGTACCACAAAAAATAAGAACTCACATGACTCTGTGGGCCAAAATATGCAAAAATTATAGCTCTCAAAATGTGGCGATGCAAAAAAATATTTTTGCAATAAAAAGCATCTTTTAGCGTGACAGCTGCCAATCACAAAAACCCGCTATAAATAGTAAATCAAACCCCCCTTTATCACCCCCTTAGTTAGGGAAAAATAATAAAATTAAAAAAATGTATTTATTTCCATTTTCCCATTAGGGTTAGGGTTAGGGTTGCGGCTAAAGTTAGGGTTAGGTTGGCGCTAAAGTTAGGATTAGGGTTAGGGTTGGGATTAGGGGTGTGTTAGGGTTAGGTTTGTGGTTAGGGTTGGGACTAGGGTTAGGGGTGTGTTGGGGTTAGGGTTGGAGTTAGAATTGGGGGGTTTCCGCTGTTTAGGCACATCAGGGGCTCTCCAAATGTGACATGGCGTCTGATCTCAATTCCAGCCAATTCTGCGTTGAAAAAGTCAAACGGTGCTCCTTCACTTCTGAGCTCTGCCATGCGTCCAAACAGTAGTTTATCCCCACATATGGGGTATCAGCGTACTCTGGACCCCAAGAGTTATTGTGCAATTTGTCCTATTTCTTCTGTTACCTTTGGGAACATAAAAAACTGGGGGCGAAAATATCATTTTTGTACAAAAAAATTATTTTTTTGTTTTTACGGCTGTACATTATAAACTTCTGTGAAGCACTTGGGGCTTCAAAGCGCTCACCACACACCTAGATAAGTTCCTTGTGGGGTCTATTTTCCAAAACGGGGTCACTTGTTGGGGATTTCCACTGTTTAGGCGCATCAGGGGCTCTCCAAATGCGACATGACGCCCCCAGACCATTCCATCAAAGTCTGCAATCCAAAACGTCACTACTTCCCTTCCGAGCCCCAACGTGTACCCATACAGTAGTTTTCTCCCACATATTGGGTATCAGCGTACTCAGGACAAATTGGGCAACAACTTTTGGGGTCCAATTTCTCCTGTTACCCTTGTAAAAATAAAATATTGGGGCGAAAAAATCATTTTTTCAAAAAAAAAAAAGGATTTTTTATTTTTACGGCTGTGCGTTATAAACTTCTGTGAAGCACTTCGGGGTTCAAAGTGCTCACCACACATCTAGATAAGTTCCTTGTGGGGTCTATTTTCCAAAATGGGGTCACTTGTGGGGGGTTTCCACTGTTTAGGCGCATCAGGGGCTCTCCAAATGCGACATGACGCACCCAGACCATTCCATCAAAGTCTGCAATCCAAAACGTCACTACTTCCCTTCCGAGCCCTGACGTGCGCCCATACAGTAGTTTTCTCCCACATATTGGGTATCAGCGTACTCAGGACAAATTGGACAACAACTTTTGGGGTCCAATTTCTCCTGTTACCCTTGTGAAAATAAAATATTGGGGGCGAAAAAATCATTTTTGTAAAAAAAAAAAGATTTTTTATTTTTACGGCTGTGCGTTATAAACTTCTGTGAAGCACTTCGGGGTTCAAAGTGCTCACCACACATCTAGATAAGTTCCTTGTGGGGTCTATTTTCCAAAATGGGGTCACTTGTGGGGGGTTTCCACTGTTTAGGTGCATCAGGGGCTCTCCAAATGTGACATGACGCCCCCAGACCATTCCATCAAAGTGTAAGGTTCTGTGTACATGTTCCTGAAACTCAGTTTGTTCGTCAGCCATTTTACTTTCTGTCTTGCTGCAGCTATCTTGCCCTCAGTCAAAATGGAGTTTCCAGCTTGCATGTTCCCGCCCTGATTCTCTCCTTTTGCTTCTTAAGCAGCCACAGCTGAGCAATCAGTGCTTCAGAATCTAGCCTGCAGTGAACCTGTGACCTGACTCCTGAAGCCTTGGACCTTGTACTCCAGCTATTCCTACTGAGGAACTCTGAAGCACTTGTGGACTCTGAACCCTGCTCTTTGAAAGACCCACGTTTGCATGGACTTACGGTAACAGAGAAGAAGATCCTGAACCTGTTGTGGAGAGTGATTGCTGAGCTTAGATTACTCTGGCCTGCTGTGTCTCCTGCTTCTGTGTCTGCAAACTGTGTGACTATTTTTGCCAACTTGTATGAAGTAATACAAAACTTTCTATATCAAACCTGTGTCTCATGTATTTTCATCGCACCCAAGCACAAGACGCTATATGAACTGTACTACATACATTACAAGATTCTGAAGACAAACGTTAGTGTCTGCTGGGTCTGGAAAGGCTGTGTCTGCTGCAACTGTGGATATCGGATGTCCGGTTGTACTTTCTGTGATGACAGTGGTTGTGACTTCTCACAACCATTCCAGGTGAGCAATTCCCTTAAGTGTTTTTTTTTTCTGCAGTGTTACCACAGGTAAACACTATTGTTTTTTTTTCTTTTCTCTTTTTTGTCTGCTGTAACTGTGGATATCAGATGTCCGGGTGAACTTTCTGTGATGATAGTGGTTGTGACTTCTCACAACCATTCCAAGTGAGCAGTTCCCTTAATTTTTTTTTCTCTCTGCAGTGTTACCACAGGTAAACACTATTGTTTTTTTTTTTTCTCCTCTCCTCTTCTTCCAGTACTCCTGTCTTAAAAGATCTGGAAAATGGAGGCCCGCATAAAGGAACTTTGCGGAGTGACTGATAATATCCTTGCAGATTTGCAGAATATAAAGACCCGTTTTTCAAGCCTACAGGACCTCACTAATCACAATTTGCAAGTGTTTGGACAGACTGCCCAGGATTTGCGAGCCAGGATTGAGGTTCTAGAGGAGCGAGTCCAGGCTCCTGCCGTAGCCCCGAGTTCTGGGATTCCCAAGTTGCCCCCTTTTCGTTTTGGCGGTGAACGTGAGAAATTCAGGGGATTTATTAATCAATGCAATCTTTTTTTTTCTGCACATGCTTCACAATTTCCCACTGAACGATCTAAGGTGCTTACTATAATTATGTTGCTTACCAACAAGGCTTTGATGTTGGCAAACCCTCTGATTGAGACTGAGGATGATTGTTTGAATCACCTTGATGCTTTTATTTCAGCCATGGGGCAGGTGTTTGATGACCCCAATCGAGGTGCAACAGCTGAAGCAGCCATGTTAGCTTTGCGCCAAGGTAAGCACTCGGTAGCTGAATATGCCTTGGATTTCAGGAGATGGGCCCTTGATACCACCTGGGACAGTTCCGCCAAAAAATCTATTTTTCGAAAGGGGTTATCTCCACTGATTAAGGATGAACTTGCTTGTGCCGACCCTCCCACTGCGTTAGGTGACTTTATTAACTACTGCATCCGTATTGATACTCGTCTGACTGAACGCAGGCAAGAGAGATGGTTCGAAAGCAATCGCACTAACCTTTTCCTACCTTCCTCTCCAGCTAAGGAACCTTTGAGTAGGATTACACGGGAACCTTAACCTGAACCCATGCAGGTAGACTCTTTACAACGACGGGTTAGTGATGCACGCAAGGAACATCGTTTTAAGGAGAATCTATGTTTCTATTGTGGTAAGTCAGGGCACTTCATTATAAACTGCCCCAGCCGTTCTCGTAAGACTACTGCAGCACTCATTCATTGTGAGTGTTGCGAGAGGGGATCTGTCAGGTCCGAGCCTTAGGCTCCAGAGAGATCTGCAGCAACCGATCTTGATTTCTCGGACTTAAACTCCGTTACCTCTGAGGACGTTGACTGTGTAAACGCTGCCATTTTTCAAGTTTCCTCAGCGGTGTCCCAGCTGAGTTGTAAGAAAAACAATTCTCATTGCTTTCTTTCCATCAAACTCTGGGTTGACTCAGCTTGGGTGTCTAGCTCTGCTATGATCGACTCAGGGGCAAGTGGAAATTTTATGGATGTCTCCTTTGCTCTGAAACAGGGGATACGTTCAGTGAAGAAGGCTACTCCAGTACAGATGGAAATTGTGGATGGCTCCCTGCTGACCTCTGGACCAGTGGATCAGGAAACAGAGCCTTTGAGGGTTCTTATGGGTAAAGATCATCAAGAGAAACTGTCCTTTATGCTTATCTCTTCTCCCCACTTTCCCATCATTCTAGGGCTACCATGGCTGCAGGCTCAGAATCCTACCATTAACTGGGAGACCAAGGAATTACACTTTCCAGAGAAACAGATGAGTCCAAAAGTTTCAGCTTGCTCTGTTCCTAAAGGAGCCATGTCAGTCCCTGAACTACCAGCTGTATACCAGGACTATGTGGATTTATGTGACAAGAAGAACGCTGACCAGCTTCCTCCTCACCGTCCATATGATTGTCCAATTGAATTATTGCCTGGAGCAGAGATACCTTTTGGTAAGATCTACCCCCTGGCGGGGCCCGAGCTAAAGGCTTTAAAGGATTACATAGATGAAAATCTAGCCAAGGGCTTCATACGCCCCTCTTCATCTCCTGCAGGTGCACCCATCTTCTTTGTAAAGAAGAAAGATGGATCTCTGAGACCATGCGTAGACTATAGGGAACTCAATAAGGTTACTATTAGAAACCGTTATCCATTGCCTTTAATCCCTGAGTTATTGGAGAGAGTGCGACATGCCAAAATTTTCTCTAAACTAGATCTTCGTGGGGCCTATAACTTAGTCCGTATTAGACCTGGGGATGAATGGAAGACTGCATTCAGGTCACGCTATGGACACTTTGAAAATCTAGTTATGCCTTTTGGTCTGAGTACCGCCCAGCCACTTTCCAACACTTGGTGAATGACATCTTCAGGGATCTCCTAGATACATTCGTGGTAATTTATTTGGATGATATTCTAATTTTTTTTAACTCCACAGAGGAACATCATGGACATGTGAGAATGGTCTTGGAACGTCTAAGACAAAATCATCTTTACATCAAACTTGAAAAGTGTGAATTCCATAGGACCGAAATTCAATTTCTGGGGTATGTACTGTCTACACAAGGAATTAGTATGGATGGAAGCAAAACCCAAGCCATCAAGGATTGGCCAAGTCCTAGAAATGTAAAGGAGGTACAGCGCTTCATCGGGTTTGCCAACTTCTATAGACGTTTCATTAGAAATTTCTCTGAGGTAGTGTCACCTATCACCCAACTTACCCGGAAAGAGTCTAGGTTCTCCTGGACTCCCCAAGCCCAGGAAGCATTTTCCCGTCTAAAAGATAAATTTACCACTGCACCTATCCTAGTACATCCCAACCCCGAGCTTGCCTTCATAATAGAGGTGGATGCTTCAGACTGTGCCGTTGGAGCTATACTCTCTCAGAGAACAGGTGAGAAGAATGTCTTGCATCCCTGTGCCTTCTTTTCCCAGCAGTTGTCTTCGGCTGAGAGGAACTACGATGTGGGCAATAGAGAGTTGTTGGCCATTATTGCCGCCTTCAAAGAATGGAGACACCTTCTTCAGGGAGCTGCACAGCAAATAGTCGTCCTGACAGACCATCGTAACCTTGAGTTTATCAGGTCGGCTAAGTGCCTGACTCCTCGCCAGGCTCGCTGGAATCTTTTCTTAAACCAATTTAATTTTATCATTTCTTATAGACCAGGATCGCGCAATGGAAAGGCTGATGCACTCTCTAGGATTTACTCAGCAGAGACACGTCCAATTACTCCTCCTAAGACTATTCTTCCTGACTCTAGATTCCTAGGAGTAATTCATAATCAAGACCTACTTAAGGACATCAAGGAAGCATACCATGCGGATTCCTTTTTGGCACAACCCCCAAGGGACGTAAGTCTTGTCTTTAAGAATGGTGTGTGGATTCAGGGACAACGCCTGTATATTCCTGAAACAGTCAGATTGAGAGTATTGCAACTCATTCACGATTCCAAGATAGCTGGGCATAGAGGAATTCTAAAGACACAGGAATTTCTTTCTCGTTTCTTTTGGTGGCCCACTTGCAGGAAGGATGTTTTAAACTATGTCACTTCATGTGAAGTCTGTGCAAGATGCAAAACACCTCGCTCCTCACCAACTGGTCTGTTACAGCCTCTTCCCACCCCGTCCCGCCCGTGGGGATCCATTTCTATGGACTTCATTGTGGAGTTACCAACCTCTCAAGGGAAGAACACCATTCTAGTGGTGGTTGACCGTCTAACAAAGGCAGCTCATTTTATCCCTTGTGTCGGCTTACCCACTGCAAAACAGACATCAGATCTGATGATTAAAGATGTGTTTCGCTTACATGGAGTACCGGATGAGGTTATTTCGGATCGAGGGGTGCAATTCACTTCTAGGTTTTGGCAAAATTTCTGTGCAGCATTGGACATTAAAGTAAACCTTTCTTCTGCTTTTCATCCCCAGACTAATGGACAGACCGAACGAACCAATCAAACCCTGGAGCAGTATCTCCGCTGCTTTATCTGCCACCTACAGGATGATTGGGTGGATTTACTTCCATTAGCTGAGTTCTCGTATAACAACTCTCAGAGTGCCTCCACTAAGCAGTCTCCTTTTTACTCTAATCTAGGTTATCATCCTAACATTCTACCACGATTTCCCATAGAAACGCCTTTACCAGCAGTGGCTGAAAGAATCACGTCTTTACAGAAGAATATGGATCTTCTAAAGGAGAATCTGGAATCGGCTCAGGAAAGGTACAAGAAAGCAGCAGATAAATTTCGTAAACCTGCACCAGCTTTCAAGGTAGGAGACTTGGTCTGGCTGTCAACCAGAAATCTTAAGTTAAGGATTCCATCGTCTAAGTTGGGACATAAGTACATTGGACCCTATAAAATCAGTAAAATTATAAGTGCCGTTGCTTGTCGTCTTCAACTGCCCAGAACTATGAGAATCCACCCTGTCTTTCATGTATCCCTACTAAAGGCTGCGACACCCAATACGTTTCCTGGACGTTCTTCTCCTTGCCCTGACCCAGTGCTAGTCGATGGTCAGGAAGAATTTGTGGTGGAAAGGATTTTAGATTCCAGGTTGTATAGAAATCAGTTACAATATCTGATTAAATGGCAGGGCTACCCAGTGGAGGACAACTCATGGGAACCAGTCAATAACGTTAATGCTCCTCGCTTGCTCCGTCAGTTTCATCAGAGGTACCCACACAAGCCTGGTATGAGGTCATCCGGAGGTTGTCCCTAAGGGGGGAGTAATGTAAGGTTCTGTGTACATGTTCCTGAAACTCAGTTTGTTCGTCAGCCATTTTACTTTCTGTCTTGCTGCAGCTATCTTGCCCTCAGTCAAAATGGAGTTTCCAGCTTGCATGTTCCCGCCCTGATTCTCTCCTTTTGCTTCTTAAGCAGCCACAGCTGAGCAATCAGTGCTTCAGAATCTAGCCTGCAGTGAACCTGTGACCTGACTCCTGAAGCCTTGGACCTTGTACTCCAGCTATTCCTACTGAGGAACTCTGAAGCACTTGTGGACTCTGAACCCTGCTCTTTGAAAGACCCACGTTTGCATGGACTTACGGTAACAGAGAAGAAGATCCTGAACCTGTTGTGGAGAGTGATTGCTGAGCTTAGATTACTCTGGCCTGCTGTGTCTCCTGCTTCTGTGTCTGCAAACTGTGTGACTATTTTTGCCAACTTGTATGAAGTAATACAAAACTTTCTATATCAAACCTGTGTCTCATGTATTTTCATCGCACCCAAGCACAAGACGCTATATGAACTGTACTACATACATTACACAAAGTCTGCAATCCAAAACGTCACTACTTCCCTTCCGAGCCCCGACGTGTGCCCATACAGTAGTTTTCGCCCACATATTGGGTATCAGTGTACTCAGGACAAATTGGACAACAACTTTTGCGTTCCAATTTCTTCTGTTACTCTTGTGAAAATAAAATATTGGGGGCGAAAAAATCATTTTTGTAAAAAAAAAAAAAGATTTTTTATTTTACGACTGTACGTTATAAACTTTAGTGAAACACCTGGGGGTTCAAAGTTCTCACCACACATCTAGATAAGTTCCTTGAGGGGTCTAGTTTCCAAAATGGTGTCATTTATGGGGGTTTCCACTGTTTAGGCAGATCAGGAGCTCTCCAAACACGACATGGCGTCCAGCCAATTCTGCGTTGAAAAAGTCAGACGGCGCTCCTTCCCTTCCAAACTCTGCCATGCACCCAAACAGTGGTTTACCCCCACATATGGGGTATCAGCGCACTCAGGACAAATTGCACAATAACTTTTGGAGTCTTGTTACCCTTGGAAAAATAAAAATTGGGGTGAAAAGATCATTTTTGTGGAAAAAATATGATTTTTAAATTTTACGGCTCTACGTTATAAACTTGTGTGAAGCACTTGGGGGTTCAAATTGCTCATCAAAAATCTAGATAAGTTCCTTAGGGGGTCTAGTTTACCAAATGGGGTCATTTGTGGGGGGTTTCCACTGTTTAGGCACATCAGGGGCTCTCCAAATGCAACATGGCATCCAAACTCAATTCCAGCCAATTTTGGTTGGAAAAAGTCAAATGGTGCTCCTTCCATTCCGAGCTCTGCCGTGCGCCCAAACAGTGGTTCCCCCCAGATATGGTGTATCAGCGTACTCAGGACAAATTGTACAACAACTTATGTGGTCCAATTTCTCCTGTTACCCTTGGGAAAATAAAAAATTAGTGACTAAAAGATAATTTTTGTGGGAAAAAAATAGGATTTTTTATTTTCATGCCCGGGCATTATAAACTTGTGTGAAGCACTTGGGGGTTCAAAGTGCTCACCAAAGATCTAGATAAGTTCCTTAGGGGTCTAGTTTCCAAAATGGGGTCACTTGTGGGGGGTTTCCACTGTTTAGGCTCATCTGGGGCACTGCAAACGGAACATGACCCCCATTAACGTCTGCATTCCAAAACGTTACTACTTCCTTTCCAAGCCCTGCCGTGCGCCCAAACAGTTTCCCCCCCCCCACATATGGGGTATCAGCGTACTCAGGACAAATTGGACAACAACTTTTGGGGTCCAATTTCCTTGGGAAAATTCAAAAATTTGGGACTAAAAAATCATTTTTGTGGAAAATTGATTTTTTTTTTTTCACACCCAGGCTTTATAAACTTTTGTGAAACACTTGAGAGTTCAAAGTGCTCACAACAGATCTAGATAAGTACCTTAGGGGGTCTAGTTTCCAAAATGGTGTCACTTGTGGGGGGTTTCCACTGTTTAGGCGCATCAGGGGCTCTCCAAACGCGACATGGCATCCAATCTAAATTCCAGCCAATTTTAGTTTGAAAAAGTCAAACGTCGCTCCTTCCCTTACGAGCTCTGCCGTGTGCCCAAACAGTGGTTTTCCCCCACATATGGGGTATTGGCGTACTCAGGAGAAATTGCATAACAACCTTATCTGTCCATTTTCTCCTTTTACCCTTGTGAAAATAAAAAAAAAGTTTGTAAAAGATCATTTTTGTGGCTAAAAAGTAAAATATTCATTTTTTCCTTCCACGTTGCTTTAGTTACTGTGAAGCACCTGAAGGGTTAATAAACTTCTTGAATGTGGTTTTGAGTACCTTGAGGGGTGCAGTTTTTAGAATGGTGTCACTTTTGGGTATTTTCTGCCATATAGACCCCTCAAAGTGACTTCAAATGTGAGGTGGTCCCTAAAAAAAATGGCTTTGTAAATTTTGTTGTAAAAATGAGAAATCGCTGGTCAATTTTAACCCTTATAACTTCCTAACAAAAAAAAATTTTGGTTCCAAAATTGTGCTGATGTAAAGTAGACATGTGGGAAATGTTATTTCTTAACTATTTTGTGTGATATATTTCTCTGTTTTAAGGGAATAAAAATTCAAAGTTTGAAAATTGCAAAATTTTAAAAATTTTCGCCATATTTGCGTTTTTTTCAAAAATAAACGCAAGTTATATCGAAGAAATTTTACCACTAACATGAAGTACAATATGTCACGAGAAAACATCTCAGAATCGCGAAGATCCGTTGAAGCGTTCCAGAGTTATAACCTCATAAAGAGACAGTGGTCAGAATTGTAAAAATTGGCCCGGTCATTAACGTGCAAACCACCCTTGGGGGTGAAGGGGTTAAGGTGTATACTCCGCTGCTCATCATGCTTGGAATTCAGATGCCTCATCATACTCGTAGTGCTCAGGTTCAAACATTTATTCCTCGCTTAAGGGTCTGATGGCACAGAATGCAAACCACCTTTCGCTTGTTGGCAGCACATTCCTTGAAGAAATGCCACTACAGAGAGCTCTTTTGAGCTGTCTTTGGTGTGCTAATTGCAGTAGTGAGGTGGGCAGTAGCAGCCTATGTACTGGCTAAGGACTGCCTGCTGTGCCTTTGCACCCTGCTCCTTCTTTTGCTGTACTGTTGTGGCGGCATGGCCAGCTCTTCTTCCTCCAAACTATACACATCACTAGGATGGCCGCTGCTCAGTGTGGGGTCTAGGACCTCATCATCCCCCGCATCATCTTCCACCAACTCCTTCACCCTGCCCTCCTTGCAAGTTTGCACACTGCATAAAGATGCTGCAGTTGGCAACTGAGTTTCGTCAATATCTGACATGTGCTGCAGTGGTCCACTGACCGTGTGCACTAGCACTCCCACGTACTCATCATCCAAACTAACAAGTGACTGGGAATCAGTGCACTCATTCTCTTCCACTTCTGGAGCAGGGGCAGGTGGATGGGCCATGGAACCCCAGCCAGCAGAGTCATCAAAAAGCAGAAGAGAAAAAATAAAGGAAGCCACGTGTGGCGATACGCGTGGGGTTCTTCTCCCTCCACATACTGTGACGTGATCGGGTGACTCTTTCCCAGATTCCAACAGATTTTATACAGCCTTTTTCATTTGCTCTTTCCTTTTCTTTTCCCTTTTACCTGGGGCTATTACATCCCTTATTATAGGGATAGCTCCTTACCTTCTTCATCTTTAGGAATTATTATATTCCTCCTAAGGGGTACAATTATCTATAATTTAGGGCCCCGTCTCACATAGCGATACACCAGCGATCCCGACAACGATCAGGATCACTGGTGTGTCACTACATGATCGCTGCTGAGCTGCCAAACAGGCAGCTCAGGCAGCGATCAGGACAGCGACACTGCGGGTAACGTCGCCTAGTTACTCACAGTGTACGTTGGATACCAGCGCACTGATGCAGGGAGCTGGTAACCAAGGTACACGTCGGGTTTCCAGGCGCTGTGCGGTGCCTGGAAACCCGACGTGTACCTTGGTTACCATCTCCCCTGCAGCAGCGTGCTGGTATCCAATGTACACGTCGGGTTTCCAGGCACAGCCCCGCGCTTGGAAACCCATGTGTACCTTGGTTACCAGGAGATCGCTGGTCTCCTGCCTGTCACACGCAGCGATGCGTGCTGGCCAGCGGGAGACCAGCGATCAAAAAAAAGTCCTGGCATTTCAGACACGATCAGCGATTCACAGCAGGAGCCTGATCACTGGTACGTGTCAGACATAGCGAGATCACTGCTGAGATCGCTGTTTAGCAGCGATCTCGCTAGCGATCTCGCTATGTGAGACGGGGCCCTTAGGGATGTATTTGTATGTTTTGCAATTCTTGAGATTTTTGAGCTTTTGATCTACTGTACTGTATTTTTGGTTTCTTTTGTACAGTGTGCTTTACCTTAGCACACCACCGATGCACATAGTGGAGGTGATTGGTGGGAACTTATATGGCCCTCCATGTTGTTGTCTATCTGTAAACCTCTTTGGGTTTTTTAATTGTTTTTAAACCATTTCTTGTTTTGCTTGTTTAATAAAGATAAATTTTGCTAATTTTGAACATTTAATGGTGATCTGTTATGTTTAGGTAGCTGAGGAGAAAAAACAAAAACGGCAATACTCCAGAGAGGCTGGAACCTTGACCGGGTCCATTTCAATAACAGATGGAGACAAAATGAATCCCAGAAACAAGACCTTCTGTACGCCAAAAAGACACTTTGATCCCTTCACATACAGTGCATTCTCTCTCAAAATCTGGAACACGGTCCGAACATGTTTCACATGAGAGTCCCAGTCATTGGAAAAAATCAAGATATCATCCAAATAAACAATCAGAAATTTATCCACAAAATCCCTGAAAATATCATTCATGAAGGATTGGAAGATGGAAGGAGCATTAGTGAGCCCAAAGGGCATCACTAGGTACTCAAAATGCCCCTCTGGGGTATTAAACGCAGTCTTCCTTTCATCCCCGTGCTTAGTGCGAATAAGGTTATACGCCCCCTGAGGTCAAGCTTTGTAAACCAACTAGCACTTTTCACTCTGGAAAACAGGTCAGAAATCAAGGGTAACGGATATTGATACTTCACAGTGATCTTATTCAAGAGACGATAATCAATACACGGCCTCAATGAACCATCCTTTTTGGCCACAAAGAACAAACCGCGCCCCGAGGGTGAAGAGGATGGTCTGATATGACCCTTCTCCAATGACTCCTTGATGTAAGATCGCATAGCATCGTGTTCAGGTACAGACAAGTTAAAAAGGCGACCTTTAGGAAATTTACCACCAGGCACTAATTCAATAGCGCAATCATAGATCCTGTGAAGGGGCAAGGATGCAGATTTACTTTCACTAAATACATCCGAAAAATCAGTCAAAAAGTCAGGAACATCCTGAGACTGGGGAGAGGCAGAAAAAACAGGAGTGTCAGTATTAACACATTGGCAGCCCCAACTGGTCACAGACATAGATTTCCAATCCAAAACAGGATTATGAGTTTGTAACCAAGGGAAATCCAGTACAATAATGTCATGCAGATTATGCAACACCAGAAATTTGCAACTCTCCTGATGATCTGGTTCAACCCTCATTATCACCTGAGTAGAAAACTGGGGTTTATTCTCCGCCAAAGGGGTAGAATCAATGCCCAGTAGTGGAATAGACTTCCGCAGGGGTATCATGGGAAAGCAACAATGTTTGGCAAAGTCAAAATCCATCAGGTTAATAACTGCTCCTGAATCAACAAAAGCCTGAGCAGAAAATGTGGACAGGGAGCAAATCAGGGTAACAGTCAACAGAAATTTAGTCTGAACACTACCCAAGACAACTGAGTGTGCAAAACGTCTTCCCCACTTAGGGCAGACGGAAAGAGCATGAGAGGCGTCATCACAGTAGAAACATAACCCATTGAGCTTTCTCATGACGCTGAGCCCCAGAAGTCACTCCATCACACTGCATGGGCTCAGGAGCTGGCTCACAAGGCAACACCATCTCACGCATACCTCTGCGCTCACGCAAACGTCTGTCAATTTGAATAGCCAATGACATAAAATCATTGAGACCAGAGGGGACAGGGAATCCCACCATAACATCCTTTACATTCTCTGACAGTCCCTTCCGAAAAAGGGCTGCCAAAGCATCATCATTCCATTTGGTCAGGACTGCCCATTTTCGGAATTTCTGACAGTACAACTCAGCGTCTTCAAGACCCTGATTTAATGCCATCAAGGTTTTTTCAGCTTGATCAGTGACATTAGGTTCATCGTACAATAACCCCAGAGCCAGAAAAAATACATCAATATCATTCAAAACAGGATCCCCAGGTGTCAGGGAAAAAGTCCAATCCTGAGGGTCGCCGCGCAGGAGAGAGATGACAATTTGAACCTGCTGTGCTGCGCTCCCCGAGGACTTAGGTTTTAAGGCAAAAAACAATTATAGTTATTTTTGAAATTCAGAAATTTAGCCCGATCCCCAAAAACAAATCTGGCATGGGAATCCTAGGTTCCACAACCGGCAACCTAGCAAGATAGGTAGCAATACTCCGAACCTCAGTGGCAAGCTGATCCACACGGCCAGACAACTGTGCAAACTCCATTGAGAGAAAAAAAAATCCTCCCCAGCACCCAGAGAAAAAGAGGGAAAAAAATGCAACAAACAGAAAAAAAAAAAATCTCTGACAACTCTGACTTTTTTTTCTTTCCAAACTATTTTTCCCTTCTGTGAGTACCATATAATTTTCAGTTTTGGCTGGTGATACTGTTATGTTTCGGTAGCTGAGGAGAAAAAGCAAAAACGGCAATACACCAGAGAGGCTGGAACCTATTGGATTGCAGTAACCTGAACTAACCACACAACTAGAGGTAGCCGTGGAGCGTTCCTACGTTGATCCTAGATGCCTCGTCAAAGCCTGAGAGATAACTACACCTAAAGGCAGAAATATGAAAGCTATCTGCCCCGGAGCAGATCCCCAAAGAAAATAGGAAGCCCCCAAACATGTAATGGCGGTTAGACAAGAAGAATTCACGGACACAGACAGAAAATAGAATGAGCAAACGCTGGGGCCCAATCTGTCTAGACAGAAAAGTACAGGAAAGAATTCTGACTGCAATCCAAAAAAACCCTAAAAAATACCAACTCTTCTGATTGCAAAAACACCTGAGATCACACGATCTCCACCACTTAAATCAGATCTCTGGTGTAACAAAACTAAGCCGCAGCCACTGAAAAAACAGGAAAAAGCAAATGAACAAATAACAGTGGCTACAGATAAACTGAGAGGAGCACAGGCCCTAGGAGGGGACCCGGCTGACCTCCACAAAAGTGCAGAAAACTAAGCAAAAAGCAAGCACAAAAAGAAAAGCAAAAAATATCTTATCTGAAAGCAGCAGATGCATGCAAGACTCCAGCAAACTTCCAAATGAACCAGGAACCACAATTGAGACAAGAACAATTGATCACCGGCGACCATCATGGGAGGGAACCTCCCTTATATCAGTCCAGTCCGTGATCCCAGATTGCCATTCCTCGCTGGAAGGTTCAGTACTGTCTATAACCACCAGAGGGAGCCTCTGCTCAGAAACCATCTCTAGCACATTCATAACAGCCACCAATAGTAGCGAGAGATGAGGGCCATAGTCGTCCTGACACCTGCATGGCCGGCTAATTTAGAAACGTGACTCCAGCAGAGAATCCTTATTCTGTCGTCCTCTTCCACAAATGTCTCACCCGATGGAGGGTTAGAAAGTCTGATTGAAGCTACGGTGATAACTCTGGTGGGGTCAATAATATGAGAAGGTTCTTCCTCAGTATCCTCCGAAAGGAATAATCTAGACAATGTGTCTGCTTTGACATTCTTAATGCCTGGCAGAAAGGGGAGTTTGAAGTCAAACCGAGCAAAAAACAAGGAACACCTGGCTTGTCGAGAATTAAGCCTTTGAGCGGACTGAATGTACGATAAATTTTTGTGGTTGGTGTAGATGACAAAAAGATGTACTGCTCCCTCCAGGAGATACCGCCATTCCTCCAATGCCAACTTAATGGCCAATAACTCCCTATCCCCGATGTAATAGTTGCGTTCGGAGGTAGAAAATCCTCTGGAGAAAAACCACAGGGAACTAAATGACCAGAAGGAGACTTCTGAGAGAGTACAGCACGCGCTTCCGTGGATGAAGAGTCCACCTCGAGAATGAATGGCTTACTGGCTCTGGACCATGTAATACTGGAGCTTTTGCAAATGCCTGTTTTAAGGTTACAAAGGCACTCTCCGCTGCTGACGACCAGACCTTGAGATTGGACCCCTTACGGATGAGGGACGAGAATGGTTGAGATAAAGAAGAGAAATGAGGGATGAATTGTCGGTAGTAATTCGCAAAGCCAAGGAAACGTTGTTTGGCTTTAATTCCCTGAGGTCGTGGCCAGTTGAGGATGGCGGACACCTTCTCTGAATCCATCATAAGACCAGAATCGGAGATAATATTCCCAAAAAAGGCAACGAGGTCTGTTCAAAGATGCACTTCTCGAATTTGGTGTAGAGCAAGGTAAACCACAACACAAGAATATAAGAGGTCCCGGAAAATGTCATTAACCAACTCCTGAAAAACTGCAGGAGCGTTGCAGAGGCCGAAGGTCATGACCAGGTACTCGTAATGGCCATCCTGGGTATTAAACGCGGTCTTCCACTCGTCCCCAGCGCGAATCCGGACCAGATTGTAAGCCACGCGAAGATCGAACCTAGTGAAGATCCGGGCTCCCCGTAGTCGATCAAAAAGCTCAGGGATGAGCGGCAGAGGGTACTTATTCTTGATGGTAATGTCATTAAGACTTCTGTAATCGATGCAGGGGCAAAGAGAGCCGTCTTTCTTTTTGACAAAAAATAATCCGGTACCAGCAGGAGAAGTAGACTTCCGGATAAAGCCTTTGGCCAAATTTTCCTGGATATAATCCGACATAGCCCGGGTTTCGGCTGGAGAGAGAGAGGGTAGATTCTACCTCTGGGAGGAGTAGAACCAGGAATAAGGTAAATCGGGCCGTTGTAGGCACGATGTGGAGGAAGCGTCTCTGCCTCCTTCTTGCAGAAGACATCGGCAAAGGACCAATAGGCGGCTGGTAATCCGACTGGAACGGAAGCAGGTCGAGAACCTCCGACAGGACGAACGGAGGGTAGACAACGATCCTGGCAGTCTTGACTCCAGCTCAGAATGTCCCCAGACCGCCAATCAAGGATCGGTTCGTGTACACTTAACCAGGGAAAACCGAGAAGAATGGCATGAGATAAGTGAGGTAATACGTAGAATGCAATTCTCTCGCGATGCAAGGCTCCAATCTGCAGCTCTACTTCTTCAGTAACCTTAGTTACGGTCTCTCGCATGGGTCTACCGTCCACCGAAGAAATCAACCGTGGGTTTGCCAGATCTTTGACCGGAATGTGGTATTTGTAGACCTCTTCGAGACCTATGAAGTTCCCTGCTGCACCCGAATCCACGCTTAGGGCCTAAATTGATCTGGACCGATAGTATCAGAGGCAGAGAGGAATCATGTTCACGTAGGGAGGCCTCTCCTACCAGACCTAGGTGGAAGAGTTTCCCGGACGTACCAAACAAGAACGAAGTAAATGAGAGGCGCTGCCACAGTAAAAGCATAGACCCAGCACGACTCTTTCTCTCCAGTGCTGCTCCGCCATCTTGACCCGATCCACTTGCATAGGTTCAGGCATGGATTTGGGAGACTGCACCATAGGTCACGGACTATGAGGCCTAAAGGTGTTAGGAGAGGAGCAATTAAACTTACCCTCTCTAGCAGCCTCACGCGAACGCTCTTGAAAACGTAAGTCAATACCCGAGGCCAGAGAGATTAAATCCTCTAAGGAGGTAGGAGTATCTCGACCGGCAAGTTCATTCTGATTCGACCCGACAAGCCCCTCAAAAAAGCCCCAACCAATGCTTCGTTATTCCAACCCAACTCTGAGGAAAGTGTGCGGAAACGAATGGCGTATTGCCCAACCGTAAAGGAGCCTTGGTGGAGAATAAAAAGAGATTCTGTAGCCGAAGCTACGCGACCTGGTTCGTCAAATACCTTACGAAAGCTCTCCAAAAAAGTAGACAATTGAGAGGTTATAGGATCATCACGCTCCCATAGTGGATTAACCCAAGCCAAAGCCTCTCCCTCCAATTGTGATACCACAAATGCCACCTTAGACCGGTCGGTAGCATACTGCTGGGGTAATAATTCAAAGTGAAGACGGCACTGGTTCAAAAAACCCCGACATAGCTTGGGATCACCACTAAACTGAGGGGGTTTACCCAAATGAGGAGGAGGATAAGAAGCGCCAGAGTCACAGGACAAGACCTGCGCAGAAGCCGTGGCGGTAGATTGCAGGGAGAGCAGACGATCATCCACCGAGGCCATATATCCCAATATGTGGTTCCGAGTATCACACTGCTGAACGAGCTCCTGCTGGAGACTTGCAATCTGGGTAGCATTATTTGAGTCAGCAGCTTGTAAGGTGGACAACCAAGATTCCATGAACTTTAAAAAGGACATGATCAGATTTCTCCCATAAAAATAGCAACTCTTTTTGAGTGGCCGCAGAGGCACAAGAGGGATCCATGGCCTGGTGATTCTGTCACGGTTCCTAGAGTGGACCCACTTGATTTCGGTACCGACCAAGCCTTGGCGAACTGACCAGGTGAAACCGACCCCTATACAGGGAGTGCTAGGGGCAGGCCCGGGGGGGAGGGTATACCGCAATGACTAGTACCAGGGACCGGCTCGTAGGAGACAGAGAGATCAAGACGGCGCAGATTGCGCACTGGGTAATGCAAAGGGGACCAGAGCGGAGCGCGCCCTGGGTAAAGTATAGGAGATCAGGGCAGAGCAGAGCGCGCACAAAGTAATGTGCAGGGCACAAGGGCAGAGCGGAGCATGCACTGGGTAAAGCACAGGAGACCAGGGCAAAGCGGAGCGTGCACTGAATAAAGCACAGGAGACTAGGGCAGAGCAGAGCACGCACTGGGTACAGGGGCGCACCTACCATGAGGCAAGTTGAGTACTCTGCCTCAGGCGGAGGTCCCTTCCTCAAGATAGGGGACGGCAGATTCTCATCTCCTTCATCTGCTCGTATTTCTCATATATTGCTGTTCTGTGCGCACAGGACCTGTGATGACGTCACAGGATGAGAGGAGTCAGGCGTCACGTGATCAGGGGCAGCCCTCAGTGTATACAGGACTCTGCTGTGCTGGTTGTCATGGTGCTGGATGAGGGAAGTATATGTGTGGGGTCATGAGGGGTTTGCACTGTGGATATAGCAGAGCCGTGTGTGTACGAGGTGTACGGATCGGAGCCGCATGTGTATGGGGTGTGCGGAGCCCTGTGCTTACGAGGTGTGTGGAGCGGAGCCGCGTGTGTACAAGGTGTACAGAACAGAGCCATGTGTGTACGAGGTGTACGGAACGGAGCCCTGTTTGTATGAAGTGTACGGAAAGGAGCCGCGTGTGTACGAGGTGTACAGAGAGGAGCCGCGTGTGTATGCTGTGTGCGGAGCGGAGCCATGTGTATACAAGGTGTACGGAGTGGAGCCATGTGTGTACAAGGTGTACAGAATGGAGCCCTGTGTGTATGAAGTGTACAGAGCCACGTATGTACGAGGTGTGCAGAGCAGAGCCGCGTGTGTACAAGGTGTGCGGAGCAAAGCCGCGTGTGTACAAGGTGTGCGGAGCGGAGCCCTGCGCGTACGAGGTGTGCGGAGCTGCGTGTGTACAAGGTGTGCGAAACGGAGCCCTGTGCGTACAAAGTGTGTGGAGCCCTGTGTGTACGAGGTGTGCGGAGCCCTGTGCATACGAGGTGTGCGGAGCCGCATGTGTATGAGGTGTGTGGAGCAGAGCCCTGTGCGTACGAGGTGTGCGAAGCCGCCTGTGTACGAGGTGTGCGGAGCGGAGCCGCATGTGTATGAGGTGTGCGGAGCAGAGCCACGTGTGTAGGAGGTGTGCGGAGCTGCATGTGTAGGAGTTGTGCGGAGAGGAGCCTCGTGTGTACGAGGTGTGCGGAGCCGTGTGTGTACAATGCATACAAAGCGGAACCGTGTGTGTATGAGGTGTGCGGAGCCGTGCGTGTACGAGGTCGGTGTATCGTGGGGGGCATTCATACCTCCCAACCCTCCCAGATCCAGCGGGACGGTCCCGATTTTGAGAGTCTGCCCCGATGCCCCAGCCGGGAGCTTACTTTTCCCGTGGACACAGGAGTACATGGCAGAGCCTTGAGGAGCACTTTAAAACTCGCACGTGATGTTCCATCGGAAGTGATGTGCTGGAAGCTGACCGGAAATTAGATAATTTTGGGAGGAGATTGTGACGGAACCATGGAGGCACTTCAGGGAATGCTTCAGATCCATCACCGTTTCCTCCTCCGACAGCGAGGACAGCGAGATCACCTTGGAATCGGGATGCCAGCCATATGAGCGGCTCATGATATGTCCTGCAGCGGGAGGCTCATGTGTGCATTACAATGGGAGCCGGGCTGCTGTAGTATCTTTATAGAATCTTTCTTTCTCTCTCTGTTTCTTTCTCTCTCTGTTCTTTCTTTCCCTCTCTAATCTTTTTTTCTCTCTCTGTTTCTTTCTCTCTCTCTCTCTGTTCTTTCTTTCTCACTCTGTTCTTTCTTTCTCTCTCTGCTCTTTCTTTCTCTCTCTGTTCTTTTTCTCTCTGTTCTTTCTTTTCCCTTTCTTTCTATGTTCTTTCTTTCCCCTCTTTCTTTCTCTCTGTACTTTCGTTCTTTCCCCTCTTTCTTTCTCTCTCTGTTCTTTCTTTTGCTCTCTGTTCTTTTTCTTTCCCCTCTTTCTTTTTCTTTCCCCTCTTTCTTTCCTCTTGCTCTTCCTTTCTCTCCCTGTTCTTTCTTTCTCTCTCTGTTCTTTCTTTCTCTCTGTTCTTCCTTTCTCTTTCTCCGTTCTTCCTTTCTCTCTCTCCATTCTTCCTTTCTCTCTCTCCGTTCTTTTTCTCTCTCTCCGTTAATTCTCTCTCCGTTCTTTCTCTCTCTCCGTTCTTTCTCTCTCTGTTCTTTCTCTCTCCGTTCTTTCTTTCTCTCTCTGTTCTTTCTTTCTCTCTCTGTTCTTTCTTTCTACTTTCTATCTCTCTCTCTCTGTTCTTTCCCCTTTCTTTCTTTCTATGTTCTTTTATCTCTTTCTTCTCTTTCTTTCTTTCTTCTTTCTTTCTTTCTCTCTGTTCTTTCTTTCCCCTCTTTCTTTCTCTCTCTGTTCTTTCTTTTGCTCTCTGTTCTTTCCCCTCTTTCTTTCTCTCTGTTCTTCCTTTCTCTCTCTCTGTTCTTTCTCTTTCTCTCTCTCTCTGTTCTTTCTTTCCCCTCTTTCTTTCTCTCTGTTCTTTCTTTCCCCTCTTTCTCTCTCTCTCTGTTCTTCCTTTCTCTCTCTGTTCTTCCTTTCGCTCTGTTCTTTCTTTCCCCTCTTTCTTTTCTCTCTTTCTTTTCTTTCTCTCTCTCTGTTCTTTCTTTCTCTCTTTCTCTCTCTGTTCTTTCTTTCTTTTTCCCAGTACCAGTCAGTGTGCCCATAGTACCAGCCACTGTGCCCTCAGTACCAGTCAGTGTGATCAGCAGTGCTAAATTAGTGCGATTGAGGCATGGATATGGGTGTGGCTAGTTGTAAAATGGGTGTGGTCAGGGGTGTGGCCTAAAATTTGCAGTGGGGCAGAATGGAGCATGGGGTGACAAAATGAAGCACGGAGCTCCTGTGTATAATGTCACCGGTAGAGATGAGCGACTTTGCCTTTTTTCGGGTCGAGTCGGATTTCGGACCACCCGACTCGCAAAAGTCGAGTCGAACGAGATCGGCCGACTAGCTCGCGGCAAAAGTCGGAGTTCGGCCAAAAAACGAAACCCAACCCCAATGCAAGTCAATGGGGAATAACAGCTGCCCCCCCCGCCCACGTCCTCTTCCACCATACTTCCTCATGTTTGGGAAAATGCACCCAAAATACCAGCAAATATATGGTACTGTATCAGTAGCGTAAAGCTGTATACAGTGTTGGGGTATTTTAAATCTCTGTATATATTTCCGGAGTAACACAGACGCTCACTCAGTATGGATTTGACCAGAATACAATAAGCAGAAAAAGGGTACTGTATCAGAAGCAAAAAGCTGTATACAGTGTAGGGGAAATTGTAAATCTCCGTATATATTTCCGGAGTCACACACAGATAGTCAGCATGTATTTGTCCGTGAGACCAGCCGGTACACGGTAGTGTGTGAGGAGCGTACAGCTCTATATGGTGTGGGAAAAAATGAACGCTCAGTAACTGTGCAGAAAAAAAAGAATAAAAGTATCAGTGCTGTGTAAAAAGCAGTCTGCACAGCAGTGTACACACAGCAATACAGCTAGCAGGCAGCCTAATAACCAGCGCTGCTGCACACAAGAAAATCCTCCCCTGTCACTGCATACTAACTGTACAGCACAATTGATATCAGCACAAGCACATAAGAACTTCTCTTTCCAGCCCTAACTCTCTCCCTACTGATAAACAGCATCAGCAACCTCTCCCTACTGTTAAGATCAGCAGAAGTAAAATGGCTGTCGGCGGTCAGGGCTTTTATAGACAATATGACGCCCCCCCAAAGCAAGCAAATCACTGCAATGCCCTTCTCTAAGATGGTGGTGGACGCTGCACATGTCATCTCGTTGCCCACAGTGTACGTCCTTGCTCATTGGCTGAAAAAAGGCGCCTGAAAGCATTCTTGGAAACTCGACTTTGGCGCTCGTTTTGACGACCGCATGGCTGACCTCACGCTATGGTCGTGTTTCGGCAAACAAAACCTGACTTTGGCGAAAGTCGGTGACTTTTGAATCTGACCGACCTGTTTCGCTCAACTCTAGTCACCGGTGATCACTGTATTACCTGTACACTTGACATTACCATATTTTTCGGACTATAAGACGCACCGGACCATAAGACGCACCCCAAATTTTCAGAAGGAAAATAGGGAAAAAAATAATGTGTCAAATGGGGGTCCGTCTTACAGTCCGAATTCAGCGAAGGGATCAGCACAGGTAGAGGAGTGGTCACAGGGGTCGTTCGGTGGTCCAGGCTGGTGCGGTGGTGGTGCTCTGTGTTGCAGGGGTGCTCTGTGGGGTGGCTGTTATGTGGGGTGGCTGTGCTGTGGGGTGGTTCTGCTCTGTGGGGTGGTTGTGCTGTGGGGTGGCTGTGCTCTGTGGGGTGGCTGTGCTCTGTGGGGTGGCTGCAGGGGCGCAGCTATCATGAGGCGACTTGAGCCTTCTGCCTCAGGCGGCGGCTCCTCTCTGAAGCTAGGGGGCGGCAGAGCGGCAGTGAGAACACGTGGTGCCGACTCTCCTTAACTCTCCTTAACCTGCTGTGAGGCGCAGCGGCGGTTCCCCTCTCCAGTCCTTCCTTGGGACACATACTGCTGGCCAGGGACTCGTCTCTCAGACACAGCAAATGGTTAAAGGTAACATGATCTCTCCCCCCCCTCACCCACGCTGTCCCCCCCGCGCCGCCAGCTGCAGTGTACACCACTCCTTCACTTGTGGTGTGTGTCTTCCTGATACACAGAGCCGGCTCCCTGCTGTGAATGACAGAAGCCGGCTGTGCAGTGAGACAGAGCGAGCCCAGTTATGTTTTTTTTCCTGTGCTTATCAGCTTATTGCAGGAAGTGACTGACTGTGACTCATCTGGAGGAGCAGGCAGGAGAGCAGTATATGTGTGCTGAGCCTGGGAATAAATGCATGTGAGTTACATTGAGTCCCAAATAAAGATACGTTGCCTTCATCCATGTCCTGTGTTGTTTTCCAGGCACCACAAAACTGCAACAAGTTGCGTTTTTGTGCGTCTGATAAACTATGCAGACACACGGATCCGTTTTCGTCTACAGTGACTTTCAGTGGTGACGGATGGGACTTGCGTGTGCATCCAGTTGTCATTGTTTTCCCACGGATCCTGTGTCTGCATATTTTATCAGACGCACAAAAACCCAACTTGTTGCAGTTTTGTGTCGTCTGAAAAACACGCAGGCATCTGGAGACGCACGGATTCCGCGGCTACACGTCTGGAATTACAATGGAGCTCTATGGAGCACGGATCCAGGACAACACGGGTCCGGGTGCTTCCGCATGCAGGGATCCGTTCTGAAGACTGAGCATGCTCAGAAGTGAGGGATGTGCTGTATGGGAAAGTGATGAAACTGTATGGGAGCAATATGCAGACATAATGTAGACTCTGCTGTGCTGCCATACAGGGATCTCTCCGCCTCACTAGAAGAGCTTGTGCCCCATGTTACAGTGTGGTAATGTTAATAAAATGCATTGGGAGCATGTACAGTATATGACATGGGGCACCTGGTGAGGGGCTGCATGAGTTTGTCTGCTTTCACACTAGCGTTTTGGTACGGTACGTGGTGATGCGTAGCAATCCTGATGCATCCTGATCCAGATTGCATCCCTATCCTTAACATAGGGACGCATGGACCTGCATCTGCATCAGGATTTTTCATGTGCTCTCCAAACACAGCTTGTTGCGAATTTTGGGTGTAAAAAAAATCTGCAGACATCTTGATACGTGGCAGCTCGTACAAAAACATATGATTGTCAATGTAGACGCACCCGAATCAGGATGCTGCGTCCAATCTGCAGGCGGATTTCATACTGCGCAGGCTCGGAGCAGCATTTTTTTTTCTTTCACTTTTACCAGTCTTTCTCCCCTCTCTCCTCCCCTCTCCTCTCCTCTCTTTCCTCTACCCCAGAAGTTAGAATTTCACATTTCCAACCAAATCCTGATCAGGATGCAGTTGCATGCGTTTGCATCCGTTTGCAGAAAAAATCCGGATGCAGATAAATCACTAACACTGGCTAACCTTAGAATAGTTCAGCAATGTCTGATCAGTGGGGTGCGACACCTAGCACCCCTGCCAGTCAGCTGTTCTTGGTGCCAGCTGGAACTGCTGCCTTAAGCTACTTTCACACATCAGTTTTTTGCTGTCAAGCGCGATACGGCAGTTTTTGAAAAAAACGGATCCTTTTTTTTTACCGCCGGATCCGTTTTTTTCTCATTGACATGCATTGGTGCCGGATCGCGCCGCATGTAATTGCATTTAGTCCGTTTTCTGCCGGATCCGTCATAGATTTTAATTCCGGCGGCCGGACAGGGCGCATCATGTAACGTTTTTTTTTCTGCCGGAAACGCCTGACAGTGCCTGAAGCCCGCGTCAGGCTAGGTAATACAATACAAAAAACCACCACGAGAAAACAGCCTCACGGTCAGGATAAATTATATAATCTTTATTGACAAAATTTGTTAAAATATTACAGGGACAAATGGCAGGGGAAAGGGAATTGTAGCAGAAATAGCAAATATGCACATAAATCAAAGATCAAATGTATACCTGCTGATAGATCTCACATAACAAAGGACAACTGTCCATATGATGAAAATCAAGGGTAAACCCATATATACTCATGTAGCCAATACACATCAGAATGTATACACAGAATCCCCATATAATTTATCAGGTAAGTACCAGGGAATAACGCAGAAATATATATATATATTATTGTAATACATAATGATGTGGAAGGCTGCTAAATATCAGATGGAATAATACAATACTAGGTAGAATCACCGAAAAAAGAACCATCTTGGCAGCCACATAGAGCGATTTACCTAAGACAGCAGGAGCATAAGATCAACAGGAACCCCGAACCCGACGCGCGTTTCGGAGCCGCTCACAGGCTCCTTCCTCAGGGGGCGTCCTTTTTTCTGCCGGAAACGCCTGACAGTGCCTGAAGCGCCGCGTCAGGCTAGGTAATACAATACAAGTCTATGGGAGCCGGATCAGGCATAGGACTGATCCAGCCACCAGACTCCTTTTTCTTCGTCTACGCCTGCCTGGAAGCCGAACCAAGGTCTCTCTCTCTCTCTCGCTCTCTCTCTGCCAGACATACGTACAATACATTTTCCGAGTTCAAAAGTTCACGACGGATCCGGCTAAAAACCAGATCCGGCACATCAGTTTTTTGCATTCTAAGCCGGATCCGTCTTTTTAGCAATTGGACGGATTGTGCCTGATTGCAAAAAACTGATGTGTGAAAGAGGCCTTACAGAGCTGCTCTGTCTCCTATCGCCAGCTACTGCACATTTTCCCCCCATTCAAATCAAATGCACTATAGGGCCTCATGTATCGTCACTGTGCACTATAGGGCCTCATGTATCGTCACTGTGCACTATAGGGCTTCATGTATCGTCACTGTGCACTATAGGGCCTCATGTATCGTTACTGTGCACTATAGGGCCTCATGTATCGTCACTGTGCACTATAGGGCCTCATGTATCGTCACTGTGCACTATAGGGCCTCATGTATCATCACTGTGCACTATAGGGCCTCATGTATCATCAGTGTGCACTATAGTGCACTATAGGGCCTCATGTATCGTCATTGTGCACTATAGGGCCTCATGTATCGTAACTGTGCACTATAGGGCCTCATGTATCGTCACTGTGCACTATAGGGCCTCATGTATTGTCACTGTGCACTATAGGGCCTCATGTATTGTCACTGTGCACTATAGGGCCTCATGTATCATCACTGTGCACTATAGGGCCTCATGTATCATCAGGGTGCACTATAGGGCCTCATGTATCGTCACTGTGCACTATAGGGCCTCATCTATCGTCACTGTGCACTATAGGGCCTTATGTATCGTCACTGTGCACTATAGGGCCTCATGTATCGTCACTGTGCATTATAGGGCCTCATGTATCATCACTGTGCACTATAGGGCCTCATGTATCATCACTGTGCACTATAGGGCCTCATGTATCATCACTGTGCACTATAGGGCCACATGTATCATCACTGTGCACTACAGGACCTCATATATCGTAAAAGTCCTTTTACATGGGCATTTTTATCCAGCGTATTTATCCTTTGAAGGATAAATCTGGTAGAGATATGCCCATTTGAAAACTAGCAAAGATCAAGAGATCACTTATTTATCTGCTGATCCTTGATCTTTGCAAGTTGAAAAATGTATCCGCCACCGATAAACTTTCGCCATGTGTGGCGCCCCGAGGGTCCAGTCGCCACAGAGATGTTGCATCGCACCCAGCGGTGTGACACCTGACTCTCAGGTAAGGAGGAAGCACCCCATTGACTCCAACCACTGCATTCATCAGTACACTATGCCAGCTGAGTGTAGGCGGACCCAATGGGATGGTCTAGCTCAGGCTGGTTAGAACAGGGTGTAGCTAGATGGATGGGAGGGGTTGAGGCAGCCTTATGCTGCGTGTGTTAGATTAGAGTTTCAGTTTGAGTCAGGCAGCCAGCGTGGGTACTGGGCTGGCCTGCAGCTCCTCTGAGTTCACCTCAGAGAGCCGTGCTGAGAGAGGAAGGGGTCAAGGGCAAAGACAGCAATTGAAGCTGTACCCCCATCCTGAAGAAGGAAGGACCAGGCAAACATCGGGGAACGGTCCCTAGACTGGTGGGTCAGTTCATCGCCACTAGTAACACCGAGTATAGTGGGACTCTTCAAGGGCCACTAGCTGCCATATTCCCATCCGGGAGGAAGCTAGGGATCAAGTACGTCCAGGCATCCGACGGTGTCTCGATCTCCGTGAAGAGGAGATCAGCGTCCCGGGACATCGAGTTGTACCTGTAAACTGAAAGGATCCAATACTACCTCGTCCGAGGGCTCTGTGGTAGGGAGGTGCAGAGAAGGAGTAAGGAGTGTAGCACCAAGAAGCCGGAAAGGAACATAAAGGGGTCTTTGGGAGTGTGACCAATATACCTGAGGGTTGCTGGACTACTCACTGGAGGACACAGTGCAACCAGGCCTCTGTCTTGCTGGCAACAGACTGTGAGTAAACCTTTGAAACTGCACAAGAACTGCTTCCTGCATTATTATTCCGTCGCACACTCCACTCTGCTACATCTCTCCTGCACCATTGCTTTCCCTTTCATCTACCTGCCCTGGGAGGACACAGTCTCACCTGTAGGAGACTTTACACCAAGCTGCACAACGCCATCCCTCCCAGAGGAACTGCACAGCAGCGCTGGTCACCCTGACCAGGTACTACAGGTGGCGTCACGACAAACTACACGAACATTTAATCCCCTGTAAATACATCCCCATTTATAGTGAGCGCCCAGGGCCACGGACCGAGCTGCAGTTACCGTGACATTCCCCATAGAGGTTAACGGGCTCAGTGCCGAGTACCCCACGGCCCTGGCGGGCGACTCACATGTAAACGGTGATCTTTCATCCGGCAGCAGATAAAGGTGGGCTTACCTTGCTTCTGCTCCTGGATTTCACATCCCTCTACTGTGCACAGTGGAGGAGCATAGAATCCAGCGGAAGGTTGTGAACATCCATCGGAATGGTGTGGAATCTGGATGCTGAAGCCAGGTAAGAGGAGCGTGGAATCCTTCACAACAGTGAGGATCTCATGCTTGCCCTACGGAGGATTCCACGCTCCTACCAAAGATTTATCCAGCTGATAAATCCGTGACTCAGAGGCAGGTAGTGGTAAGGGCAGCAGGGCAGATTTATCCACTGATGTGATTCAGATCACCAGATCCGGCACATCAGTTTTTTGCATTCTAAGCCGGATCCATCTTTTTAGCAATTGGACGGATTGTGCCTGATTGCAAAAAACTGATGTGTGAAAGAGACCTTACAGAGCTGCTCTGTCTCCTATCGCCAGCTACTGCACATTTTCCCCCTATTCAAATCAAATGCACTATAGGGCCTCATGTATCGTCACTGTGCACTATAGGGCCTCATGTATCGTCACTGTGCACTATAGGGCCTCATGTATCGTCACTGTGCACTATAGGGCCTCATGTATCGTCACTGTGCACTATAGGGCCTCATGTATCATCATTGTGCACTATAGGGCCTCATGTATCATCACTGTGCACTATAGTGCACTATAGGGCCTCATGTATCGTCACTGTGCACTATAGGGCCTCATGTATTGTCACTGTGCACTATAGGGCCTTATGTATTGTCACTGTGCACTATAGGGCCTCATGTATCATCACTGTGCACTATAGGGCCTCATGTATCATCACTGTGCACTACAGGGCCTCATATATCGTAAAAGTCCTTTTACATGGGCATTTTTATCCAGCGGATTTATCCTTTGAAGGATAAATCTGGTAGAGATATGCCCATTTGAAAACTAGCAAAGATCAAGAGATCACGTATTTATCTGCTGATCCCTTGATCTTTGCAAGTTGAAAAATGTATCCGCCACCTGATAAACCTTCGCCATGTAAACGGTGATCTTTCATCCGGCAGCAGATAAAGGTGGGCTTACCTTGCTTCTGCTCCTGGATTTCACATCCCTCTACTGTGCACAGTGGAGGAGCATAGAATCCAGCAGAAGGTTGTGAACATCCATCGGAATGGTGTGGAATCTGGATGCTGAAGCCAATAAATCCGTGACTCAGAGGCAGGTAGTGGTAAGGGCAGCACGGGCAGATTTATCCACTGATTTAATTCAGTGGATAATCTGCCCATTTAAAAGGACTTTTACTCATTAAGGAGGGAGGACACTTTATTTTACTTCTAACACAAGTATGGATTGTCTACAATGGGGAGGCTGTTTAAGAGTGGACGTTAGAGTCTCTAAGACTTGGGATGATGTACAGTATGCTCTTATAATATGCGCAGAATTGGTTTTTATTGGTGTATTCATTTATGTCCTTTGTATATTTTTTCTATTGTCCAAGATCTTGAAGTTCTACGTGGCAAGAGGGTTTGTTGAACAATTTTGATTAAGGCCCAGCTGTTGATTTCTGAAACTGAACCATACAGTGAGTAGTATTCTTAATATCCTTTATTTTCTACTACTTAGACAGAACTTTAACAAATATAAAAATCGATGTTTCAAACATATTCCTATTCAAAAGTGTATGTATTTCACATGTGCGTCAGGTTAGGCTAGTAAGAGTAAACCAGATTTATTTGTACTGATTTTACAACGGGGGGGCGCCGTTTTGCAGTTCGCGTCAGGCAGCAGAGAGGCTAGGTTCACCCCTGGGTGGCTGTGCTTTGTGGGGTGGCTGTGCTCTGTGGGGTGGCTGTGCTCTGTGGGGTGGCTGTGCTCTGTGGGGTGGCTGTGTTCTGTGGGGTGGCAATATACTTACAAGTCCCGTGGCGGTGGTCCCGTGGCGTTGGTCCCAATGCAGCCTCCCTGTGCTCTGTGGTGCATTGGTGTCGGAGCTCTGTAGTGTGGCTGCAGCGGGGCTCTGTGCTGCGTGGGGGGCTCCACTGGCATTTCGTCATAGCCAGAAAGCCCCCCGCAGTTCCGTTGCACTTGCTGGCAGGCGGAGGCCTCTGGAAAGATGGCCGCTTGGGGCCTCCGGAAAGTTGGCCGCGCATGCTCAGAGTGAGATCTCCGCAACGAGATCTTGTCCCGAGATCTCGTTGCCGAGATTTGAATTTGAGTATGCGCGGCCATCTTTCTGGAGGCCACCGCGTTGCAGCAAGCTGAGGGGGGATTTCTGGCTATGACGAAATGCCGGCGGAGCCCCCCCTGTTGTGAATGGACTTGAAATGAGTTCTGAGCAGAGGCTCCCTCTGGTGGTTACAAGCGGTACTGGACTGTCCAGTGAAGATTGTGAGGAGTGGGAATCAGGTGTTACTGACTGGTCTTATATAAGGGAGTCGCCTTCCCATCAGGGTTGCCGGTGATCAATTGTTCTGGTCTCAATCCTTGAGTCCTGTTTCCTTTGTAGCCTGCTGTGTCGTGTCTGCATCTCCTGCTAACAGATAAGACATTTTCTTCTTTTTGTTTTTGTGCTTGATTTTTGCATTTTGTCCTGCACTTCTGTGGGGGCCTTCAGGGTCCCCTCCGGGGGCTTTTGCCCTCTCAGTTTAGTTCAGCCACTGATGTTTGTACTTTTGCTTTTTCCAGTTTTTTCAGTGGCTGCTGTTTTGATTTTGTTACACCAGAGAACTAATTTAGGTGGTAGAGGTCGTGTGATCTCAGGTGATTTTGAAATTAGTAGAGTTGGTGCTTTTCAGGGTTTTTTGGGATTGCAGTAAGTGCCCTTCCTATCCTTTTCTATGTAGGTAGTTTGGGCCTCAACGTTTGCTCATACTATTTTCTGTCTGTGTCAGTATTTCATCTTGACTAACCGCCATTACATGTTTGGGGGCTTTCTATGTTCTTTGGGGATCTGCTCCGGGGCAGATAGCTTTCCTCTTTCTATCTTTAGGTGTAGTTATTTTCACAGGCTGTGACGAGGCGTCTAGGACCAACGTAGGAACGCTCCACAGCTGCCTCTAGTTGTGGTGGTTAGTCAGGGTACTGCAATCTCATAGATTCCAACTTCTCTGGTGTATTGCCTTTTTTACCTGCACTCCTCAGCTACCGAAACATAACAGTATCACCGGCCTAAAAATTGAAAATTGTATGGTACTCACAGAAGGGAAAAAATATTGTGAAAGAAAAAAGGTTGTCAGAGTTGTCAGAGATATTTTTCTGTTTGTTGCATTTTTTTTCCCTCTGTATCTCTGGGTGCTGGGGAGGATTTTTTTTTTCTCTCAATGGAGTTTGCACAGTTGTCTGGCCGTGTGGATCAGCTTGCCACTGAGGTTCGGAGTATTGCTGCCTATCTTGCTAGGTTGCCTGTTGTGGAACCTAGGATTCCCATGCCAGATTTGTTTTTAGGGGATCGAGCTAAGTTTCAGAATTTCAAAATAATTGTAAATTGTTTTTTGCCTTAAAATCTAAGTCCTCAGGGAACGCAGCGCAGCAGGTTCAAATTGTCATCTCTCTCCTGCGCGGCAATCCTCAGGATTGGGCTTTTTCCCTGACACCTGGGGATCCTGTTTTGAGTGATGTTGATGCATTTTTTCAGGCTTTGGGGTTATTGTACGATGAGCCTAATGTCACTGATCAAGCGGAAAAAGCCTTGTTGGCATTAAATCAGGGTCTTGATGACGCTGAGTTATACTGTCAGAGATTCCGTAGGTGGGCAGTCCTGACCAAGTGGAATGACGACGCTTTGGCGGCCCTTTTTCGGAAGGGTCTGTCAGATAATGTAAAGGATGTTATGGTGGGATTCTCTGTCCCCTCTGGTCTCAATGATTCTATGTCATTAGCGATTCAAATTGACAGACGTTTGCGTGAGCGGAGAAGTATGCGTGGAATGGTGTTGCCTTGTGAACCTGCTTCTGAACCCATGCAGTGTGATAGAGTGGTGTCTGGGGCACAGCGTCATGAGTTTCGAAAGCGCAATGGGTTATGTTTCTACTGTGGTGATGCCTCTCATGCTATTTCAGTCTGCCCTAAGCGGGGAAGACGTTTTGCACGCTCAGTTGTCTTGGGTAGTGTTCAGACTAAGTTTTTATTAACTGTCACTCTGATATGCTCTCTGTCCTCATTTTCTGCTCAGGCTTTCGTTGATTCTGGAGCAGCTATTAACCTGAAGGATTATGATTTTGCTAAACGTTGTGGGTTTCCCTTGATACCTCTACAGAAGTCTATTCCCCTACTGGGGATCGATTCTACCCCTTTGGCTGAGAATAAACCTCAGTTCTCTACTCAGGTGATAATGAGGGTTGAACCTGATCATCAGGAGTGCTGTAAATTTTTGGTTCTGTATAATCTGCATGATATTATCGTACTGGGCTTCCCTTGGTTGCAGTCTCATAATCCTGTTTTGGATTGGAAATCTGTGTCTGTAACCAGTTGGGGCTGCCAATGTGTTAATACCAACACTCCTGTTTTTTCTGCCTCCCCCAGGCTCAGGATGTTCCTGACTTTTTGATTGATTTTTCTGATGTGTTTAGCGAAAGTAAATCTGCATCCTTGCCTCCCATAGGAGCTATGACTGCGCTATTGAATTAGTGCCTGGTAGTAAATTCCCTAAAGGTCGCCTTTTTAACTTGTCTGTACCTGAACATGACGCTATGCGGTCTTATATCAAGGAATCATTGGAGAAGGGTCATATCAGACCATCCTCTTCACCCTTAGGTGCCGGTTTTTTCTTTGTGGCCAAAAAGGATGGTTCATTAAGGCCGTGTATTGATTATCGTCTTTTGAACAATATTACTGTAAAATATCAATACCCGTTACCTTTGATTTCTGACCTGTTTTCCAGGGTGAAAAACGCTACTTGGTTTACCAAGCTTGACCTCAGGGGGGCATATAACCTTATTCGCATTAAGCACGGGGATGAATAGAAGACGGCATTCAATACCCCTGAGGGGCATTTTGAGTACCTTGTGATGCCCTTTGGGCTCACTAATGCTCCTTCTGTCTTCCAGTCCTTCATGAATGACATTTTCAGGGATTTTGTGGATAAATTTCTGATTGTTTATTTGGATGATATCTTGATTTTTTTCTAATGACTGGGACTCTCATGGGAAACATGTTCGAACTGTATTCCAGATTTTGAGAGAGAATGCTCTGTATGTGAAGGGATCAAAGTGTCTTTTTGGCGTACAGAGGATCTCATTTCTGGGATTCATTTTGTCCCCATCTGTTATTGAAATGGACCCGGTCAAGTTCAGGCCATTTGTGATTGGGTCCAACCTACTTCATTAAAGGCTCTTCAAAGATTTTTGGGTTTTGCCAATTTTTATCGTAAATTTATTGGTAATTTCTCGGTTATTGTTAAACCATTGACTGATTTGACCAGAAAGGGTTCTGATGTGGTGAATTGGCCTCCTGAGGCAGTCTCTGCATTTCAGGAACTTAAGCAGAGATTCACTTCTGCTCCTGTTCTACGGCAGCCTGATGTTTCTCTGCCATTTCAGGTGGAGGTTGATGCCTCTGAAATTGGGGCAGGTGCCGTTTTGTCCCAAAAAGATCCAGAGACCTCTAAAAGTAACCCTTGTGCCTTTTTCTCTCGAAAATTTTCTCCTACTGAACGTAATTATGACGTGGGTAATCGGGAGTTACTGGCCATGAAGTGGGCTTTTGAAGAGTGGAGACATTGGCTGGAGGGAGCCAAACATCAGGTGGTGGTCCTTACGGACCATAAGAATCTGGTTTATCTGGAATCTGCCAAGCGACTCAATCCTAGACAGGCCAGGTGGGCCTTGTTTTTCACACGTTTTAATTTTGTGGTTTCCTTTCTTCCTGGCACTAAGAATGTTAAGGCGGATGCCCTCTCGAGGAGTTTCCTTGCAGACTCTCCTGAGTTATCTGATCCTTCTGTTATTTTGAAAGAGGGTGTAGTTCTTTCCGCCATCTCACCCAATTTGAGACTTGCTCTGGAGGGGTGTCAGGAGGATAGGCCCGAGCGCTGCCCTGTTGGAAAATTGTTTGTCCCGGACCAGTAGAAAAAGAGTGTGATGTCTGAGATTCATTGTTCCGCGTTGGCTGGGCATCCCGGAATTTTTGGTACCAGAGACTTGGTTAGTCGGTCCTTTTGGTGGCCTACCTTGTCTCGTGATGTCAGGGAATTTGTGCAGTCCTGCGGGACTTGCTCTCGCTCCAAGCCTTGCTCTCGCTCTAGTGGTTTGTTGATGCCATTGCCTGTGCCCAAGAGACCATGGACCCATATCTCTATGGATTTAATTTCCGACCTCCCTGTTTCTCAGAGAATGACCGTCATCTGGGTGATTTGTGATAGGTTTTCCAAGATGATACATCTTGTGCCATTACCTAAGTTGCCTTCCTCCTCTGAATTGGTGCCTTTGTTCCTTCAGCACGTGGTTCGTTTACACGGCATTCCTGAGAACATTGTGTCTGACAGAGGAGTCCAGTTTGTTTCCAGATTTTGGAGGACCTTTTGTTCTAAACTTGGTGTTCAATTGTCTTTCTCCTCGGCGTTTCATCCTCAGACCAATGGTCAAACTGAGAGAACAAACCAGACATTGGAGACTTATCTAAGATGCTTTGTGTCTGCTGATCAGGATGACTGGGTCTCTTTTTTGCCTTTGGCTGAGTTTGCTCTTAATAATAGGGCTAGCTCTGCCACTTTGATGTCTCCATTTTTCTGTAATTCTGGGTTTCACCCTCGATTTTCTTCAGGACAGACGGAGGCTTCTGTCTGTCCAGGTGTTGACTCTGTTGTGGAGCGTATGCAACAGATTTGGGACCAGGTAGTGGAGAGGTTGTCCCTCTCTCAGGAGAGGGCCCAGCGGTTTGCTAACCGGCATAGAACTGATGGTCCTCGGTTTAAAGTGGGGGACTTGATCTGGTTGTCCTCAAGAATATTCCTATGAGAGTGGCATCTCCTAAATTTAAGCCTAGGTTCATTGGACCTTATAAGATCATGGAGATTCTTAATCCTGTTTCTTTTCGTTTGCTTCTTCCAGGGACATTTAAGATCCATAACGTGTTCCACAAGTCCTTGTTGAAGAGGTTTGTTGAGCCAGTGGTTCCTACTGCTTTGCCTCCTGACCCTGTTCTGGTTGAGGGCAATATGGAGTTTGTGGTTGAGAAAATATTGAATTCTCGTTTTTCTAGACGGAAACTCCAGTATTTGGTTAAGTGGAGAGGTTATGGTCAGGAAGACAATTCTTGGGTGTTTGCTTCGGACATCCATGCTAGGAGACTCATCCGTGCGTATCATAGAACTCATCCTGACCGACCTGGTTGCTCAAGTGAGGGTTCGGTGACCCCTCCTCAAGGGGGGGGTACTGTTGTGAATGGACTTGAAATGAGTTCTGAGCAGAGGCTCCCTCTGGTGGTTACAAGCGGTACTGGACTGTCCAGTGAAGATTGTGAGGAGTGGGAATCAGGTGTTACTGACTGGTCTTATATAAGGGAGTCGCCTTCCCATCAGGGTTGCCGGTGATCAATTGTTCTGGTCTCAATCCTTGAGTCCTGTTTCCTTTGTAGCCTGCTGTGTCGTGTCTGCATCTCCTGCTAACAGATAAGACATTTTCTTCTTTTTGTTTTTGTGCTTGATTTTTGCATTTTGTCCTGCACTTCTGTGGGGGCCTTCAGGGTCCCCTCCGGGGGCTTTTGCCCTCTCAGTTTAGTTCAGCCACTGATGTTTGTACTTTTGCTTTTTCCAGTTTTTTCAGTGGCTGCTGTTTTGATTTTGTTACACCAGAGAACTAATTTAGGTGGTAGAGGTCGTGTGATCTCAGGTGATTTTGAAATTAGTAGAGTTGGTGCTTTTCAGGGTTTTTTGGGATTGCAGTAAGTGCCCTTCCTATCCTTTTCTATTTAGGTAGTTTGGGCCCCAGCGTTTGCTCATACTATTTTCTGTCTGTGTCAGTATTTCATCTTGACTAACCGCCATTACATGTTTGGGGGCTTTCTATGTTCTTTGGGGATCTGCTCCGGGGCAGATAGCTTTCCTCTTTCTATCTTTAGGTGTAGTTAGTTTCTCAGGCTGTGACGAGGCGTCTAGGACCAACGTAGGAACGCTCCACGGCTGCCTCTAGTTGTGGTGGTTAGTCAGGGTACTGCAATCTCATAGATTCCAACTTCTCTGGTGTATTGCCTTTTTTACCTGCACTCCTCAGCTACCGAAACATAACACCCCCCATGCAGCACAGAGCCCCGCTGCAGCCACACTACAGAGCCCCGGCACCACTGCACCACAGAGCACAGGGAGGCTCATCGGGACCGCCGCCACGGGACCGCCACCATGGACCGCCGCCGCCACCGGATTTGTGAGTATGTTGCAACCATAAGACGCACCCCCATTTTCTCCCAAAATTTTTGTGGAAAAAGTGCGTCTTATAGTCCGAAACATACGGTATATACAGAGCTCATGTATAATGTCACCTGTGATCATTGTATTATCTGTACACTGACACTATATACAGAGCTGTGTATAATGTCACTGGTGATCATTGTATTACCTGTACACTGACACTATATACAGAGCTCCAGTGTATAATGTCACCAGTGATCACTGTATTACCTGTACACTATACACTATATACAGAGCTCCTGTGTATAATGTCACCGTCTCAACCTTTTATCGGCGCCATCTTGTGACTGCAACTTCTGTCTGCGGGAAGTCAGAAGTAGCAGAAACCCACTATCAGGCCACATTCACACATTCAGTATTTTACCTCAGTATCTGTAGGCCAAAACCAGGAGTGGAACAATTAGAGGAAAAGTATAATAGAAACACATCACCAATTCTGGATTTCTCACCCACTCCCGATTTGGCTTACAAATATTGAGGTAAAATACTGACCAAATACTGAACGTGTGATTGTGGCTTTAGGCTGGTTTCACACATCCTGATATTTCCGGTACCGGAAAAACCATTAGTGGAGATATCCGTGTCCGTGTGTGTAATACGTGTGGCAACTGTGTGCCACATGAGTACCATTTGGATGGCCGCCGGGGAAGAAGCGCTACAGTAAGCACTGTTCCCCTGCCAGGGGCGCACCTAAAATGAAGCAAGTTGACCACTTCACCTCAGGCGGCATTGAGTCCCTGAAGAAGTGTAAAGATCGATGTTTCAAATATATTCCTATTTCAAACTGTATATATTTTACATGTGCATCAGGTTAGGCTAGTAAAGAGTAAACCAGATTTATTTGTACTGATTTTACTACAGGGGGGTGCCATTTTGCAGTTTGCCTCAGGCAGCAGAGAGGCTAGGTTCAGCCCTGACTGGGTAATGTATAGGAGATCAGGGCAGAGCAGAGCATGCACCGGATAATGTACAGGAGATCAGGGCAGAGCACGCACTGGGTGATGTACATGAGATTTAAGGTTAGACAAAGCATGCTCCCTGGGAGAGTGCTGGGACCTGAGACACACCAGTACAGGGCATGCACAAGAGTGAATCACTAGGCGCCGATGTGAGGGAGAGAGCGCCAGAAATACTGAAGCCAGACACAGAGGAGGAGGGCACTTCCAGGTCAGGACACCCGGAACTGAATAAAGGAATCCAGCAAGTGCACACCCGCAGCCTAAGGAGGCACACAGCGCAGGCGCAGATCGCGGTTGCCTCGGGAGGCATGCAAGCCCGGTGACACCCGGCGCGACCCCACACCGCCAGCACAGGAAGCCCGAGGAGCGGCGGCAGAACAGCCGGCCGTGGCGGTAACAGGTTCATATTAGTGTTTAATATTAACCGAGGGTTGTCCACTACTACCCATTATGAATCCCCATTTTTCCCCCCAGTAAAATAATAACACTTACACTCACCTCAGGTGTCAGCACTGCCTCTCCCAGGTCTCATGTGACATTATGTCATGTGATCCCTGCGGCCAATCAGTGGTTGCTTTCATCTCCCCTCCTTCGGACAGATCAAGACATCCAGAGGAAGTGAGAACCGCTGTTGCCTCCTCACTTCCTCCGGATGTCAATTAAGTCTGTAAGAGTGGAGCATGAAACCAGCGCTGATTGGCCACAGGGATCGCATGACATAACAATGTCATGCGATCCCCAGAAGAGCCAACACCAACGCCACTGGAATGGTGACGGCACCAGAAGTGAATATAAGTGTTATTATTTTATGGGGGGAAAACATAAGGATTCAGAAGAGGTTGCCTGAGTAATGAACAACCCCTTTAACTGATGTATATTCCCCCTACTCTTTATTCATATATTATGGCGCTAGCGTTTTGCTAATTCACTACTGCTACACATCATTACAACTATTACTACTTTGTACCTAGGACTGTATATGTACTATGGATTTTATTAACATTATGATGCCCAGATCAAGATTTTTCAAATATTATGAATTTTGTTTCACACTTCTGACAGCACTTTGGCATAAAAATGGAGTAGAGAACAGCATGAAATCCAGCTGTCATTTTTGTATATTCTTTTCATGTCTGGCAGTTTTCAGGTTTTGTGTGTATTTAGATTCAATAGATCAGAATAATCCATATTTACACTGTATACAGGATTTTTAAAGGCAAAACATTCACATTTGTCTATACAACCTTATTTATGTTGCAGGCAAGAATATGTGCAGTGGCATGGGTGGACATATCATTGGTGCAACCTGTATGGCCACATAGTGGCCCAAGAGGTATAGCGGCCCATATCTACTTCCAGAGCATGTACAATTTAGCATTTTTAGGAGCTCTTGGGCTGCATATATTTTTCTTGCACAGGGGCCTTTTTCTGTCTGTGCAGTATATAAATCAGCAAGACTAACATACTCTATGTATGCTGGGTTTGATACCTAGTCACTAGTGTGAAGCTTGATGAGATTACACCAGATTCAAGTACAAGGGAGCCCTCTGCAGGATGAAAAAGAGAATTTATAAAGTAATAGAGTGAAAGTAGTCGATCTCATGTTCCACTTTCACAGTTTTCTTTCATTAACACAGTTGCACAGAAATAATTTGTTCTCCTAGAACTAGGATATGGCATTTTGTTAAGAAAAATGCGATCACAATACATATCTGATATTTTGGGAAATAGCTAAAGAGCATATGGTCTTCCCAGAGGCGTAGCTAGGGTTTCGGTTTAGGGGGGGCGAAACTTCTGAGTGGGCCCCTAACCAGAGAACCTCAGCAAATGACTGTGCTATTGCCAAAAATAATCTATATATAAAAAGACCAATATTGATATTACCGCCGTATGGTCAGTGGTAAATAATACCAGTCCTACAGAACATATAATAGATTACAGCAGAGGTACAGATAATGACTTACCGCTGACGTTCTTTCTAATGGAATCGTTCACTTTTCATGTCTTTTCCATCTGGCCCAGACCGACATAACGACTCCTCCAGCCGAGACTTGACTGCAGAAAATACAACAAAGACACATTTCACTTCTTATATTGTCAGCACCATCACGGTCACCAATTGGACTATTCTCAACCTGTACAAACTCCTCATCCTGCTGATACCCCAATACTGAGCTGCTGCTGTCATATGTGTCCTATTTCTGCACCTGATACCCCAATACTGAGCCGCTGCTGCCGTATGTGTCCCTATACTGCACCTGATACTCCAATACTGAGCTGCTGCTGTCATATGTGTCCTTATTAATGCACCTGATACCCCAATACTGAGCCGCTGCTGCCGTATGTGTCCCTATTACTGCACCTGCTGTGTGGTTCTGTGTGACCTCTAAATTCTAAAGCACCCCTCTAGAATATAGTACTGCTGGGTGCAAGTGCCCTAGAAAACAGTGCCCGCATTTTGTTCCCTAGAATGTAATATTGCCCCGTGTGCCCCTTTGACAGTCACAGTAACCCGAGTTCCCCTATAACAATAAGTGCCCACTTTACACTTAATAATGTCCCGAGTCTCCCCCCTGTACAGCTCCCCTATACACAGTGTGATGCCCCCTCACTGGATATATACTGACCCCTTAATGTCCCCAAACTATTTAATGGCTTCAACACAGTATGATGGCCCTGCCACTATAATCCCCACACTGTATGATGGCCCCCTAGATAGCATCCATATAGCATAATACACCAGATAGTCCTCAATATAGTATAATGCACCCCCATAGACAGCCTCTATATTATAAGGCACTCCCATAGGGAGCCTCTGTAGTATAATGCACCCCATAGACAGACTCTATATTATAATGCACCCCTGTAGGCAGCCTTATTTATACTGTACCCCATAAGCAGTCTTACTTATAATGCACCCCCATAGGCAGCCTTATTTATAATGCACCCATAGGCAGCCTTATTTATAATGCACCCCATAGGCAGTCTTATTTATAATGCACCCCATAGCCAGCCTTATTTATAATGCACCCCATAGCCAGCCTTATTTATAAAGCACCCCATAGGCAGTCTTATTTATAATGCATTCCCCATAGGCTATCTTATTTATAATGCACCCCCCATATGCTACCTTATTTATAATGCACCCCCATAGGCAGCCTTATTTATAATGCACCCCCATAGGCAGCCTTATTTATAATGCACCCCCATAGGCAGCCTTATTTATATTGCACCCCTATAGGCAGTCTTATTTATAATGCACCCCATATGCAGCCTTGCTTATAATGGACCCCATAGGCAGCCATTTATAATGCACTCCCCCATATGCAGCCTTATTTATAATGCACCCCATAGGCAGTCATTTATAATGCACTCCCCCATATGCAGCCTTATTTATAATGCACCCCATAGGCAGTCATTTATAACGCAGTCCCCCATATGCAGCCTTACTTATAATGCACCCCATACAGTCATGGCCAAAAGTTTTGAGAATGACACAAATATTATATTTTCACTTGATCTGCTGCCCTCTGGTTTTTATGTGTTTTGACAGATGTTTTTATCATAGACAGAAATATAATAATTGCAAACATATGAGTAACAAAAGCTTATATTGATAGTTAGAATGAGTTAATGCAGCAAGTCAATATTTGCAGTGTTGACCCTTCTTCTTCAGGACCTCTGCAATTCTCCCTAGCATGCTCTCAATCAACTTCTGGACCAAATCCTGACTGATAGCAGTCCATTCTTGCACAATCAATGCTTTCATTTTGTCAGAATTTTTAGGTTTTTGTTTGTCCACCCATCTCTTGATGATTGACCACAAGTTCTCAATGGGATTAAGATCTGGGGGTTTCCAGGCCATGGACCCAAAATCTCTATGTTTTGTTCCCTGAGCCATTTAGTTATCACCTTTGCTTTATGGCAAGGTGCTCCATCATGCTGGAAAAGGCATTGTTGATCGCCAAACTGCTCTTGGAGGGTTGGGAGAAGTTGCTCTTGGAGGACATTCTGGTACCATTCTTTATTCATGGCTGTGTTTTTAGGCAAGACTGTGAGAGAGCCGATTCCCTTGGCCGAGAAGCAACCCCACACATGAATGGTTTCAGGATGCTTAACAGTTGGCATGAGACAAGACTGGTGGTAGCGCTCACCTTGTCTTCTCCGAATGAGGCGTTTTCCTGGTGTCCCAAACAATCGAAAAGGGGATTCATCAGAGAAAATAACTTTACCCCAGTCCTCAGCAGTCCACTGCCTGTACTTTTTGCAGAATATCAGTCTGTCCATGATGTTTTTTCTGGAGAGAAGTGGCTTCTTTGCTGCCCTCCTTGAGACCAGGCCTTGCTCCAAGAGTCTCCGTCTCACAGTGCGTGCAGATGCACTCACACCTGCCTGCTGCCATTCCTGAGCAAGCTCTGCACTGCTGGTAGCCCGATCCCGCAGCTGAAACACTTTTAAGAGACGGTCCTGGCGCTTGCTGGTCTTTCTTGGGCGCCCTGAAGCCTTTTTGGCAACAATGGAACCTCTCTCCTTGAAGTTCTTGATGATGTGATAGATTGTTGACTGAGGTGCAATCTTTCTAGCTGCGATACTCTTCCCTGTTAGGCCATTTTTGTGCATTGCAATGATGACTGCACGTGTTTCTTTAGAGATAACCATGGTTAACAGAAGAGAAACAATGATGCCAAGCACCAGCCTCCTTTTAAAGTGTCCAGTGGTCTCATTCTTACTTAATCATGACAGATTGATCTCCAGCCATGTCCTCATCAACACCCACACCTGTGTTAATGGAGCAATCACTGAAAAGAGGTTAGCTGGTCCTTTTAAGGCAGGGCTGCAATGATGTTGAAATGTGTTTTGGGGGATAAAGTTCATTTTCTAGCCAAATATTGACTTTGCAAGTAATTGCTGTTAAGCTGATCACTCTTTATAACATTCTGGAGTATATGCAAATTGCCATTAGAAAAAGTGAAGCAGTAGACTTTGTAAAAATTAATATTTGTGTCATTCTCAAAACTTTTGGCCATGACTGTAGGCATCCATTTAAAATGCACTCCCCCATATGCAGCCTATTTATAATGCACCGCATTGGCAGTCATTTATAACACAGTCCCCCATATGCAGCCTTACTTATAATGCACCCCATAGGTAGCCATTTATAATGCACTCCCCCATATGCAGCCTATTTATAATGCACCCCCAAATGCAGTCTTATTTATAATGCACCCCCATTACAAAAATAATAAATCCTGTACTCACCTCTCTTGCTCCCGGCTCCTGCGCTTCTCACTGCTCTCCCTCTCAGCGTCTGACTGCTGGCGCCGGGCAGTGACGTCATCGCGCCCGCTGTCAGACGCTGAGAGGGGGATTATGGGAGAGGAGGAGCGCTCGCTCCTTCTCTCACAATGCGGTCAGCTGTAATGGCTAGATGCCGATACAGCTGACCCTCCGATGATGGGCGGGGGCCCACTGCTGGCACAGGGCCCCCCACCGCCTGCTCAGGCCCCATAGCAGCCGGCGGCAGAGCAGGGAGATCTATTCTCCCTGCTCTGCCACAGAATGTAACTGTATAGGCACGCTGTGCACGCCGATACAGTTACAGTAGCGTAGCTCCGGGTGGGCCCCTCAGAGCGCGGGGCCCGGGGCCACCGCCCCCTCTGCCCCCCCGGTAGCTACGCTACTGGTTCCATAAAAGGAATAGTTTAGAAATCAAGATAGATAAAAAGTGAACTTTGTCTTATCACTATAGGCATAGAGGATTTTAAATTAACCCCTTTACCCCAGAGGGTGGTTTGCACGTTAATGACCGGGCCAATTTTTACAATTCTGACCACTGTCTATGACGTTATAACTCTGGAACGCTTCAAAGGATCTTCACGATTCTGAGACTGTTTTCACGTGACATATTGTACTTCATGTTAGTGGTAAAATTTCTTCAATATAACTTGCGTTTATTTATGAAAAAAACAGAAGTATGGCAAAAATTTTGCAATTTTCAAACTTTTAATTTTTATTCCCTTAAAAGAAAGAAATATCTCACATAAAATAGTTAATAAATAACATTTCCTACATGTCTACTTTACCATCAGCACAATTTTGATGCCAACATTTTTTTTGTTAGGAAGTTATAATGGTTAAAATTTGACCAGCGATTTCTCATTTTTACAACAAAATTTACAAAACCATTTTTTTAGGGACCACCTTACATTTGAAGTTACTTTGAGGGGTCTATATGGCAGAAAATACCCAAGAGTGACACAATTCTAAAAACTGCACCCCTCAAGGTACTCAAAACCACATTCAATAAGTTTATTAACCCTTCAGGTGCTTCACAGGAGCTGAAGCAACGTGGAAGGAAAAAATGAATATTTAACTTTTTAGTCACAAAAATTATCTTTTACAAACAATTTTTTTATTTTCACAAGGGTAAAAGGAGAAAATGGACAGATAAAGTTGTTGTGCAATTTCTCCTGAGTACGCTTATACCCCATATGTGGGGGAAACCACTATTTGGGCACATGGCAGGGGCTTGGAAGGGAAGGAGCACTGTTTGACTTTTTCAAACCAAAATTGGCTGGAATTGAGATTGGATGCCATGTTGCGTTTGGAGAGCCCCTGATGTGCCTAAACAGTGGAAACCCCCCACAAGTGACACTATTTTGGAAATTATGCCCCCTAAGGAACTTATCTAGATCTGTGGTGAGCACTTTTAAGCCCCAAGTGTTTCACTAAAGTTTATAATGCCTGGGTGTGAAAAAAAAAAACAAATTTCCAGAAAAATGAATTTTTAGACCCAATTTTTGATTTTTCCCAAGGAAATTGGACCCCAAAAGATGTTGTCCAATTTTTCCTGCGTACGCTTATACCCCATATGTGGGGCGGGGGAAACTGGGCACACGGCAGGGCTCGGAAGGGAAGTAATGACGTTTTGGAATGCAGACTTTGATGGGTGTCATGTTCTGTTTGCAGAGCCCCTGATGTGCCTAAACAGTGGAAACTCCCCACAAGTGACCCCATTTTGGAAACTAGCCCCCCTAAGGAACTTATCTAGATCTGTGGTGAGCACTTTGAACCCACAAGTGCTTCACAGAAAAATATAATGCCCGGGCAAGAAAATAAAAAATTCTATTTTTTTCCCACAAAAATGATCTTTTAGTCACCAATTTTTTATTTTCCCAAGGGTAACAGGAGAAATTGGACCCGAAAAGTTGTTTTCCAATTTGTCCTGAGTATGCTGACACCCCATATGTGGGGAACAACTATTGTTTTGGCGCACGGCAGAGCTCGGAAGCGATGGAGCGCCATTTGAGTTTTTCAAACAAAAATTGTCTGCAATTGAGATTGGACGCTATGTCGCGTTTGGAGAGCCCCTGATGTGCCTAAACAGTGGAAACCCCCCATAAGTGACACCATTTTGGAAACTAGACCCCACAAGGAACTTATCTAGATGTGTGGGGAGAATTTTGAACCCCCAAGTGCTTCACAAAAGTTTATAACGTAGAGCCATAAAAATAAAAAATCATATTTTTTTCCACAAATGATATTTTTGCCCCCAATTTTTTATTTTCCCAAGGATAATAGAAGATATTGGACTTCAATAGTTATTGTACAATTTGTCCTGAGTACGCTAATACCCCATATGTCGGGGTAAACTACTGTTTGGGTGTATGGCAGAGCTCAGAAGGGAAGGAGCATAGTTTGAGTATTTCAACGCAGAATAGGGTAGAATTGAGATCAGACGCCATGTCACGTTTGGAGAGCCCCTGATGTGCCTAAACAGTGGAAACTCCCCAATTCTAACTCCAACCCTAACCCCAACACACCCCTAACCTTAATCCCAACCCTATCCATAACTCTAACCACAAACCTAATCCTAATACACCCCTAACCATAATCCCAACCCTAACCCTAACTTTAGCCCCAACCCTAACCCTAAATTTAGCCCCAACCCTAACCCTAACTTTAGCCCCCAACCCTAACATTAACCCTAATGGGAAAATGGAAATAAATACATTTTTTAAATTTTATTATTTTTCCCTAACTAAGAGGGTGACAAAGGGGGGTTTGATTTACTATTTATAGCTGTTTTTTATGTTTGGCAGCTGTCACACGCTAAAAGATGCTTTTTATTGCAAAAAATAGTTTTTGCATCACCACATTTTGAGAGATATAATTTTTCCATATTTTGGCCCACAGAGTCATAGAGTTTTGTGGGACGAGTTGACGTTTTTATTGGTACCATTTTTGGGCACATGACATTTTTTGATCGCGTTTTGTTACGATTTTTGGGAGGCAGAATGAACAAAAACCAGCAATTCATGAATTTCTTTTGGGGGGGCGTTTATACCATTCCGCATGTGGTAAAATTGATAAAGTAGTTTTATTCTTCAGATTAGTACTATTACAGCGATACCTCATTTATATCATTTTTTTAGGTTTTGCCTCTTTTATACAATGAAAACAATATATTTATATAAAAAATAATTATATTTGTATTGCTTTATTCTGCGAGCTATAACTTTTTAATTTTTTCGCTGATGATGCTGTATGACAGCTCGTTTTTTGCGGGACAAGATGACGTTTTCAGCGGTACCATGTTTATTTATATCCGTCTGTTTGATCGCATGTTATTCCACTTTTTGTTCGAAGGTATGATGATAAGCCATTGTTTTATTCCCTTGGTTTTTTTTTTTAAGGGGTTCACTAAAGGGGTTATCTAGTGGGACAGTTTTATTGGGCGGGTCATTACGGACGTGGCGATACTAAATGTGTGTACTTTTATTGTTTTTTATTTACATAATAATAATGTGTTTATTGGGGAAATTTTTTTTTTTAATTTATTTAGGGATTTTTTGTAAATATTTTTACACGTTAATTTTTTTTTTTAACTTTTTTATTTTGTCCCAGGGTGGGACATCACTATATACAGGTCCTTCTCAAAAAATTAGCATATAGTGCTAAATTTCATTATTTTCCATAATGTAATGATTACAATTAAACTTTCATATATTTTAGATTCATTACACACCAACTGAAATTTGTCAGGTCTTTTATTGTTTTAATACTGATGATTTTGGCATACAACTCCTGATAACCCAAAAAACCTGTCTCAAAAAATTAGCATATCAAGAAAAGGTTCTCTAAACGACCTATTACCCTAATCTTCTGAATCAACTAATTAACTCTAAACACATGCAAAAGATTCCTGAGGCTTTTAAAAACTCCCTGCCTGGTTTATTACTCAAAACCCCCATCATGGGTAAGACTAGCGACCTGACTGATGTCAAGAAGGCCATCATTGACACCCTCAAGCAAGAGGGTAAGACCCAGAAAGAAATTTCTCAACAAATAGGCTGTTCCCAGAGTGCTGTATCAAGGCACCTCAATGGGAAGTCTGTTGGAAGGAAACAATGTGGCAGAAAACGCTGTACAACGAGAAGAGGTGACCGGACCCTGAGGAAGATTGTGGAGAAGGACCGATTCCAGACCTTGGGGGACCTGAGGAAGCAGTGGACTGAGTCTGGTGTAGAAACATCCAGAGCCACCGTGCACAGGCGTGTGCAGGAAATGGGCTACAGGTGCCGCATTCCCCAGGTAAAGCCACTTTTGAACCATAAACAGCGGCAGAAGCGCCTGACCTGGGCTACAGAGAAGCAGCACTGGACTGTTGCTAAGTGGTCCCAAGTACTTTTTTCTGATGAAAGCAAATTTTGCATGTTATACGGAAATCAAGGTGCCAGAGTCTGGAGGAAGACTGGGGAGAAGGAAATGCCAAAATGCCTGAAGTCCAGTGTCAAGTACCCACAGTCAGTGATGGTGTGGGGTGCCATGTCAGCTGCTGGTGTTGGTCCACTGTGTTTCATCAAGGGCAGGGTCAATGCAGCTAGCTATCAGGAGATTTTGGAGCACTTCATGCTTCCATCGGCTGAAATGCTTTATGGAGATGAAGATTTCATTTTTCAGCATGACCTGGCACCTGCTCACAGTGCCAAAACCACTGGTAAATGGTTTACTGACCATGGTATTACTGTGCTCAATTGGCCTGCCAACTCTCCTGACCTGAACCCCATAGAGAATCTGTGGGATATTGTGAAGAGAAAGTTGAGAGACGCAAGACCCAACACTCTGGATGAGCTTAAGGCCGCTATCGAAGCATCCTGGGCCTCCATAACACCTCAGCAGTGTCACAGGCTGATTGCCTCCATGCCACGCCGCATTGAAGCAGTCATTTCTGCAAAAGGATTCCCGACCAAGTATTGAGTGCATAACTGAACTTTATTATTTCATGGTTTTTTTGTTTGTTTTTAAAAAAACACTTTTATTTTATTGGACGGTTGAAATATGTTAATTTTTTGAGACAGGTTTTTTGTGTTATCAGGAGTTGTATGCCAAAATCATCAGTATTAAAACAATAAAAGACCTGACAAATTTCAGTTGGTGTGTAATGAATCTAAAATATATGAAAGTTTAATTGTAATCATTACATTATGGAAAATAATGAAATTTAGCACTATATGCTAATTTTTTGAGAAGGACCTGTAGTGTTAGATTGCTGATCTGACACTTTGCACAGCACTTTGTCAGATCAGCGATCTGACAGGCAGTGCAGGAAGCTTGCCGGCGCCTGCTCTCAGCAGGCACTGACAAGCCACCTCCCTGCAGGACCCGGAAGGACCCCGTGGCCATCTTGGATCCGGGGGCCTGCAGGGAGGAGGCCCTCGGAACAACGCGATCACATCGCGTTGTTCTGAGGATCTCAGGGAAGCACGCAGGGAGCCCCCTACCTGCGCGATGCTTCCCTATGCTACCGGAACGCTGCGATCATGTTTGATCGCAGTGTGCCGGGGGTTAAAGTGCCGGGAGCGGTCCGTGACCACTCCTGGCACTTAGTGCCAGGTGTCAGCCGTGGGAATAAGCTGACATCCCATGAGAGCAGCTGATCGTGTATGACGTACTATCCCGTCCATGGGCATATGGGCCCAGGTCCCATGGATGGGATAGTACGTCTAATGTCAGAAAGGGGTTAATTACACCTATTATACTAAAATTATTGGTTCAGAGTGACCCTTGTCAGCCAAAAGTATAAAACTTGTTAAAGTGCTAGAACTGTAGAAAAAAGACATGGACCGCACATCAAAAATCGTTTCCATGAAAAATGCCCAAAGGAAAGATAGCAACAGAAAAAAGCCCACAGCCATGAATGCCCACAGGAAAATTGCCCACAAGGAAAGTTGCCCACACAGATAATTACCCACATGGAAAATTGTCCATACCGAAAATTACCCACATGGACAAAATAACAACAGTTTATTAAAACAGTTTATTAAAGAGGGCTAAGGCTGTATTCATAAATAGAAAATTGGGCACATACCGGTACAGCCTGGGTTACACTGTACAAAGGTTCGGGAGCAATATAACATATGACAGTTCAGATAGGGAAAGGTGATAATAACATTATATCGGTATAGCTGGGGTCACAATGTACACAGGCTCTAGAGTGGTATAATATATTACAGGGCAGGGAAAGGGGTGATAATCAGGTCATATCGCTAAAGCTGGGGTCACAGTGTACACAGGCTACGGTATAATATAACATATTACGGGTCGGGGGTGATAACTGGCTATTTTGTCCATGTCAGCAATTTTCAGTATGGGAAACTTTCTGTGTGGGCAATTGTCCATGTGGGCAATTTTCTGTGTGGTCAATATTCTGTATGGTCAAATTTCTATGTGGGCAATTTTCTATGTGGGCAACTTTCCTTGTGAGCAATTTTCCTGTAGGGATTCATGTCTGTAGGCTTTTTCCTGTGCCCATTTTTCTTCTGGCCATTTTTCTGGTGGTCATCTCAAAAATCATACGTTGATCTATTGCCATTTAAAAAGTTGAACATAATGTTCTTAGTTTAACATTCTAATCAGACTGTATGAAATCCACTACCATATCAAGGCAAATTTCTCAGTGGGTCCCTAACTTATTATATTTTTTTACTTGGACCAGCACTCCTCCCATGGGAGCTGTGAGGCACCAAGTGGCACTCTCTGCTGGTGCACTGCCTCAGTGGCAATGGTTGGCGCATGGCGCCGAACCTTTACAGTTGACTTATTTGTCCTCTGAACCCTGAAATGTAAAGGGGTTCTCACAGGATGGAATTTGCTAAAAAAAAAAATGTGATTTTCTCAGCCTCTCCTGGTCTAGCACTGAGTCTATGCCACTGCTCTAGATGTCTGTTATTGCTTACAGTGCTGACCACAATTCAAAAGCTGCAACAAATCAGGGACATTGTTATTGTTTCACAGTACCTATAGAGGCATTTGTTGTTGCAATGTCTAATTTTATTTTAAAGTAAAGAGGAAGTCAAGGCCAGGGAGGTACTGTAGCTGCTGCCATGATAAGAAAGTATTACATAGCAGCCATACATATGAATACTGTATTTTTGCTTTTGATTTTAGTGTAGGGACTCACAAGACAATGAGGACTCTTAACGTGAGCTGCAAATTTGTGTATTTTGGCAAAACGATCAACCAATGCCTTATGCGTATTATATATATAATCTTTTTATTTATTTATTTTTTTTGCAGGGTGCAGCCACACCCATCAATGTTAGCCTTTTAAATAAGGGTGCCTGTCCCTGTGGGGTGCACTTACATAGTACTGGGCAGCCCGCCTAATCTAATAGTATAGGCATCAGACACTGTGCGCTACATCTTTGACCAGTGCCCTATACAGTCATGACCGAAAGTTTTAACACCTTTGATATTGTTCCAGAAAATGAAGTATTTCTCCCAGATAATTTTCTCAATTGCACAGGTTTTGTTATACACATGTATATTTCCTTTGCGTGTACTAGAACAACACACAAAAAAAACAGAAAAAAAAGTCAAATTGGACATAATTTCACACAAAATCCTCAAAATGGCCTGGACAAAATTGTTGTCACCTTTCCAAAATTGTGGGTAAACAACTTTGTTTCAAGCATGTGATGCTCGTTCAAACTCACCTGTGACAAATAACAGGTGTGGGCAATATGACAATCACACCTGAAACCAGATAAAAAGAGAAGTTGACTCAATATTTGCATTGTGTGTCTGTGTGTTTTACACTAAGCATGGAGAACAGAAAGAGGAGAAGAGAACTGTCTGAGGACTTGAGAACCAAAATTGTTGAAAAATATCAACAATCTCAAGCCTACAAGTAAGGATGAGCGACTCTGAAAAGTAAAGTTCGGGGTTCATACAAGAAACCTAGTGTTCGGTACTTTAACCCCAAAACATGTACTTTTTACCTGAAGTCTGGTTTACTGTTCGGGTTCAGATGCCGAATAAAGTTTGTTGACAGGCTGCAGCACAGCCTATCAACAAGATTTCAGGCTCTGGGCACTTCCGGAGGCATCACAGCCATCATTCCAAGTATAGGCATGGCAGTGATTGACAGTGCACCACATGACCTGGACTCTATGAATGCCTTAGCATAGGGACAGGAAGCAGCAAGAGTGAGGGACATTATTAGGCTGTGTGGGTTCACAGTTTTCCAAAAAGTCTCTCTGTGTGTACTCCACACTCATGTCTGTGAGAGTAATGTGCCTACAACCAATTTTTTCTACTCTGCATGTGTGTGTTGGGAGTAGTCTGCCTAATCAATTTTTTCTACTCTGCACGTGTGTGTGGGAGTGGTGTGCCTAACCAATTTGTGTTACCCTGCACATGTGGTAGGTAGGAGTAGTACCTAATAACAAACTATGCTACTCTGCACCTGTGTCTGTGGGAGTTATGTGTGTAAAAACAAATTTTGCTGCTCTGCATCCATGCCTGTGAGAGTAATATGTGTAAAAACACATTTTTTTACTCTGCACCCATGTCTGTCAAAGTACTATGCCAAAAAGCCTGTATTTGCACTCTGCATGCATCTCCGTGCGAGTACTCTGAAAAAAACTTTGTGGGGATACTCTGCAAAAAAAGACTCTGTTGGGTTATTCTGCAAAAAAGCCTCTGTAGGGTAACTCTGCAAAACAGCCTATGTGTGTGTACTCTGCAAAACTGCCTTATTGTAGGTACTCTGAAAAAAACCTGTTTGGGTGTAGTCTGAAAAACACCCTCTTTTTTCCATGGGGGTGGGTATTTTAATTTTGGGGATACCCTGAAGCATTGGGAAAGGCAAATAGAATTAACAAACTGCTGTGGAGTGTAAAAATGGCTGGGTGCAGCTCTATTCAGCCAAAGGTACGGACAAGTCTTGTGAGATGCACACCTGTTGTGAGCATGTTGGGAATGACTCCTGAGCTGAGGCTCCCTCTGGTGGTTGCTGATGGTATGGAAGCTGTGTTGAATGACAAGGCTTTATCACCTGTAAGCGATGACTGGCAATTAGGAGAGACTGACTGGGCTGATATAAGTGAGCTGTCTTCCCATGATCCTCGCCGGTGATCAATTGTTGTTTCCTGGTTCATTTGGAAGTCTGCTGGTGTCTTGCCTTCATCTGCTACTTTCAGATAAGTTTTTTGCTGCTTGTTTTTATCGTGGCCTTTCCCATTTTTTGTCTGCACTTTTGAGGGAGGTTAGCCAGGTTCACCTCCTGGGGCATGTGCTACTCTGTTTTTCAGTAGCCACTGTTTATTTGTTTAATTGCTCTTTCCCTGCTATTTGAGTGGCTGCGGGTTAGCCTTTTGTTCACACCTGAGATCTGATTTAGCGGATGGCGAGATCGTGTGATCTCGGCATTTTTTAAATCAGAAGTGTTGGAAGTTTTTCTAGGGTTTTGCTGGGTTGCAGATAGTATTCTGTCCTGTCCTATCTAGGCAGTGTTTGGCCCCAGCGCTTGCTCACTCTATTTTCTGCCTGCGTTTGTATTTCATCTTGTCTAACCGCCAGTATATGTGTGGGGGCTACCTATTCCTTTGGGGCTCTACTCCGGGGCAGTTAGCTTTCCTGTTTCTATCTTTAGGTGTAGCTATCTCTCCGGCTGTGACCAGGCATCTAGGTCACCGTAGGTACGTCCCGCGGCTGCTTCTAGTTGTGCGGTTAGTTTAGGGATCTGCAACCCATTAGTTCCAAACCTCTCTGGGTGTTCGGCTGCCTTGGCTGTTTTTTGCTCCTGTCCTCCTCAGCTACCAAATCATAACACACACCTGGTTAATTTTAATGAATGTGAGCTTGCCAATGTTGGCTGTGGACAGGCGGATGTGCCTGTCTGTGATCATATCCCCTGCCGTGCTAAACACATGTTCCGACAGTACTCTTGCTGTAGAGCAGGCCAGCACCTCCAAGGCGTAAAAGGGCAAGCTCAGGCCATGTGTCCAATTTGGAGACAAAGAAGTTAATTGGGTCATACCCATCACTCAGTACATGGAGACGTGTGGACACATACTCTTCCACCATGTTGTTGAAACTGTCATGCTGGATTCGACCCCTTGAGCTTGTGTTCTGTGGTCGGCATCTCTTTCTGCCGAGCCAGAGGAGACACACTTTTTCTCTGGGTGTTTGGGTTCTGTTTTCTGGCTGCAGTGTTTCTAGTTTAACACAGGTATTTTTATTTGTCCTCCTATCACCTTTTGGGTGCAGCTTTATATTTTATCCTCCAGTGAGCCAGTCTGTAAGGTTTCAGCTAAGGATTTACGCCTTAGGGTAAGTCCAGTTCTGCTACATCCGGATGCCTTTGGCTGAACAATAACATTGTGCCACCATCCAGCATGACATCCAGACACGGTGGAGATGATCACCGGAGATAACTTGAGACCGCCGGGGACCGTGCACTGCAGTTCTCGCTGTCAGCTGACCGTGAGAACTTGGCTAGTGACAGGAGATAACCTCGTCCCCTGCGGTCACGTGCACAGCAGTTCTCGCGGTCAGAACTGCAGTGTACGCAAACTTCCAGCTGAAACAAAGTACGACATTATTTAAATTAGTACACATGTGTAGTAAGCTGCGTTCCTGTACTTAATACGCATGTGACTAAGAAGATAATGCGGTTTTACCTCATCTAATGATAGTGAATGGGTAATTTATGCAGCGGAGATGGAGCGTCTCTGCTACATAAATTGACATGCTGCGGTCTGGAAAGACGCGCCGCATGTGCATCTCCACAGGGAAGCCGGAGGTGTCTCAGGAGTCAGGACGCATAATGGAGATGGGATTTCTTGAAATCCCACCCACTATGCTGTAACATCTGGCCACTGCAGGTTTGATGCTGCGGATATACGCAGCGTCCAACACGCAGCGTTTACTGACTGTGGGAACATACCCTTACTGTTTCTTTGCTATATTTTGCACCTATGTCCTATTTATCTTTAATAAGTAGGATGTATATTTGTTAACAGTAATTGCTTTATTCTTTGTTTGGTATTTCGTTATTTGCTTTACTTAATCTAACATCTTTCCTTTGTTCAGCACACTTCTCCTCTTGTAGTTAATTCACACTCTGCTCTACCCTACGGTTCTTTAGGAAGGACGTGAAACAACTCAACCACATTTTAGGCCAGGGGTCGACAAAGTTGTTCAGAATCTAGGAGCCAGCCAAAAAATTTAGGAGCCAGAATTTTTTTTTCATTTCATCATCATCGCCTCCCCATCATAATCATTGACTCCTCATCATCATCATTGCCTCCCCATCATCATCATGGCCTCCCCATCATCATCAATGCCTGCCCATCATCATCATCATCGCCTCCTCATCATATCATCGCCTCCCCATCATCATTATCGCCTCCCCATCATCATCAATGCCTGCCCATCATCATCAATGCCTGCCCATCATCATCATCGCCTCCCCATCATCATCATCGCCTCCCCATCATCATCATCGCCTCCCCATCATCATCAATTCCTCCCATCATCATCAATGCCTCCCCATTATCATCAATGCCTCCCCATTATCATCAATGACTCCCCATTATCATCAATGCCTCCCCATCATCACTGCCCTCCCCCACCACCATCACACATGCAGCACACAAGCACTCTCTCACATACACACACACACTGATGCACACAGACACACACACACACACATCTCACCTGTCCGGCGTCCGCGCTCTCTGCCACAGCCGGCCGCTGAATAATGACGTCATTCAGCGGCGCTGCTGTGAGAGGAAGCACCGGCGCCCCCTGGATCCCGGAGCTGCGGCAGCGGAGGCACGGGAGAGGTAAGTATTGTGCCAGCTGCTGCCGGGGCCCTGAGCAGGCGGGGGCGGGTGGCGGCGCTGACACTGCTCTCCTCCGCTAACGGGCGCCGGGGTGCCCGACGGCGAGTGGGCCCCCCATCTGCTCAGGGCCCCGACAAACCCGGGCGCCAGGCATGATTTTTTAGGCGCCACTGGCGACCTGGCGCCCGGGTTTGTCGAACCCTGTTTTAAGCAGGGTAGGTCTAAGTTGTCATCTCCTAGTTCTGTGATTAGGGCTCTCTCTGTACCCACAGGCATCATTATGGACTGCAGTGTCAGAATATTTAGCCTGTACAGGAATCGGCAGGGTCAGCTGCAGTTTCCTAGGGTATAACCTATTAATCCCGAGTGAATTGCTACACAGGCATAGCAGAAATGCTGCCTTCTGCTAATAAGAACCATACCAGATGGTGGTGTTGGATGTTGTGGGGAGCTGAGGAAGGTTTTCCATATTTTGGCCATGCTAACCCTTCATTCCAAAGTGGTGTCAGTGTCCCAACTGCATTGGCAACTTCCTCCTCCTCTGCCTTGTGTTTCCACTGTGCCCCCACTGTCAGGTGAGGATGACGTCAGTACTGCATCTACCAGAGTGCGCTTGTATTCCCGCATTTTCCGATCACACTCCAGTGATGGAAGTAAGGCTGGCACGTTGTGCTTGTAGCATGGATCCAGCTGGGTGGCCACCCAGTAATCAGCACTTAAAAATCCGGGCAACTCAGCGGTTATTGCGCAAACACATCATCATGTATTGGCTCATGTGTGCTGTTATGCCCAATGGTGGCACACGTGGTTCGTGAACCCAATGTGCCTGGAGGGGCATGAGTAAGCAGCTACCTTGGTGTTCACTGGAGCCTCTGGTTTTGAGGTCAGGCTTGTGCGGCAGGTAGCTGTCAGATCCCACTCCAGGGTGGCGCCTGGCAGTAGCAGCTGACCCCGAGCAGATGGGACTGCCACAGGGACAGCTTTAGACTGTGCAGTCTCCGAATAGCAGACGAGACGGCTGCAGGGACAGGTTTTGACTGTGATGACAGGACGACCATAGGGACACTTGTCTCAAGAAAAATTTAGGTACCGCCAATGCGGTATCAGGGTACTGATCCCAAGGAAGTGGTTTAATGATACTGACACTGCCGAAATGGACACAGGAATAAGGACCAACTATACTGGACTAATGGGACGCAGGATACTGGGAACATTATCAGACTACGGACATGGGACCTGGCAATATACAGTTGGACACACTAAAACATCTAACAGTAACTATAGGGATTGAACAGGCACCTCCCTATAGGGAAGGGTGCCTTTTATACTAGTGACGTCAGCGCTAGGCGCCGTGACCGGAAGTGCCGGGCACGCGTTCTAAGCGTGCGCTCCAGCCCTCACTTCCGAAACCGGAAGTGGTGTCATATTGAGGGAGGAGATGCATTCCAAAAGGGGTTTCGGAAGTGAGGGCTGGAGCACACGCTTAGAATGCGTGCCCGGCACTTCCGGTCACGGCGCCTAGCGCTGACGTCACTGCCACTCGCCTCCTCCTTTCTTAATGGAGGAGTTTCAGCACACTGCGATATGACTAGCGGTGGACACCGCGTCGGCACCTCTCTTCGTTTGGTAAGTGCACTCAGCGCTCTGTCCCTAGAATCCACCACCGTTTAATCTCTGCATTGGGCGTCATTTTAAACGGCTCTGTTTTTCTATACATATACAGATTACCTAAGTGGCCTTTAAGAGATATCGTGGAACAGATCTCCATTTTAGGGGGTATGAAATGTTGCTTCCATAGCGCACGTTACACTCCTGTATATATATGCATCCTTTGGTGACCCTTATAGATATACTCATTTACAGGCTCCTATCCGGCTCTGTCCATAATATGTTGAATATTTTTCTCTCTCATATACGGTATGTGTTACATTCTGGTTATTTAGTACTGTACTGCGATTGTTTCCTCTTTACAAGTAATCTCGATTATGTCACATTACCAAGCTTACCATGAATATTGTATATACCGTACTTTGTTTTATTTTTCTTTAGTTTTTTCTTTACTTTTGTATATTTTATTGCTTTTCCTTATATACAGCAACTGATGAAGGTCTTATATATGACCGAAACGTTTTGCTGCAAACCAGAGGCGTAGCTAGGGTTTCGGTTTAGGGGGGGCGAAACTTCTGAGTGGGCCCCTAACCAGAGAACCTCAGCAAATGACCGCGCTGTTGCCAAAAATAATCTATATATAAAAAGACCAATATTGATATCACCGCCGTATGGTCAGTGGTAAATAATACCAGTCCTACAGAACATATAATAGATTACAGCAGAGGTACAGATAATGACTTACCGCTGACGTTCCTTCTGATGGAATCGTTCACTTTTCATGTCTTTTCCATCTGGCCCAGACCGTCATAACGACTCCTCCAGCCGAGACTTGACTGCAGAAAATACAACAAAGACACATTTCACTTCTCATATTTTCAGCACCGTCACGATCACCGATTGGACTATTCTCAACCTGTACAAACTCCTCATCCTGCTGATACCCCAATACTGAGCTGCTGCTGTCATATGTGTCCTTATTACTGCACCTGATACCCCAATACTGAGCCGCTGCTGCCATATGTGTCCCTATTACTGCACCTAGTGTGTGGTTCTGTGTGACCTCTAAATTCTAAAGCACCCCTCTAGAATATAGTACTGCTGGGTGCAAGTGCCATAGAAAACAGTGCCCGCATTTTGTCCCCTAGAATATAATATTGCCCCGTGTGCCCCTTTGACAGTCACAGTAACCCGAGTTCCCCTATAACAATAAGTGCCCACTTTACACTTAATAATGTCCCGAGTCTCCCCCCTGTACAGCTCCCCTATACACAGTGTGATGCCCCCTCACTGGATATATACTGACCCCTTAATGTCCCCAAACTATTTAATGGCTTCAACACAGTATGATGGCCCCCCCCAATCCCCCACGTATATGGCCCTAGATAGCATCCATATAGATAATACACCAGATAGTCCTCAATATAGTATAATGCACCCCATAGAGTCCTCTATATTATAATCACCCCCATAGGCAGCCTCTATATTATAAGGCACTCCCATAGGGAGCCTCTTAGTATAAGGGCACCCCCATAGACGAGCCTCTATATTATAATGCACCCGATAGACAGCCTTATTATACTGTACCATAGGCAGTCTACTTATAATGCCCCATAGGCAGCCTTATTTATAATGCACCCCATAGGCAGCTTATTTATAATGCACCCCATAGCAGCCTTATTTATAATGCACCCCATAGCCAGCCTTATTTATAATGCACCCCATAGCCAGCCTTATTTTAAATGCACCCCATAGCAGTCTTATTTATAATGCATTCCCCATAGGCGTCTTATTTATAATGCACCCCCCATATGCTGCCTTATTTATAATGCATCCCATAGGCAGTCTTATTTATAATGCACCCCCATAGGCAGCCTTATTTATATTGCACCCCCATAGGCAGTCTTATTTATAATGCACCCCATATGCAGCCTTATTATAATGACCCCATAGGCAGCATTTATAATGCACCCCATATGCAGCCTTATTATAAGGGCACCCCATAGGCAGTCCATTTATAACTGCAGTCCCCCATATGCCAAGCACTTATTTATAATGCACCCCCATAGGCTAAGACCATATATTAAACGCAGTCCCCCATATGCAGCCTTATTTATAATGCACCCATAGGCAGTCATTTATAATGCACTCCCCCATATGCAGCCTATTTATAATGCACCCCATAGGCAGTCATTTATAACGCAGTCCCCCATATGCAGCCTTACTTATAATGCACCCCATAGGCAGCCATTTATAATGCACTCCCCCATATGCAGCCTATTTATAATGCACCCCATAGGCAGTCATTTATAACGCAGTCCCCCATATGCAGCCTTACTTATAATGCACCCCATAGGCAGTCATTTATAACGCAGTCCCCCATATGCAGCCTATTTATAATGCACCCCATAGGCAGCCATTTATAATGCACCCCCAAATGCAGTCTTATTTATAATGCACCCCCATTACAAAAATAATAAATCCAGTACTCACCTCTCTTGCTCCAGGCTCCTGCGCTGCTCTCCCTCTCAGCGTCTGACTGCCGGCGCCGGGCAGTGACGTCATCGCGCCCGCTGTCAGACGCTGAGAGGGGGATTATGGGTGAGGAGGAGCGCTCGCTCCTTCTCTCACAATGCGGTCAGCTGTATTGGCTGGATGCCGATACAGCTGACCCTCCGATGACGGGCGGGGGGCCCACTGCTGGCACAGGGCCCCCCACCGCCTACTTAGGCCCCATAGCGGCCGGCGGCAGAGCAGGGAGATCGATTCTCCCTGCTCTGCCCCAGAATGTAACTGTATCGGCGTGCTGTGCATGCCGATACAGTTACAGTAGCGTAGCTCCGGGTGGGCCCCCTCAGAGCGCGGGGCCCGGGGCCACCGCCCCTCTGCCCCCCCGGTAGCTACGCTACTGCTGCAAACCTTTAAGGCCATAATAAAATATATCACTACTGCATACAATATTAAGTTGAGTGCCTGGTTTACTTGTCACTTGTGTTTCGTCATCATCATCAGAAATTTGCGGTGGTGGTCCGCTGACCATTGGCACTAGCCCCCCACATACTCATCCTCAAACAGAACAAGTGGTTGGGCATCAGTGCACTCAATCTCTTCCACTTGTGGGGCAAGGCCACTTGAATGTCCCACAGAACTACAGCCAGCAGAGACATCAAAAAACAGAAGTGACTACTGCATGATTTGGGGCTCACACTGCTTGTATGTTTAGCATGGGGGTAAAGTGGAAGACAGATGCCCATGGGTCACAGGTGCAAAATGGGGACCATGTGGAAGACAAAGCACAGATCAACGACGTCTTATCTCTCCCTGCAGCAGCTACACCACCACCAGCATCAACACAGCCTTGTCCCTTATTTGATGCTCTCCTTATTCTTTGCACCCCAAAAATGTGCAGAGTATTACATAGCCTGTATACAGAGAGAGAGGCCATCAGATTATTACACTGCCTATATGCAGAGTGCCCCCAGATAGCTTGTTTTCAGAGTACCTCAAAAAAATAAATAAAAACACCCCACAAAAACAGTGTTAGCTACCTCCTCCTCCGCCTCTTCCACCTACTCTGCCACGTCCATCTCCATCTCTTCTCCCACTTGAATCCTGGTTCAAGATTATAATGTATTTTATTCTATGATATTTTAAGACATTTTCCTATCCACAGTTGTTTGCAGGGCAATTGTCCTGCTCTTACACCTGTTCGGCTTCCTTTTGCAGCCCCCTAGCCCTCACTTTGACCATTTTACAGCCATTTTAAAGCACCTAACTTTAGATCCCCATTGACTTATATTGGGGTCCAGTTCAGGGTCAAGTTCGTATGCCGAACCGAACTTTGAGCCATAGTTTGGTCAAACCTGATGAACCTGAACATCCACGGGTCCGCTCATCCCTAGTTACAAGTCCATCTCAGAGATCTTAACGTTCCTTTGTCCACATTGCACAACATGATTAAAAGGTTAACACCCCATGGCAGTGGATGGCAGAGAAAAATTTATGAAAGGTTGCAACACAGGATAGTCCAGATCAGGGCTGCCACTAGGAATTTCGGGGCCCCATACTGGCAAAATTTATGGGGCCCCCCTTGAGACTCCGCCCAGGCTCCACCCCCCAGTTCCGCATCCACCCTAGCTCCTCCTCCACCACGCAAACCTTCCAAAATCCCTCCGCCCTTTCATGGAAAAACTTCACTTCTGCACCATGCCCTCACCAATGACACATTCAGGCTATGTGCACACGTTCAGGATTATTTGCATTTTTTTTGCGGGAAAAACCGCGTCAAAAAATGAATTAAGCATTCTATCATTTAGAATGAAGTCCGCAATTTTTGTGCACATGGTGCGTTTTTTTCCGCAAAAAAAACGCATCTCGGAAAAAGAACCAACATGTTCATTAATTTTGCGGAATTCTAGCCTTTTTCCCGCTATATTATTGACCTAGAAAGTTTACCGCGGAAAAAGTCCGTTTTTGCTCAGGAAAATTCTGCAAACATTCCTGAATGTGTGCACTTAGCCTAACACCAATCACTCGATGAATATGCACCATTTTGCTTGTTTAGTATAATACACCCCATAGTCCTCCATTTATTATAATGTGCACCACAGTCCTCCATATTGTAAAGTGCACACCACATAGTCCTCCATATAATATAATGTATCCATAGTCCTCCATATAGTATAATACACTCCTAATAGCCCTCAATATATTAAAATACACTCAGTCATCCATATAGTATAATACACTCCTCATAGTGCTCCATATAGTATAATGCACCGCCATAGTCATCCATGTAGTACAATTCACTTCCCATAGTATAATGCACCCCATAGTTCTTCATATGGTATAATGTATTCCCCATAGTCCTCGATACAGTATAATGCAGCCCACATATAGTATAATGCAGTCACCCTATAGAGCATAATGCAGCCACCCCACAGAGCATAATGCAGCCACCCCACAGAGTATAATGCAACCACCCCACAGAGTATAATCTAAACCCCCATAGAATATAATTGAGCCCCCTTATATAGTATAATGTAGCCCCTCCATAAAATACAATGTAGCCCTACTCATATAGTATAATGCAGCCCCCATAGAATATAATGTAGCCCCCTCATAAAGTATAATGAAGCCCCCATACAATATGATCTAGCCCCTCATAGAATACAATGTAGCCACCTCATAGAGTATGATGCAATCACCCCTCATAGAATATAATAAATATAATACAGCCCCCCATAGAATATAATGTATCCCCGAATAGAATATCATACAGCCTGCCTCCCCAAAGGAATATAACGTAGCCCCCCATAGTATATAACACAGCCACAAAGTATATAACACAGCCACATATATTATATAACACAGCCACCCTATAAAATATAATATATCCCCCCATAGTATATAACACAGCCCACATAGTGTACAGCGTGGCCCACATAGTGTACAGCAGGGCCCACATAGTGTACAGCAGGGCCCACATAGTGTACAGCAGGGCCCACATAGTATATAGCAGGGCCCACATAGTATATAGCAGGGCCCACATAGTAAATAGCAGGGCCCACATAGTGTACAGCAGGGCCCACATAGTATATAGCAGGGCCCACATAGTATATAGCAGGGCCCACATTGTATACAGCAGGGCCCACATAGTATATAGCAGGGCCAACATAGTATATAGCAGGGCCCACATAGTATATAGCAGGGCCCACATAGTATACAGCAGGGCCCACATAGTATACAGCAGGGCCCACATAGTATACAGCAGGGCCCACATAGTATATAGCAGGGCCCACATAGTGTACAGCAGGGCCCACATAGTATATAGCAGGGCACATATAGTATATAGCAGGGCCCACATTGTATACAGCAGGGCCCACATTGTACAACAGGGCCCCCATAGTATATAGCAGGGCCCCCATAGTATACAGAAGGGCCCATATAGAATATAGCAGGGCCCCCATAGTATGCAGCAGGGCCCCCATAGTATACAGCAGGGCCCACATTTTACAGCCCTCATCTCTCCTCCCCCCCAGGAATGGCCCCACAGCAGGACAGATTTATAAAAAAAAAAAAAAACACTCCTCACCTCTCCTGGTGCCAGCGCTGCTCCCAGCTCCTGTCTCCTGCTCTGCCCGGCACACAGTGAGCGCGCTGTGTCAGAGGCAGAGCAGGGAATGATAGGAGAAGGAGCGTCAGCTGACGCTCTCTCCTCCATCATCGCTTTGAACTGTACTGGCAGACGCCGGTATAGTTCAATACAACGGCGGGGGGAGTCGGCGCTGGGGGCAGGCGGGCCCCCCTGCCTTACAGGGGCCCCCATAGCGGCTGCGTGATGTGCCGCTAGCTGGGGGCCCCTTGAGGTGCAGGGGGAGCCTCAAAATGTTGGGGGCCCCCGGGCCCGAGTGCGGACCTGCGTGCTTGGGCGGCGGGCCCCCCCTAATGACCAGGCCCCATACAGCAGTAAGGGTTCTCATGCCCTGATGGCGGCCCTGGTCCAGATGGTGATAAGCAGCCCCAATAAAGTTCCAAGGAAATTCAAGCTGTCCTGCAGGCTCAGGGTGTATCAGTGTCAAACTATAAGTAAACATTTGAATGAAATGAAACGCTATGGTAGGAGATAAAGAATGACCCCACTGCTGACAAAGAGACATGAAAAAGTTAGACTGCAGTTTGCCAAAATGTAAGTGAGTAAGCCAAAATCCTTCTGACAAAGCTTCTTGTTGACAGATGGGACAAAGATAGAGCTTTTTGGTAAAGCATATTATTCTACTGTTTGCTGAAAACAGAATGAGGCCTAGAAAAAAAAGAACACAGTACCGTATACAGTCAAATATGGTGGAGGTTCAAAGATGTTTTGGTGTTTGCTTTGCTGTCTCTGGCACTGGGTGCCTTTACTATGTGCAAGGCATCATGAAATCTGAAGATTGCCATAAGATTTGAGTCACAATGTAGTGCCCAGTTTCAGAAAGCTGAGTTTGCATCCTAGGTCATAGGTCTTCCAGCAGGACAATGACCGCCAAACATACTTGAAGAAGCACCCTGAAATAGATGGAAACAAAGCATTGGAGAGCTCTGAAGTGGCCAGCAATTAGTTCAGATCTAAATCCCATTGAACACCTGGGGAGAAATCTTAAAATTGCAGCTGGGAGAGCACCATTCAAATATTAGAGACCTGGAGCAGTTTGCAAAAGAAGAGTCGTCTAAAAATTTCAGTTGTCAGGTGTAAGAAGCTTGTTGATGGTTATAGGAAACGATTCATTACAGTTATTTATTCCATAGGGAGTGCAACCAAATATGAAGTTGAGGGTGGCCAACAATTTTGTCCTGTCTATTTTTGGGGTTTTGTGTGAAATTATGTCCACTTTGCCCTTTTTTTCTGTGCTTTTTGTGTTGTGTTGGGGCTCCCTAGATCTACAAAGTCTGGGTGCGATTGCAACCCTCGCACCTACTGTAGTTACACCCATGATCATGTGACGAATGGTAATATTATTGGTATTATTAGAAGTATTGGCCTTGTAGTACATCTTGGTTTCCTCCAAGCAAGGTAATATTAGTAACATATCCCCATCTGGTGCTCGGGGACAGGGACAGCATTTGCCTGTGTGATTTCAAATGCCAGGGCTGAATTTTAGCCTCAGTCCATTACTGCCTGCAGTTGATCGACCAGTACAGATGCTGCACCTTGCAATGAGCATGACAAAAGTATCTGTCATGGAGCACTGTCAGGAATCGAACCCAGTACCTCTTGTCCACCGGCCAGCAGCTCTACCATCTGAGCTATTCTGCTGGCTGCAAGGTTCCTTGCTGAACCCAGATACCATTGACTGTTCTTCCTGATCGGCTCCACCCAGTGTTGTCTTGATTGGCCTCTGATTGCCAATTACACACCCTATATAAACCTGGACCTGTGGGTGTGTCATTGCGAGATTATTGTGCTTCTAGCCTCTAGTCAAGCGTTTCCTGCTGTTCCTGCTGCTCCCAATACCAATACCGCTCTCCTGTGAACTGACCTCGGCCTGCCCTTCTGACTACGCTCTCCGCCTGATCCATTGCTACCAATACCGCTCTCCTGTGAACTGACCTCGGCCTGCCCTTCTGACTATGCTCTCCGCCTGATCCATTGCTACCAATACCGCTCTCCTGTGAACTGACCTCGGCCTGCCATTCTGACTACGCTCTCTGCCTGATCCAGTGCTTCTAATAACGCCTTTCCAGTGTACCGACCCGGTTATCCTCTGACTACGTTACCTGCCTCTGCTTCCCCTAGTGTTTGCAGTAACATCGGCTCCAACCCAGACGGGATCCTGACAGAGCACTATGTTAGTTGTTTTCATGATGGATATGTTCATCATGTAACATTAAGGCGTTGAGAGGTGCATGTCTCATAAAATTGTGGCACATCTTTTGGGAAGCCTGTGAGCCAGAACTATTCTAAATATGAAATGGAACAGATTTCAAAAGCCACAATGTTTTTAATGCCACTTGTGATAAGTCTTCAAAAAGTCGGCAAATTTTAGGCCACGCCCCTGACCACACCCATTTCACAACTAATCACATCCATGTCCACGCCCCAACTACACCCATTTAGCCCTGCTGATCACACGGACTGGTACTGAGGGCACAGTGGCTGGCATTATGGGATCAGTGGCTGGTACTGTGCGCACACTGACTGGTACTGAGGAAAAGAAAGAAAGAGCAGAGTTTTAAAGTGCTCCTCGGGGCTCCGCCGTGTACTCCTGTGTCCACGGGGAAAGTAAGCTGCCAGCCAGGACAGCGGGGCAGACCCTCTCTCAAAATCGGGACTGTTGGGAGGTATGAATGCTCCCCACCATACACCTTGTACATGCACGGCTCTGCACACCTCATACACACACGGTTCCCCTCTGTACACCTCGCGCACACACGGCTCCACTCCGTACACCTCGCGCACACATGGCTCCACTCAGTACACACACGGCTTCACTCCGTAAACCTCGTACATAAGCAGCCACGCTCCGTAAACCTTGTACACATGTGGCTTTGCACCATACACTTCGTACACATGCAGTTCCGCTCCGTACACCTCGTACACATGCGTTTCCGCTCCGTACACCTCGTACACACGCGGTAACACTCCATACACACCGGGGCTGCACTTCTCTACACCCCGTACATACACGGCTCTGCTCCGCTCCGTACACACACGGCTCTGCTCCGCTCCGTACACACACGGCTCAAGCACGGAGCCCTGTGTGTACGGAGATGAGCGGCTCAGCTCCGTACACTTCGTACACACAAGGCTCCGTTTTGTACGCCCCGCACACACACAGCACTGCTACAACCACCTCGTACACACACAGCTCCGCTCCATACACCTCGCACACATGTGGTTCCGCTCCATAAACCTCGTACACACGCGGTTCCGCTTCATACACACGCGGCTCCACTTCTCTACACCCCGTACACACACGGTTCTGCTCCGTACACACACGGCTCAAGCACGGAGCCCTGTGTGTACGGAGATGAGCGGCTCAGCTCCGTACACACACTGCACTGCTACAGCCACCTCGTACACACACAGCTCTGCTCCATACACCTCATACACACACGGCTCCGCTCCGTACACCTCGTACACACACGACTCTGCTACATCCACACTGTAAATCCCTCCTGACCCCTCACATAAACTTACCCTCAGCGACAGCCAGCACCCATGACAACCAGCACAGCAGACTTGCACACGGAGGAGCCTGGCCATGTGACACCCAACTCCTCCCCTCCTGTGACCTCATCACAGGTCCTGTCTGCACAGAGTAGGAAAGCTCAGCAGGTCATTGCTCTGCTGTGAGAAGCTAAAGTGCAGCGCTGGAAGGCAACTATAGGGTGTATGGGGGGCGTGGCGGCTCAGCTCACTGCGGGACGGGACAGCGGGAGGAGGGGGTCAGAATCGGGACTGTCCCGGCCAATCCGGGACGGTTGGGAGGTATGCACCTGCAGTGCATGCAGGGCCCCCTACACCCTCCACAGTGCGTGCAGCCGGGCCCCTCTCCCTAAGGTGCAAAGTGCAGCCAGAGCCATTGTAAATGTAAAGTGCCAGCACAGTGAGGGGACACATTTAACAAAAAAAATTGACCCCCAGCCAGGCTCACCATCTTGTGTGTGCAGTGGCGTAGCAACTGTTTGTGGGGCCCGGGGCGGCTGAAAAATTTGCTGCCCCTTTGGTCATTGATAATCCTGAAGCATTCACCATTACAACCAAAAAAAGGCTCAAAGTAAATACCTTTCACCTGTAAAATCAGCATGGCAAAAATACACACTGCAAAGCAGCAACACACAGTTTGGACTTGTGTTTATGATGTGCTTTATCCTCCTTGGACAAAAAGGACTTCTTTAGGCTTGGCTCACATTTATACAGTGCAGTCTGCTGGACAAATATGTCTGAATTGCAAAAAAAAATGGTATTCAGACGTATATGGAGGCATACACAAACCATAATGGGCAACACGTAGTGTAAAAAAAATGTTCTTCTGACTATGTTTTGCCCTGATCACGTTGTATTGTGGGAAAAAAACATAATTGACCAAAGGTACGCGTTTTTAATGTGGGGTGAAAAAAAGTTTATTCCTCTGGACACCTCCTCACAGAACTGATGCCAAAATGGAGTGGGATGGGACTGTTGACACCAGTAAAACTAGATGGAAAAAAAATGATTCTTTTTAAGTAAAAAAACATATAGAGACAAAGATGGAAGTATGATATGTATCAAATGTACTTGTTTAAATTTGTAGGTTGATGCATGGCATACGTTTTAATGTATACGTCCAACGCATTAAGTCTGCAGGCGTATAAATGTGAACCTAGCCTGACGGAACATGCTGCATAGTGTGCTCCGATGTAAGAAGAGTGGTGCCTAATCTGACAGCAGGTACAAGCAATGCCCATCATTCATGGCATCATATAAGACAGGTAGACGGATGTCATATCTTTGTATATGAAATGATTGGAATATGTAAGCTATGCAAAGTTCCAACATGTGTACAAACTACAAGACACATTTTATCAGAGGTAAGGTGACACAGAAATGCCGCACACAATATCTTCCATAACATCTGCAGAACTTCCACTCTCAGGCACCTCATGAGCTCAGCACGCCCCATGTAATTGCTGTCTCCTAGGTGCATGCCTCTGGGGTGAAGGAGCAGAATAAATTAGTAACATTTATTGGCTGCACCATGATTTCCAGGGCATTGCACATTTTTAGTATTGCATGACATGCATTGTTGCACACCTTGACAGTGAAGTTGGTGGTGGGACATAGACTGGACATGGTCTTACCTACAGCTAGGAAGCATCATCCTGCCTGGTGGTGGTACAGGGGTTAAATCACATGAAACCAGCTCCAATGGAGAAGCAATGTGAGGAGTACAGAAGGGTGGCTGCAGTGCATGCAGGGCCCCCTCCTCCACAGTGCCTGCAGTCAGGCCCCCCTCCCTAAGGTGCAAAGTGCAGCCAGAGGCTAGCCATTGTAAATATAAAGTGCCAGCACAGTGAGGGGACACATTCAACAAAAAAAATCCACCCCATACCCCAGCCAGCAGGGCTCACCGTCTTGTGTACCTCTCCCTGAGTGAAACTTATGAATGTTTTCTGCTTCCTGCGATGCACATGTTGCTCTCTGGCTGCCAGGCTGGCTTTCTTATGCAAATGCAGCCAGAGACTTAAGCCAACTGCTGACCAGGAAACAACAAGGAAAGGGGACCTTCAAGGGGGTTTACAGTGTCCGGCAGCCTTTGCTTATATTTCATTAAAGGAGATAGTACTGTGTCAGCACAGCACAGCTGCCAAACCACAGCGGCCGTCGTGGGCCCCCTCACCTGTCTGAGCCCCATAGCAGCTGATTGGTCTGCTACTATTCACGGAACGCCACTGGGTCTGGGCACAGCTGTGACGCCCGGAAGGAGGAGCCATGGCCGGCAGAAGGATCCAGGGCCTGGTGACATACACCAATCTTCCCACGAGTATGGGTTCATCTGAGAGTCTGACACCGGGACAAGATATATGTCAATGCGGGGGGAGTGACCCTGAGGGTTAAATGTTTATGTGAAGTGTGAAGCGTATCCTATTGCCTTTTCTCTCGGAGGTCACGATGACACATCGAGTAAGGACAAGTCGCACACAGAGGGGACCACTAGCCTCCCATGTGGCAGCACCTCCCCCACAAGCTAGGCCTTTCATCTAATTGGTAACTGACTATATGTTCTGCTTATATATTTTGTCCTACCATTGTTGTATTTGCATATCTGACCATTATGCAAATCAAGTTCTATCAGTTTAAGTAAACACAGCTGGACTCCAATGAAGGAGTAGAACCATCTCAAGGAGTATCACAAGGAAATGAACAGCATGTGACTTAGGGCCCCGTCTCACATAGCGACACACCAGCGATCCCGACAACGATATGAACTTGTCAGGATCGTTGGTGTGTCGCTACATGATCGCTGCTGAGCTGCCAAATAGGCAGCTCAGGCAGCGATCAGGACAGCGACACTGCGGGTAACGTCGCCTCGTTACCCGCAGTGTACGTTGGATACCAGCCCGCTGATGCAGGGAGCTGGTAACCAAGGTACACTTCGGGTTTCCAGGCGCTGCGCAGTGCCTGGAAACCCGATGTGTACCTTGGTTACCAGCTCCCCTGCAGCAGCGCGCTGGTATCCAATGTACACATCGGGTATCCAGGCACAGTCCCGCGCCTGGAAACCCGAAGTGTACCTTGGTTACCAGCTGATCGCTGGTCTCCTGCCTGTCACACGCAACGATGCATGCTGGCCATCAGGAGACCAGCGATCAAAAAAACGTACTGGCATTTCTGACACGACCAGCGATTCACAGCAGGGGCCTGATCGCTGGTACGTGTCAGACATAGCGAGATCGCTGCTGAGATCGCTGTTTAGCAGCGATCTCGCTAGCGATCTCGCTATGTGAGACGGGGCCCTTAAATATGAGTGTCTCAGCAAAGGGACTGAATACTTATGACCATGTGATATTTCAGTTTTTCTTTTTTAATAAATTTGCAAAAGTGTCTACATTTCTGTTTTTTTTCAGTCAAGATGGGGTGCAGAGTGTTCATTAACGAGAAAAAAATGAACATTTTTGAATTTACCAAACGGCTGCAATGAAACAAAGAGTGAAAAATTTAGAGGGGTCTGAATACTTTCCGTACTGTACTAATAAACATTGGACCCAACTTTGCTAATGCCTGTTATGTTTCGGTAGCTGAGGAGTGCAGGTAAAAAAGGCAATACACCAGAGCAGTTGGAATCTATGAGATTGCAGTACCCTGACTAACCATCACAACTAGAGGCAGCCGTGGAGCGTTCCTACGTTGGTCCTAGACGCCTCGTCACAGCCTGAGAAACTAACTACACCTAAAGATAGAAAGAGGAAAGCTATCTGCCCCGGAGCAGATCCCCAAAGAACATAGAAAGCCCCCGAACATGTAATGGCGGTTAGACAAGAAGAAATACTGACACAGACAGAAAATAGTATGAGCAAACGTTGGGGCCCAAACTACCTAAATAGAAAAGGATAGGAAGGGCACTTACTGCAATCCCAAAAAAACCCTGAAAAGCACCAACTTTACTAATTTCAAAAACACCTGAGATCACACGACCTCTACCACCTAAATTAGTTCTCTGGTGTAACAAAATCAAAATAGCAGCCACTGAAAAAACTGGAAAAAGCAAATGTACAAACATCAGTGGCTGAACTAAACTGAGAGGGCAAAAACCCCCGAGGGGACCCTGAAGGCCCCCACAGAAGTGCAGGACAAAATGCAAAAATCAAGCACAAAAACAAAAAGAAGAAAATGTCTTATCTGTTAGCAGGAGATGCAGACACGACACAGCAGGCTACAAAGGAAACAGGAATCAAGGATTGAGACCAGAACAATTGATCACCGGCAACCCTGATGGGAAGGCGACTCCCTTATATAAGACCAGTCAGTAACACCTGATTCCCAATCCTCACAATCTTCACTGGACAGTCCAGTACCGCTTGTAACCACCAGAGGGAGCCTCTGCTCAGAACTCATTTCAAGTCCATTCACAACAGTACCCCCCCTTGAGGAGGGATCACCGAACCCTCATTTTGAGCAACCAGGTCGGTCAGGATGAGTTCTATGATACGCACGGATGAGTCTCCTAGCATGGATGTCCGAAGCAAACACCCAAGAATTGTCTTCCTGACCATAACCTCTCCACTTAACCAAATACTGGAGTTTCCGTCTAGAAAAACGAGAATTCAATATTTTCTCAACCACAAACTCCAGATTGCCCTCAACCAGAACAGGGTCAGGAGGCACAGCAGTAGGAACCACTGGCTCAACAAACCTCTTCAACAAGGACTTGTGGAACACGTTATGGATCTTAAATATCCCTGGAAGAAGCAAACGAAAAGAAACAGGATTAAGAATATCCATGATCTTATAAGGTCCAATGAACCTAGGCTTAAATTTAGGAGATGCCACTCTCATAGGAATATTTTTTGAGGACAACCAGACCAAGTCCCCCACTTCAAACCGAGGACCATCAGTCCTATGCCGGTTAGCAAACTGCTGGGCCCTCTCCTGAGAGAGGGACAACCTCTCCACTACCTGGTCCCAAATCTGTTGCATACGCTCCACAACAGAGTCAACACCTGGACAGACAGAAGCCTCCGTCTGTCCTGAAGAAAATCGAGGGTGAAACCCAGAATTACAGAAAAATGGAGACATCAAAGTGGCAGAGCTAGCCCTATTATTAAGAGCAAACTCAGCCAAAGGCAAAAAAGAGACCCAGTCATCCTGATCAGCAGACACAAAGCATCTTAGATAAGTCTCCAATGTCTGGTTTGTTCTCTCAGTTTGACCATTGGTCTGAGGATGAAACGCCGAGGAGAAAGACAATTGAACACCAAGTTTAGAACAAAAGGTCCTCCAAAATCTGGAAACAAACTGGACTCCTCTGTCAGACACAATGTTCTCAGGAATGCCGTGTAAACGAACCACGTGCTGAAGGAACAAAGGCACCAATTCAGAGGAGGAAGGCAACTTAGGTAATGGCACAAGATGTATCATCTTGGAAAACCTATCACAAATCACCCAGATGACGGTCATTCTCTGAGAAACAGGGAGGTCGGAAATGAAATCCATAGAGATATGGGTCCATGGTCTCTTGGGCACAGGCAATGGCATCAACAGACCACTAGAGCGAGAGCAAGGCTTGGAGCGAGAGCAAGTCCCGCAGGACTGCACAAATTCCCTGACATCACGAGACAAGGTAGGCCACCAAAAGGACCGACTAACCAAGTCTCTGGTACCAAAAATTCCGGGATGACCGGCCAACGCGAAACAATGAATCTCAGACATCACACTCTTTTTCCACTGGTCCGGGACAAACAATTTCCCAACAGGGCAGCGCTCGGGCCTATCCTCCTGACACCCCTCCAGAGCCAGTCTCAAATTGGGCGAGATGGCGGAAAGAACTACACCTTCTTTCAAAATAACAGAAGGATCAGATAACTCAGGAGAGTCCGCAAGGAAACTCCTCGAGAGGGCATCCGCCTTAACATTCTTAGTGCCAGGAAGAAAGGAAACCACAAAATTAAAACGTGTGAAAAACAAGGCCCACCTAGCCTGTCTAGGATTAAGTCGCTTGGCAGATTCCAGATAAACCAGATTCTTATGGTCCGTAAGGACCACCACCTGATGTTTGGCTCCCTCCAGCCAATGTCTCCACTCTTCAAAAGCCCACTTCATGGCCAATAACTCCCGATTACCCACGTCATAATTACGTTCAGTAGGAGAAAATTTTCGAGAGAAAAAGGCACAAGGGTTACTTTTAGAGGTCTCTGGATCTCTTTGGGACAAAACGGCACCTGCCCCAATTTCAGAGGCAGCAACCTCCACCTGAAATGGCAGAGAAACATCAGGCTGCCGTAGAACAGGAGCAGAAGTGAATCTCTGCTTAAGTTCCTGAAATGCAGAGACTGCCTCAGGAGGCCAATTCACCACATCAGAACCCTTTTTGGTCAAATCAGTTAATGGTTTAACAATAACCGAGAAATTACCAATAAATTTACGATAAAAATTGGCAAAACCCAAAAATCTTTGAAGAGCCTTTAATGAAGTAGGTTGGACCCAATCACAGATGGCCTGAACCTTGACCGGGTCCATTTCAATAACAGATGGGGACAAAATGAATCCCAAAAATGAGATCCTCTGTACACCAAAAAGACACTTTGATCCCTTCACATACAGAGCATTCTCTCTCAAAATCTGGAATACAGTTCGAACATGTTTCACATGAGAGTCCCAGTCATTGGAAAAAATCAAGATATCATCCAAATAAACAATCAGAAATTTATCCACAAAATCCCTGAAAATGTCATTCATGAAGGACTGGAAGACAGAAGGAGCATTAGTGAGCCCAAAGGGCATCACAAGGTACTCAAAATGCCCCTCAGGGGTATTAAATGCCGTCTTCCATTCATCCCCGTGCTTAATGCAAATAAGGTTATATGCCCCCCTGAGGTCAAGCTTGGTAAACTAAGTAGCGTTTTTCACCCTGGAAAACAGGTCAGAAATCAAGGGTAACGGATATTGATATTTCACAGTAATATTGTTCAAAAGACGATAATCAATACACGGCCTTAATGAACCATCCTTTTTGGCCACAAAGAAAAAACCGGTACCTAAGGGTGAAGAGGATGGTCTTATATGACCCTTCTCCAATGACTCCTTGATATAAGACCGCATAGCGTCATGTTCAGGTACAGACAAGTTAAAAAGGCGACCTTTAGGGAATTTACTACCAGGCACTAATTCAATAGCGCAGTCATAGCTCCTATGGGGAGGCAAGGATGCAGATTTACTTTCGCTAAACACATCAGAAAAATCAATCAAAAAGTCAGGAACATCCTGAGCCTGGGGGGAGGCAGAAAAAACAGGAGTGTTGGTATTAACACATTGGCAGCCCCAACTGGTTACAGACACAGATTTCCAATCCAAAACAGGATTATGAGACTGTAACCAAGGGAAACCCAGTACGATAATGTCATGCAGATTATACAGAACCAAAAATTTGCAGCTCTCCTGATGATCAGGTTCAACCCTCATTATCACCTGAGTAGAGAACTGAGGTTTATTCTCAGCCAAAGGGGTAGAATCGATCCCCAGTAGGGGAATAGACTTCCGTAGGGGTATCAAGGGAAACCCACAATGTTTAGCAAAATCAAAATCCATCAGGTTAATAGCTGCTCCCGAATCAACGAAAGCCTGAGCAGAAAATGAGGACAGAGAGCATATCAGGGTAACAGTTAATAAAAACTTAGTCTGAACACTACCCAAGACAACTGAGCGTGCAAAACGTCTTCCCCGCTTAGGGCAGACTGAAATAGCATGAGAGGCATCACCACAGTAGAAACATAACCCATTGCGCTTTCGAAACTCATGACGCTGTGCCCCAGAAACCACTCTATCACACTGCATGGATTCAGAAGCAGGTTCACAAGGCAACACTATTCCACGCATACTTCTCCGCTCACGCAAACGTCTGTCAATTTGAATCGCTAATGACATAGAATCATTGAGACCAGAGGGGACAGGGAATCCCACCATAACATCCTTTACATTATCTGACAGACCCTTCCGAAAAAGGGCTGCCAAAGCGTCGTCATTCCATTTGGTCAGGACTGCCCACCTACGGAATCTCTGACAGTATAACTCAGGGTCATCAAGCCCCTGATTTAATGCCAACAAGGCTTTTTCAGCTTGATCAGTGACATTAGGCTCATCGTACAATAACCCCAAAGCCTGAAAAAATGCATCAACATCACTCAAAACAGGATCCCCAGGTGTCAGGGAAAAAGCCCAATCCTGAGGATTGCCGCGCAGGAGAGAGATGACAATTTGAACCTGCTGCGCTGCGTTCCCTGAGGACTTAGATTTTAAGGCAAAACACAATTTACAATTATTTTGAAATTCAGAAACTTAGCTCAATCCCCTAAAAACAAATCTGGCATGGGAATCCTAGGCTCCACAACAGGCAACCTAGCAAGATAGGCAGCAATACTCTGAACTTCAGTGGCAAGCTGATCCACACGGCCAGACAACTGTGCAAACTCCATTGAGAGAAAAAATCCTCCCCAGCACCCAGAGATACAGAGGGAAAAAAAAAAAAAATGCAACAAACAGAAAAATATCTCTGACAACTCTGACAACCTTTTTTTTTTTTTTCTTTTTTCTTTCACAATAATTTTCCCTTCTGTGAGCTACTTCCATTACATATATTTCAATTTTTTAGGCGTGGTATACATGTTAGATGTTTCGTAGCTGACGATGCAGTCAAAAAGAGCAATACCCAGAGTCAGTTGGATCTATGAGATTGCAAGTACCTGACTAACCATCACACTAAGGCAGCCGTGAGAGTTACCTACTGTCTAGACGCCCGTCACAGCTGAGAAACTAACTACACCTAAAGATAGAAAGAGGAAAGCTATCTGCCCCGGAGCAGATCCCCAAAGAACATAGAAAGCCCCCGAACATGTAATGGCGGTTAGACAAGAAGAAATACTGACACAGACAGAAAATAGTATGAGCAAACGTTGGGGCCCAAACTACCTAAATAGAAAAGGATAGGAAGGGCACTTACTGCAATCCCAAAAAACCCTGAAAAGCACCAACTTTACTAATTTCAAAAACACCTGAGATCACACGACCTCTACCACCTAAATTAGTTCTCTGGTGTAACAAAATCAAAATAGCAGCCACTGAAAAAACTGGAAAAAGCAAATGTACAAACATCAGTGGCTGAACTAAACTGAGAGGGCAAAAGCCCCCGAGGGGACCCTGCAGGCCCCCACAGAAGTGCAGGACAAAATGCAAAAATCAAGCACAAAAAGAAAAAGAAGAAAATGTCTTATCTGTTAGCAGGAGATGCAGACACGACACAGCAGGCTACAAAGGAAACAGGAATCAAGGATTGAGACCAGAACAATTGATCACCGGCAACCCTGATGGGAAGGCGACTCCCTTATATAAGACCAGTCAGTAACACCTGATTCCCAATCCTCACAATCTTCACTGGACAGTCCAGTACCGCTTGTAACCACCAGAGGGAGCCTCTGCTCAGAACTCATTTCAAGTCCATTCACAACAATGCCACTTTAAGTCTAATATTTCTAGATGATAAGCAAACACTATCCCCAGTTTTAAAAACAGGACCCACCAAACGTTCTCTATCAACCTTCTGTTTTTGGCAAATTTGAGTGGTCCCAATATTCTTCTGAACCTCCCTCCAGACATCTCCAAGTCTCTGCACAGTGACCTCTACCCCAGAACATTCAAAACTAGTCCTAGAAAATTCACCAAAACGGGGATGAAAACCATAATTACAGAAAAACAGTGAGTTACAAGTAGACTGATTTACCCGACTGTTAAAGGCAAACTCAGTGAGAGGTAAAAATGAAGACCAGTCCTCCTGTTAAGCCACCACAAAGAAACATAAAATTTGTTCCAAAGACTGATTTGTCCTCTCAGGTTGACTGTTGGTTTCAGGGTGATAAGCAATGAAAAAACAACAACTTAATCCCCAGTTTACTACAAAAATCTCTCCAGAATTTAGAGCTAAATTGCACTCCATTATCAGACACAAAGTTAAAAGGGAAAGAAAAATAAACCCACGGAACTGCCGATATGATACTTGAGATGAAGATAGATAAAGTGATAATTTATTCAAAACCGAAATGTGAGAATAACAGAATATTTAAATTCAACGTTTCAGCATTGTGCCTTTTTCAAGGATATCTGTGTAAATGATAACCTAACAGACAAAATAATATAAAAATGAAATACCATAAATTTGATATGGTGTTATAACACATACATTTATATAAATATAAGAATCCAAATGAGGAATTACATCTTTCTACAATGGAAACACAAAGCAATCATTACAACTTGTAATTTCTATCAGGCTTGTCTGATGGGTCCAGTGCTTTATGTCTTTCAAAGAGTTGGCATGAATATATTTCACAGAAAATAGGTTCTATATTAAAGGAAAAAGCAAGCCAGTACATTATCACAGAAAATTGTATATAAACCTAACAGGAGATCAAAATATACTATCAAATACAGTGATACAGTGATATTTATGGTATTTAATTTTGTTATTTTGTCTCACTTTATCATGTACACATATATCCTTGAAAAAGGCACAATGCTGAAACATTGTATTTAAATATTCTGTTAATCTTTTTTTAAACTGTAAATTGTTATTGAATTTTACAATTTAACATCTGGAAGCAAAAATTCAAAGAATTACATTCTGAGCTTCTTTCACAAAACATTGTAAATAACAAATAAAGAGAATTGAAGGAACTTCAATTATACAGCACAGTGAAATGAAATATAAGGGATCTCACCCCCTAGTGGTGAAAAACCAAAGTGTAAAGTGATATAATGAATATCAAAATTCTAAAATATTTCCCAATAAAGAAATGTTTAACACCAAGCTCTATCCATTAATCTACTACCTGATAACTGAACTTCACATAAAAAGACAAGACTTAAACATGAAGGGATTGGGGGAGAGGGCGAGGGAGGCACAGGTCATAGAGAAGCAGTAAGAGAAGAAGACCTAGCCGCTAATCTGAGCCCAGTAATAGTCCCAATGGGCCCAAATTGTATCAAATCTGTCCACTCTCGCTCCCAACAAGGTTGTCATATATTACATCCTACGAATGTCTGCAATTCTGTTCAGTAAATGTTGATGAGAGGGAGGAGAGGACTGCTTCCCGTTAAGAGCTATCAAGCACCTTGCTGAAGTAAGAATGTACAGTAACAGTCTAGCTGAACTCTTCCGCATTCCCCTAGGAAAGACATTTAGGAGATAGATAGCTGGGTCCAGCTCAACTTCCACAAAAAGAACCCTGCTTATTAAGGCTCTTACATTTTCCCAAAAACCATTGATCTCCAAACAAAACCAAAAGATGTGGTATTAAGAGCCCACCTCTGAACCACAACGCCAATAGAGGTTCGAGAGCTGAGGATTCAATCTGTGAACGAGCTCTGAAGTATACCAGAACATCAAAATTTTATACTGATTCTACTTATAGAGAGTGCAAATAGAAGACTTGGCTGCTTTTTTCCAGATGTGTTGCCAGGTCTGGGGTGAAAGCCCCTTCCCTATAATAGACTCCTATCTACTCATGTATGGATATTTTAACTGTTGACCGCCTTGAGGGTAATTAATAATCCTATATATATCCAAATTAATCTCCTAGTTGATGGGCCCCTTTTGCAAATCCTCTCAAAATCAGAACGTAATGACACCTTCGATACTACATATAATGATAAAGCAAGATGTTTTATCTGCATATACTGAAAGAACTCCTTATTAGAAATAGCAAATCTAGACTTGATAGCGTTGAACAAAAGAACCTCTAGCGTGTCCACATCTACCAAGTCCACAAATCTGAACAATCCCACTGAAATCCACTGGTGAACCATTGCAGAATCAGTGCTATTTGGTATCAGAGGTTGATAAATGAATGATATCATTGGCGAATTGGATGAGGCCAAACTAAACTTCCTCATACATGAAAGCCAAACCTCCCTTGTAAACTGCATAGGACCCAACAGCAAAGCTGGAACCCTGACAGTCTTATTTGTCAACAATAGCGAATTCGGATGAATTGGGGCCAACCACAGTTTTTCTTTTTCCGTCCATTTGTTAAAAGCCCATAGTGAGGCCCAAGAGGGGAACCTGCGCAAATGGGCCACTTAATAGTATCCAATAATGTCAAGAACAGAAATACCCCCTTTCGTTTTATGAAAAATGAGGACACACTTAGAGATCCGATGACGCTTATAACGCGCACCACATTGTACCAGGGCTATGGGGTACTCGGCACCGAGCCCGTCGATTTCTATGGGAGATGTCACTGGCAGCTGGACTCGGTCCGTGGCCCTGGGCGGTCATGCAATGGGGGGGTATTTACAGGGGATTATAGTAATAGTTCGTGACGCCACCTGTGGTTTCTGATCTGATTGACCAGCGCTGCAGGGTAGATCTCTGAGGGGATGTTATGGCAGCTAGATGTTAAGTCCCCCACAGGTGGGACTGGTCCCTCAAAGTCTATGGTGAAGCAGGGTGCAGATAAGAAGTCAGTCACACACAATGCAGTCTCTTTGCATACCTTTACTGATGTTGTTGCAGGTATGTCCCGGAGCACTGTAGGGTGAAGGATGCACATCCAGATTCCTCCACTTGATAGGTGTGTAGCCTCCTGTTCTCTCCCTTTCTTGTAATAAGTTCTGGCCTGCGTGTAGCTGGGCCTAGCTTAGTCTCTGTCTTGTACCTGGCTGACTTTGTTATTGGATCTTCTCTCTGAAAGAACAGGGTCCTGGATGGCCCGGCCGAGCCGGACTCCGTCCTCCTGATCCTGCTACGTATCAGCGCGGTGGTACTCCTGGGACTTGTAGTCCTCCAGGAACTCTGGTGTTCTCCTATTGGGTCGTGGAGATCCCTATAGGCTCGGATCCCAGTGTCCGGCAATACTTGTTGAGATGAGCTATTAAGGCTCCTCTGTCTCATTAAATTCCTCTCGCCTTCGACCTATCTAGGTCCTCCTATGATCACACACGCTGGCAGTTGGTGAGCTGCCTCTTCGCCGCTCTCCAAGCGTCGGCACGCTTGCCTCAGAGCCACACTTAATTCAGCTCTGAATAGGCTGGAGTGACTTCTCTGTGTCACTCTCTACTAGACTCCACTAGCAGACTGAACTGCGCTGAGCTGCTCTGCTCTCTGCCTGAGCTCTGACTGAACTCTCCAAGCAGACAATCTGTCTGTCTGACAGTCTCTGGAAGTCTGATCTTATCTGAGGCAAAGTGAAACTAAAAACTGGTTTTTATACGTCTTACACAGCTCCCTCTAATGGTCTTTTTAGGTAAGCTGCATGTGTGTGTGTATAATGACCTCTAGTGGGATCTTCTGTCAGTGCACCCCTCTGGAAGATGTGGCTTCAGTCACAGCTGGGCTCCATACTTACCATTCCAGATGAACCTCATTATAACTGCCTAAAGAGACTTAAGTTCCCCCATGGGGACCTTGACCGGGAGAGTTTCAAATTAGTAGAGCAACTTGGGGAGGAAAAACATTTTAATAGAAGCTATCCTGCCTGTCAGCGAAAGCGGCATCCACTTACCTAATAATTTTCTCAGATTACTAAAGATTGGCGGGAAATTGCAAGTGTATAGAGAATTGTAAGAGGAGGACAGGTAGACCCCTAAGTATTTGACAGCATCAGTCTTCCATCTTAATTTGAAGCTTAATTTTAAATGATCCAGAACACCCGAAGGAATATTTAACCGCATGGCTTCAGTTTTAGTAGTATTCAATTTGCATCCCGATAGGCCCCCATACACTTTTACAACATCAACGAGATTAGGCAATGTAGTGTGAAGCATAGTAAGGGTCAAGAGAACATAATCCGTGAACAATTATATCTTGTAAACTTTATTTCTGACCTCTACTCCTGAAATATTAGGATTTTGTCATATCATGGCTACCAGAGATTCTATGCACATAACAAATAGTAAAGGCGATAGGGGACATCCCTGACGTGTGCCATTCGAGATGTTAAAAGAATGAGAAGAGTGGGAAGGGAGTTTAATTGAGGTTGAAGGAAATCTGTACAATGCCCTTATAGCTGTTAAAAAGGCACCAAACGCCCTCATAGTCTCAAACAAAAAAGACCAATTTAGTCAGTTAAATGCCTTTTCTGCGTCTAGGCTTAAAATAAGGGTTTGTACATTATTTCTGTTGGAAACCTCTATCAGATCTATCGCCCGCCTGGTGTTGTCACCTCCCTGACGAAAGGGGACAAAACCCCTTGATCCTTATCAATAAGATGGGGTAGCTAACAACTGAGCCTATTGGCCACAATGCGGGTGAAAATTTTTAGGTCAGAATTTAATAGAGCTATTGGACGATAGTTTGAACAGTCCAGAGGGTCCTTTCCAGCCTTAGGAACAAGGACCAGATAGGAGTGTGACAACGAATCCGGGATAGAACCCTCCAAAACAGAAATTGAACATCACCCCATCCGGGCCAGGGGATTTACCCAGGGGAAGATCTTTCAAGATGTCTACAATCTCGTCACGAGTTATTGGTTGATTAAGAGATGTTAATGCTTCTGATGGGAGCACTTCAAGATTTCGACCTAAAAAATAATTTTGCAGTAGAGTATCTCTAGTATTCATATTTGAGGGAACGATATCCTTTAGGTTATATAATTTGCGATAAAAATCATAAAACAAGTTTGATATTTCAGTTGGATTATAATGAATCGTACCATCATGCCTCCTAAGAGTCTGGGCAAGCTCAGGATATTAGAATCGCCACACCTCCCCTCTTACTATTTTTGAAAGCTGAATAAGACGCAGGGAAGGAGCTGAGGGCAAAAATGTTGCAGTTTTATCAAAATGAGTTTCCTGTATAAAGGCTCTCTGAGACTTCAATTCCTGTATTGTAAGTCTCCGTTTCCTAGGGGAATTAAGACCCCTAATGTTTAATGATAGTATACGAGTCATGGTGAGCAAATGAGATACTCACATAAGCAAAGGACCTGGGGCATGTCTCCCCTCTAATACCTCTCAACAGATGATGATTCTCCAAACTCTCCAAAGAGTCACATTTTTCCTGTCCAGAAGTCTGTGCCTGAACAAATGGAAAGGGTTGGAACACAAGGGCAAGGGAAAGAAAAGAGACAAAAACAAACACATGAACAAATTGCGAACTGTAGAAAAGTAAGAACCATATTTCCCAGGAAAAATATCCTGGTCCAGGGTTATTCCTGTGGACTAAACTGAACCCACCAGGAATGTAGACATGACAACGTAACCCCGAGAGAAATCACTGAGGGGATAGGGCCCAGAGTCTGGCCTTCTCAAAGGTGAGAAAAAAGAGGAGAAAAAACTCCAGTAAAAAGGAAAATAACTCCTGTCCAGTAGGTCAGAACCAGGGCTCCCCAGGCCAATAATAATGACACCTTGCGGATAATTCCGCATAGCTTTTTAGGGAGTCTATATAACTGAAATACTAATATACGAATGTGCCTGTACTGGCTAAAACTTGTGAAGATAAATAGAAGGTTATAAGAAATCAACATCAGCATATTATAAGACGATAAACATCTAATGCAAACATCTCAATTAAGGATCATCTTAGCGAAGTTTATTGGAAGGCAGTCCTCTCTTGTCCGCCCTGTCTCCTGGTCCTCCCCGATCCTTTCTTTTTTTTATTACAAACTAAGGGTGCTGGTGCGCCAACAAGTAATGGGCATCCCAGTTTTCAATCTTGGGGAACTGCAGCCCCATAGCTTCACAAAAAGCCAGAAGGTCCTCTGTTATGATTTGGTAGCTGAGGAGGACAGGAACAAAATACCGCCAAAGCAGCAAGACACCAGAGAGGCTGGAACCTAATGGGTTGCAGATCCCTAAACTAACCGCACAACTAGAAGTAGCCGTGGAGCGTACCTACGGCGATACTAGACGCCTCGGCACAGCCGGAGAGTAAGCTACACCTGAAGATAGAAAGAGAAAAGCTAACTGTCCCGGAGTAAAGCCCCCAAAGAAATAGGAAGCCTCCAAACATGTAATGGCGGTTAGACAAGAGGAAAACACGAACACAGACAGAAAATAGAATGAGCAAATGTTGGGGCCCAAATCTGTCTAGAAAGTAAAGTACAGGAGAGAAATTCTGTCTGCAACTCAGAAAAACCCTAATAAAAAATACCAGCACTTCTGATTACAAAAAACCTGAGACCACACGATCTCGACCACCTATATCAGATCTCAGGTGTGACACACGGCTACCCAGCAATAAAAAATATCAATGGAACAGAGAACAAGTGCAAATACAAAATGAGAACAGAGGGCAGCGCAAGCCCCCAAAGGGGACCCGGCTGAAGTCCAAGGCAAGACTGCAAAAAGCAAGGAAAATCCAACCACAGAAAAAAAAACAGAAAGTCACTTATCTGAATGATAGCAGGAAAGCAAGCTGAAATTCCAACAAAGACCTGGAAGCAACAATTGATTACCGCCGAGGATCATGGGAGGTCAGCTCACTTATATCAGGCCAGTCAGCCCCACCTGACACCCATTCCTTAATTGGTTCAATACCCTCAGCAACCACCGGAGGGAGCCTCAGCTCCGAAGTCATCTCCAACACATTCACAACAGTCCTCCAAGAAGTGCAGTGTTGCCGAGACTCTTTCCCTGCAGCTCGCAGGGCAAAAGGGAAACCCCATCTATAAGGGATACAGAGGTCTTTTAAGATGGATAATAAGGGTCTGAGGATCCGTCTTTTATGTGGGGTGAAACGTGACAAATCTGAAAACAACTGGACCACAGTACCTGAGTATAAAATCTCTTTCTGCAACCTGACCTTTGTCATGATCCTTTCCTTAGTCTCATAGTCATGGAGACAGCAGATCATACCACGTGAAAATGGGGACGAACCTTTAGGTTGCAGGGCACGATGAGCTTTGTCAAATTTGATAGGTGTTGAGGGAGAATCTCCCAGGACAGAGTTAAAGATCTCCTGAAGGACTGATTTAGGATTTTCTTGACTATTAGATTCTGGAATGTCCCTCACCCTAATATTACACCTCCTTCCCCTATTATCCAGGTCTTCTAGTTAAGGGGTCCCCAACCACCGGTCTGCGGCCCAGGACCGGGCCGTTGCAGTTCTGTTGCCGGTCCGCGGAGCCAAGGCTCAGAATGCTGGACACACGGGGAGCCGGGGGCTGTAGCACTGTAGTGACAGCTGCAGCCGCCGGCTTCCAGAAGACAGCAATACTCACCTTCCGTCCCTGCATCCCTGTCCCGGCGCGGTAGCTTCATCCTGTGCTGAGCGGTCACGTAGTACCGCTCATTAAGGTCATGAATATGGACGCGACTCCACTCCCATAGGTGTGGCGTCCATATTCATGACCTTAATGAGCGGTACCACATGACGCTCCGCACAGGAAGAAGCTGACGCGCCGGGATAGAGATGCAGTGATGTGCAGCGATGGTGTCAGTGTAAGTATGATGGGGAGGACAGTGGAGCCCAGCCATGCAATCAAGGAGGGGAGGGTGGGAGCGGAGCCATGCATACAAGGATGGGAGGGTGGGAGCGGAGCCATGTATACAAGGATGGGAGGGTGGGAGCGGAGCCATGTATACAGGATGGGAGGGTGGAGCGGAGCCATGTATACAAAGATGGGAGGGGGGAGCGGAGCCATGTATACAAGGATGGGAGGGGGGAGCGGAGCCATGTATACAAGATGGGAGGATAAGAGCAGAGCCATGTATACAAGAATAGGAGGGTGGGAGCGGAGCCATGCATATAAGGATGGGAAGGTGAGAGCGGAGTCATATATACAAGGATGGGAGGGGGGAGTGGAGCCATGTATACAATGATGGGAGGGGGGAGCGGAGCCATGCATACAAGGATGGGAGGGTGGGAGCAGAGCCATGTATACAAGGATGGGAGGGGGGAGCGGAGCCATGCATACAAGGATGGGAGGGGGAAGCAGAGCCATGCATACAAGGATGGGAGGGGGGAGCCGAGCCATGCATACAAGTATGGGAGGGTGGGAGCGGAGACATGCATACAAGGATGGGAGGGTGGGAGCGGAGCCATGCATATAAGGATGGGAGGGTGGGAGCGGAGCCATGTATACAAAGGATGAGAGGGGGGAGTAGAGCCATGCATACAAGGATGGGAGGGGGGAGCGGAGCCATGAATACAGGATGGGACAGGGGAGCCATGCATACAGCAGGGGGAGACACACAGAGCGGGACAGGACGGGGGGAACAACACATACCGGGATAGGAATGAGGGGACAATGCATACCGGCTAATACTCGAGTCAATAAGCTTACCCAGTTTTCCGTGGCAAAATTAGATGCGTCGGCTTATACTCGGGTTGGCTTATACTCGAGTATATGCAGTGTGTGTATATATATATATATATATCAATCAGTACTTTGTGGGGCCATCATACTATACATGGGGGGATTATATGTGTGGGACCATCTTGCTATACATACTACAACTCCGTCCATAGCCCCGCCCCATATGACTAAAGCCCCGCCCCTGCCCTACCTCCATCCCCGCCCTTCCGGGCCATGGAAGACTGGTCTTGCTTGAAGCCGGTCCCTGGTGCAAAAAAGGTTGGGGACCACTGTTCTAGTTGAACTCGTTGATCTCTAACAGTCGTTTGTTGTGAAATAGTTAACTGATGCAATTCAGCAACATGAGATCTGTTGATATCATGATCCCCTTCCAGAGAGTCTATCCGACCAGATAAATACTGCAAGTCCTGTCTCACACAAGCAATCTCAGACCTGCAGGTCTTTTTGACCTCTGCAATTAGGGATTTAAAGTCATCCTTGGAAGGAAATTGTGAGAGAAGTCTTTTCCAGGATGATGAAAGGGGAGCACCCATTTGACCCTCTTCCTCCTTAGAGGACTCCCTTGTGTAATCATTCGAGACCCCTGCATTATTAGCAGTATGAAGTATGTTGGGGGAACCTTTCAGGGAAAACAACAGTCCCTCCTTCCTTTTCTGTTCTGCTCCTTCCCAAAGGTGTCTTCTTGGTCTTGGGGGACATTGGGGACCCAGTTGAATGATACTGCAGAAGGGGAGGGGAGAGGCATCTACCTGCATCCCCTGTTGCAGGCCAACATCTTGGAGAGCACATTGCCCAAGAGAGCCCTGCTCCATCTGCTCATCCCAAGCCTGCTGCTGTGATGTGCCTCCTTCATGCCTGTCCTCCTTACCCCTATCAGGCACGTACTCATCGGGTAAGTTCTGCAGCTCCTCTCCTGCCGTTCCTCTGAGCACAGCGTCCTCCTCGTGTCTTACTGTCTCCTCCTCCTCACAGCAAGATGGCACCCGAACTACCACATTTGTCTGCTCCCGCAGGAGAAAAGCGTTGAGAGCAGTTGCTGGGCGTCTGATATTGCTCCAGTCTGCGCAGGAGTCTTCACTCTCCTGGGACCCATTGGAGCAGTAGAAAAAAAAAGCCGGTACAGGTGCTTGTGAGGGATGAAGAAAATATTCCTCCACTCCTGAAATGTGCCCCCACCCTTGAGATTCCACAGGATCATTGTTTTCCTTTAATTAAACTCCAGGTACAAGCCCTTTGAAGCTCTTTGTCTAGCAATTAGCACGAGGGTGTGAGCTCTTGTGCAGCTACAGCCAGCTGGCTTCCTTTCTTTCTTCAGGCTTACATCGTGGGACAACAGATCCCAGGCTAACCAGTGCAAGGCTCTGAGATATGGAATCTGGAAAATGACCTATAATAGCAGAATACAATATCTCTGAGCCTAGCCGAGTACATTATCGGACTCTGCATTCCTTCCCCAAGAGCCCATCACATCCAGCCACCCCTAGCACTCTGCGTTGAGTTACAAAGCATAGCTACCAGGAATTACATACCGTAGGCGAATTTAGTCTCTATGTGCAGATAAATCCAGCAGAATCCAGTGGCAACGCTGCCGTTCCATAGAGCTTCAGGCGGAAAGTTATGAGCCTCCATGGTTCTGGACAGAAAATCATACTCTCAGATATGGGAGGAGAGAGGCTGCACAAGCCCAGGGATGGGTGCAGAATGTGGGAGGGAGCAGCCTAGGAGATATAAGGCAGCCCCTCATTTTGGACTTTGTTTTCTACTGGCAGGAGGTCTGTTACCTGACGCGGACCAGGAAAGCCTGTAACTAAGATTTGGACCTGTGATCCATCAGCACCTCCCTGTGATCACATGCTACATAACACGGCAATTGCAACCTATTTATACCCTACCCTTGTACTACACGCTTGACTGCATACTTGTATATTGTTATATATATATACCTGTATATTTCTAGTGCGCCTTTTCGCCGATTAAATACAAAATTACTCTTGGGCTGCTATTTTAACTCGATACACGAATCCCCACATCCGCATGCTCCGTTGGTTATATTATACACTACCCCCAGGGTTGGTTTTTGACCCGATATAAACCTGCTGTCGGACGTGGCTTATTTCGAACGAGGAACTGGTGGCAGAATACCATACTGTGTTAGTGAGGAACTCTAGCAGTAACGGCCTCGATGTTTACATATATATTCCCAGCCTGGACTGGTGATGTATATCCCTCCTCACTAGGAGTGCCTCAATAACTCATACCTATAAGGGCTGCTTTTCCGGCAACTATTTGCCCTTGGTGCAGTTCCCTGACTGACCTGAGGCAAGTGGTGGCGCCAGAGAGCTTATCCCTGCTGGGTCCTTCTCTCACCTCCCCTCGAGGTGAGCGAAGTCGACACCCCTGCAATCCATCACGGTGCTTATAGCTGCATAATAGCCAGGTCTGGCAGGAGTTCCAAAGACACACGTCCACTCAGCTCAGCATCCATCTGCGCCCCCTAAATAGTCTGTTATTCTCACATTTTGGCTGTGAATATAATTTCACTTTATCTATCTTCATTATAAGTGTCATATCTGCAGTGCTGAAAAGTTTCTTTTTATGGATTTGATCTGTTATTCCTTCAGTACACCTATTCCTGCATATAAGGAGTACAAAACTTCTAACTCCACGCATTGGATTAGAACAGGAGCAGACATGAAATACTATTTTAATTTTTCAGAAGCCATAATAGCATCCGGCGACCAAATCTTGTGATCACCCCTTATGTGTAAGTTCAGTAAGAGGTGTAGCAATCTAAGAAAACCCCTTGATAAATTTTCTATAATAGTTGGCTGTTAGAAACTATTCAGTTTGACCATCCACCATCTTGTTGTGGTTTCTGGCTGCTGGTCTTTTTCCCCTGGTGCTGGACTTGTCGTTGGTCAGGTGATTGTATCACCCTTTATTACCCTGCACCTACCTCCCAGTCCTTGCTGGACATCAGTATTAATCCGCTTGAGTTCTAGCTAGGAGCCTTGATAGCTTTGTGCTACACTTTGTGCAGTTCTCGGAACTCTAGTTCTGCTTGCTTAGTCTTTTTGTTTTTTCCTTTTGTTTCTGCAGCTTCCTTTATTTCCCTGCTAGGAGGTTACAAGTGTTATGTTCCCAGTCCCTAGATCTTTCAGGGATCCCCTTCCCCACCTTCAGGTCTTTGCTTGAGTCTAGACTAGGACCGTCGGTGGGTCTATTTCAGAGTTGTAGACCCATAACATTGGCAAATCCAAGAAAACATTACCTTATGGTCATGAGGTTGAACCCAATCAATTACGGCCTGCACTTTTCCAGGGTCCATCTTAACCCCTTTTGCTGACAAGATAAACCCCAAGAATTAAATCTCAACAAAGAGTTCTCCCTCAACCTTTGTAATACTACAAGGACATGTTCCTTGTGAGAGTCCAAATCGGGTAAAAAAAATTTGAATATCAACCAGGGAAATCACAACAAATTTCCCAATGCAATCAGAGAAAATATTATTCATTAAGTTTTGAAAAAAGCAGGTGCATTGGATAATCCAAATGGCATGACTGTCATGTGTGCATTGCCACGAAGATCGTCGCGGTTGCACATTTTGACTTCTCACAGCTGATCTGCTGTTTCTTTGTGTTTGGCAGCTAGGGAGTTAATTCTGTCTGTGCTCGGTGCTGGGACTGGGTGCAGTTTCTCCCGGCTGCAATTGATTATTTGTTGATTGGTTTCCTTTAAATACCTGGTTGTCTGCTTGGGGAGTTGCCAGTGAAACCTTCATGCAGACCACAGATAGGAATGAATCTGTATAGACTTTAGTTGTGAGCTCCTTAGTTGTTCTAAGCTCAACTTGGTTAGAGTTTATTTCCCAGACCATTTATGTTCCTTTGGTGTTTGAGTGTGTATGCAAGCGAGTGTTATCCTGTCTGTCTTATATGTCTAATCTGTGTATTTAGCTGAGATCAGCCCATATCCCTTTGGTGGTAGTCAGGATCCTTCTTAGGACTGATTACAGGGTTCAGGGTCTGATAGGAGACAGGGTTAGGTTGGAGACTTGGACCTCTGAACCATTATCAGTACCTCCAAGGTGAGGGATTAGTTAGGACCCCAGTTTAGGGTCAGGTTAGATCCCGGTCCACCTCTTTCCTGTTTCAGCTCATCAAGTCCTCAAGATTAACCCTGAGTTCAGCAGAGATCGTGTCAGGTAAATCTATTCTATACTTACATGCTTATGTTGCTATACTAGTTGTTGTATAGAGTGTTGTTCCTGTATTAATAGTTTACTGACATTGTATACATATCATTAGACAGCGTGACATTTTCACTGGCCTTAAAAATTATCTCCAGTTACCATGGATCCAGTAGCCCAGCTGGCTCTGCAGTTGCAGGGATTATCCATGGAGCTGACGGACATTAAGTCCAAAGTTTTGTCTCCCCTGGAGCAAACCAGAGTTGAACCTAAAGTAGCTCTCCCGGACAGGTTCACTGGTGGGCGAGACAAATTTTTCACCTTCCGGGAGGCATGTAAATTGTATTTTCGGCTTCGTCCTCGATCATCAGGGAGTGATGAGCAGAGAGTGGGAATTGTTATCTCACTTCTGCAAGGGGACCTTCAATCCTGGGCATTTTCCCTTCCTCCGGGATCCCCGGCTCTACTGTCTGTAGATCAATTTTTTACTGCCCTGGGATTGGTATATGATGACCCAGATCGGGTCTCTCTTGCTGAGACAAAATTACGTAAGATACAGCAGGGAGATCGTCCTGCAGAGGAATTTGCTTCTGAGTTTCGTAGATGGGCCACAGATACTCAGTGGAATGACCCAGCTCTTAGGAGCCAGTTTTGTCATGGGCTTTCTGATAAATTAAAAGACGTTTTGGCTCAGTATGAGTCTCCTCATTCACTGGAGTCTGCTATGGCCTTAGCTATCCGTACTGATAGACGGCTTCGGGAGAGGGGTGAGGTAACTCCACTCCCTGTTGTTTCTCCACCTACCACTAAAGTCCCTTATGTTGAGGTTCCCCTTGTCTGTTCGGATGAGCCTATGCAGTTGGGAGGGACATCATTTCGTAGGAGGGGATTGGCGGTACGCCGCAGGACTAGAAGATGTTTTTTCTGCGGGAAAGAGGGACATTTTGTTGGAGAATGTCCATCCCGTGCCTTGTTGAGCCAAAAGTCGCCGGAAAACTGTTAATCCCAGGTTGTGTAGTGGACGACAACCTGGGAGTATGTATTTCATCCGCCAGTTCTTCTCAGTTCCTTGTACCAGTGGAGGTGGTAGTTGGTACGAGAGTGGAGAGATTGTCTGTTCTTCTTGATAGTGGTTCCGGGGCTAATCTGGTTGACGCTCAGTTTGCTCAGGCTCAAGGTATGCATCTGAGTGTATTGGTCAAACCGATCCCTATATTCTCCATTGACGCCAGGCCTCTCGGCCAAGGTAGCTTTGTTCATGAGGTTCATAACATTGACCTTCGGGTAGGGGCAATACATAGGGAACAATTATCTTGTTATGTGTTGGAGGGTCTACCTACTCCCATTGTGTTGGGACTTCCTTGGTTGGTTAAACATAACCCTGTGATTAATTGGCAGTCCAGAGAAATAAGCCAATGGGGTGAGTTTTGCAAAAGCAACTGCATGAACACAGTCATCAGTGCGGTCGTGCCTAGTACATTGCCTCCTTTTTTGGAGGATTTTGGGGATGTTTTCTCTGAGGAGGGGTGTCAGGAGTTGCCTCCTCATCGCGTGTATGACTGCTCTATTAATCTCCTTCCTGATGCTAAGTTGCCTAAAGCTAGGTTGTATAATCTTTCTGGTCCTGAGAGGCAGGCTATGAAAGATTATATTTCTGAAAGTCTGGCCAAAGGGCATATTAGACCTTCATCTTCCCCAGTAGCCGCGGGGTTCTTCTTTGTGAAGAAGAAAGATGGAGGCCTACGCCCTTGCTTGGATTTCCGCAAACTTAATCGGATTACTGTTCGAGATCCGTATCCACTCCCTCTTATTCCTGATCTCTTCAATCAAATTGTTGGCGCCAAATGGTTCTCTAAATTGGATCTCAGGGGGGCGTATAATCTGATTAGGATAAAAGAGGGGGATGAGTGGAAAACGGCGTTTAACACGCCGGAGGGACATTATGAAAACCTTGTCATGCCTTTTGGTCTGACTACTGCACCAGCAGTATTCCAACATTTTGTTAATGACATTTTTCGTCACCTTGTGGGGCTGTTTGTGGTTGTATATTTGGACGACATTTTAATTTACTCGCCAGATCTTGTGTCTCATCAGGAGCATGTGAGACAGGTGTTGCAGATCTTGCGAGACAATAAACTATACGCCAAACTGGAGAAGTGTGTATTTGCCGTACAGGAACTTCAGTTTTTGGGTTTTTTGGTGTCAGCCTCCGGTTTCCGTATGGACCCTGAAAAGGTGAGAGCAGTGCTTGAATGGGATCAGCCAGGGGATCTTAAGGCTCTGCAGCGTTTTTTGGGGTTTGCTAACTACTACCGGAAATTTATTTGTAATTTCTCATCTGTCGTCAAACCTCTCACTGACATGACAAGAAAAGGGACGGATTTTTCTAAATGGTCGGACAAAGCTTGCCAAGCCTTTTCCTCTTTGAAGAAATGTTTTGCTTCGGCACCCGTTCTCATCCAACCAGATGCATCTCAGCCGTTCATTGTGGAGGTGGATGCGTCTGACGTAGGGGTGGGTGCTATATTGTCCCAGGGTCCGTCCCTGGTAAATGGCATCCGTGCGCTTTCTTTTCTAAGAAATTGTCGTCCGCCGAAAGGAATTATGATATCGGCAATAGGGAACTTTTGGCCATTAAGTTAGCTTTTGAAGAATGGCGTCACTTTTGGAGGGGGCAGTCCACCCGGTTACCGTTATTACTGATCACAAGAACCTGTTGTATTTGGAATCCGCTAAGCGTCTGAATTCCAGACAAGCTCGATGGTCGTTGTTTTTTACCAGGTTTAATTTTGTCGTCACTTATCGCCCGGGGTCTAAGAATGTAAAGGCTGATGCCTTGTCTCGCAGTTTCCCAGGGGCCGGGAAAACGGATGACCCGAGTCCTATCCTTCAGGAGGGGGTGGTAGTGTCGGCTGTATTTTCTGAGCTTGAGGAGGAGGTGTTAGAGGCTCAGGGGGACGCCCCTGCAGGACCTCCAGGGAGACTGTTTGTCCCAAATCTGTTGAGACAAAAGGTTATTGAGGCACATCATAATTCTGCTCTAGCAGGACATCCAGGGAGTAAGGCTACTTTAGATCTCCTTTCTCGCCGGTTTTGGTGGCCTAATGCTAATAAAGATGTTATAACTTTTGTCGCGTCATGTGGGGTGTGTGCTCGCTCTAAAACCCCTCATACCCGTCCGTCTGGGACCCTTTTACCCTTGAAACTTCCGGAGCGTCCATGGACTCATTTATCTATGGACTTCATTACGGACCTTCCTCCGTCGTCAGGGAATACTGTCATACTGGTGGTTGTTGACAGGTTCAGTAAGATGGCACATTTCGTTGCTCTTCCTGCACTCCCTAATGCTAAAACTCTGGCGCAGGTGTTCATTAGGGAGATCGTTAGACTTCATGGGTTGCCTTCTGATGTGGTGTCAGATAGGGGGTCTCAGTTTGTGTCCAAATTTTGGAGGGCATTTTGTTTACGTCGGGGGATGCAATTGTCATTTTCCTCGGCTTTTCATCCGCAGACCAATGGTCAGACAGAGCGTCTGAATCAGAGCTTAGAGACATATCTCCGGTGTTTTGTTTCAGAGAACCAAGAGGACTGGTCTTCTTTCTTGCCTCTGGCAGAGTTCGCTCTTAACAACAGGCGGAGCGAGTCCACTGGTAAGTCCCGTTTTTTGGGGCATATGGTTTCCATCCCCAGTTTTGTACTTTCAATGGGGGGGGCCCTTCTGGGGTTCCTGAGGAGGAGCGTTTCTCGTCGTCACTTGCTTCTGTGTGGAGAGGTGTATTGAATAATCTGAGTGCGATGGGGAACCGTTACAAACGTATGGCTGATAGGAGGAGAGTTTCTGGTCCAGATCTGAATGTGAACGATCTGGTATGGTTGTCTACCAGGAATATAAAACTTAAGGTGCCCTCCTGGAAACTGGGTCCCAGATTCATCGGGCCGTACAGGATCAGTTCCATAATTAATCCTGTGGCATTTCGACTGGACCTCCCTCCTACGTTTAAAATTCATAATGTGTTCCACAAGTCATTACTTAAAAGGTATGTGGCACCAGTCATACCGTCACCTCTACCTCCTCCTCCAGTGTTGGTCAATGGTAACTTGGAATTTCAAGTATCAAAGATCATTGACTCACGTCTGAATCGCCGGTCCCTTCAGTACTTGGTGCATTGGAAGGGGTATGGTCCAGAGGAGAGGACGTGGGTCCCTGCGTCTGATGTTAACGCAGATCGTTTGGTTCGGACCTTCCACAGAACTCACCCGGGCAGGCCTGGCCCTGAGGGTCCGGAGGCCCCTCGTAGAAGGGGGGGTACTGTCATGTGTGCATTGCCACGAAGATCGTCGCGGTTGCACATTTTGACTTCTCACAGCTGATCTGCTGTTTCTTTGTGTTTGGCAGCTAGGGAGTTAATTCTGTCTGTGCTCGGTGCTGGGACTGGGTGCAGTTTCTCCCGGCTGCAATTATTTGTTGATTGGTTTCCTTTAAATACCTGGTTGTCTGCTTGGGGAGTTGCCAGTGAAACCTTCATGCAGACCACAGATAGGAATGAATCTGTATAGACTTTAGTTGTGAGCTCCTTAGTTGTTCTAAGCTCAACTTGGTTAGAGTTTATTTCCCAGACCATTTATGTTCCTTTGGTGTTTGAGTGTGTATGCAAGCGAGTGTTATCCTGTCTGTCTTATATGTCTAATCTGTGTATTTAGCTGAGATCAGCCCATATCCCTTTGGTGGTAGTCAGGATCCTTCTTAGGACTGATTACAGGGTTCAGGGTCTGATAGGAGACAGGGTTAGGTTGGAGACTTGGACCTCTGAACCATTATCAGTACCTCCAAGGTGAGGGATTAGTTAGGACCCCAGTTTAGGGTCAGGTTAGATCCCGGTCCACCTCTTTCCTGTTTCAGCTCATCAAGTCCTCAAGATTAACCCTGAGTTCAGCAGAGATCGTGTCAGGTAAATCTATTCTATACTTACATGCTTATGTTGCTATACTAGTTGTTGTATAGAGTGTTGTTCCTGTATTAATAGTTTATTGACATTGTATACATATCATTAGACAGCGTGACAATGACAAGATTTTCAAATAAACCCTCAGACATTAAAAAGCTGTTTTCCTCATTTCACCAGCACGCGGCTCGGAGACGGCGAGCAGCTCTACAGTGACTGAGGAAGCAGAACTGCAGTGCAGAAACAATGTCTAAGGGACCAGCAGTCGGCATTGATCTTGGCACCATCTACTCCTGTGTGGGTGTCTTCCAGCATGGCAAGGTGGAAATCATTGCCAATGACCAGGGCAACAGGACCACTCCCAGTTACGTGGCCTTCACTGACACAGAGAGGCTGATCGGTGATGCCGCCAAGAATCAGGTTGCCATGAACCCAACTAACACAGTTTTTGATGCCAAGCGTCTGATTGGCCGCAGGTTTGAGGACTCCGTGGTGCAGTCCGACATGAAGCACTGGCCATTCACTGTTATAAGTGACAGCAGCCGACCCAAGGTCCAAGTGGAGTACAAAGGCGAAACAAAGTCCTTCTACCCAGAAGAAATCTCCTCCATGGTGTTGACAAAGATGAAGGAGATTGCAGAAGCTTACCTCGGCAAGACTGTGACCAATGCTGTGATCACTGTCCCCGCCTACTTCAATGATTCCCAGCGTCAGGCGACAAAGGATGCTGGCACTATTTCTGGCCTCAACGTCCTGCGTATCATTAATGAGCCAACCGCTGCCGCAATCGCCTATGGATTGGACAAAAAGGTTGGCGCAGAAAGGAACGTTCTGATCTTCGATTTGGGCGGTGGCACTTTCGATGTGTCCATCTTGACCATTGAAGATGGCATCTTTGAAGTAAAGTCAACTGCTGGCGACACTCACTTGGGCGGCGAAGACTTTGATAACAGAATGGTGAATCACTTTGTGGCTGAATTCAAGAGGAAGCATAAGAAGGACATCATTGACAACAAGAGAGCTTTTCGCCGTCTCCGCACTGCCTGCGAGCGTGCAAAGCGCACCCTGTCATCCAGCACACAGGCTAGCATTTAGATTGACTCCCTGTATGAAGGAATCGACTTCTACACCTCCATCACCAGAGCTCGCTTCGAAGAGCTGAACGCCGATCTCTTCAGAGGAACCCTGGACCCAGTAGAGAAGGCTCTCCGTGATGCTAAGCTTGACAAGTCCCAGATCCATGATATTGTGCTGGTCGGCGGCTCCACACGTATCCCCAAGATCCAGAAGCTGCTTCAGGACTTCTTCAACGAGAAAGAACTGAACAAGAGCATCAATCCAGACGAGGCCGTAGCCTATGGTGCAGCTGTGCAGGCTGCCATCTTGTCAGGAGATAAATCTGATAATGTGCAGGACCTCCTTCTGCTCGATGTCACCCCTCTGTCTCTGGGTATTGAGACTGCTGGTGGTGTCATGACTGTCCTAATCAAGTGTAACACCACCATTCCCACCAAGCAGACACAGACCTTCACCACCTACTCTGACAACCAGCCTGGGGTCCTGATTCAGGTATATGAAGGTGAGAGGGCCATGACCAAGGACAATAACCTGCTGGGCAAGTTTGAACTGACAGGAATCCCTCCAGCCCCTCGTGGCGTTCCTCAAATTGAGGTGACATTTGACATTGATGCCAATGGTATCCTGAACGTGTCTGCAGTGGACAAGAGCACCGGCAAGGAGAACAAGATCACAATTACCAACGACAAAGGTCGTCTCAGCAAGGAAGACATAGAGCGCATGGTCCAAGAGGCTGAGAAGTACAAAGCGGAGGATGACAAGCAGAGGGACAAGGTTTCCACCAAGAACTCTCTGGAGTCTTACGCCTTCAACATGAAAGCCACCGTAGAGGACGAGAAGCTGCAGGGAAAGATCAGTGACGAGGACAAGCAGAAGATCCTGCATAAATGCAACGAGATCATCTCCTGGCTGGACAAGAACCAGACTGCAGAGAGGGATAAATTTGAGCATCAGCAGAAGGAGCTGGAGAAGATCTGCAACCCCATAATCACCAAGCTGTACCAGAGTGCTGGTGGCATGCCAGGAGGAATGCCCGGCAGCTTCCCAGGAGCAGGCAGTGCTCCCTCCAGCGGTGCCTCATTTGGGCCCACAATTGAGGAGGTCGACTAAACGTAAGCTGGAAACGCATTCCCCTGAAGACTCCTAGGGCACAAATGTTCATTGACTGTTCCTAACTCCCAGTTAAGCTGCTGTTTTGGGAGCGTTAATACTTGAATTCACTCCATCATATGTGGAACACCGTGGCACTTTACCTGTACTGTAACAGACCGGTCCAGAGAAATAAAGTATTTAACTGGCAAAAAAAAAAAAAAAAAAGCTGCTTTCAACTCATCACCCTTCCAGATGAGTATCAAATTGTCAGTCCCTCTAAGATCACGTTTAGAAAACCACTTAGCCCCAAAAGCTGATTAAATAAGTCGGTGATGAGTGGAAGTGGGTAAGTATTTTTAACTGTGATTTTGTTTAGTTCTGGGAAATCGAGGCAAGGATGTAGGCCACATCTTTCTTTTTAACAAAGAAAAATCCAGCAGCCACAGCAGAGGAGGAAGGACAGATACGACACTTCCGCTAACATATTCTTTCATTGTGGTCCATTCAGGCCCAAACAAATTTGAAGGCAAGCTTTAGGTAATTTGGTATTAGTGACAAAATTAATAGCACAATCATAGGGCAAATAGGGAGGTAGTATCTCCACATCATTTTCTGAGAACACATCTCCAAAGTTCTTTAGGTATCCTGGCAGACCCTTCAGACTTGCGGAGCATATTTGTACCGATTTTAGACATGACATTTCTTCTAACAATTGAGGCTACATTTAACAATTTCCTTCTGACACCAATCAATAAAAGGATTGAGAAGAAGGAAAAATAGAAGCCCCAGTACCAACCCAGCAGGTAAATTATCCAAAACAAACAGAAGATGGATTCATAGTGAAGTGCTCCTACTTAGAGCATGAAATCCATTCTGACCAAATTCCTGGCTAATGGTGTTTTGTCAATGACAAAAATTTTCTTTCCAAATTAACTGTCCCTCATCCTAACTTTAAAAGCATTCCCAAATCAATAAAGTTAGCAGCAGACCCGCAGTCAATGAATGCCAAAGCTGATAACACCTGGTTATTAAAGGATAACAACGTATTCACTTATCAGAGGAAGAAAAATGTACCTGAGGGTCTGGGTGATCTCCTCAGCAATCACCCAAACACGGATTTTCTCCTGACGGTTTGCGTGCCAGTAAACGAGTTGGGCAATTTTTGACAATGAGACCACATTATATAGAGAATCCGAGATCTTGTCTATGGTTTCTATCCACCACATGAAAACTGGAACTCTAACCTCCAATGGCTTCACCTCAGGTACATTGGGTACGGAAAGTATTCAGACCCCTTAAAATTTTTCACTCTTTGTTTCATTGCAGCCATTTTGTAAATTCAAAAAATTTAATTTTTTCTCATTAATGTACACTGCACCCCATCTTGACTGAAAAAAAAAACAGAAATGTAGACATTTTTGCAAATGTATTAAAACAGAAAAACTGAAATATCACATGGTCATAAGTATTCAGACACTTTGCTCAGTATTGAGCAGAAGCACCCTTTTGAGCTAGTACAGCAATGAGACTTCTTGGGAATGATGCAAGTTTGTCACACCTGTATTTGGAGATCCTCTGCCATTCTTCCTTGTATATCCTCTTCAGTTCCGTCAGGTTGGATGGTGAACGTTGGTGGACAGCCATTTTCATGTATTTCCAGAGATGCTCAATTGGGTTTAGGTCAGGGCTCTGGCTGGGTCAGTCAAGAATTGTCATGTGTGCATCGCCACGAAGATCGTCGCGGTTGCACATTCTGACTTCTCACAGCTGAGTTGCTGTTTCTTTGTGTTTGGCAGTTAGGGAGTTAATTCTGTCTGTGCTCAGTTCTGGGACTGGGTGCAGTTTCTCCCGGCTGCAATTAATTATTTGTTGATTGGTTTCCTTTAAATCTCTGGTTGTCTGTGTTGGGAGTTGCCAGTGAAATTCTTCATGCAGACCACAGATAGGATTGAATCTGTATAGACTTAAGTTAAAGAGCTCCTTAGTTGTTTTAAGCTCACCTTGCTTAGAGTTTAATATCCCAGATCATTTATGTTCCTTCTGTGTTTGAGTGTGTATGCAAGTCTGTGTTTTCTCCAGTCTGTCTTATATGTCTAAATCTGTGTATTTAACAGAGATCAGCCCATATCCCTTTGGTGGTAGTCAGGATCCTTCTTAGGATTGATTACAGGGTTCAGGGTCTGATAGGAGACAGGGTTAGGTTGGTGACTTGGATCTCTGAACCATTATCAGTACCTCCATGGTGAGGGATTAGTTAGGACCCCAGTTTAGGGTCAGGTTAGACCCCCGGTCCTCCTCTTTCCTGTGACAGTGTATCAAGTCCTCAAGATTAACCCTGAGTTCAACGGATATCGTGTCAGGTAAATCTATTCTATATTTACATGCTGATGTTGCTAATCTATATGTTGTATAGAGTGTTGTTCTTTTAAGAATAGTTTACTGACATCATACACATATCATAAGACCGCGTGACATTTTCACTGGCCCATAAAATTATTCCCAGTTGCCATGGATCCAGTAGCCCAGCTGGCTCTGCAGTTGCAGGGATTATCCATGGAGCTGACGGACATTAAGTCCAAAGTTTTGTCTCCCTCGGAGCAAACCAGATTTGAACCTAAAGTAGCTCTCCCGGACAGGTTCACTGGTGGGCGAGACAAATTTTTTACCTTCAGGGAAGCATGTAAATTGTATTTTCGGCTTCGGCCTCGATCATCAGGGAGTGAAGAGCAGAGAGTGGGAATTGTTATCTCGCTCCTACAAGGGGACCCTCAATCCTGGGCCTTCTCCCTTCCTCCGGGATCCCCGGCTCTACAGTCAGTAGATCGATTTTTTACTGCCCTGGGTTTGGTATATGATGACCCAGATCGGGTCTCTCTTGCTGAGACAAAATTACGTAAGATACAGCAGGGAGATCGTCCGGCGGAGGAATTTGCTTCTGAGTTTCGTAGATGGGCCACAGAGACTCAGTGGAATGACCCAGCTCTTAGAAGCCAGTTTTGTCATGGGCTTTCTGACAAATTAAAGGACGTTTTGGCTCAGTATGATCCTCCTCCATCACTGGAGGCTGCTATGGCCCTAGCTATCCGTACTGATAGACGGCTCCGGGAGAGGTGCGAGGTAACTCCGCCCCCTGTTGTTACTCCACCTACTACTAAAGTCCCTTATGTTGAGGTTCCCCTTGTCTGTTCGGAGGAGCCTATGCAGTTGGGAGGGACATCATTTCGTAGGAGGGGATTAGCGGTACGCCGCAGGACTAGAAGGTGTTTCTTCTGCGGGAAAGAGGGACATTTTGTTGGGGGATGTCCATCCCGTGCCTTGTTGAGCAAAAAGTCGCCGGAAAACTGTTAATCCCAGGTTGTGTGGTGGACGACAACCTGGGAGTATGTATTTCGTCCGCTAGTTCTTCTCAGTTCCTTGTACCAGTGGAGGTGGTGGTTGGTACGAGAGTGGAGAGATTTTCTGTTCTTCTTGATAGTGGGTCCGGGGCTAATCTGGTTGATGCTCAGTTTGCTCAGGCTCAAGGTATGCATCTGAGTGTATTGGTCAAACCGATCCCTATATTCTCCATTGACGCCAGGCCTCTCGGCCAAGGTAGCTTTGTTCATGAGGTTCATAACATTGACCTTCGGGTAGGGGCAATACATAGGGAACTATTATCTTGTTATGTGTTGGAGGGTCTACCTACTCCTATTGTGTTGGGACTTCCTTGGTTGGTTAAACATAACCCTGTGATTAATTGGCAGTCCAGAGATATAAGCCAATGGGGTGAGTTTTGCAAAAGTAACTGCATGAACACAGTCATCAGTGCGGTCATGCCTAGTACTTTGCCTCCTTTTTTGGAGGACTTTGGGGATGTGTTCTCTGAGGAGGGGTGTCAGGAGTTGCCTCCTCATCGCGTGTATGACTGCTCTATTAATTTACTTCCTGATGCTAAGTTACCTAAAGCTAGGTTATATAACCTTTCTGGTCCTGAGAGGCAGGCTATGAAAGATTATATTTCGGAAAGTCTGGCCAAAGGGCATATTAGACCTTCATCTTCCCCAGTGGCCGCGGGGTTCTTCTTTGTGAAGAAAAAAGATGGAGGCCTACGCCCTTGCTTGGATTTCCGCGAACTTAATCGGATTACTGTTCGAGATCCGTATCCACTCCCTCTGATTCCTGATCTCTTCAATCAAATTGTTGGCGCCAAATGGTTCTCTAAATTGGATCTCAGGGGGGCGTATAATCTGATTAGGATAAAAGAGGGGGATGAGTGGAAAACGGCGTTTAACACGCCGGAGGGACATTATGAGAACCTTGTCATGCCTTTTGGTCTGACTACTGCACCAGCAGTATTCCAACATTTTGTTAATGACATTTTTCGTCATCTGGTGGGGCTGTTTGTGGTCGTATATTTGGATGACATTTTAATTTACTCACCAGATCTTGTGTCTCACCAGGAGCATGTGAGACAGGTGTTGCAGATCTTGCGAGACAATAAACTATACGCCAAACTGGAAAAGTGTGTATTCGCCGTACAGGAACTTCAGTTTTTGGGTTTCTTGGTGTCAGCCTCCGGTTTCCGTATGGACCCTGAAAAGGTGAGAGCAGTGCTTGAATGGGATCAGCCAGAGGATCTTAAGGCTCTGCAGCGTTTTCTGGGGTTTGCTAACTACTACCGGAAATTTATTTGTAATTTCTCATCTGTTGTCAAACCTCTCACTGACATGACAAGAAAAGGGACGGATTTTTCTAAATGGTCGGACAAAGCTTGCCAAGCTTTTTCCTCTTTGAAAAAATGTTTTGCTTCGGCACCCGTTCTCATCCAACCAGATGCATCACAGCCGTTCGTTGTGGAGGTGGACGCGTCTGACGTAGGGGTGGGTGCAATATTGTCCCAGGGTCCGTCCCCTGGTAAATGGCATCCGTGCGCTTTCTTTTCTAAAAAATTGTCGTCCGCCGAAAGGAATTATGATATCGGCAATAGGGAACTTTTGGCCATTAAGTTGGCTTTTGAAGAATGGCGTCACTTTTTGGAGGGGGCAGTCCACCCGGTCACCGTCATTACTGATCACAAGAACCTGCTGTATTTGGAATCTGCTAAGCGTCTGAATTCCAGACAAGCTCGATGGTCGTTGTTTTTTACCAGGTTTAATTTTGTTGTCACTTATCGCCCTGGATCTAAGAATGTTAAGGCGGATGCCTTGTCTCGCAGTTTCCCAGGGGCCGGGAAAATGGATGACCCGATTCCTATCCTTCAGGAGGGGGTGGTAGTGTCGGCTGTATGTTCTGAGCTTGAGGAGGAGGTGTTAGAGGCTCAGGGGGACGCCCTGCAGGACCTCCAGGGAGACTGTTTGTCCCAAATCAGTTGAGACAAAAGGTTATTGAGGCACATCATAATTCTGCTTTAGCAGGACATCCAGGGAGTAAGGCTACTTTAGATCTCCTTTCTCGCCGGTTTTGGTGGCCTAACGTTAATAAAGATGTTTTAACTTTTGTCGCGTCCTGTGGGGTTTGTGCTCGCTCTAAGACCCCTCATACCCGTCCGTCTGGGACCCTCTTACCCTTGAAACTTCCGGAGCGTCCATGGACTCATTTGTCTATGGACTTCATCACGGACCTTCCTCAGTCGTCAGGGAAGACTGTCATACTGGTGGTTGTTGACAGGTTCAGTAAGATGGCACATTTCATTGCTCTTCCTGCCCTCCCTAATGCTAAAACTCTGGCGCAGGTGTTCATTGGGGAGATTGTGAGACTTCATGGGTTGCCTTCTGATGTGGTGTCAGATAGGGGGTCTCAGTTTGTGTCCAAGTTTTGGAGGGCATTTTGTTTACGTCGGGGGATGCAATTGTCATTTTCCTCGGCTTTTCATCCGCAGACCAATGGTCAGACAGAGCGTCTGAATCAAAGCCTAGAGACTTATCTTCGGTGTTTTGTCTCAGAGAACCAGGAGGACTGGTCTTCTTTCTTGCCTCTGGCAGAGTTCGCTCTTAACAACAGGCGGAGCGAGTCCACTGGTAAGTCCCCGTTTTTTGGGGCATATGGTTTTCATCCCCAGTTTTGTACATTCAATGGGGGGGGCCCTTCTGGGGTTCCTGAGGAGGAGCGTTTCTCGTCGTCACTTGCTTCAGTGTGGAGAGGTGTATTGAATAATCTGAGTGCTATGGGGAACCGTTATAAACGTATGGCTGATAGGAGGAGAGTTTCTGGTCCAGATCTTAATGTGAACGATCTGGTATGGTTGTCTACCAGGAATATAAAACTTAAAGTTCCCTCCTGGAAGCTGGGCCCCAGATTCATCGGGCCGTACAGGATCAGTTCCATAATTAATCCTGTGGCATTTCGTCTGGACCTCCTCCTACGTTTAAAATCCACAATATGTTCCACAAGTCATTACTTAAGAGGTACGTGGCACCAGTCATACCATCACCTCTACCTCCTCCTCCAGTGGTGGTCAATGGTAACTTGGAGTTTCAAGTGTCAAAGATCATTGACTCACGTCTGAATCGCCGGTCCCTTCAGTACTTGGTGCATTGGAAGGGGTATGGTCCAGAGGAGAGGACGTGGGTTCCTGCGTCTGACATTAACGCAGATCGTTTGGTGCGGACCTTCCACAGAACTCACCCAGGCAAACCTGGCCCTGAGGGTCCGGAGGCCCCTCGTAGAAGGGGGGGTACTGTCATGTGTGCATCGCCACGAAGATCGTCGCGGTTGCACATTCTGACTTCTCACAGCTGAGTTGCTGTTTCTTTGTGTTTGGCAGTTAGGGAGTTAATTCTGTCTGTGCTCAGTTCTGGGACTGGGTGCAGTTTCTCCCGGCTGCAATTAATTATTTGTTGATTGGTTTCCTTTAAATCTCTGGTTGTCTGTGTTGGGAGTTGCCAGTGAAATTCTTCATGCAGACCACAGATAGGATTGAATCTGTATAGACTTAAGTTAAAGAGCTCCTTAGTTGTTTTAAGCTCACCTTGCTTAGAGTTTAATATCCCAGATCATTTATGTTCCTTCTGTGTTTGAGTGTGTATGCAAGTCTGTGTTTTCTCCAGTCTGTCTTATATGTCTAAATCTGTGTATTTAACAGAGATCAGCCCATATCCCTTTGGTGGTAGTCAGGATCCTTCTTAGGATTGATTACAGGGTTCAGGGTCTGATAGGAGACAGGGTTAGGTTGGTGACTTGGATCTCTGAACCATTATCAGTACCTCCATGGTGAGGGATTAGTTAGGACCCAGTTTAGGGTCAGGTTAGACCCCGGTCCTCCTCTTTCCTGTGACAGTGTATCAAGTCCTCAAGATTAACCCTGAGTTCAACGGATATCGTGTCAGGTAAATCTATTCTATATTTACATGCTGATGTTGCTAATCTATATGTTGTATAGAGTGTTGTTCTTTTAAGAATAGTTTACTGACATCATACACATATCATAAGACCGCGTGACAAGAATGGTCACAAAAAATGAGAAATGGTCCAAATAACAAAAAAATGCAGTGCTTGCAGACCACAAATAATGCTAAGAAAATAAGTTCATAATCATTTAGAAACAACAATACTAATGTTTTAACTCAGGAAGAGTTCAGAAATAAATATTTTGTGTTATAACCATGATTTTTAATCATAGCTTTCATGCGTCTTGGCATGCTTTCCACCAGTCTTTCACACTGCTTTTGGGTGACCTTATGCCACTCCTGGTACAAAAATTTAAGCAGTTCTTCTTTGTTTGATGGCTTGTGACTATACATCTTCCTCTTGGTTACATTCCAGAGGTTTTCAATGGGGTTCAGGTCTGGAGATTGGGCTGACCATGGCAGGGATTTGATGTGGTGGTCCTTCATCGACACATTGATTGACCTAGCTGTGTGGCACCTGAGAGCTGCATCTTTCCACAGAATTTCAGTGGACCACTGCCAGAACTTAACGCAGTAGTCCTCAGCAGTGCGGGCCCCTGTGCTAGGTTCATGATCATTTCCTCAGCGACCTGGATCTTGTTGGGTTCGTCATAGATCAAACCTAAAGTGTCAGAAAAGGTGTCCACAGAAGACCGTTCTCGAGCTTGTGGGGTCAAAGAAAATTCCTAGGTCTGAGGACTACCTCACAGTATGGACATGATTATTCCCACCTACTGGAACTCATCTCCTGATGAATGGAGTCACAGGGTAAAAAATAGCCTGCAGCTCTCCCTGAAAACCATAAACTTTTTTTATCTCTCAAATATTTATCAGGGAGGGCCATTACAGGTTCGGGAGAGACCAACTGTACTTTAGATGGTACTGACGTCACAGCTACTGCAGGCAATGGAGGACTGTAGGAAGTTTTCATAAAACAAATGATCTGACCCTGTAACTGATGTTGTGATGATTCCAGTCTCTGGTATTCCTTAGCCAGATCCTGCATCAAATTCACCACCTAGTCACAGAGCGTGTGAACAGGATCCATACTGGCGAAAAAGAAAAGCGTATCTGCCAGATGTAATGTGACACTAAGTCACTTCTCACAGATGAACCATGACTCGGGGTGGTCAAGGAATCTGAGGCTAAAGGGCCCGTCTCACATAGCGATATCGCTACCGAGATCGGTGCTGAGTCACTAGTTTTGTGACGCAGCACCGAGCTCACCAGTGATATCGCTGTGTGTGACATTCAGCGACGATCAGCCCCCTGCCGGGTATCGCTGATCGTCGCTGAAATGTCAGGACATTTTTTTGATCGCTGGTCTCCCGCTGACAGGCACGCATCGCTGCGTGTGACAGGCGGGAGACCAGCGATCCGCTGGTAACCAAGGTACACAGCGGGTTTCCAGGTGCGGGGCTGTGCCTGGAAACCCGCTGTGTACCTTGGATACCAGCGCCCTGATGTAGGGAGCTGGTATCCAAGGTAAACAGCGGGTTTCCAGGCACCGCGCAGCGCTTGGAAACCCGCTGTGTACCTTGGATACCAGCTCCCTGCATCAGGGCGCTGGTATCAAACGTACACTGCGGGTAACTAAGCGATGTTACCCGCAGTGTCGCTGTCCCAGATCGCTGCCTGAGCTGCCTGTTTGGCAGCTCAGCAGCGATCATGTAGCGATACACCAGCGATCCTGACAAGTGCATATCGTTGTCGGGATCGCTGGTGTATCGTTATGTGAGACCCAGCCTTAAGAGCCAGGAGGGTACGTCATAAACAGAGGGAAGAGACAAAGGCGTAGTCAGGTAATGGTACGAGGTCAGAATACCAGGAGGATAACGGATTAGAGCAAAGGGGCTAACCAAAATGGATTGTCAGAACGAGGTCCAAGGTCAGACAGCAAAAAGATCTAAAAGCAAAGCAAAAGGCACAGAGGATCAAACCACACAGAACTCAATCTATGTCTGACAGAGATTTAAGTAGCTGGGCAATCACCTGAGACAGGGAACACCTGAAGCCAGTCCAGCACCTCCCAGTCTCACATAGGACAGTCGAGCTGTCAATCAAAACACCAACAGCTCAGCATGCCCCTGCACCAGACTGGAAGACTGAGCTGTCAAAGTACTGACAGCTTCCACAGATTGGATGGCTGAGCTGTCAGTAACTGCATTCAAGACACACTGAGGGGTGGAATCATAACAGGGGCACAGTATAGCAAGGGCAGAAATGTGGGGGAACTTTGTGCAGAGGGGCAGTGTGATGGGACTATTATGGAAAAAGACAGTTTGGTGGGATAGTTTGGCGAGGGTCAGTGTAAGTGTGTGTGAGGGGTGATTTTATGGAGAGGCTCAGTGTGGGTGGTATAAAGGGAAAGGCTCAGCGTGGGGGAGCGTGATATTTTCGAGAGGTTCAGTGTGAGGGAGAGGAATTTCATGGAGAGGCTCAGTGAGAGTGGGACATTATGGAGAGGGTTATATTATAGATTTGGGCAGTTTGGGGGGATAGCACAGTGAAGGACATTTATTCAAGGGCACAGCAAGGGAGATATTTTATTTCTGCGGCAGCATAATTATACTTTTATCTTTAAAAGTGCCATGTTTGGAAGTTCTGCTGAAGATGGAGAAGGGAGAAGTCTGCAGAGACGAGCTGTGGGCATGAAATCTAATCATGTTGTCTGTATTACATGGAGACAAAAGGGATGGCAACAACGCGAATCAGAGAAGATGTCACCTGTAAGGTACCTGGGTGTAAATTTTTATTTATGATACTGACTGCATCTCATCAGTGCTGTGGTTTCTGTATGGTCCGTAGTCAGATGATGGCTGGTAACAACTGCCAGTATCTCCTTACCATTGTTAAAGACATGCTGGGTTCAAGCAATACAATTATATATGGGGCTGACCTAACATTTGTTTTGATCCTGCACTATGCTTGGTGCTGTATACATGCACTGACGGTGGGTGGTTCTAGCGCTGCATTCATATACTGGCAGTGGTTCTGACGCTGCACTCATGTACTGACAGTGGTTCTGGCACTGCATTCATGTACTGACAGTGGTTCTGACTCTGGTGGTTCTGGTGCCATATTCATTTACTGAAGGGGGTTCTGGCACTGCATTCATGTACTGATGTTGGTCCTGATGCTGAATTCCTGTATTGATGGTGGCTCTGGTACCGCACTCATGTACAGACGGTGGTTCGGATGTTCAACACATATAGCAACCCATAAACGTGCTTCATGGCTATTGTAGGCATTCACGCTCTCTGGTAGGCATTAGGTAGCATTCACACAGGTTTTGGTCCAAACACATGTAGTTTTTATAGCTTTTCACAGGTTGCACAGCACCAAAAAAACCTCATATATAAAAATCCCTAACCTTGTCCAGGCGCTAACTAAACAGAACAGACCTTGGCTACCAGTAGCGTAGCTACCGGGGGGCAGAGGGGGCGGTGGCCCCGGGCCCCGTGCTCTGAGGGGGCCCACCCGGAGCTACGCTACTGTAACTGTATCGGCGTGCACAGCACGCCGATACAGTTACATTCTGGGACAGAGCAGGGAGAATCGATCTCCCTGCTCTGCCGCCGGCCGCTATGGGGCCCCTGAGCAGGCGGTGGGGGGCCGGTGCCTGCAGTGGGCCCCCCGCCCGTCTTCGGAGGGTCAGCTGATTCGGCATGTAGCCGATACAGCTGACCGCATTGAGAGAGAAGGAGCAAACGCTCCTTCTCTCCCATAATCCCCCTCTCAGCGTCTGACAGCGGGCGCAATGACGTCACTGCCCGGCGCCCGCTGTCAGAACTCAGGAGAAGAGGGAGCAGCGCAGGAGCCGGGAGCAAGAGAGGTGAGTACTGGATTTATTATTTTTGTAATGGGGGTGGTGCATTATATTACAGAGCAGAGGCTCCATATGGGGGTGCATTATATTACAGAGGCTCCATATGGGGGTGCATTATATTACAGAGCAGAGGCTCCATATGGTGTGCATTATAAATAAGGCTGCCTATGGGGTGCATTATACTACTGAGGCTCCATATGGGGGTGCATAATAAATAAGGCTGCCTATGGGGTGCATTATAAATAAGGCTGCCTATGGGGCTGCATTATCATACAGAGGCTGCCTATGGGGTGCATTATAAATAAGACTGCCTATGGGGTGCATTATAAATAAGGCTGCCTATGGGGCTGCATTATCATACAGAGGCTGCCTATGGGGTGCATTATAAATAAGACTGCCTATGGGGGGTGCATTATAAATAAGTTGGTGGCCCATGTTCATTTTCCGGCCCTTTTTGATCATGTGCATTTTGGGATATATTTCCCTGTTTTGCCAGATATCCTGTTCATTGGATTTCAATAAAGTTTCATATTTTATGACCATTAGACTGTTTTTCTTTCTTTTTTTTTTTTGTAATGGCGGTTAGACAAGAAGAAAGCACGGACAAGAAGAAAGCACGGACACAGACAGAAAATAGAATGAGCAAACGCTGGGGCCCAATCTGTCTAGACAGAAAAGTACAGGAAAGAATTCTGACTGCAATCCAAAAAAAACCCTAAAAAATACCAACACTTCTGATTGCCAAAAAACCTGAGATCACACGATCTCATCCACCTAAATCAGATCTCTGGTGTAACAAAACCAAGCCACAGCCACTGAAAAAACAGGAAAAAGCAAATGAACAAATAATAGTGGCTACAGATAAACTGAGAAGAGCACAGGCCCCAGGAGGGGACCCGGCTGAACTCCAAAAGTGCAGAAAACTAAGCAAAAAGCAAGCACAAAAAGAAAAGCAAAAATATCTTATCTGAAAGCAGCAGACACAGGCAAGACTCCAGCAAACTTCCAAATGAACCAGGAACCACAATTGAGACAAGAACAATTGATCACCGGCAACCATCATGGGAGGGAACCTCCCTTATATCAGTCTAGTCAGTGATCCCAGATTGCCATTCCTCGCTGGAAGGTTCAGTACTGTCTGTAACCACCAGAGGGAGCCTCTGCTCAGAAACCATCTCTAGCACATTCACAACAGTACCCCCCTTGAGGAGGGGTCACAGAACCCTCACTTGTGCAACCAGGCCGATCAGGATGAGCTTGGTGATAGGCATGGATCAGTCTCCTAGCATGGATGTCCGAAGCAAACACCCAAGAATTGTCCTCCTGACCATAACCTCTCCACTTAACCAAATACTGGAGTTTCCGTCTAGAAAAACAAGAATCCAATATTTTCTCAACCACATACTCCAGATTGCCCTCAACCAAAACAGGGTCAGGAGGCGCAGCCATATGAACCACTGGCTCGACAAACCTCTTCAATAAGGACTTGTGGAACACGTTATGGATCTTAAATGTCCCTGGAAGAAGCAAACGGAAGGAAACCGGATTAAGAATCTCCATGATCTTATAAGGTCCAATGAACCTAGGCTTAAACTTTGGAGATGCAACCCTTATAGGGATATTTCTTGAGGACAACCAAACCAAGTCCCCCACTTTAAACCGAGGACCATCAGTCCTATGCCGGTTGGCAAACCGCTGGGCCTTCTCTTGAGAGAGAGACAACCTCTCCACTACCTGGTCCCAAATCTGCTGCATTCACTCCACAACAGAGTCAACACTCGGACAGATAGAAGCCTCCGCCTGTCCCGAAGAAAATCGAGGGTGAAACACAGAATTGCAGAAAAATGGAGACATCAAGGTGGCAGAGCTAGCCCTATTATTAAGAGCAAACTCAGCCAAAGGCAAAAAAGAGACCCAGTCATCTTGATCAGCAGACACAAAACATCTCAAATAAGTCTCCAAGGTCTGGTTTGTTCTCTCGGTTTGTCCATTGGTCTGAGGATGAAATGCAGAGGAGAAAGATAATTGAACATCAAGTTTAGAACAAAATGTCCTCCAAAATCTGGAAACAAACTGGACTCCTCTGTCAGACACAATGTTCTCCGGAATGCCATGTAACCGAACCACGTGCTGAAGGAACAAAGGCACCAACTCGGAGGAGGAAGGTAACTTAGGTAATGGCACAAGATGTATCATCTTGGAAAACCTATCACAGATTACCCAGATAACGGTCATTCTCTGAGAGACAGGGAGGTCAGAAATAAAATCCATAGAGATATGGGTCCATGGCCTCTTGGGCACAGGTAATGGCATTAACAAACCACTAGAGCGAGAGCAAGGCTTGGAACGAGAGCAAGTCCCACAGGACTGCACAAAGTCCCTGACGTCACGAGACAAAGTAGGCCACCAAAAGGACCGACTCACCAAGTCTCTGGTACCAAAAATCCCGGGATGACCAGCCAACGCGGAACAATGAATCTCAGACATCACACTCTTCTTCCACTTGTCTGGGACAAACAATTTCCCAATAGGGCAGCGCTCAGGTTTATCCTCCTGACACCCTTCCAGAGCCAGTCTCAAATTAGGCGAGAAGATGGAAAGTACTACACCCTCTTTCAAAATAACAGCAGGATCAGATAACTCAGGAGAATCCGCAAAGAAACTCCTCGAGAGGGCATCCGCCTTAACATTCTTAGTGCCAGGAAGAAAAGAAACCACAAAAATTAAAACGTGTGAAAAACAAGGCCCATCTGGCCTGTCTAGGATTAAGTCGCTTGGTTGATTCGAGATAAACCAGGTTCTTATGGTCCGTGAGAACCACCACCTGATGTTTGGCTCCTTCCAGCCAATGTCTCCACTCTTCAAAGGCCCACTTCATGGCCAATAACTCCCGATTACCCACGTCATAATTACGTTCAGTTGGAGAAAATTTTCGAGAGAAAAAGGCACAAGGGTTACTCTTAGAGGTCTCTGGATCCCTTTGGGACAAAACGGCACATGCCCCAATTTCAGAAGCATCAACCTCCACCTGAAACGGCAGAGAAACATCAGTCTGCCGTTGAACAGGAGCAGAAATGAATCTCTGCTTAAGTTCCTGAAACGCAGAAACTGCCTCAGGAGGCCAATTCACCACATCAGAACCCTTTTTGGTCAAATCAGTCAATGGTCTAACAATACCGGAGAAATTACCAATAAATTTACGATAAAAATTGGCAAAACCCAAAAATCTCTGAAGAGTATTTAACCCCTTCCCGACCCATGACGCCACGTAGGCGTCATGAAAGTCAGTGCCAATCCGACCCATGACGCCTATGTGGCGTCATGAAAGGATCGCGTCCCTGCGGGCCGGGTGATCGGGGTCACTGAAAGGTCACCCGACCCGCCGGCACAGGACCCTTTGTGCTTCACCACAGGGGGGTTGGCTTAAACCCCCGTGGCCACGATCGCTCTGATTGGCTGTTAAAAGTGAAACAGCCAATCAGAGCAATCTGTAATATTTCACCAATATAATTGGTGAAATATTACAATCCAGCCATGGCCGATGCTGCAATAGCATCTGCCATGGCTGGACACCGAGCCCTGACCCCCCCACACGGATTCACGGCGGCGATCGGCCGCCGCCACCGAAAGATGGCAGCGGTCGGTCACCGCCGTCACTAAAAGCTCCCCTCGTCCTGGCCTCCGCTGCCCCCACCTTCCGATCCCCCCCCCTCACTTCCGACCCCCATACTCACCTCTCCCGGTCCACCGATGTCCCTGGATCCTTCCCGGCGGCTGCCCGGGATTCTTCATGGGCGCCGCCATCTTGGAAAATAGCGGGCGCATGCGCAGTGCGCCCGCCGGCCGGCGCATGCTCAGTGCGCCCTGCATAGTCAAAAAATTTATTTTGATCACTGTGATAAACTGTCACAGTGATCAAAATAAAAAAAAGTAAGTGAACCCCCCCTGTCATAGGTAGGGACAAATAATAAAGAATTTTTTTTTTCCTATTAGGCCCTGTGCACACGTTGCGGATTTTGCTGCGGGTCCGCAGCTGATTTCGCTGCTGATCCGCAGCTGATTTCGCTGCTGATCCGCAGCGGATTTCGCTGCTGATCCGCAGCGGATTTCGCTGCTGATCCGCAGCTGATTTCGCTGCTGATCCGCAGCTGATTTCGCTGCTGATCCGCAGCTGATTTCGCTGCTGATCCGCTGCTGATTTCGCTGCTGATTCGCTGCTGATTTAGCTGCGGATCAGCAGCGAAATCAGCATCGAATCAGCAGCGAAATCAGAAGCAGATCAGCAGCGAAATCAGCTGCGGATCAGCAGCGAAATCAGCTGCGGATCAGCAGCGGATTTCGCTGCTGATCCGCAGCTGATTTCGCTGCTGATCCGCAGCTGATTTCGCTGCTGATCCGCAGCTGATTTCGCTGCTGATCCGCAGTGGATTTCGCTGCTAATCCGCAGCTGATTTCGCTGCTGATCCGCAGCTGATTTCGCTGCGGATCCGCAGCGGATTTGGCGCTGCGGATTCACAGCAGATCCAGAAACCATGTACAGTACAATGCAAATAAATGGTAAAAAAAAACGCTGTGCACATGCTGCAGATTTTTCAGCGCAGATTTGCTGCGGTTTTAAATCCGCAGCATGTCAATTCTTTGTGCGGATTCCGCAGCGATTTTACACCTATTCCATTATAGGCGTAAAACCGCAGAGAAAAACCGCAGCAAATCCGCGCTAAATACGCAGGTAAAAGGCAGGTCGTTTTACCTGCGGATTTTAGAAAAATCCGCAAGTGAATCCGCAACGTGTGCACGGGGCCTTAGGGTCAGGCTGGGTTCATATTGCATTATGGCAGTCCGTTAGATGGACTGCGTTTCACCGCGGTATAACGCGGTGTAACGCAGTCCGTTAACGCTGCCATTCACCCCATTTGTGTGCGCATCGCAACGCATGCCATGAAGCGGCATGCGTTCGCGACGTGTCGTCATTCAGTGACAGAGCCTTGGACGCAGGCTGCAGCGTCTGGGCTCCATCACCGCTAGCACAGATGAATCATGGCTGATTCCTCTGCACTAGCGGGTATAGCATAACGCGATCGCGTTATGCTATACCGTTACCAGCCCGTCAACGCTACGTGTTGAACGGGCTGGTAAAACGCAATATGAACCCAGCCTTAGGGTTAGAACTAGGGTTAGGGTTAGAACTAGGGTAAGGGTTGGAATTAGGGTTAGGGTTGGTATTAGGTTAGGGTTGGAATTAGGGTTAGGGTTGGGATTAGGGTTAGGGTTGGGATAAGCGTTAGGGGTTTTTGGGGTTAGGGTTGGGATTAGGGTTAGGCTTGTGGTTAGGTTTATGGTTAGAGTTGGGATTAGGGTTAGGGGTGTGTTGGGGTTAGGGTTATGGTTAGGGTTTGTATTAGGGTTAGGGTTGTGTAGGGGTTAGGGTTGAGGTTAGGGGTGTGTTGGGGTTAGGGTTGGAGTTAGAATTGAGGGGTTTCCACTATTTAGGTACATCAGGGGGTCTCAATACGCGACATGGCGCCACCATTGATTCCTGCAAATTTTGCGTTCAAAAAGTCAAACAGTGCTCCCTTTATTCCAAGCCCCGACGTGTGCCCAAACAGTGGTTTACCCCCACATATGGGGTATCAGCGTACTCGGGAAAAATTGCACAACAACTTTGGGGGTCTAATTTCTCCTGTTACTGTTGGGAAAAAAAATTGGGGACTAAAAGAGTTATTTTTGTGGAAAAAAATGATTTTTTATTTTCACGGCTCTGCGTTATAAACTTCTGTGAAGAACTTGGGGTTCAAAGTGCTCACCACACATCTAGATAAGTTCCTTGCGGGGTCTAGTTTCCAAAATGTGGTCAATTGTGGGGAGTTTATACTGTTTAGGCACATCAGGGACTCTGCAAACGTAACATGACTCCCGCAGACCATTCCATCAAGTCGGCATTTCAAAACGTCACTACTTCCCTTCCGAGCCCCGAAGTGTGCCCATACAGTAGTTTTCTCCCACATATGGGATATCAGCGTACTCAGGACAAATTGAACAACAACTTTTGAGGTCTAATTTCTCCTGTTACCCTTGGGAAAATAAAAAAATTGGGGACTAAAAGATCATGTTTGTGGAAAAAATATGATTTTTTTATTTTCATGGCCCAGCGTTATAAACTTCTGTGTAGCCCTTGGGGGTTCAAAGTGCTCACTACACATCTAGATAAGCTCCTTGGGGGTCTAGTTTCCAAAATGGGGTCACTTGTGGGGGGTTCTACTGTTTAGGCACATCAGGGGCTCTGCAAACGCAACATGACGCCCACAGAACATTCCATCAAGTCTGCATTCCAAAATGGCGCTCTTTCCCTTCTGTGCTCTCCCATGCGCCAAAACAGTGGTTCCCCCCCACATATTGGGTACCAGTGTACTCAGGACAAACTGTACAACAACTTTTGTGGTCCAATTTCTCCTGTTACCCTTGTGAAAATAAAAAATTGCGGGTTAAAAAAATCAGTTTTTGAGGAAAAAAATGATTTTTTATTTTCACGGCTCTGCATTACAAACTTCTGTGAAGCACGTGGAGGTTCAAGGTGCTCACCACACATCTAGTTAAGTTCCTTGAGGGGTCTAGTTTACAAAATGTGGTCACTTGTGGGGGGTTTCTACTGTTTAGGCACATCAGGGGCTCTGCCCGCCCGCAGACCATTCCATCAAGTCGACATTTCAAAGCGTCACTACATCCCTTCCAAGCCCTGACGTGTGCCCAAACAGTGGTTCTCCCCCACATGTGAGGTACTAGCGTACTTAGGACAAATTAGACAACAACTTTTGGGGTCCAATTTCTCCTGTAACCATTGTGAAAATAAAAAATATGGGGCTAAATAATCATTTTTTGAGAAAAAAAAATGATTTTTTATTTTCACGGCTCTGCGTTATAAACTTTTGTGAAGCACCTGGGGGTTCAAAGTGCTCACTGTGCATCTGCATAAGTTTCTTAGGGGGTCTAGTTTCCAAAATGGGGTCATTTGTGGGGGAGCTCCAAAGTTTAGGCATACAGGGGCTCTCCAAACATGACATGGTGTCCGCTAACGACTGGAGCTAATTTTCCATTCAAAAAGTCAAATGGCGCTCCTTCCCTTCTGAGCCCTGCCGTGCGCCCAAACAGTGGTTTATAACCACATATGAGGTATCTGTGTACTCAGGAGAAATTGCCCAACACATTTTAGGATCCAATTTATACTGTTGCCCATGTGAAAATGAAAAAACTGAGGCTAAAAGAACATTTTTGTGAAAAAAAAAGTACTTTCTTTTTTTTACGGATCAATTTGTGAAGCACTTGGGGGTTCAAAGTGCTCACTCTGCATCTAGATAAGTTCCTTGGGGGGTCTAGTTTCCAAAATGGGGTCACTTGTGGGGGAGCTCCAATGTTTAGGCACACAGGGACTCTCCAAATGCGACATGGCATCCGCTAAATATTCCAGCATATTTTCCATTCAAAAAGTCAAATGGCGCTCCTTCCCTTCTGAGCCCTGCCGTGCGCCCAAACAGTGGTTTATGACCACATATCAGGTATCGGTGTACTCAGGACTCAGTCAGGAGAAATTGACCAACAAATTTTAGGATCCATTTTATACTGTTGCCCATGTGAAAATGAAAAAACTGAGGCTAAAAGAACATTTTTGTGAAAAAAAAAGTACTTTCTTTTTTTACGGATCAATTTGTGAAGCACCTGGGGGTTCAAAGTGCTCACTCTGCATCTAGATAAGTTCCTTGGGGGGTCTAGTTTCCAAAATGGGGTCACTTGTGGGGGAGCTCCAATGTTTAGGCACACAGGGACTCTCCAAATGCGACATGGCAACCGCTAAATATTCCAGCATATTTTCCATTCAAAAGTCAAATGGCGCTCCTTCCCTTCTGAGCCCTGCCGTGTGCCCAAACAGTGGTTTATGACCACATATGAGGTATCTGTGTACTCAGGAGAAATTGCCCAACAAATTTTAGGATCCATTTTATCCTGTTGCCCATGTGAAAATGAAAAAACTGAGGCTAAAAGAAAATTTTTGTGAAAAAAAAAGTACTTTCTTTTTTTTACGGATCAATTTGTGAAGCACCTGGGGGTTCAAAGTGCTCACTATGCATCTAGATAAGTTCCTTAGGGGGTCTAGTTTCCAAAATGGGGTCACTTGTGGGGGAGCTCCAATGTTTAGGCACACAGGGACTCTCCAAATGCGACATGGCATCCGCTAAATATTCCAGCATATTTTCCATTCAAAAAGTCAAATGGCGCTCCTTCCCTTCTGAGCCCTGCCGTGCGCCCAAACAGTGGTTTATGACCACATATGAGGTATCTGTGTACTCAGGAGAAATTGCCCAACAAATTTTAGGGTCCATTTTATCCTGTTGCCCATGCAAAAATGAAAAAATTGATGCTAAAAGAAAAATTTTGTTGGAAAAATTAAAATGTCCATTTTTTCCTTCCACGTTGCTTTAGTTCCTGTGAAGCACCTGAAGGGTTAATAATCTTCTTGAATGTAGTTTTGAGTAGCTTGAGGGGTGCAGTTTTTATAATGGTGTCACTTTTGGGTATTTTCTGCCATATAGACCCCTCAAAGTGACTTCAAATGTGAGGTGGTCCCTAAAAAAAATGGTTTTGTAAATTTTGCTGTAAAAATGAGAAATCGCTGGTCAACTTTTAACCCTTATAACTTCCTAACAAAAAAAATGTTGTTCCCAAAATTGTGCTGATGTAAAGTAGACATGTGGGAAATGTTATTTATTAACTATTTTGTGTCACATAACTCTCTGGTTTAACAGAAAATTCAAAATTTGAAAATTGCGAAATTTTCAAAATTTTGGCCAAAGTTCCATTTTTTTCACAAATAAACGCAAAAAATTATCGACCTAAATTTACCACTAACATGAAGCCCAATATGTCATGAAAAAACAATCTCAGAATCGCTAGGATCCGTTGAAGCGTTCCTGAGTTATTACCTCATAAAGGGACACTGGTCAGAATTGCAAAAAATGGCCAGGTCATTTAGGTCAAAATAGGCTGGGTCATGAAGGGGTTAATGAAGTAGGTTGAACCCAATCACAGATGGCTTGAACCTTGACCGGGTCCATTTCAATAACAGACGGAGACAAAATGAATCCCAGAAATGAGACCTTCTGTACGCCAAAAAGACACTTTGATCCCTTCACATACAGTGCATTCTCTCAAAATCTGGAACACAGTCCGAACATGTTTCACATGAGAGTCCCAGTCATTGGAAAAAATCAAAATATCATCCAAATAAACAATCAGAAATTTATCCACAAAATCCCTGAAAATATCATTCATGAAGGATTGGAAGATGGAAGGAGCATTAGTGAGCCCAAAGGGCATCACTAGGTACTCAAAATGCCCCTCTGGGGTATTAAACGCCATCTTCCATTCATCCCCGTGCTTAATGCGAATAAGGTTATACGCCCCCCTGAGGTCAAGCTTGGTAAACCAACTAGCACTTTTCACTCTGGAAAACAGGTCAGAAATCAAGGGTAACGGATATTGATATTTCACAGTGATCTTATTCAGGAGACGATAATCAATACACAGTCTCAATGAACCATCCTTTTTGGCCACAAAGAAAAAACCGGCGCCCAAGGGTGAAGAGGATGGTCTGATATGACCCTTCTCCAATGACTCCTTGATATAAGATCGCATAGCATCGTGTTCAGGTACAGATAAGTTAAAAATGCGACCCTTAGGAAATTTACCACCAGGCACTAACTCAATAGCGCAATCGTAGCTTCTGTGAGGGGTAAGGACACAGACTTACTTTCACTAAACACATCAGAAAAATCAGTCAAAAAGTCAGGGACATCCTGAGACTGGGGAGAGGCAGAAAAAACAGGAGTGTCAGCATTAACACACTGGCAGCCCCAACTGGTCACAGACACAGATTTCCAATCCAAAACAGGATTATGAATCTGTAACCAAGGGAAACCCAGTACAATAATGTCATGCAGATTATGCAACACCAGAAATTTGCAACTCTCCTGATGATCTGGTTCAACCCTCATTATCACCTGAGTAGAAAATTGGGGTTTATTCTCCGCCAAAGGGGTAGAATCAATGCCCAGTAGGGAATAGACTTCCGCAGGGGTATCATGGAAAAGCCACAACGTTTGGCTAAGTCAAAATCCATCAGGTTAATAGCTGCTCCTGAATCAACAAAAGACTGAGCAGAAAATGTGGACATGGAGCAAATCAGGGTAACAGTCAACAGAAATTTAGTCTGAACACTACCCAAGACAACTGAGCACGCAAAACGTCTTCCCCGCTTAGGGCAGACGGAAATAGCATGAGAGGCGTCACCACAGTAGAAACATAACCCATTGCGCTTTCAAAACTCATGACGCTGTGCCGCAGAAGTCACTCCATCACACTGCCTGGGCTCAGGAGCTGGCCCACAAGGCAACACCATCTCACGCATACCTGTGCGCTCACGCAAACGTCTGTCAATTTGAATAGCCAAAGACATAGAATCATTTAGACCAGAGGGAACAGGGAATCCCACCATAACGTCCTTTACATTCTCTGACAGACCCTTCCGAAAAAGGGCTGCCAAAGCATCATCATTCCATTTGGTCAGGACTGCCCACTTTCGAAATTTCTGACAGTACAGTTCAGCGGCTTCACAGCCCTGACTTAATGCCAACAAGGTTTTTTCAGCTTGATCAGTGACATTAGGTTCATCGTACAACAACCACAGAGCCTGAAAAAATACATCAACATCATTCAAAACAGGATCCCCAGGTGTCAGGGAAAAAGCCCAATCCTGAGGGTCGCCGCGCAGGAGAGAGATGACAATTTGAACCTGCTGTGCTGCATTCCCTGAGGACTTAGGCTTCAAGGCAAAAAACAACTTAAAGTTATTTTTGAAATTCAGAAATTTAGCCCGATCCCCAAAAACAAATCTGGCATGGGGATCCTAGGTTCCACAACCAGCAACCTAGCAAGATAGGTAGCAATACTCTGAACCTCAGTGGCAAGCTGCTCCACACGGCCAGACAACTGTGCAAACTCCATTGAGAGAAAAAAAAATAAAAATCCTCCTCAGCACCCAGAGAGAAAGAGGGAAAAAAAATGCAACAAACAGAAAAAAAAATAAAATCTCTGACAACTCTGACAACTTTTTTCTTTCCACACTATTTTTCCCTTCTGTGAGTACCATATAATTTTAGGTTTGGGCCGGTTATACTGTTATGTTTAGGTAGCTGAGGAGAAATAGCAAAAACGGTAATACACCAGAGAGGCTGGAACCTATTGGATTGCAGTAACCTGAACTAACCACACAACTAGAGGTAGCCGTGGAGCGTTCCTACGTTGATCCTAGACGCCTCGTCACAGCCTGAGAGATAACTACACCTAAAGGCAGAAAGATGAAAGCTATCTGCCCCGGAGCAGATCCCCAAAGAAAATAGGAAGCCCCAAACATATAATGGCGGTTTGACAAGAAGAAAGCATGGACACAGACAGAAAATAGAATGAGCAAACGCTGGGGCCCAATCTGTCTAGACAGAAAAGTACAGGAAAAAATTCTGACTGCAATCCAAAAAAAACCCTAAAAAATACCAACACTTCTGATTGCCAAAAAACCTGAGATCACACGATCTCATCCACCTAAATCAGATCTCTGGTGTAGCAAAAGCAAGCCGCAGCCACTGCAAAAAACAGGAAAAAGCAAATGAACAAATAACAGTGGCTACAGATAAACTGAGAGGAGCACAGGCCACTGGAGGGGACCCGGCTGAACTCCAAAAGTGCAGAAAACTAAGCAAAAAGCAAGCACAAAAAGAAAAGCAAAAATATCTTATCTGAAAGCAGCAGACGCAGGCAAGACTCCAGCAAACTTCCAAATGAACCAGGAACCACAATTGAGACAGACAATTGATCACCGGCAACCATCATGGGAGGGAACCTCCCTTATGTCAGTCCAGTCAGTGATCCCAGATTGTCCATACCTCACTGGAAGGTTCAGTACTGTCTGTAACCACCAGAGGGAGCCTCTGCTCAGAAACAATCTCTAGCACATTCACAACACTATGGGGTGCATTATAAATAAGGCTGCCTATGGGGTGCATTATAAATAAGGCTGCCTATGGGGTGCATTATAAATAAGGCTGCCTATGGGGTGCATTATAAATAAGACTGCCTATGGGGTACATTATAAATAAGACTGCCTATGGGTGCATATAAATAGCTGTCTATGGTGCATATAAATAAGGCTGCCTATGGGGTGCATTATAAATAAGGCTGCCTATGGGGTGCATTATAAATAAGGCTGCCTATGGGGTGCATTATAAATAAGACTGCCTATGGGGTACATTATAAATAAGACTGCCTATGGGGTGCATTATAAATAAGGCTGTCTATAGGGTGCATTATAAATAAGGCTGCCTATGGGGCTGCATTATCATACAGAGACTGCCTATGGGGTGCATTATAAATAAGACTGCCTATGGGGTGCATTATAAATAAGACTGCCTATGGGGTGCAAAATAAATAAGGCTGCCTATGGGGAATGCATTATAAATAAGACTGCCTATGGGGTGCATTATAAATAAGACTGCCTATGGGGTGAATTATAAATAAGGCTGCCTATGGGGAATGCATTATAAATAAGGCTGCTTATGGGGGGTGCATTATAATGCAAAGGCAGCTTATGGGGGAGTGCTTTATAATAGAGAGGCTGCCTATGGGAGAGTGCATTATAATAGAGAGGCTGCCTATGGGGGTGCATTATAATATGGAGGTTGTCTATGGGGGTGCATTACAATATAGAGGCTGTCTATGGGGGTGCATTATAATACAGAGGCTGTCTTTGGGGGTGCATTATAATACAGAGGCTGCCTATGGCGGTGCATTATAATTCAGAGGCTGCCTATAGGGGTGCATTACAATACAAAGGCTGTCTATGGGGGTACATTATAATACAGAGGCTGCCTATGGGGGTGCATTATACTATATTGAGGACTATCTGGTGTATTATGCTATATGGATGCTATCTAGGGGGCCATCATACAGTGTGGGGATTATAGTGGCAGGGCCATCATACAGTGTGGGGATTATAGTGGCGAGGCCATCATACAGTGTTGGAGCCATTAAATAGTTTGGGGATATTAAGGGGTCAGTATATATCCAGTGAGGGGGCATCACACTGTGTATAGGGGAGCTGTACAGGGGGAGACTCGGGACATTATTAAGTGTAAAGTGGGCACTTATTGTTATAGGGGAACTCTGGTTACTCTGACTGTCAAAGGGGCACACAGGGCAATATTACACTCGAGGGGACAAAATGCGGGCACTGTTTTCTAGGGCACTTGCACCTGGCATTACATTATTATAGAGGGGTGCTTTAGAATTTAGAGGTCACACAGAACCACACAATAGGTGCAGTAATAGGTACACATATGACAGCAGTGGCTCAGTATTGGGGTATCAGCAGGATGAGGAGTTTGTGCAGGTTGAGAATAGTCCAATTGGTTACCGTGACAGTGCTGAAAATATGATAAGTGAAACGTGTCTTTGTTGTATTCTCTGCAGTCGAGTCCTGGCTGGAGTAGTCATTATGTCGGTCTGGGGCCAGATGGAAAAGACATGAAAAGTGAACAATTCCATCAGAAAGAACGTCAGTGGTAAGTCATTATCTGTAAATCTGCTATATGTTCTGTAGGACTGGTATTATTTACCACTAACCATAAGGCGGTGATATCAATATTGGTCTTTTTATATATAGATTATTTTTGGCAACAGTGCGGTCATTTGCTGAGGTTCTCTGGTTAGGGGCCCACTCAGAAGTTTTGCCCCCCCTAAACCGAAACCCTAGCTACGCCTCTGTTGGCTACTCATGCACAGCTGAGCTAGCCCCAGCTTGGTCAAACAAAACAGCTATTGTCCATCACAACCACTGATATTGCGGTTCTCTGCACACGGCCTGTGCAGACTCTTCTCAGAGAGGAATTCTGTCCTGCCTCTCTCTTTCTAGCTCCAAGACACATCCAGTCTGGTCAGCTTCCCTGAGCTGACTGCTTAAAGAGAACAGCTAATCTGGTTATATGCAGGGCTAACCAGGTGATCTACTCAGAGTCTGTAGGGCTAAGATTTACCCCTATCTTACCTGGCTTTGCTACACAATCCTCCCCACTCTACCCAAAGCCGGTGGCTGGGCACAATTTGCCAACACACAAATCCTACATGGCTTTAAACTGACCTGAACGTGAGGCTCATGCTTGATGGCACGAGTGTGATCTAATACCTCCAAGAACATGCCTTTATTTTTGGGTACTGAATTTTGGCCTTGCTGATTTGGGAAGGTGGCAGAGTTTCTGACACTTTTACACAAGCCATATTGGCTCCAGACTAAGTCAACAAGCCAGGAGGTTCCAGTGTGTCACTATCCTTCCAAGGTTTTAGTAGGTTGTCATAATAAATCGGGAAGGGCTTCCTTTTCCCTGGTCAATGTTGTTTATACTTGACCTCTCCCACCTTTTCTACCACCCTATATGGTCCCTGCCACTGGGAAAGCAACTAGCTGTCCCTGGTGGGAACTAACACAAGTACCCGATCCCCAGGCTTAAATTGTCTCACTCGAGCTGACCGATTGAGGAGCTTCTCTTTTACCTGTACCATCACTTTGTTACCATGACACAACAAATCATTATGCCTGGCCCCTTGCGGATACAGATTATAGGATTCCGGCTTATGGGGAACCTCATTAACATTTCCCAGAATTCCATTTATTGTTAAGTCTCTGAGCTGGGCAGTCCCAAAGTTGTTCTGGGACACCTCACGGTCAGGGATACTGGCTTCAGGGGATGCTTCTTCATCCTCCTTTCTAGCCTGTACAGGGAATGGAAATTCATTGTTTATATCATGTGACTGTGTTACCATAGCCGATTCCTGGTGGCATACTGTGCAAACGACACTGAGAGATGGCGAGAAGGACCAATGGAGGGCTACAAGTGTATGAATTAATAAAAATTGGATAAAAAAATAAAAAATATATATATATGTAATATATATTTAATAAGAAAAAATATATAAAATTTTGATGAAATTAAATAAAATAAATGAATAAAACATGAAATTAATGAAAAAGAATTTTATTGACACATAAAATACAAACAACAATAATAGATAATAGATATATATAAAAAAAGGAATATATATTTCCCTTTTATCAATACAGTTGGAACACTCCACTAGGAATAATATATAGCCAAGGCAGAAATAAATAATATATATAACCAGGAGATTTACTAAACAAAGCACCAATAATGAAAAAAATGAAAAAAATATATAACAAAAATATATGTGACGAAAACAATCACTGATGACAAAATGTGCACAAAAAGGCAGTGGAATATAATAATATGAGTATATATGATGATAATAATTCCAAAGTGTGCAAAATATAACAAAAAATCAGAAAAGGTGCAGAGAAGCAAATCCAAGCACATCACAAATGTGAAAATAATAGAAGTGCAGCGAGATCACTTAAGAAACGAGGTGTATCAAAGTGATTACCCGGAAGCAAAGTGAAGAGTGAATCGCTGTAACAAATGGTGCCAATAATACCTGGTGAGCCGAGGACCTAAGGAGTGCCACAAGGAGCGTGCCCCTACGCACATTTCGGAAAATATATCCTTCTTCAGGGAAAATATATCCTTCTTCACTTTGCTTTCGGTAATCACTTTGACACACTTCGTTTCTTAAGTGATCTCGCTGCACTTCTATTATTTTCACATTGTGATGTGCTTGGATTTGCTTCTCTGCACCTTTTCTGATTTTTTGTTATATTTTGCACACTTTGGAATTATTATCATCATATATACTCATATTATTATATTCCACTGCCTTTTTGTGCACATTTTGTCATCAGTGATTGTTTTCGTCACATATATTTTTGCTATATATTTTTTTCATTTTTTTCATTATTGGTGCTTTGTTTAGTAAATCTCCTGGTTATATATATTATTTATTTCTGCTTTGGCTATATATTATTCCTAGTGGAGTGTTCCAACTGTATTGATAAAAGGGAAATATATATTCCTTTTTTTATATATATCTATTATCTATTATTGTTGTTTGTATTTTATTATGTGTCAATAAAATTCTTTTTCATTAATTTCATGTTTTATTCATTTATTTTATTTAATTTCATCAAAATTTTATATATTTTTTCTTATTAAATATATATTACATATATATATATTTTTTATTTTTTTATCCAATTTTTATTAATTCATACACTTGTAGCCCTCCATTGGTCCTTCTCGCCATCTCTCAGTGTCGTTTGCATATTTACTTGGATGGTCTACCATCCCATTTTCTTAGCTATATCCTTAATTTATATCAATTTATATTATTCTTAGT